>CM076583.1:74502466-75186642 GCA_034641835.2 Pinus albicaulis
CACAAGATTTCAACAGTATCAAAATGGTGGAGTTCTACCAAAATGCTATGAAACCATCTCCCAAAATAGAAGAAAGGAGAGATAAAATCCTTATAAATCAACCACTTCGAGGGGGAAACCTCCTTTACAGTACATAAATGAACAATTCTTGGATGACACAAATATAAAAACATCCTTTATATATATAGGAGTCCATGGGGTCACAATATAATCCTAACTGGACTAACAATAATAATGTAAGGGAAAAACAATAACAATAGTGGGCTATTATGGGGCACAATAATAAAAATATGGGGACTACAGGGGTACAACAATAACAATAGGGGGGCTACACTAAAAATAATAAGGGAATACACTAGTAATATACGACCCTAACATGCCCCTCTCCTTCAAAAAAGTGTTTTCCTCAACGCTTGAGTAGTTATGGATGCTTCTGTATAAAATTCTCATCCTCCCATGTGGAATCTTTAGTGGGTAAATTCTTCCACTGATGAGATACTCTGAAATTGATCGATTTCGTAATTGTCGAGTTCTTGTTTCCATGAATGCTTCAGGTTCCAATATGATTTTTCCTTCCTCATCACGTTCTACAAATATTATTTGAACCGGAATTTTGTCACCTATAACCTTCTTTAAGCATGAAACATGGAAAACTGGGTGCAATTGGGAAGATGCAGGAAGCTCTAATTTGTATGCCATAGTACCAATATTTTGCAACACCTTGTAAGGACCATAGTACTTTGGTGATAATGTATTATCCTTCTTAGCTTGCTTGAGGGACATTTGTTTGTATGGTTGTAGGCGTAAAAATAATCAGTCACCTACAACAAAACTTCTCTTGCTATGATGTTGATATGCCTGTTGTTTCATTTGATTTTGTTCCAAATTTAGGCTATCCTTTAAGATTTGGAGAACTTGTTATTTATGATCGATGTGATCTTCCACTACTTTAACCTTATAATTTTCTCTTAAAGATGACGTGATGGACGACGGATGATATCCATTAAGTTCCATAAATGGGGTCATTTTTGCTGCAGTGTGGAAGGAAGTGTTATACCACCATTCCTCCAGAGGTAACCAATTGACCCATTGTGTTTGTTTATAAGATACAAAGCAATGAAGATATCCTTCCAAAAATTTGGTCACTATCTCAGTTGTCCCATCTGATTGAGGATGATAAGATGAGCTATGAGCTAGTTGACTACACAAAAAAGAAAATAATTTCATCCCAAAATTTCCAGTGAAAATGGGATCTCTATCGCTTACAATAATCTTTGGGTTTCCATGTAGCTTTTGAATTGTTTCCATAAATGCAGTAGCAACTGTACTCACTTTAAATGGATGAGATAATGCACAAAAGTGTTCATACTTGGTAAGTTTATCAACTACCACCATGATGACACTCTTTCCTTCAGACTTAGGTAAACCTATGATAAAATCCATTGAAACCTCCTCCCAACGTTGATTTGAAATGGATAAAGATTGTAGCAAACCTGGGGTCTTAATTGTCTCAACTTTATTTTGCTGGAAAACCAAAAATTCCACCACAAACTTTTGAATATCATATTTAAGTCCATCCCAAAAAAAATCTTTCTTCACCCTGTGTTAAGTTTTTAAAAATCCTTAGTGTCCTCCTAGGGGAGAGGTGTGAAATTCCAAAAGAATATTTTGTTTTAGTTGGGAATTCTTACAAAGTTATAATCGATATTTGTACCATAAGGAATCATTCCAACTAAATGTATCAGATGTACTAGGATCTTGCTGCAACTTTTGAAGGAGTGCCCATACTTCTTCGTCATTCTTCCATTCCTCCCTTTCTTCAGTTATCCAATATGGTTGGATAACATAAATGGCACAAAGCAATGCTTCCATATCTTCATCCTTTCTTGAGAGTACATCTGCAACAACATTTAGCTTCCCTTTTTTGTAGATGATTTCAAAGTCATAACCCATCACCTTTGTGACCCATTTTTGCTGCTCTTTTGAATATAGTCTTTGTTCCAAAAATTATTTAACTATCATGATCCGTTATTACCTTGAAGTTTCTTCCCATTAGGTAAGGTTTCCATTTATTTAGTGCATGTAGTATTTCCAACATTTCTTTCTCATAATTAGCTTTCTATAAATACTTTCCTTTGATTGGACAAATTTCAAAAGCAATGGTTCTTCCTTCTTTCATTAAAACAACACCAATTCCATTTCCTGAGGCATCACATTCCACAATAAAGGTTTTTGTGAAGTCTGGCATAGTTCAAACCGGTTCTTGGAACATTTCCTCTTTAATATGTTCAAAGCCCATAGTTGCTTCATAAGTCCATGAAAATGCATATTTCTTCAATAATGTTGTTAGACGTGTTGCTATTCTCCCATAATTCTTAACAAACTTGCACTAATACCCTATTAACCTAAGAAATCCTCACAACTTCTTTATGGTTGTGGGGATTTTCCATCCCTTAATGGCTTTAATTTTTTTAGGTTCTACCTTTTCACCCTCCTGAGATACAATATTACAAAGATATTCCACCTCTTGTACTCCAAAGAAACATGTGATGGTTTTTTCATATAATTTTTTCTCCTCCAATAGCTTGAGAGCCTTGTCAAAATGTTGAACATGATCCTTCCAAGACTTGTTGTAGATTAGTATATCATCAAAAAATACTAACACAAATTTTCTAAGGAAGGGTTTGAAAATGGAATTCATCAAACCTTGAAATGTAGAAGGTGCATTGGTAAAGCCAAAAGGCATGACCAAAATTCATAATGACCCTCATGAGTTCGAAATGTTGTTTTTGGAATGCATTTAGTCTTCATTCTAATTTGATGATATCCTGAACGAACATCCAACTTGGTGAAATAAATTTCTCCATGTAATTCATCCATTAATGCATCAATCACAGGAATGGGAAATTTATTTTTAATAGTGAGCTTATTGATCTCCCTATAATCTGGACACATGTGCCATGATCCATCCTTCTTGTGCACCAATACTACTAGAGAAAAGAAATAACTTTGACTAAGTTGAATTATACCAGCCTCTAGAATTTCTACAATCATACGTTCAATTTCTCTCTGTTGGACATAAGGATATGTGTAAGGCTTGATGTTTGGAGGAACACTTACTAGAATCAAATGAATAGCATGATCATGATCACAAATATGTGGGATTCCTTTGGGAGTTTCAACACCTTGGAATTATTTTCCAAGTCTTTTTGGAGATCTGGAGAAATAGATGATTTTGATGTTGGAACTTCTAGTGAGCATAATTGTGCAATGACGCCTCGTTTTTCTTTCTTCGGAAATTTTTTTGTGACATTAGAGCTTATTGTCTTTCTCGTATTCCCTGAGATACCCCATGATTAAACTTCCTTTCCTTCCAAAAAAAAATTCAAGAAAATTTCTTGAAAATTAAAAGCAGTCGTCCCCAAAGATTGTAACCATTTTACTCCTAGTACAACATCAGCACCACCCATTAGAATGGAAATCATTGGACTATTCAATACATATTCCCCCATGGTTATCTTGATATTATGGCACTTTCCAGAGAAATTTATAGTTCCTCCATTTTCCACCGTCACTTGACACTCTGGCGCTGGGTATAGGAAGCAATTCAATTCTTTAGATACCTTACAATGAAAAAAATTATGGGTACTACCCGAATAAATAAGAACTATCACATTTTTCTTCTTGATATGTCCTTCTATCTTGAGAGTGTGAGGAGTGGTAATTCCTGCCAATGCATTACAAGATATGGTCGGATTCATTTCTTCTTCCTTTAGGTTTGGTTCTTGGTGTATATTCTCTTTTTTTGAAGTTTATTTTTCCTTTTCTTCCTCCTCTTCACAATATATGTAAGATAATTTCTTCTCGGCACACTTATGACCTTTAGTGTATTTTCTATCACAACTATAGCAAAGCCTTTTTGCTCTGTTTTCTTCCAGATGTTGTGGTGTCAACCTTGTAGGTTTTGGAAGTATAGGAGTAGCAACACTTCCATATTTATAGTTATGAGTGGTAGGCTTGCTTGTCGCCATAATTTTGCTTTCAATTTTTCTTTCCAACTTGAATTCTTTCTCCAATGTATCAGGTTCCCAAAGGCGAACCTCATGTTGGATGTTATCCTTTAGATTCCTTATGAATACATGAATCATATGTTCTTCTGGAATATTATTTACCCTTATATTCAATTTTTGTAAGTCCTCAATGTGCTCCATAATTGAACCCTTTTGTTTGAGATTATCAATTGGCTAAAGAAGGTGTTGATCTTTGTATCCTCATAATGTGCTATCATTTCCTCCATAAAAATTGACCAAGTGACCAGTGGTTTACGAGAAAAAAGTGATCAATAACATACAAACTGATTTTGTTCTAAATACAAAGTTGCAATGTGTACCTTTTGTGTGTTTTGTGTATTATGGAGCTCAAAGTATTGCTCCATTTGTAGTATCCAAGTTATTAGATCCTTTCCATCAAAGTTCCTCATATCTATCTTTGGAATATGATGGGTCTTAAATCCAATATTGGAATCTATGAAATCATGATTAACATTTCCTTTGCTCTCATCATGAGTTTCCTCTACTACCTTTTCGCCATTGGGAAGCTTTTCTTATAGAAACTTTTCCAAACCTTCCTTCAAACCTTCCATGTCTTTCTTCAAGTCTTCCATGTTGCCTCCATCTTAGCTTCCACGCATTTCTTCAAACCATCCATCTTAGCTTCCATTTTTCCTTATATACCATCCATGTTAGCTTCCACGCCATCCATCTTAGCTTCCATTTCATTCTTCAAACCATCCATCTTAGCTTCCATGCATTTATTTAAACCTTCCACTTTAACTTCTTCAAACCATCCATCTTAGTTTCCATTTCATTTTTTGTTTCATTTTGTGAGAGCGAAATTTGTTTCACTTGGTCTTGTAATTTTGATATATCATGTTGCACTTCTTCCTCTTCATGAGTCATAGTAGGGCCTTCTAAGGGCTTAATGGGTGTTAAAATCCTTTATGGGGAATTTTAGAACCCAATACTAATATCTATGCTTCAATATACCCTTAGAATCACTTCAAACTGATTTTTCAAACAAGACTTATGCAATTTTTTAAAAATGTGCACACCTTTTTCTTGGTTTTGAGGAGCTCGATATCGAAACTGATGTATCTCTGTAATTTGAGATCCCCAAGATTTTAACTTCGGTCCTTTAGTGTGCCTTTAAATCTTCTTTCCAAATCCATGGGTCTAACCTGATTTGGATTCTTCAAGGAAACGTTATGCCCAATCTCCCAAATTGTCCTAATTATGGACTTGATCAGTAGAGCGAAGTTGTAATTATGTGTCATTGTTTTCTCCTTCGGCTCTAAAATTGATACATATAAAACTAAAGTCCATGTACTTTTGGCCACCTTTTACATAATTCAAATCTAATGCTCAGAGAGAGAGTTATGAATATTTTCCCAAGATCACCTCTTTTAGATGAAATTCGGGAGCCTGCAAAAACCATAAATTCCACAGATCATATCTCTGAAAATATTGCAAACCAAGATTTGAAATTTTTATATGAAGTTCCTTGGAATTTCTTCGCAAATGGGTTTTTTTTAGCTTCTCAACCTTCGTAGAAAAAAATTTATAGCGAAAATGCCACGATGAACTGTTTGAAGCAACGAAACCCTAGAATCCAAAGCTTTGATACCAAATGTTATGAAACTATCTCCCAAAATAGAATAAAAGAGATATCAATGCCTTAGAAATCAGCCACTTCGAGGGGGAAAGATCCTTTACATTACATAAATGAACAATTCGTGGATGACACAAATGACAAAACCTCCTTTCTATATATAGGAGTACATGGGTTCACAATATAGTCCTAGCCGACCTAACAATAATAATGTAAGGGCACAACAATAATAATAATGGGCTATTATGGGGCACAATAATAGCAATATGGGGACTAGAGGGGTACAACAATAACAATAAGGGTGCTACACTAACAACAATAAGGGAATACACTAGTAATATAGGGACCTAACAAAAAAGTATCATATTTTATTACATCATTCTACCCCATATTACCCCCAAGGAAATGGATTGGCAGAATCATCAGATAAGAGTTTGATCAAAGTTATCAAGAAGGTACTAGCAAATCATAAAAGGAATTGGGATAGTCAACTCAAGTTTCCAGTTTGGGCTAACAAAGTATCACCTAGGAGATCTACTGGTAAATCCCCTTTCCAACTTGTTTATGGAACTGAGGCAATCTTTCCCACACAACTAGATTTTCCTTTTATGAATTTTTACAGGAATCATATGAGGAACCTGGTGATCTCTTAAGAAGAATCAATCATATTATTGAGTTAAATAAAGATAGAGATGAAGTTCAATTCAAGCTTCGTCAATATCAGAACAAGATGAAGAGCTTCTTTGACAGAAAATATAGGGAAAGAGACTTCAGGCAAGCAGATTTAGATTTAAGATGGGATGCCAGAAGAGAAGAAAGAGGAAAACACGGTAAATTTGATAATATCTAGTTAGGACCATTCAGCATTGCAGAAGTTAAGGGTAATAACACTTTTATTTTGCAGAATATGGAAGGAAGATATTCTTCATTGCTTTTTAATGGACAATATCTTAAACATTACATTCAATATTAAATTTTCTCACGAACAGTATTCATTGTACATTACCAATTTTCTTTAAATTTTGTTGTCAACTGTGATTCTCACATCAAAGACTCCATAGCCCAAAGAGGATGGACATGGATCTGCATGTTCTCTGTGTAGGTTTTAACCTTGTACATAAATTATTTGTAAACGAATTCTTAAAGATAGAAAATAAACAATAGCGAGAGCATAGAACATAAAATAGATATACATAAAGATTTTCCCCTGGATCCCAAATCGATACTACCAAATTAATTTTTCCATTATATTCATTTTAGTTTTACAACACACATATATATACATGTTGAAGCATTCATAACCCCAATCCATTAACCCTGGATTAGAACATAATCGTAGTTTCCTTGACTGGATCTACAAAACACCACGGACCAAAAACCATCATGCCCCAAACCTGTGTGCAAACCCATGCACAAAACCATAGGCAGGTCCACCCACCAAAAAATAAGGAGAAAACCATTTTCCTGGGGTGCTACACCAAACCCCATGCAGGGCACTACCACCCCTTGCGAACCCCTGGACAGGGGGGGCTTCCGCCCCCCTGCTGCGCCCGGTGCAACATACAAGGGGGCCCTATCGCCCCCCCTGTGACTCCCCCATGTGTGCAACTAATCATGTAAATAATATAACACATACCCAACACTTTGCATCCCACAGGGGGAAATAGTCCCCAGATAGAGTTGAAGTTGTAACTTATTTATATCAAGTGTTGTCACTCTGTAATTTATAAGATTGGCAAGAAAAAACGACAGAGGATGGAATCAAACCACTTTGGATTCAAGGACCTAGCCTTCCAAGACTCAGAGAGGACTCTCTCTATTTTTATGATTTAACTTGATAATTATAAGTGTTGATATTAGGCTAGTTACAGAAATTATAATGCCTGTTTGTTTTGATTGATTGTGTGGTTGGACAGATAGGGCTGAAAGGACTAATCCATTGGGCTATGGAGTCAAAAGTTTGGATTGGCACATAAACATTCAAAAGCATCACAGGGCAAGCTATTTGTGTTAAATGGATATTAAGAGTTGTATGAATTATGAGGTGAAAGAAAGAGTGAGGTTCAGTAGTGACTAAAGAGCAGTTAAGAATTCTTTAATCGGACTCCATCAGAAAACATTCAGATTGTAAATGTAGACAGAATTAAGGTGCTCTGACAGCAAATCTTAATCTAAAATTTTTGATTTACAATTAGATGAATATATGCACAGTAAAGAAAACAACAGAAACATTTAAACAGAGAAGTAGAACATCACCATTTCAACATAGCTCAAGAATCTTGTGAACAGTCTTTGATTATTGATGTCCAGCTCCAAAATTACAGTTCTCCAATATAGTAGTTCTTACAATGCAGGGGCTAACAATATCCAACCCCTGATAATGAAAATTCTAGCAGTTTTTAACTAAAACTAAGTCAGTTGCCCTTCCTTACTCAGCAACCTTTCATTGCTTACAATTTAGCAGAAAATGGACAAGTGTGGACATGCAAGGCTTGATCAGACATCTCTGTCAACAGCACCGCCTTTGGAATTAATTTTGAGCAAATATTCGTAGATCCAAAGACTTCAATGGCTCCTTGGAAGATCCAACAGTAAGCTTTGGAGGTGGATGTGATGGTTTCGAAGAGGCAACCAATGGAGGATCTGACATATGGCTCTATTTTGCAGAAAACATGTGTTGGGTAATAAAAATTGTGGAGTGCTAGAAACTTTTCATTATTGCGGGTGATTATTCAGATGTGTTCTGTGTGAACTCATTTTTCCCGACTCAACCCCTCGTGCTTGCCCTCCTGGTCGAGGCTTGTCTCCCCCGTGAACACCTTTTGCTCGTTATAACACAACCATCATGTAAGAACACCTCGCCTGGATCGACCTCAGTGTCTTTTTTCTACCCGAGCCTTTCGTCGTGTTTTAACCCCTTTTTCTAAGCAAAAAAAAAAAAAAAAAAAAAAAAAAAACTAAACATATCAGACCTGAAAACCTTTAAATTTTACTCCTGAACATTATCACATCCAAGGAAGCATCACATTTCACATATTTTAGACTTTAAGTTATAAGAAATGGTTAAATCGATGCAATGCGAAGTACGGAGTCGACATGGTAGGTTATGTGGGACCGGACCACAACCCGCAGATCGCAATTTTTAACTTTTAGCAGCGAAGGTAAACTCTGAGGGATTCCAAGTGTGAAGTGCGGGGAGGGCGGAGTGAGAGGAAAGAAGGTGGGACCCGACCACAGCCCGCAGATTGCAAGTTTTAACATTTAGCAGTGAAGGTAAACTCTAATGGATGTAAATATCAAAGTGCGTCGATTGGAGGATGATGTGGCAAGAAATGGGCCCACAACGTCGATGAAGTTATAAAACGGTGAATTTTTTCACAGTAAGGTATGTTTATGATGTTTTATATGATATGTCAATGTATTTCAATGTATTTCAAATGGTTGCGGAGTGGGGGGCGGAGCTGTTGTGGTGGCGTCCGACTACATCGCAAGTTAAAAGAAATACCTTGCGTGCGTTTTAACGATAAGTGGTAATATTTGCGATGTGTGATGGATGGCAGGGGGGAAAGGCTGACTTGTCAAGGGTACTAGCCCAATTTAATCACAATGGGGGAGATGGGAAGCAGAGTTAAATCAATGGTATAGTAGTAAAAGAAAAGGTAAAGTAGAAATATAAAGCGGAAAAGGGGAAAAAGGTAAGGTATAATATTTTTAAGGGAAAATGAGAAGCAAAAGGATCACAATGTGGGTGAATATGTCCCACTCCATCGCGTATCACTGTTGGGTGTGGAGCCTAATTATCTTGTTTACTTTGTATCACAGCATTGGACCCCTATACCTTAAAAGGGGCGGCAACGCCGCTCGTAATTAATCGCTGCCGTGGGGGGTCCAGGGCTTTTCGAAGCCCCCCCTTGGCGGGGGTTTTCGGGGGCAGCGCCCCCGAAGCTAAAAACAGATGTAAAATTTCTTTGTAAAAGTATAGTAATTTCTAGTCAATCTGGGCCGTTCATTAGGAAAATGATCTGACGGTAGAAGTTATGTTTAGATTAGGGTTTTTTTCCCTAGAAGGCAACCCCTCGCTTTTATGAGGCATTGTATTGCGGTTGTGCATTGCACGTGTATTCTCGGAGCGAGAAACAGAGAGGGAGAGTGTGAGAGAGAACAGAGGATATTACAGCGGATCTACTGTAGGTTTTGTCTCTTCATTTTTGCTGGATAATAGAAAGGAGGGACTGGCTGTTCGAGGTGGATGTAGCCCAAACTGGGTGAACCACGTATATCTGTGTCTCTCTGGTTTTATGTGTTTTTTGTGTGCTTGTATCTTCCGCATATTTTATGTGTTGCATTGCTCCATAATATATAATTTTCTAACAACTGGTATCAGAGCCGAAGGTATATTTGGTTGATAAACTCGCAGGAAAGAAGGGTTCCTGGTTTGAGTGGGAGTAATGGTGGACGATGGTAAGTTTAGGGTCGAGAAATTTAACGGCCAAAACTTCCCGCTGTGGAAGATGCAGATGGAAGATTATCTGTATCATAAATATCTATAACTACCATTGAGCGGAAAAACAAAGAAGTCGGCGGCCATGACATACGCGGAATGGAACATTCTTGATAGAAAGGCACTCAGAACAGTACGGTTGCGCCTTGCAGCATCAGTCGCCTTCAATATTTTGAAGGAAACAACAACAGAGGGTTTTATGCAGATGTTGGCGAAACTATATGAAAAACCCTCGGCCTCAAACAAGGTATTTCTTATGAAACGACTATTTAATATGAAGATGTCGGAAGGTGGATCTATTGCAGACCATTTAAATGAATTTAATAGAGTTACCAGTCAGTTAAGTTCTGTAGGGGTAAACTTTGATGATGAATTTAGAGCTCTGTTATTCTTGTGCTCATTACCAGAAAGCTGGAATGGTTTAGTTATGGCCATTAGTAACTCTATATCTGGATCTAGTACTTTAAAGTTTGATGATGTTGTTGGTGCTATCCTTAGCGAGGAAATGCGACGGAAAATCTCCGGTGAGACATCAGGTAATGCTTTGAGTGCAGAGTCTAGGGGAAGAATAATGGAAAGAGGAAAGAGCTCGGGATATCGCAGTAAATCAAGGAAAGGCAGATCCAAGTCCAGATCGGGGATAGTGTGCTGGAATTGCGGAAAGAAAGGACACCTAAAGAAAGATTGTAGATCTCGGAAGGGAAAAGAAGGAGACACACAGCAAGAAAACAATCATGAAGCAAATGTGGCAGGTGATGTGTTACAAGATGCTTTGATTTTTTCTTTCGAAAATGTTACTGATTCTTGGGTTGTAGATTCAGGGGCTTCATTCGATGCCACACCTGATAAGAAATATTTTCATGACTATGTTCAAGGATATTCTGGACAAGTTCGTTTGGGTGATGATAAACCATGTAAAATTGTTGGAATGGGTAAAGTTCTTGTAAAACAATAGAATGGAAACCAATGGCTACTAAAGGAGGTAAGGCATGTTCCAGATCTAAAGAAAAATCTGATTTCAATAGGGTAGTTAGGTAGTGAAGGTTGTGTGACAACTTTCACAAATAAAACTTGGAAGGTCACGAAAGGAGCCCTGGTAATAGAAAAAGGCGAAAAGGTTGGTACATTGTATTTATGCAATGGTATTTCTAACTCTGTTAATGCTTTAACTTCCAAAGGAGCAGATGCAGCATTATGGCATCATAGTCTCGGAGACATGAGTGAGAAGGGAATGAAGATTCTTCACTTAAGAAATTTGTTGCCAGGTTTGAAGAATGTTGATTTGGATTTCTGTGAGAATTGCATTTATGGAAAACAAAAGAGAGTCAAATTTCTCAGAGTTGGGAAAGAAAAGAAGAGCGAAAAATTGGAGCTTGTGCATACAGATGTATGGGGACCTGCTCAGGTATCATCTCTCGGTGGCTCTCATTATTATGTTACTTTTATTAATGATGCAACTAGAAAAACATGGATTTATTGTATTCAGAATAAATCTGATGTATTTGATACTTTCAAGAAATGGAAAGCTTTGGTTGAGATTGAGACAGGAAAGAAATTGAAGCATTTTAGATCAGAAAATGGAGGTGAATATTGCAGCAAAGAGTTTGATAGGTACTATTCAGAGCATGGAATTTGCAGAGAGAAGACAGTTCCAAGAACACCACAAGAAAATGGTGTGTCAGAAAGGATGAACAAAACAATCATGGAGCGTGCAAGGTGCATGAGATTGCATGCGGGATTGCCTTTACAATTTTGGGCAGATGCTGTAGATACTGCTGTTTATCTAATAAACAGAGGGCCTTCAAGTTCCTTGGATGGTGGTATTCCAGAGGAAGCATGGACAAGTAAAAAGGTAAACTACTATTTTTTAAAGCCTTTTGGCTGTGAGGCCTTTGTCTATATTAATAAAGAAAATAGAACAAAGCTTGAGGCAAAATCAAAGAAATGTACCTTTATTGGATATGGTGTTAATGATTTTGGATATCGCTTATATGATTATGAAAATCACAAAATCATTAGGAGCAGAGATGTAATATTCAATGAAAAGGTCTTGTATAAAAATCAGTTGCAGGAAAAGAAACAGGAAAAAGAAAGCAAGGAATACACGGTTCTTGATGAGATATCTGAAAAAGTAAAGGTGCCTGAAAATAATAATAATCAACAACCATAGCAGCAACAACCACCACAACAGCAACAGGCACCTCAAACACCTAAAAGTGGTGTTAGAAGATCTACCAGGATAAGTAGACCCCATGAACGATACTCTCCTTCATTATATTATTTATTGTTGACTGATTCTGGTGAACTTGAATGTTATGAAGAAGCAATGCAGGTTGAAAGCAGGAAGAAGTGGGAGCTAGCCATGGAAGAAGAGATGGACTCCTTAATGCATAACCAGACTTGGGACTTAGTCAGGTTGCCTGCAGGTAAAACTACATTGTAGAATAAATGGGTTTACAGGCTGAAGGAAGAAGATGGAGGAAAACAGAGGTACAAAGCTAAACTTGTGGTGAAGGGGTTTGCACAGAAGAAAGGTATTGATTTTGATGAAATATTTTCTCCTGTTGTTAAAATGAATTCAATCAGAACTATTTTAAGTCTTGCAGCAGCGGAAGATTTACATCTTGAACAGTTAGATGTAAAGAAAACATTTCTCCATGGAGATTTTGAGGAAGAGATATACATGCAGCAGCCAGAAGGATATGAGGTAAAAGAGAAAGAAAAATTGGTGTGCATGTTAAAGAAGAGCTTGTATGGCTTAAAATAGGATCCAAGGCAGTGGTATCTAAAATTTGACAAGTTTATGTCTGAACAAGGTTATACTAGATGTCACTCTGATCATTGTGTTTATTTGAAAAGGAAAAATGATGGCAGCTATATTATATTGTTATTGTATGTAGATGACATGCTTGTTGCAGGATCTAACATTCAGGAAATAAATGTGCTCAAAAGAAAATTGGAAAATTCATTTGCAATGAAGGATTTGGGAGCTGCAAAACAAATCCTTGGTATGAGGATAACTAGAGACAGGAAAAATCATAAATTAACACTGTCTCAGAATGAGTACATAGAAAAGGTGTTGAAAAGATTTAATATGCACAATGCAAAACCAGTTAGTACGCCTTTTGCTAGCCATTTAAAACTTAGTAAGGAGATGTGCCAAAAGACCCAAGAAGACATGGATTATATGTCTAAAGTTCCATATACATCAGCAGTTGGAAGCTTAATGTATGAAATGGTTTGCATAAGGCCTGATATTGCACATGCAGTTGGAGTTGTAAGCAGGTACATGAACAATCCAGGAAAAGAACATTGGATGGCAGTAAAATGGATTCTCAGATATTTGAGAGGTACCACAAATCAAGAATTATGCTTTGGTGGTTCAAACATTGCTCTACAGGGATATGTTGATGCAGAGATGGCAGGTGATAGAGATAACAGGAGGAGCACTACAGGATATGTATTTACTGTAGGTGGAACAACTATCAGTTGGGTTTCAAAAATCCAAAGTGTTTTTGCACTTTCAACAACAGAAGCCGAGTATGTTGCTGCTACAGAGGCTAGTAAAGAAATAATTTGGTTACAAAGGTTTATGGATGAATTGGGTAAGAAGCATGATATGGGCACGTTATACAGTGATAGCCAAAGTGCCATTCATCTTTCAAAGAACTCAGCATTTCATTCCAGGACTAAACACATACATCTCAAGTACCATTTCATACGGTCAGTATTAGAAGATGGAGAGTTGAAGCTGGAAAAGATACACACTAGCTAGAATCCTGCAGATATGCTAACAAAAGTTGTAACCAGGGAGAAAATGAGAATGTGCTCAGTTTCAATTGGTCTTCAAGGATGAAGATGAAGATGAGGAACAGCCAGGTCCAAAGAGGAGTCATTGGCTAGCAAATGAAGCAGTGGTGGAGTTGCTACAATCAGTCTCCAAGTGAGAGATTGTTGGGTGTGGAGCTTGATTATCTTGTTTACTTTGTATCACAACATTGGACCCTTGTACCTTAAAAGGGGCGGAAACGCCGCCCGTAATTAATTGCTGCCGTGGGGGGGGGGGTTTCGGGGGCAGCACCCCCGAAGCTAAAAACAGATGTAAAATTGCCTTGTAAAGTATAGTAATTTCTAGTCAATCTGGGTCGTTCATTAGGCAAATGATCTGATGGTAGAAGTTATGTTTAGATTAGGGTTTTTTGCCCTAGAAGGCAACCCCTCACTTTTATGAGGGCATTGCATTGCGGCTGTGCATTGCACGTGTATTCTCAGAGTGAGAAACAGAGAGGGAGACTATGAGAGAGAACATAGGATATTATAGCGGATCTACTGTAGGTTTTGTCTCTTCATTTTTGTTGGATAATAGAAAAGGAAGGACTGGATGTTCGGGGTGGACGTAGCCCAAACTGGGTGAACCACGTATATCTGTGTCTCTCTGGTTTTATGTGTTTTTTGTGTGCTTGTATCTTCCACATATTTGATGTGTTGCATTGCTCCATAATATATAATTTTCTAACAATCACCCTTGGAATGTTATATCATGAACTTAAAACCCAAGGTTGGTTTTCGGAGGGGTCCTAAGGTGATAAGTGGTAATAGAGAAGGGGGTGAGAAATTGCGGAAGGGCGACACATATTGGGGATGGTGGTAAGGAATAACACTCATTTCGGCCCCCCCCCCCCCCATGGTTAAAGTTCAAATGCTATGGGGAGTGCAAAATAAAACAAGGACCATCAGATGATGAGGGGGTAACTGGAGATGGTGGAAAGGTGGAGGGTGATGACGTGATCGGTTTCATTTCTTTGTTATTCGTAGGAGACTCGTTCATGACTTGACCGACTTAGGGTACATGACTCGACCCAAACACGTTCAAGGCCCTTCCTTTGCATTTTTTTTCTGCCTTAACTGCTTTCATTGCTGCCTTTGTCTTTGCTAGTGGTCTAATGATTCTCCTTGCCTCTCTGCTGCTTTCTTTGATTTTTTCTTTGGAAAGGATTTTGAATATTGACATCCATGTAAAGTATGAAAAATTTGCAAAGAAAAAATAATTAGTCACCTTGTGATACTGTAAATTACAAGATTCTAACATCAAGTACATTTTTATTTTTGTACAAAAATAAAATAAAATAAAATAAAAAATTATATATATATATAAATATAAATATATATATATATATATATATATATATATATAGATAGATAGATAGATAGATAGATAGATATATATATATATATATATATATATATATATATATATATATATATATATATATATATATATATATATATATATATATATATATATAAAGGGGATAAAAGAAAAATGTGTGAAAGAAAAGAAAAAAATACAAAGAAAAAAATAATAATAAACAAATACAAATAATTACCCCTATAGCATGCAAATTAAAATGTCGCTTTCAAAGGACCACAGAGTCTGTGGTCTATGGCTTGGCACAAATGTGAGAAGGGTCAACTGTGATAGCAGTGCACGTCTCTAAATGTGGAGGACAACCAACATGTGACTCCCAGCGACACCGACACCACCGATCATCACCCTCTTCCGGACAATACAGTTATTAATGATCGAGCGAATGCTTTATAATCCCAAGATTCGCATGAAGAAGCATGAAGGTTGGCACATTGCATCCCCCAGGGTCTGCCATCCCTTGGTCACCTCAAGGTTGTCTGGCTCTGGTTCTGTCATAATGTCGTAGCACCTCCCACTACACGCTCTTAATCCTCGCCTCCTCTCCGCGCGCTCCCCCGGTCTCATCCTCCTATATTACTATCACCCCCTGTCCTCAGACACTATCTTCATCATTGTGTCTCAACCTCGCTTTGCTTTCCTATTTTAATTCTGATACCCCACGTCACTCTGCTTCTCAAGCTTCATTCCACCACCCAATTATTTTTGCAACCCGCATCACTTTGTTATCTAATTCTCCCCCCATCTGGATGGCACCAAGACAAAATTTAGGTCACACCCGTGGGCGCATAACCTCCCACTAGAACAAATCGAACACCCCCAAACTACCAGGGCCGAATCAGCGGTCAGGAGGGTTTCACTTTCCTATGAGGTGGTTTTTAACCCCAATACCTAGGTTTTCATTGAAAATTTGGAAGGGAAAGAAAGGGTTATAAGGCATCGGGTTACCACTCGAAGCATGGATCAAGAGTTCGAATGGATCCTTGACCCGAGCTTCACCCAAGCCAAGGAGAACCTTTACAGAAATTCAATTGAGCTTTACTGGCAGCTCAAAACCACCCTTGTTCTGGAAATTCAAGATCAAATCAAGATGACTAAAACTTTGGAGAATAAAATCAATATACTCACCAGAAATTTTTTGTTTTATGTGGAGGCCATTCTTCACTGCAAATTCGTAACCAGGGACTCCCATCGTTTTGCTATGCAAAAGAAGTGCACTCATGTCGGTGGGCTCTCGCGCGCATCAAGAAAGAAATGGCAAGTGCCTCCTCCTGCAACCCTCCAGTGTCGTCCAACTTTGCAAGCTTCACACACGACATTCCCATCAGTTTGGATGATGACCCAACAATAGTCTGAAGACCTAGGCTACGATAAAAAGTTGGTGGTCACTTCGGTGAATGTTGGTGCGAGTGCTATAAGCCACTGGTTTTGGTCCTAGTTCTTTCTTTTAAATGTCATCTACTTATCTATATATGTCAACTATCCTCTCAGTCATACGGTTGTTCATCTTTGGGTTTCCATATGTAACTTCTTCTTTTGGTCTCAATCTGTTATTTTGCTACTGGTCTCAAATTGTAATTTTTTTCCTATCCTCTACTGCTCTCGTGATTGTAAAAAATTCTCTCAGATGGAAATTAGGATTTTTTTGTTAACATAGTGTTGGAGCATGGCTCGCACACAATAGGTTGTCATTTAATTAAGGTTTCTTCCTATAATATATACTATCTTGCGTACAAAAAAAAATTCACTTTCAAAATTTAAATAAAGTTTGATTTTTACGAAAAATATAAGTTATTTTTTTATACTGCACGATACGATGTTTTTTTTATTTTTGTAAATAAATCTCACACAACAATCAACCTTTATAATCACTCCCACCCGAATCAACGACGGGAGGATGATTTCGGACCCCACCCCCCGCACTATCGATGGTTAATGGAGAGGGGGGGGCCCAAAAATAAGTTTGTGCTCAAACTTATGTATCACCCCAATATAATTTTGGGGGATCATCTCCCAAAACCTCTTACCACCTACACCCCCCCTCCCCCCACCCAAAAAACCACCATTCCATCCACTCTACCTGCACTTCTATCCATTACTTCGACCCATCCCCTTTCACCACATGTCAACATGTATGCCTTCCTTATTACTTCCACTTCATTCCATATCCATATCATCACCCTCCACGTTAGTTGACCGTTCATACATTCAAATCTTCCTCTAGTCAACCATTTTCTAAAATTAATGCTCCCGCTCCTGAAGTGGTAACAATTCTGTTGCGATTCCTTGCCATTTCACTTATAAAATAACCACATGATCCTAAATTCATTTCCTTCCATGTTCTTTCACTCTTTAAGGTCATTATTGAGTCAATCAAGTGATCGAATGCTCATTGTCAACATTTTCTCTAAAGAATTCGACAAAATTTCACGCTCAGGCAACCTGTCCTTCCTACTCATCTCCAATTCAAAATGTCAAAGAGGAACGGAAACATAAATATGAATGAATAATATTGATCCGGATTTATGCATGAACGCAAAAAAATACACATATAACCATAAATAAAAATATGCAGTGGAAATAAAACTTCATTTCATTAATATCAAATAACATAAGTATGTTTACAGACATAATAGAAATAAACTAGCTAGGGCATTGGTCTCTTATCCCTCAGAAGATATGTGGTGGCTACAGGCCTCTGAATTGTGTTAATGTGAGTATCAAAGGCATATTTACTATTTAGAAACAATGAACAACTCTAAACATCCAAAAACCTAACCCTGGGAGATGAATCACCAAAACTATGGGCCTTGTTTGGGTAAATTGGTACATCAACTTCCCGAGGACATAACTTTGGCATATGATCTCTTTTTGACGCACTCAATACATTTTTAGAAATATCTATCTAAGGCGTACAAATTTTAAGTGAGCAACATTGTCTATGACTAATTTTTCTCCTATTTTCTCCAAAAAACATCGTTTAGGGCCTCAAAACGACTATGAAAGTTCAGGACCCGAAAAAATACTAAAAATAGTAAGTGTTGAAAGTGAAAAAATGACAGAACCGATGGTGGGGGTCCAAATTGAATAGGTGGGTGGCCACCAATATCAACCTGGATCATTAGGGCCTCAAAACGGCTCTGGAAGTTCAGGACCCGATAAACTGCTAAAAATAGTAATTTGTGTTGAAACTGAAAAACTGAAAGAACTGATGGTGGGGGTCCAAATGGAATAGGTGGGTGGCCATCAATATCCACCTGGATCAAAGATCCTATGATTCCCCCCCTGTACCATATCTTGACAAAACTTCCCTAATTGACACCAAATTCAAAATTGTTAAGACTGATTGTGAATTCAATTTATACGAACTTCACAATTGGGAAAAGAAAAAATATCTTGACCATAGCGATGAATTGAGTATCTGGGAGTCTTTTCTCCTTAGATACATTTTCGCTCAAACCCACTTCTTCCCTGGATTTTCTACCTGGTGTCACCTCAGATATCTCCCTAGCAAGAAAGCAATGATTGCTCCAAACAATATAATCATCTTTTCAATTTCCTCTTAAAGTATTTTCCAAACTCTGCAAATAAATCCCCAAGTTCTCTGCATCCTTTTTCCTATGAATCACTAATGGAATTGTATAATAACCTTAAATTTCCCTAGAGAACCAATATCTTTGAAATTTTTCTCGTTGAGAATGTTGAATTCCCTGAAAGGAATCCCCCATACCTTGTTTCTATTTTCTCAGAAATCTCAAAGCAAGTGATTTCCATGGTGACTCATTTACTAGGATATTACAGTGATCAATGGGTTGATGAAAAAAATTTAGAATTATTTTCAATATTCAGAAATGGGCATAAACCTTCAGTCTTATTCAATTACAGTCAATTTTTTTCTGATGTTATGCATGAACAATTCATGAAATTTAAAGCTGAAGGTGTTTTCAAATATCAATAAGTGTTAGTATACCTAATATTGTATCATCAAGCAGACAGGTTCCAGTTTCAATTGAAGACGATGGATGAGCAAGGTAACCCTTTGTCATTTATCCATTGGACTTCACTGGTCATAAGGAATTCAGAGGAATACACTTATATAGATTTTGTAGATTAGTTCCTTAACATTTATTTATGTTTGTTAAACAGTGATATTATGCCAAGGATATATCTATAAATTAAGAAAGTATTACACCTCCCAGAACAATCAAAGGTGGGATACTAGTGTTTATACAAAAATTATACAGATATCAAAATTTATGGATGTGAGCTCCATCCTTATAGATTACCAATTGGTGTGCTAGTTAGGATTTTTTCTTTGGAATATACCAAACAAATGCTAAATATGGATGAATTGTATTTTTTTTCCAATAAGAAGAAATCACAATTCAAGCTAAAGGCACAAATAGGCCCTTACATCATAAATACCACAGTAGCTGCAAAAGAGGTGGAAGCAGTCTTAAACCAGACGAAATTAAAACTTAGTTTTATATGGTCCTATGACCCCTTGGGATTAATCTCTAGGCTGATATTTGAACGAAAAATCACCCCATATTCCTATACACCAAGGCCAGAGATAGGACAGTATGCTAACCAAGAATAATGGACAGAAAATACATTGCATGAAGAATAATATTAGTTGGTTAGTGAGGAAAAAAAATATAGGTACTCTCAAGACAGATAATGGGGGAGAATTCAATTCAAATGAATTCAAAACTTATTGCAGTGAAAGTGGCATCAGAAGGCATCTTAGAAATGTTTACACTCCTCAGCAAAATGGAGTCGCAAAAAGGATGAATCGCACATTGTTAGGCATGGCAAGATCCATGTTAACTTTCAAAGGGTTAAGTCCAACATATTGGGCAGAAGCAATCCATACAGCTGTCTATCTAAGAAATAGATCTCCAACTTCTTCATTAGAAGGAATCACCCCTTATGAAGCTTGGTTTGGTTTCAAACCTAAAGTTAAACATCTTCGAGTTTTTGGATCCATCTGTTATGCTTTAGTTCCCAAAGAAAAGTGAACTAAGCTTGATTCAAGAAGTTTGAAATGCACAATGATTGGATATTCAGATGAAAAGAAAGGGTATCATCTTTTGACCAATGGAAAATTTATTGTGAGCAGGGATGTCATTTTTGATGAAACAGAGAGTAAGAGTGCTGAAGAAATCGAAAGTCTTCTTCACAAGTTAGAAACTAAGGGCAATAAAAGGAAAGGAAATATGCAAAGTCAACCAACTTCACCAAATTGGTCTGAACTTGATTTTCCTTCCTCTGAAGATAAGTCATCCAGTCCATCTACTTCAACAAAGTCATCTGGGTCTTCTAGCAGTTCATCAGCATCTCCAATCAGCAACAGTTCTTCTGACAGTGATTCTCCAGATTCACCACTTGAACGACGAACATCAGTTTACATTAATCCCCTTTACAATGATGGGGACTTCTCAGCACCTCAAACAAGTGAGCAACAACTTCCAAATTGGGCAGTTCAACTATTGAAATATGTAAGGCCTAATGAACAAAACAAAACAGGAACAAGGGCATCAAAACGAAATGAAGGCAATTTTGCTTTTCTAGCAAATGATTTTACTGAACCTTCTTCTTTTCAAGAGGCAGTAAAACATAAAGCATGGCAACAAGCAATGGTTGATGAATATCAGGCAGTTCAAGACAACAACACTTGGCAACTTTTTTATTGTCCTCAGCATGTTAAACCTATTGGATGCAAATGGGTTTATCGAATTAAGTACAAGAAAAATGGTGATATTGACAAGTATAAAGCACAAATTTTTGCTAAAGGTTTTGCGCAGCAGGAAGGGATCGATTATGAAGAAACCTTTGCTCCCATAGCTAAATGGAACACCATCCGCCTCACACTTGCCTTAGCAGCTCAGAAAGGGTGGAAATTTCATCAAATGGATGTCAAAAGCGTTTTTCTCAACGGGGACTTACAGGAATATGTATATGTGACACAACCACCAGGGTTTGAAGTTGAAGGGCAAGAACATAAATTCTACAAATTAATCAAGGCTTTATATGGATTAAAACAAGCTCCCCACACTTGGTATGCCAAAATGGATGAAAACCTTCGCAAAGTTGGTTTTCATCGCAATGAATCTGATGATACTTTGTATGTGCGCCAACAGGGAAAATATCTGGTCATTCTCATTATGTATGTCGATGATTTGATCATCACAGGCAACAATAATGATCACATTGAACAAGTGAAAAAGGAGTTACATGCAGGTTTTAAGATGACAGATTTGGGACTACTTCACTACTATCTTGGAGTTGAAGTATTCCAACGTCCACATCAAATCTTCATTTCCCAGAGTAAATATGCAGCAGAAATTCTTCAACGATTTGGAATGCAGGATTGTAAGCCTGTCCTTACCCTTATGGAACAAAACTTAAAAATTTAAAAATTTGAAGGGGGGGAAAAGGTGGACAGCACGACTTACAGACAGTTGATTGGCAGCTTGATTTATTTGACAACCACTCGTCCTGATCTATCTTATGAAGTCAGTATTCTCTCACATTTTATGCAGGAACCATTAGACAGCCATTGGAATGCAGCCAAAAGAGTTCTTCGATATATCCAAGGAACAAAATATTTTGGTCTTCTTTACAAAAAGACTAAAAATTTTGTACTTGGTGGATTTTCAGATGCCAACTTTGGATTTTCAGATGTCGACTTCCAACTCCTAGAAACTCTAATGGAAAATTGATTCCATTGGAGAATTACCAAGACAAATTGTGCAATATAGCTGGAGATGTATCAAGGTTTGGCAAGGAAAAAGGAGCTATCAATGGAGAAGCTTTTCCGAAAGGCCTATAGTTTGATTTGAATATACAACACGAGATTCATCATTTGTTTGTAAATAAGCCAACTTTTCAAACTTACACTAAGGTAGATGAAAGTTTTATAAACATGGTGAATTTTTCTTTCCCAAGTGAATAAAGGTGGGAAGAATTACTAGATTTGATAGAATAAAAGCAAACAGAATGCCTACAATTTTGGCACAAGAACAGAAGCTACGAACTGGAAAAAAAGGCACAATCAGCAACAGATTTCCTTTAAAGTTTAACACAGACTATCGAATTTATCCAAGGCTTCTATTTTTAGTTTTGTTTCAAAAAATTATGTAATTTTGTTAGAATATCATTTTGTAATGAATTATTTTTGGAATCCGTGATCAGTTTTAGTCGAAACTCTATAAATACTTTGTAGTTCGAAGTATGAAGTGTTGAACCCTTGTGATAAACTAGTAAGCATAATTGCAATCCTCTGATTATTTTTGAGATTAATAGAAGGATTCTTGATTCATCTTGAAACAACTTGTGTTCTTGTGAGTACTTCTATTGTTATTTATGTTTTCATTTTGTTTATCTCGTCATATATTGGAATTAATGTTAAATATGGGTAAGATAAGATTGAATGTCAATCTTTCTGAAAGCCCCTATGAAGTTATAATCAATTACAGAGATTAGTTAATTGGAACTTACTGTTTTAATTAATTCCTATACATATTCTAATTATCACTTCCCCTTAATATTCAAATAAATTTTTTTTGGATGTAAAAGTATTTTACATGCATCATATGTATATGATTAGTTAAATACTCTGTTTGAAGATTTAATGAATCGTATGGTTCCTTAAGTTCAACCTTTCATATCATTTCAAAGCTAAAATTATGTTAGAGGTGAAGATTCATTCCTTTTAATATATAATAAATAATTATGAGTATGCACTTGTTTAATAGTTTAAAGCACTGGTCATCCAAACATCCAAATTAGACAAAACATTTTAGATGCTTTGGCACAATTCCTTAACCGATAATTGTTTATAGAGGTACAACAGGGTCAAGTAAGGTTCCCTGCATGCATCATCTGTATATGATTAGTTAAATACTCTGTTTGAAGATTTAATGAATCATATGTTTCCTTAAGTTCAACCTTTCATATCATTTCAAAGCTAAAATTATGTTAGAGGTGAAGATTCATCCCTTTTAATATATAATAAATAATTATGAGTATGCACTTGTTTAATAGTTTAAAGCACTGGTCATCCAAACATCCAAATTAAACAAAACAGTTTAGATGTTGTAGCACAATTCCTTAACTGAGAATTGTTTATAGAGGTACAACAGGGTCAAGTAAGGTTCCCCTACAATAAAGTTTACTAAGCTCAGGGATGAACTTGGTATCTGTTGTAATGTATCTTTGGATCATAGCGGGGAATGTTAGATGATCCAAAATAAATTTTATCATAGGTTATAGTGTTTGAATAAAATAATTATTAATTTAATATATTAAATTAATGATTATTATTCTAGAATATTTAATAAATCTTTGAGATATTTAGAAATAGAAATTTGTTATTAAAAATTAGGACTCTAGAAAAGAGTCGTTTCCTAGACTCTAAGTTAGGAGTGAAGTTAGTAGAGTGGTTAGAAGCTCATTTATTGTAAATGGACACTTGTTTATTTTCCAAGTGATCCATAACTAGATTAAGTTAGAACATAGAGCTTATAAATAGGTTAGTTTCCTATTTTCATTATAGTGTGTAATGAGAGAATGTGAGAGTGTGAGTTTACATGTGTAAACTGCTGTAATTTGCTATGTAATCTTTTTGCTTGATCAATAAAGTTGTGTGTCTGAGGACACTTCTGCACTTTCAAGTTACAAACCTCCATTAGAGGATGACTTAAGTCAATTTGTCTTGTGATCTTCATTTGCAGTAATTATTTCCTCCCCTTCTCATTAAATTAAGTCTTAACCTTATTATGTCTTGTGAATATTCTCCTTCCCATCAAACAAATCAATCGTTTCTTAAATGTCTTGCATTATAAATCCATTTTATTATATGTACGCTTCATGACTTGAGCATGTGGATTCTCAATATTTATTGAAGGATATTTTATCTTATGGCTTGTTAATGACAATCATTGATCTAGGTGTAGCACATTATAGTACCCTAATATATAAGATAGAATCAACCATAAAACTTTAGAGATGGATACTTAAAGCTCCAAGATATACCAAAAAATTCACCATAAAAAGCATGAGAATATAGATAAAAACCCCCTTAAGGTAGGGGTTGTGGCAAATGAAAAACCCCATTATTTTTTTTCTTAAGTAAAATAATAGGGACCCTTAATTTCACTGAACTTTCATTTTTTTATATTCTTGACTATTTAGAATAGTTTTATTTATTTTCCTATACATAATGTTTTTAAACTTTATGCCCTATTTATCCAAAAAAAATTGTAAATATCCTAACTCCCCCCCAAAACTCTAATGTTTTCCCCCACCATCTATAAAATCTAATGTAAAAACACTTTGGGTTTCACTTCATGTAAATGTTATTTCTCCTCAAGCCACCGCCCATCAATAATGAGTGTTTAAAAAATCAACATTCCCAAACTACCTGATGATTTCATAAATGAAGACATGAAATAATGATTGTATCCATGCCAAAAGATAAAATGAATGTTTTTCCACCACTACTACTTGTCGGCCTCAATATGTTGATACTCACTTCACCCCAAGCCCAGTGGTACAATAATAGATGCAACACGAGACACATTTGTTTAGGACATCAAATGGGAAAGGTCCTATCTACTAGCCTACCAAATTAGAAGAAATGTACTGCATAACTTGTAATATATGATGGGTCGATGGCCCGATGAATCCAAATGTGTCTGCACATTGTCAGTTTCCTCATACATGTGGCTACCGCATGTTTCCTACGTGGAGCCCTCCATCTCACTAACATCATGTCATGTCAAATCAGTTAGCTTAGTTGCATAAAAAATGATCCAAGTAGATATTGGTGGCCACCTGCCTATTCCACTTGGACCCCCACCATTGTATCTTTTAGTTTCCTTAATTGTAGCACAATTTACTATTTTAACATTTTTAGGTCCCAAACTTCTAGAGCCATTTTGAGGCCCTAAAAGACATTTTTTTTGAAAAATTAGCAAACCCATGACCTACAATAGAGTTTTGTAGTCGAAATTTTTAGTCTTCATATAAATATTTCTAACAATGTATCATACGGGTCAAAGGAAGATTGTATGCCAAAGTTACGACCCCGAGAATTTGATGTACCAATTTACCCCAACGACGCCCATATACATTTGGCGCTTCATCTCCTAGGGTTAGGTTTTTTGATGTTTACGGTTTTACATTGTTTCTTAATAATAAATAGACCTATGGGCCTCATTGTAACATAGTTCAGAAGGCATGTAGCTACCACATCCCTTCTCAAAGATAAACTACCATCACCCAAACTAGTTTATTTCCATTTTTCATATAACAATTTTTAGTACTTTGTTATTAATGAATTAAATTTTGTTTTCAATGTAGCTCTATGTTTCCGTTTATATCTGTATTTCATTTCATTCCTAAATAAATATGGATCAGTGGTATCAGGGTGGTCTTCTCTTTCTCTTTTTTTCTGTGCATGTCCCTAACGAGGTCAAGGTATAAGGAGTTGGGACTTCAACAGGTTGGACCCTTGCAATATTGTCCCCACCGACACCGATGATTGCCCATGGAGGAAGAAAAGAAAGATGGGGGAGAAATATATCCTATAAAACTGATGCTCTAACAATGCCTCGAGCGGCAAAGGAACGAGATGATGGAAAAATTTTCCCAAATCCTTCAGTGGATACCAACATGCAACACATATTCATATAATAGTCACTTTGAAGAAACTGCCCCCTTCAAGGTACAATTTAAATTTGACATCCCAATATTTGAATGTCAAATAGATGCATATGTTATAGATAAATGGTTAAATCTATTGCAAGGATATTTTTTCAACTCATGAATTTTCTGATAAGTAATATATTACTTGTGTGATCCTCAAATCCCACGTCAAGGACTGGTGAGAAACCTACAATGAGTAGAAGGACAAGAGGGAACCCTGATTACTTTCAACTGCACACACTTAGAATTCCTTCTGAGGCAGTGTCAAGGAATAGTATTAACATGTTGGGAGCTATGAATATAAGTACATAAAATGGACCACATTATGGTAGGGAAGAGACCAAGATGTGCCAGAGTTCACAAATATTTTTCATACCCTTCATACGAAGTTGGGTATCAAGGATTCTAAGCAGCATCTGGTACTCAAGTACCACAACTTCCTACACAAATACATCTAGGATGAGATGGAGTTCCTGGAAATCTCCTCGCTCGGCGCAGCATACTGATGCATTTTCAATATCGAGCATAAATTTAAGCAGAAGAAGCAAGACTTTAGATCTATGAATCCAAAGCAAGGAAAAGGCGCCCCCAAACCGTGGAAAAAATGAAAAATCCAAGGTGGGCTGACCCAGGAAAACCCATCAAAGCCGTAATAAAATAATGTCACAACTAAGACAAAGAAAGACATGGGGAAGTGGTGTGAGTTCCACAAGAGCCCCTGTTGGCTTGAGGGGTCCTGACCCAGGTTTAGATTTTATGGATAAACCAAAAAACCCTCCAACCACTGGCTTTTTCGGTAGTGATTTGCTTGTGTAGAACAAAGTCTCACCCGAAGCAGTATGGGGGGTGTTGGAACCAGGTTTCCGCACTCTGAGGGAGAAATTAATGAAGTGGTCCTTAGTAAAACCCAATGTGAACTTATACAGATGTTCTCAATAATATATAACAGACTAAAAGAGAATGCGCAGTCATTAACAGGATAACACAGAATTGTTGTTCGCTTTAGCACAGATAACATAAAAGAACCATTTCTAGATATTAACCAATGCAAACACTTAAGTATATCTATTAACCATCAATAATCAGTCACAGTCATATCAGATATCGTTTGCGCAACAAATAGATAAAGCGACCTTAACAGAGCATAAACAGTAAACAATTCAAATGCATAACACAGTAAACTTTACCAAAATTGTCCTTCTATTATCTTTCAGATCTGTCAATCAATACATCAACTATTCCTTTCAAAAACCCTTACAAAACCATTACAAACCCTTCCACACACACACACAGCGGAGCCCACACACAACCACGACTAGGTCTCTGCGCACATAGCTAGCAAGAGCCTTTCAACCCAGCCCAACTATTATCACCAAATTGTACTTGATTGGTTTCTTATCAAACAACTCGGTGTAATTGTTTCAAACCACTTCTAACTAAAGCTTAGCCTCTTCAGTTTGAGAGGGATATTTCAAGGGGGTTTTATGATATTGAATAATGATAGTACTATATGGCTAACTCTATGGAAATTATAACTTGTTTTTTATGATTGCAGGTTGAAAAGAATGCAGGCTTGTTACCATTGGGCTTATGGAGTCAACAATCAGTATTTTTAGTGACAAAGTTTCTTCAAAATGAAAGCTGAGGTAGATAGAGGTCTTTAACAGAGGCAACTCACACATAAAACATAGGAAAGCACAGTCATTTCATCACTAAAGGAAGTCAGAACATAAAATTATGAATTCTAAGTAATAGAGATGAAATCTACTACAAGTGATAAAACATAAAGATATAGATCAATAAGACATCAAAAACCTCATGAGAATCTCAGGTCTGTCAAGAAGGATATCACTTTGTATTACTGATATTTGTCAAAAACATAAAAGCAGCATTTTAGTGAAAATGTTCTCCAACCCTTTACTACTTCTATGATTTGTCTTTAAATATACATTCTGTGTAAAAAGGATGATATACCTAATGGCTAGATCATCAAATTCTCCTATGACACCTTTCATAACAGAAATACATAACTTCTAACAAAAAATTGACAACTAAACCTTAAAGCAACCATCTCCTAATAGGACTCTAACTCCTATTTATTAGATTGATCTTATCCTATCTGTGAAACAGTTACATAATGGTTACAAAATAAGTATCACATGCTCGAAAACACATGACAGAGTTCATTACCACTTTACATATTTAAAACCCTCCTAGACTTGTGGAGCATAACCCTGTTTTTTAGGAAAGGATGACCCTTATCTTCAATGTTGTTTTGACTGATGATCTATCTTCATATCACTTCCTTCAAGTCATAAATATCTGATAATAAGATCCATTTACACGTTGGAGGTCTCCAGCTATCCAAAACTGCCTTTAAGATGTTCAAAAACCTTTAATAATTTCTTGCTACGAAAACAGGAAAGTTTCGTAGCGAGTTTTGGTAGCGTGTGAAAAGTAGCTTTTCCATCCAGTCACTTCACTCTTTTTTTGTTCCATGATGTTAATCAAGTCATGACACATCACCACCATGAATCCCCCTCCTTGAATCATGCAAAAACTGACTTTATAAGAAAAAAATTTCTATAGGTTTTTTCGTAGCCTATTCCTGGCTTCAAGCTTGAGGAACGCTACGAAACTATGTAAAAACCCAGAAATTTCCCTTTTCAAAATTGTCTTCAAAAACTGACCTCCAGCTGCAAAATTATGATTTTCTGCAAGTTATGGACATCCTAAGGCATATCTCATCTCAAGTTATTACCCCTGTGGCGTTTCTTCCTCATTAACAATCAATTGAGCTATAGGCTCTTCTACCACTGTCATCTTTAAACCTTTCTTTTCCAATTATTCATGAGTAAGCTCCAATTTCTCTTGAAGATATTTCACTTGATTCTTCAGTGCCCTGTTCTTGGATTGCAAGTGCAGATTTACCTTTTTGATTTGTTTGACCTCTCCTCTTAGTGGCTGAGTCCACTTTATCAGTTTTTCTGTACTGTCCAAGGTCTTTGAGACACTTGTGACTTGATCTTCCCAGATCTTCCTCATTTGTTCAAATTGAATCCTTTCTACTCTATCCTTCTTTGATTCTTGCTTCAAGACTGATATCTCCTTGCCTGTCTATTTCAACTGCTCCTTAAGGGTTTCAACTTCTGGTTTTTTCAGTGATTTTTTCTTTACCCTTCTTTTGTTTGATGAACAGCTCTTCTTTTGCAGGTGAGGAGGGTTTTATGATGCTTGGTGGTGGTTGAGTAGTTTCACTGACCTTCTAAGTCTCTTTGTTGCTTTCCATGACATTTCTTGCATGTCTTGTCATTGGTTTTCTAGCTTGAAACATGAAACCAACATCATCACCTGCAAAATCTAACTTTTTAGCTGTTTTTCCTTTCTTTAGCTTTCTTCCCCCATCTTCAACATCTTCAGCTTGGACAATGGGAGTTTATTCAATATCAATTGCATGCAATATGTCCTCTAAGTTACCCTTAACCATTGTTTTGCTCCTAGTAACTCTCTTGCTACCATGTTTGCTAACTATTGGCTTCTGTTTTGCAGGTTTATCTTTGGGCGTTTTAATCTTCTTCAAAGGCTCTGTCTCCAAGCTCACTGGTGCTAACTGCTTTGCCACTACTGGTGATGAAATATCTCTAGGTTTGGGAACACTATTAGGAGTGACAGCCTCTACTTCAAAACCACTCATGAACAGAGAGGATGTCCAATATCTTCCTAATCTCTTCAACTCCTCTAATAACAACAACTTAATCAAAACATGGTGAAAGAGAGAAGTTTAATTTCCTTATTTGTTAACTTGGACCTTATCTGAAATTTTAGTTAGAATTCTGTATAAATAAAATGGAAAGTCAAGAGACCTCTTACCCACAAAATGCAGTAGAAGCCTATGGTGGTGTTAACCACCTATAAATTTTTTGGCAAGCAAATAGGTGGCTAAATATTTTTCTGAGCCTTCAAGAGATACATTTCCTCTAAAAATATTTCATTCTTGAAGCCTATGTGTGCCCTTTACCTTTGATAAGATCTTCACTACTGTTTCCATCAAGAAATCCTCACTGTTTGTGAAAAAATTATGCTCATAAAAGCCTCCATTTTCCCCTTTTTCTCCCTTCTCAAAGTTTCCCCTTTAACCCCCAAAATCCCTTCCTAAATCTTCTAAACCACCAAATTACCCTTTAAAGATCATATGAACCCCTTCATTTGATTTTTAAATCCCTCTTTCCCCCTACCGGAACCTCATTTTACCCTTAAAAACGCTATTTTTGGGCCAAAAAACCCATTTTTATTATATAACAGGCTAAGCCCCTTTCGGCCTAGCCCCTAACCACTTCCCTTCCTTGAAATCCAGTGCCAAGACAAAGCGCTAAGCCCTTGAACGCTTATCGCATCGGAAGTTTGGTCGGGGCATGCATTTCTTTGTTATAATGAAAATTTCTAATGCGATGAGTTCTTTGTTCTATCGGCCTCCGCTGATGTCTCCGTCATTGATCTCCTAAAAGATCCAATGGCCAACGCTAATTGAATCCACCGTCAATCGCAATCGGAAGTTGGAATGGAGCACTTTTTCTTTGTTAAAGTGAAATCTTCCGATGCGAGGAAGAACTGTTCAATTGGTCTAGGAAGCAATATCCACCGTTGATCTAAATATATCTAACAGTCCGCGCCTGTTTCATCATGCCCCATAGCATTCCTTTGTAACCCCCCGATGGCAATCTCCATCATTGATCTTTAAACAATCCAACGGCCATCACATCATCGAAACTTCTTATTGCGCCACACTTGTTTCCCCCGATGGCGATCCTCCGCTGCAATCCTGGCCGTTGAATCCACAAGAACCAACGGCCAGGATTTGCTCTCACTCCACCCCATTTGCCCAGATTGGTCACCCCCGATCCAATCACAACTGTCGATCTGCCGTAGATCCAACGGTCCAGATGTAATCGCACCATCACCCATTAGAGATTTTGGCCCCCTGCCTTCTCCGATTGCGATTGAATTGCAACCGTCCATCCTGCTTGATCCGATGGCCCTCCTTTCTCCCACTCATTCATTTGATCCTTTCACCTCCGCTTCCTCTTTAAATCTCCACCGTCAATCCCAAGGATCCACTGGCCAGGATTCTTCCCGCCCATTAACCATGTCCCTTTGCCTTTGCTTTCCCTCTTTAGATCTCAGTCGTTCATCCCACTGATCGGACGGCCCATAGTGAAACCACCTTCGGCTTGACCCCACCTTAGTGACCGCGCATGTTCCCGTATCGCGCACCTCCTCCTACCATCAGATCTCATGGTCCCAGATCCAATGTCTGAGAACCATATCGCGCATTTTTTGTGTCCGGGCTTTAACAGTTTAAATTCACACGATATGAGCGGTTTTATTTCGCCACGTGTCAGGCAGCGGACCATATCACATGATTTTTGGCCAAATTCAAAAATTCTCCTTTGCAACGCGAAAACAGTTTTTTTCGTCTGGAAAAATACTTCCCCACTTCCGTTCCCGAAAGCCCATCTGAAGCTCTCGACCGTTGATCTGTACAGATCAAAGGCCCACACTGCATCTCGCGTTCTCCATTCATATTTGTTCGTCGCGCTACCACGGAGTTTCATCAGCTAATCTCCACCGTTGATATCCTCCTGAGATCCAACGGTTCAAAGTCATCGCCCTTCACCCATGTCGGTCCCACCATTCACGCCAATTTCATTTCATTTTCGTACCTTTCCTTTGTATTCCGCCAATGTTTAAATTTTCATGATTTACATTAAAAATCATTTCTTCCGCCCAGCATTAGAACTTCAGTGTAAAAACATTAAATTTTATTTCTATTGCCATACCTTCTAAAGGAAACCCTCTCGGAAAATCACAACCATCGATCAACACCACCAGATCTGATCGGACGGTCCACAACCATTCCTCCACCAAACCTCCATCAGATCATATTTTCACCATTTCACTGCATTTTTTAGCCGTTTTCCATTGTGTCCACCGCATTCATCTCTGCTGCGCTACCATTATCACAGCCTTCCATTGCATCCATCCTCCCTCCCACATGGATTTATTAACGTATTTGTGTGTTTTTGCAGGGTTACAGACGGTGGGAACTGCCATTTCTCATAGTCACTGTCGTAGTGACACAGAGTGCAGAGAAGGCTATTTTCAAGAGCCAGATATTGCAGAGAAATGTTTGGGAAGGTTTCTAAATGAAATATTTTCATCAAAGGACCAGTGTTTAACTCTGTAAAACCATCCAGCGCCAGTAAAACTTCATTTTCACAGACAGAGACAGTCACAGGAGAGGAAAAGAGTATCAGTGAAGAATTAAGAAGTTTAAAGCCCATTATTGAAGATTTTAAGCCTTAATTCAGTGTTTAAAGGGAAAATGTACCGTATTGAAGACCTTGTGATTAACACAGAAGGCCTAATGAAGCCTAAAGCTCATAAAACAATCTTATCAGTGTCTCACATCAGCAGAAGGTTCTTTCCCATGAAGGACAAGTTCCCATACTGTTTTTTATTCTACATCGAGCTATGGAGAAGATCTACACCCTGACAGAAGGTCCTACTGCTACCAGTGCATTTTTTATGTAGTATGACAGACCTAAAAGTCATTTATTTGCCTTTTTCTATTCACCAGAGTACTACAAAGTACTATAGTTGTAAATTACATCAAGGAAGATACCTGAAGTTACTATCAGCCTATCGAAGACCACTCTTTCATCCAAAGAGTACTGAAGATCAATGCATAGATATTAAGACAGAATGGGCCTCGAGCCCCCTTCCTCTTCATCTATTTTAATGTTTCATTCAATATTTCATCTACCTCCTCTGCCTCTCTTTCAGGTAAAATAATTCAAGAAAAACACATTATAAAGGTTGTTGTTGGTTGTTGATCGGATATCTATGAATTGTAAGTTGTTTCTCTTGAGATATAGTTCTGTGTGTAAAGTTGTAAAATAGGCTGAGGAGATGATTTCAGACTTAATATCAAGCTATTGGACAATGTTGTATATGACTGGTGTTGATCTCTAACATGACAAGCACATTTCTTTAGATCCTGATTTAAAGCAGCGGTGATGTTTTCTACCTTTGTCCTTGTTTTCCTTCTGTAATTCGTTACATTTCATTTCTCTGGCAAGAATCAGAAATTTGGCGTAGGATATACCCTTGTATGGTACCCTAATGCTCCTTCTCTTCTTATCTTTAATGTTTTCTACCGATTGTGCTATCTGAGTACTGATTCAAGATAATTTAACCAGTGTAGTAGCTTCTATTCACTGCTAATTGATGTATGAATTTATGAATCTGTTCTTAGATGTTCTTGTTGGGTTTTAATTGAAAAAATTGGGATACTAGGAGTTTAGAACGCTGATTCTGTCTCACTAGGGTCTTTTTCAATCAATTTAACCTTTCTCAGTTCCCTTAAGTTGAATGCCAAAGCATTGAAAGTTCAAAGCCTTTCTCTGATCTCATGTTTCACCTTTGTGTCTAAATCCTAAGTGTTTCTTGTTTTCTGAAGAGTTAGCTCCTTAGGAGTCTGATCATAGGCTTCCATCTTCTTAAAACATTTGGACTCTATATGGCCATCCTGATTGCAAAAGTTGCAATGTCTATCTGTATTCTTCCCTTTGTTTTGATTTGCCTTATTATTTTGGTGATTTGATTTTTCAGTTTGCGGCTGAAATTGCTTAGGGCCCTTGTTTGGTTTAGGACCATATTTTTTTGGACACTGCTTCTTGGGATTCTTTTGATATGGTTGTTGTTGGGCTGCTAAGGCTTTCTTAGAAGCATTTCCAGCAGTGATAATACCAAGGTGTAAAATTTTTTCTTGTTCTCTTATCAAAGAATCGAAAAAGGAATCAAAAAAGGATTCTTGTAGGTGGTTCCTAAAGAAATGATGGCTTCTCTAGTGGAATGGAAGGCGGAAACAAATACAGAGTATGCAGGGCCAAGCTTAGCAAGAATGAAATAGATGAGGTTACCATCGTCCTTTTTTATCTTACAACCTTCTAAAATAATTATGAGGGTCTTGAATTTGGACAAAAAATCTTCAATGGAGGAGAATTTATTGGGGTCCAAAGTAAGCAACTCATTTTCAAGCTGGTGGGCCCTGATTTGATTTTGAATGCCAAAAATAGTTTTTAGCTTTTCCAGGGCTTCATCAGGGGTGTCAATGTCAAGGATATGAAATCCAAGATCCTGAGCAATGGACATTCCTATCAACCCTCGTGCTTGATCTTGTTTATTTTCCCATTTAGCAGCTTTATCATCATCAGAAGGTTTAGTTTCTTGTCATGTGGCTATTCTATAAAGCCCTTTACTTCTAAGTATATCTACCATGTGAGGTAGACATTGGAAATAATTCGTGATGTTAAGAATAACTGGGCATGCACTTTCCATTTAAAAAAAAAAAAAAATGAAGATGAGAAAAGCTGAAAATAACTGCTCCAATGGAAAGATCTCAAAAAATTAGGCCATTTAAAAAAAAACGGCTCGAAAAACGGCTTCTCGATGAATAATTTATGCCTTTTGAAAAATTTGAGTTGTAGATGTTGAATAGTTACGGGAATGGGATGAAGTGCGGCTTTTAAAAAAAAAATCCGCCTCTTTGAACAATTGTCTTTTACAAAAGAAGTCTGAGAAGGAGACTTGAACCCAAGACCTCTATTCTCATAAACTAACCCCTCACCAGGTGAGATAGTAAAAGGATCACGTTATTGTTTGAAAGGAGGAAGGGGTTTTTTTTTTTTTCTCTTCGGTGTGTGTGCCTTTTCCTACACCAAAAAAAACACAAAAACTGAGCAAAAAAAAACGCAATGCAAAGCCTTACAGCAAAATGTTAGATTTTCAGTTAGCCTTACCAGCAACTATCCTTTTTCACTATTTCTGATTTCCTGAGATCACGCAAAGACATGGGGAAAGAGCATACGTAGCAAAAAAAATCCCTTTTCCAGTTTTTGATTTGCCGAGATTGCACACAGCACACAATGTTGAAGATTGCAACAAGAAATAGTGAAGGAGACATCCTGAAACATCATTCCTGATCCTAGTTGGAAAGTGATCACCAAAACTAGGTGGGGGCCACACAGGTGATTTTTGTCGCAAAGTCTATTTTTAGACATGTGGATCATATTCTATGAGTTGCGGGATGATATTTGTGGATGGTTGGTCAAGTTGGAAAAAATATATGGATTTCTATTTTTAGAAATATTGGGTGGAATCTATTTTTAGATTGCCAGTCTAAAAATAGATATGTCGAATATTATTAGCTCTTAATAATATTTGGACTTTAAACATTATCTTATTCTCTTGGAGCACTTCAGTTAAGTGCACAGATGTGACACGGGAGCTGACAAAAGGAATTATGCTATTCCTGAGGGTTAAGTGAAGCTATTGCATGGATACTTCAGTTAGAACTCATGTGACAGAGTTTGGTGGAGTTGATTGAGGAAGTTAATGGAGTTGTGTTCAGTTTAACTAATCTAAACATAGTTGAACTATTTGTATCTAGTTTAACTGATTGATACAATTAGTGAGAGTGGTGTGAATTAATTATTAATTAATTCACTAATTATAAACTCATTAATCAACTAAAGAATACATCAGTTAACTTCAGTGCATGGACAGTTTCAGTGGAGACCAGTGCAGAGATAGGTGAAAGGGCAAGTATGACTATCAGTTGTGACTATAAGTGATGCATGGTTTGCATCCAACACTCAGTAGAGATGCCTATAAAGACTGCGTGAGCAAGGTTGGGGTGATTTGAACTCATCAAGAGACATTATTCAGCAGGGATTGCGCAGTAGAGGCAGGCTATCAAGTGGCAGAGATTGGAGCATGTGTTTTGCTAGATCTAGCTTGATTAGTGTGTAGCAATTGGAGATTGTACTGAGAGCTTGTGAGGAGCTTTGTACAATGATTGTTACATGATCTCTATGACATATATAATATACAGATAGTTGGGGTTTTTCAGCTTTAAGCTTTCCCATTACATATTGTGTTCATATGTGTGAATTTTTACGGCTTTAATGTGTGCATGCAATTGATTTTATTTCCGCATGTAATGATCAATGGTAGAAGAGATTTTGTACTGTGCATGAAGTCAAATAGTGTGTGATCAGGAGAATCTCAGTGAATAATATATCAGTTATTCAAATTTCTACACACAAAAAACAGCATACACAGAGAAGAGGGTATAGATCCGACAAATAAATAAAACCTATAAACCGAAAATAAAAAAAAAGGGAACCGAAATAAGCAGAACTATTAACAAATATAACTGCAAAACAAATGCTTTATACCTCCATATCTAAACTGTCATAACTTGGTCAGTTGGAAACCTTTTCGCATGAAACGAAAGATGTTCCTCACTGTAACAGATGCTCCGAACACAACCAAGCATTTTTCCAAACCTAAAAATGATCAAAAATAGTAGATCTACAAAATGACATTCGCATGCAGTCAAACCGGCTTTGGATTTTGATCAACAATGGTCGCGGCCCTCAAAATAGCTCTGATACCATGTAGGAATTTACAGGGTAAGTTCCGTAGATCAGGAACCAAAGGTCACCGCTCACAAACAGATCACAAATCAGTACACTAGTATAATCACGTGGTTAAAACCCTCAAAGAGGGAAACAATCCACAACCTAAGCCAACGTGGCCACTTCAGGCAATTTATTAATATAAAAATAAAAGTTACATATGTTTCTCTCATAAACGGTTACCAGAAAAATGACCCTCCATGCTCTTTAAATAGAGATCATGGACCAATCGGGTGTTAAGCCACGAATCAAGTGTCGTTCATACCAAGGTGAGAGATAACCATCGGATCACTACAAATCGTGACCGTCGGATTATAAGTTACAAATGTACATGGTAAAGAAACACACTTTACCTAACTCTACACTAGACTAAGTTATTCTTAACTATTTCCTATGTGTCGGAATATCCTAACACATCTCTTGTCTTAGATGAAGATCCATCCCTGGTATTCCGCCTGAATTCTTCTTGCACCAAATCTGACCAAAGTCTTTCCCAATATAGTAGCTTCTCCTTCCCATTGACAGATTCCTGGTAACTATGCCAACTCTTGGGAAGGCCTAGAAGAGCTAGGCTCACTAAGTCATCATTCGCGACAGTAATTCTGATGCTCCCAAGCTCATCTCGACATTGGATAACTTGGTTAAATATTTCAGAATAGTGTTGCCTTTCTCCATTTTGATTTTCCCGAGCTTGTCCTTTAGTGCCAATTTTCTATGATCACTGCTACTCTGAAATAGATCTGTCAAATCCTTCCACATTGCATATGGAGTTGCTTTTCCATTGAGACTTGACACAATGTGGTCTCGTACTCCCTCCAATAAGATCCTCATCGCCCTTGCTACCTCCTTTTTCCAAGCATCAAGAAGAGTGGTGTCTGCTGTTGCATGCTTGGGAATATCATTCTCAATTATTTCTTTCAACCTGTTTTCCTCCAGCACTGCCTCCATTTTGTCTTTCCATACAATATAATTAGAGCTACCCTCAAGTTCATACTTAAATCTCAAGCCATTGAAAGCGATATTGATTCGTTGCGCACCAAATAATACTTCTGCAAATTCGAATGATATTCAGTCACAAACTCAATTTCTTCTCCACTATAGTGATTTCATGTGCTTTCATACCATGTAGAAATTATACAAACAATATGTATATCAATGGATTCAATTCGATCATGCGATCTACTAAATAAAGATATTGAATCCTTCTACAAATCAATTGCGGAAAATAAACATGATCGCCAATCACAACAAGTAAAGAAAGAAGCAAATCAAACCACAACACATATATTTTCTCGGGGAAATCTTGCTGCTCAAAACCCCTCTATCTTATATTGTATAATGAACCAAGGAATCATGAAACAATTACAATGCACTCTTCTCACAAGAGCCTCTTGCACTCTCACAACTGTCTCACACCGATCTAGACAAAATCGGGCCAACACTTAGCCAATTCTTAGCTTGTCTTCAGCCTACCTTGCTCACGCAATTCATGAGGAATGCAATACCTATTCCTTTGGAATTTTAGCCTTTCTCAATTGCGCAAGTATCATGGGAAATCCTATGGTGTTTTAACTGCATCCTGGCATTTTGCTAATATTACAACTGATAGTCAACTTCCCTTTAACCTTTGTCTCAACTGCGTCTTCACAGGAACTGACATGAATGTAGCTATTAATAGTAAATCATCAGTCACTTGAAAAATCACTGCATGTCAATTAAATTTGATTAAATTCACTTGACCTCTCACTAGTGCAACAATCAGTTACAACTAGTTAGACTGACTTTAACTCACTTAACTGATTTCTCATGCATTAAAATAATGCACTAACTGGAACTTGAACTATAAACACATAAAATCACTCTGCATGCCTCACCAACCACCCTCACCTCGAAATTCATGAGCTAACTGAGTCTATCACACTCAATTAACTATTACAAGTGTTTATGAGATAAGATTACAATTTATTGTCCAATTTCAATAAGGGAAAATTAATTAGACACATTTCCAATTTATTAAATAAACTGGCTTGAACACTAATGTATCACTAGGACCCATCACTCTATGAATTGTGGTCCCACACTAGTGTGTGTGCTGTCATGTTCTTTCTGGATGCCAATTTCACTGTTTCTTGTTGCAAATTTCAACATTTGAAACGTAAGGGTATACCTCTGATACCACCACTGAGCCCTATTTCAAGACACCATTCCACACCAAAGAGTCACCCGAATCGTAAAAAACAAACCAACATTTTTAAGATTCTGAATGAGATGGTTCCAGGTAGACATATTATCTCTTGTCAAACCAATTTGTGATGCGCTCTTCCAAATTGGATATGGTAAAAAAAATTGCGTACCTGCAATTTCCTGGTCCGAAAAAAAGATACCTTCGTTGTGTAAAGCATAAATTAAATCATTGTTATAGAGAGATGGAGAAGAAATTCCAAATATAGCATCCATACCAATCAAGATTTTATTTTCCCTACTGAAATACCAAAGCATCTTGCCTAGAAACCATTTGCTCACTTTTTTTAGGCTCATCTACATATAAGATCCTTTTTTATCCCCACCCTACCCCTTGTTGGGTATGTGTTATATTCTTTCCAAGAATAGTCACACGCGCATGGGTTTTCACATGGTTTTAAGGCATGATGGTTTTCAGCCCCTCGTATTTTGTAGATCCGGTCAAGGGAACTACGGTTATCTTCTAATATAGGGTTAATGGATTAGGGTTTATGAATGCTTTAGCATGTACATATATGTGTGTGTGTTGTAACACTAAAAGGAATATAATGAAAAATCAAACTGGTAGTCCCGATTTTGGATCTAAGGGAAAAATATCTGTGTATATTTGTTTTATGTTTTATGCTCTTGCTATTTTTTATTTTCTATTTTTAATAATTTGTTTGCAGATAATTTCTGTACATGGTTAAAACCTACACCCTTTCTGTATTAGACAATAAAAGCTTTACCTTTTAGATACTTCCCGACTATTATCTCCTACCATATTCCCCCTATTGAAAATAACTCACCATAAAGTTTTAATAAGAAGTGCCCAATCAAATCTCCTTGGGTCGAGGATACCCCATCCACCAACCTCGATCCCTTTTGTAATCGTCGTGAACTTAACGAAAGGAAATTTCTGATGACCATAATGCCCACACCATAGAAAGTTATATACAATGGAATTGATTCTATTTATAATGAAGAAGGGTACCTGAAAGAGATGCATCTAGTATACTGCCAATTGTTGAAGGATAGATTGAATCAAGATATATTGTCCACCCAAAGAAAGCCAACGGTGCGACCAAAGAGAGAGACACTTATGGAATTTCTCAAAAATCCATTCCCAATCAAATATCTAGTAGCGGTGTGAATTCAATCTAAAGCCAAGATACGTCAAGTCGTCCTCAATGGAGAAAACCAAAACATTAAATTGTCTGGAGATGCAAGTAATTTCTTCTTGTTCAACAACAGAAGACAAGCGAATAAATTTACTTCCATTGATGTTCAATCCTGATGCAGCTCCAAATATGACCATAATATGACGAAATGCTTGCCACTGTTCCCACGATATCAAACCAAAATAAGAGCATCATTGACAAAGAATAGGTGTGTAACAGAAACAGAACGTGTTATACGACTACCTTGAAACTCTCCCTGTGTTTGTGCCTCCTTTATCTGCAAACTAAGTCCATCCATAATAAGAATAAATAGCATAGGAGACAGTGAAAATCCCTGGCAGAGGCCTCTGAAAGCCATGAAAAAATTTGACAATAGACCATTTATTAATACAACAAACTTTGTTGAAGTCACAGAAGCCATTATCCAAGCAATATTGTCAATAGATAAGTTTATTTTTAGGAGAATCATGTGAAGATATGCCCAATCAATGCAATCTTAAGCCTTATGCAATTCTGGTTTCATGATAATGGCCTCCCGCTTCTTGGTCTGAATTGTATGTAAACATTCCAGTGTGGTGGCCACCGCATCATGTATCTGACGACCATATAGGAAACAAAATTACTTAGGTGAAATATGTATGGATAAATCCTACTTAATCCTACCAACAATAATTTTGGAGATAAACTTAGATGTGATATTACAAAGTGAGATCGGCCTGAAATAAGAATAAGTGGTAGTATGAGAGCATTTAGGGATAATGGTAGTAAAATTGGAATTAATCCCACCCAAATCCCTGCCAAAAATTTGAGATTCTTCCACCATATTGAGTAAATCCAAACCCAAAAGATCATATAAGTGAAGAAAGAACTCCACAATCCATCCATCAGGACCTGGAATCTTATCCTTAGAAAATGATTTGAGAATATCCAAAATCTCATCTAGTGTAACATGTCTAAACAATTCTACATTTGATTCCTTAGAAAAAATGCACATAAATTTTTCAATGCCCCACATCAGATCAACATAATCCACCCTGAGACGAGTCGAGTATAGTTCTTTGAAATATTTCACCCCTTCCTCCTGAATATTAGTTGTATAATAAGCCTTACTCCCCTTCATATTTTCCATCTCCCAAATTTCATTTATATGTTGTCTCTTCTTTGAAAAATTATGAAAAAATATAGTATTGTAGTCTCTCTCTCGAGTCCAAATAGCACGGATTGTAAGGCGTCGTGTAGCCTCCTGAAAGTTGAGGATACTTCTTTTATTTGATTCCATGCCCTAAAATATTTTCATATGTGATGCAGATGGGGAAACAAGGTCCATGTGCCTCCCCAATAGCTCCATATTAGCCACTATTCGTGCCATCTCCCTAATCATATTAGCCTTTTGTCTCTATTCCAACTTTCAAACTTCACGTTTCAAATAATTTAACTTATTCAGAAACAAATCCATAGAAAACAAATTCTCCTAATATGCCCCAAATGTCCATATATACTTTACAAGATAATTATAAGATTCATCCTGTAACCACATCTGATTGAACCTGAAAGGAAAACCTCTTTGAGAGGTCTCCCCTCTCCATTGCAAAATAATAGGAAGATGATCCAAGATTTTGGTCTGTACCACCCAGGATCAATAATTACCCAAAGTTTCCAAAAAAATTTATGTACCATAAATTTATCCAATGTTTTAGCAATATGATCTGGACTAGCACGACCATTGCTCCAGGTGGGGACCAAAGGAACTGGTTGCACATCCCAAAAGAGATTCTCCTAAAATAAGGTATTTATCTGAGGACCTAAAGGATCAATACAACTACGAGATCTAAAACTTTCATCACAAATGAATGTTTTATTGAAACCTGACAATGAGAAAATACTTAGTTTTAAAATACCACAAACTGCCATCCTGTCCCAAAATTCCCTTCTTTCATGGAAAGGAGCATATAGGTTAAGGAAATGAAAACAAGATGATAAACCTTGAATGTAATGTTAGGTCCCTATATTACTAGTATAGTCCCTTATTGTTGTTAGTGTAACCCCCTTATTGTTATTATTGTACCCTTGTAACCCCCATTTTGTTATTATTGTACCCTTAAATTATTATTGTTAGGTCGGCTAGGATTACATTGTGGGCCACTAGGATTACATTATGGCCCCATGGACTCCTATATATAGAAAGGAGGTTTTGTAAATTGTATCATCCAAGAATTGTTCATTTATGTAATGTATTGGAGGTTTCCCCCTCGAAGCGGCTCATTTCTAAGGCGTTGATATCTCTTTTCTTCTCTTTTTGGAACTGGTTACACAACATTTGGTATCAGAGGTTTGGATTCTAGGGTTTCGCTGCTCCAAACAGGACATCGTGGAATTTTAGCTATAATGTTTTTTCTACGATGTGTTAGAAGCTGAAATTTTTAGGGTGCGAAGCCGAAATCCTGAGGAAGATTTTCTAAAAATTTCAGAGCTTGGTTCGCAATATTTTCGGAGATATGATCTGTGGAAGTTAGGTATTTTTTCAGGCTCCTAAACAGGTCATTGTGGCATTTGCGCTATAAAAAAATTTCTACGAAGGTTCAGAATCTGAAATTCATATGGTGCGAAGCTGAAATCCTGAGGAAATTTGTCAAAAAATTTCAGAGCTTGTTTCGCAATATTTTTGGAGATATGATCTATGGAAGGTAGTGCTTTTTCAGGCTCCTGAATTTCATCTCAAAGAGGTGATCGTGGGAAAAGTTCAATAACTCTCTCTCTGGGCATAAGATTGGAGTGCCGTAAAAAGTGGTCACAAGTACATGGACTTTAGTTTCTTGGCTATCAATTTTAGAGACAAAGGATGAAACAATGACACGTGGCAAGTCGTACAAGTTTGCTCTACAGAACTAGTCCATAATTAGGTTATTGTGGGAGATCGACACAACTTTGTCTTGGAGAATCAAAATCAGGTCGCACTGTGGCCATTCGAAATATAATTCGCAGGGCTACGTTGGTACCTAAAATAAATATTGAAGTGCTGCCATCACAAATATAATCCAATTTCAATATCGAGCTCCTCAAAAGCAAGAAAAGGTGGTGTATTTTTTTCCCGAATTGCATAAGTCTTATTTGAAGAATCAAGTTGAATTGATTCCAAGGGCATATTGTAGAATAGATATCAGTATTGGATTCTCAAATGGCCCCTAAAAATAATTCAACACCCATTAAGCCTTTAGAAGGCTCTATTATGATTCATGAAGATGAAGAATGGCAACATGACATATGAAAATTACAAGAGCACGTGCAACAAATTTCACTTTCGCAAAGAGCAACAAAAAATGACATGGAAGTTTTGAAGAAAGGCGTTGAATCTAAGATGGATGGTTTGATGGATGACATGGACACTAAGATGGAAAACATGAAGAATGATCTAAATGCATACATGGAAGTTTTGACAAAGTTGATACAAGAAATATTTCCTAATGGTGAAAAGATAGTAAAGGAAACTCATGATGAGAATAAAATAAATGTTAATCGTGATTTCATAAACTCTAATGTTGGAGGGAAGACCCACCATATTCCAAAAATGGATATGATGAAGTTTGATGGAAAGGATCTTGTAGCATGGATACTACATATGGAGCAATATTTTGATCTCCATAACGTGCAAAACACACATTGGTACGTGCATTACAACTTCACATTTAAAACAAAATACATTTGTATGGTATCGATGGCTTTGCTTCAATAAAAAAAATGTCACTTGGTCAATTTTTATGGAGGAAATGATAGCACATTACGAGGATACAAAGAGCAACACCTTCTTCATCCAATTGATAAATCTCAAACAAAAGGGTTTAATGGGGGAGCACATTGAGGACTTCCAAAAATTGAATATAAGTGTAACTGATATTCCTAAGGAACATAGGATTGATCTCTTCATAGGTACTTTAAAGGATAAAATCCAACATGAAGTTCGCATTTTGGAACCTGATTCATTGGAGAAGGCATTCAGGTTGGCAAGAAAAATTGAATGTAAAATTATGGCGACAAGGAAGCCTACCACTCACTTCTATAAAGAAGGAAGTGTTGCTACGCCTAGATCTCCACAATCGACAAGGTTTACACCACAAAAATTGGAAGAAAAAAGAGCAAAAGGGCTTTGCTGCAGTTGTGATAGTAAATACACTAAAGGTCATAAGTGTGCTAAGAAGAAATTATTTTACATAGATTGTGAAGAGGAAGAAGAAAAAATGAACAAGAAGAGGATATACACCAGGAACCAAAATTTCCCAGAAGAGGAAGAAATGAATCCGACCATATCGTGTAATGCACCGGGCAGAATTACCGTTATGTTGAAAATGCAGCAAGATGATGTAGCTTTAGTGAAATGAAGTCGCTCACGAAGTGGGCTCGCAGTGCAAATTCCGGTGCAAAGTCTATTTTTAGACTATGTCTATTTTTAGACATATGGAGCATGGTCCGGGGATTGCAGTATGTTATTCTTGGAGTATTGGTCATGTTGGTAAAAATAGATGGACCTATATTTTTGGACCTATAGGTCGAAGTCTATTTTTAGACCGCCTATCCTAAAAATAGGGAAGTCAAATATTATTTACCCTTAATAATATCTGGACTCTAAACTTCAGTTTACTCTCTTGGAGCACTTCAGTTCGAGCCTTGGAAGTGGCTCATGCATCTGACAGAGGAATTACGCTATTCCTAAGGGTTTGGTGAGAACATGCATGGTTGACTTCAGTTAGGACTTCAGTGGCAGAAGTTTGGTGGAGTTAATGAGACAGATGGTGGAGTTGTGTTCGGTTTAATTTAGTTGAACTAGTTGAGATTAGTTTAACTAGCTAATCAACTAGTAATGAGTGGAGTGAATTAAATATTATTTAATTCATTAATTAGTAACTCATTATTCAACTCAAGAACACATCAGTTCACTACAATGCATGGACAGTTCAGTGGAGACCAGTGAAAGAGGTAGATGAAAGGGTTGAGTTAGCTATCAGTGGCGACATCAGTTGTGCATGAGATTTGCACCACACTTGGAGGAATTGTCCATGATGATTGCGCTGTCAAGCCAAGGAGATTCGAACCTTGGATCTCTATATAGACAGGCCTGGATTGCGCAATAGAGGCAAGGCAATTGGCGGTGAGTTTTGAACCAGTAACCTGTTCAAAACTGAGCTAGATTGTGTGTAACTTCATGAGAAAGTACCGAGTACTTGTGAGGAGTATTGTACTGAGTTTGTTACATGATTTCTCCATTATAATATACACAATAGCTGCGGGGTTTTCATCTATAAGCTTTCCCCATACATACTGTGTTAATGTGTATGATGATTTGATGTGTTATCGCTTGATTTTATTTCCGCATGTTTGATGATCTGAGTGGAAGAGATTATGTGTTGCATATAAATTCGAATTGTATGTGATCAGGATAGTCTCGGTGGATAATTAATCATTATTCAGCAAATTTCTACATGGCATCGGAGCTATTGAAGCAGAGATTGATCATCACAGTGATTACAAACTTATTTCGGTAGACAGAGTCTGCATGCGGGCCAGGTAGCCTCCGGATTCATCTTTCTTCGGAAAGTGAAAGGTCTGGTAAATGCCCCTTGTAGTCAATCTCTGTTCTAGAAATAATTTTTTCTCACAGATCTAGAGCGGTTGAGATTTGAGGTGGAATTCGAATTTTGCAGCAGTTTTGTTTTCTTGGTGCCGGTGTTGAAAATGTCTTTCAACGGTTTGCGACTCGAATATGCCCTTGAAGGAAGTTCGAATTATGTTTCATGGAAGGATCGCATGGAGGAAGTATTAGAAGATAATGGACTGAAGGAGTTCATGGATGCGGATGTCCAAAGGCCCACTGATCCTGCTGAAGTCGAAGCATGGAAAAAGAAGATGGCGAAATGTCGAAGGATCCTGTTGGAGGGCGTCAAGGATCATATTGTATCCAGCCTGCATGGAAAGGCTTCTCCATATTTAATGTGGAAAGCTTTGACGGATCTATTCCAGAGTAAGAGCAACCAAAGGAAGTTGGCGCTCAAAGATAAGCTCAGGAACATCAAGATGGAGAAGGGCGACAGTATCGCCAAATACCTCACGAAGTTCACTCAATGCAGAGATGAGCTGGGAAGTGTGGGGGTGACTGTCGAAGACGAGGACATGGTCGACCTGGCTCTCCTTGGTCTTCCGAAGGCTTGGCACTCATATCAAGATAGTGTCAATGGTCGGGAGAAGCTGCCGGGATGGGAGCGCCTTTGGGCGGATCTCATGCAGGAGGAGATAAGGAGGACTACTCGAGATGGATCTTCATCAAAGGGAGCTGATGAAGAAAATTGCTCTTTGGTTTCCAAAGCAAAGAAAGGGAAGGGTAAGAAAAATTCTCATTCTGGTGCAAAGGGCAAGAAGCAGGATATGGCTAAAGTGAAGTGTTTTCACTGCCATGATCATGGACATTATGCTACCAATTGTCCAAAGAAGAAGAAAAACAAGCAAGCGGGAAGATCTGCAGATGGAGAAGCTTTGGCTTCATAGTTCGAGCTTGAATTTTCACTGATTGCATGCTTGGTTTCAAGTGTGCTGGGATCGGTATGGTTCTTGGACAGCGGTGCGTCATTTCATATGACGGGAGATCGGGAGTTGTTCTCAGATCTGGAGGACAAAGATTTGGGTGTGCACATCGAGATGGGCGATGATGGTAGATACGGTGCGACTGGTATCGGTACCATATCCTTTCAGAGGGAGTCTGGTAAACCCTTTGTATTGAGGGATGTCATGCATGTACCTGGATTGAAGAAGAACTTGATCTCTATGGCGATGTTGGAGGATAAGGGGTATGATGTGGTCTTCAGCGAAGGAAAAGCCTTCCTGCGTAGTAAGACTACTGGAGAGACCCGGAAGATAGGGGTTTGGACCAAGAACCTTTATCAGTTGCAGGTAGATGGCTGCGCAGCTATGGCATGCAAGGCGGGAGAAGTGGTGAGCCGGGATGATGAGGGCGAACTGTGGCACGGGAGATTGGGCCACCTTCACCATGGAGCTTTGAAGATTCTGCAGCAGATTTCTACTGGGCTTCCTAAGGGCACCCTTGCGCAGTCAGATCAGTGCAAGGGGTGTACTTTAGGGAAGTATGTGAAAGCCACCTTTCACGAGAAGGATAGTCGCGACACGACGATCCTTGAGAGAGTTCACACAGACGTGTGTGGTCCTTTCTCAGTTGCTTCGACAGCAAAGCACAAGTATTATGTGATCTTTGTTGATGATTTCTCTCGAAAGTGCTGGATCTTCTTCATGCAGAAGAAGAGCGATACATTCGCGAAGTTCTGTGAGTTTAAAGCACTGGTCGAGAAGGAGTCGGGGAAGAAGGTGATTTCTCTGAGGAGTGATAACGGTGGTGAATTCATCTCGGCTGAATTCAAGGAGTTCTGCAGCGCAGAAGGGATTCGGAGAGAGCTCATCGCACCCCATAACCCACAGCAGAACGGGGTGGCTGAGCGGAAGAACAGAACGATCGTGGGTGCTGCACGGGCGATGTTGCATGATCGGGGCCTACCCCTTCACTTGTGGGCTGAGGCATGCAATACAGCAGTGTATGTGCAGAACCGTTGTCCTCACAAGGTTCTTGGCATGAGTACACCGAAGGAGGCTTATTCTGGCAAGAGGCCTGATATTTCCCATTTGCGGATCTTTGGTTCTCCTGTCTACATGCATGTGATGAAGGATGCGAGAAGGAAGCTGGATCCAACTGCTGAGGTTGGAATATTTGTGGGGTACACTGATACACCTCACAACTATCGGGTGTATTTGTCAGACAGTCGCAAGACTGTTGTGCGACGGGATATAAAATTTCGGGAGGAGAAAGCCATGCAGTGTTCGCTTGAGAGGGAGCTACACTTGCATGCAGATGAGGAGCTGTTAGTTCCTAAGGAGGAGCTTCCGGATGTGGATCAGCCACGAGAGGAGGTTCAGGAGGTGGAAGAAACCACCCAGGCAGCGCCAACCATCAGAGGGCGCATGCGCACTACAGAAGCTGAGCGACTGGCTCGGGATGCAGAGAAGGTTGTAGGACCACCTACAGCACAGCGCAGACAGAGACAGTCACCGGATCGGTACACTAGATACATGGCTCTTGTGAGTCAATGTGTTGTGACGAAGCCATCCTCTTTTGAGGAAGCTGTGGAGGAACCCGCATGGGTTGATGCCATGATCGAAGAATATGATTCGATCGTCAGGAACAGTGCATGGGAGATTGTCCCAAGACCGGTGGGGAAATCAGTGGTGGGTTCACGATGGATCTACAAAGTGAAGTAGGCGGCTAACGGGAGTGTGGAGAAGTAAAGGCGAGATTTGTCGCCCGTGGCTTTTCACAGATCGAGGGGATCGATTATGAGGATACTTTTGCACCTGTCGCAAGGTACTCTTCCATACGGACGATCCTTGCTCTCTCAGCGCAGATGGGGTGGCACATTCATCAGATGGATGTGAAGACTGCGTTCCTCAATGGAGTTATTGAGGAAGAGGTGTACATAGAGCAGCCTGAAGGTTTTGAGATCTTCAGCGGTGAGTCGCATGTGTGCCGACTCAAGAGAGCACTGTATGGGCTGAAGCAAGCACCTCGTGCTTGGTACACTCGGATAGACAGCTACTTCACCGGGCTTGGATTCTCCAAGAGTGAGGCGGATCTAAACCTGTACCAGATTGTGGTGGAGGGGAAGCTGTTGATCATCGTACTGTATGTAGATGATCTGATTTTGACTGGCGATGAGCAGTTGATACTTTCATGCAAGGAGGATCTTGCATGAGAGTTTGAGATGAAGGACTTGGGCATCCTTCATTATTTCCTGGGATTGGATATTTGGCAGCGCAGCGGAGGACTGTTTGTTTCTCAGGGCAAGTATGCTCGGGAGATTCTGGAGAGGTTCAACATGCAAGGCTGCAAGCCTGTTGACACTCCTCTTCCTGGTGGTTGGAGGAAGGAGGATGGTACTTCAGCGGAGGTAGTGGATGCCACTGTCTATCGACAGTTGGTGGGGTCGCTTATGTATCTATTCAATACACGACCCGATATATGCTATGCAGTTAACCAGCTTTCGCAAGCTATGGTTAAGCCTACCAAGCTCTTTTGGAAGGCAGGCAAGCATGTATTGCGCTACATTAGAGGCACATCGGGATATGGTTCATGGTGCGAGACGAGGAGGATGAGTTGAGCGCGGTGCCGGGCATTGGTATCATATATCAGAGATTGTGTTCAGCGAAGAATCATGATGCTTTCATATGTTCCCACGGAGGATCAGGATGCTGACATCTTGACGAAGGCGCTCACCAGGAGCAAGTTCGAATTCCACAGAGGCAAGATAGGGGTTGCAGATAATCCATATCTTGCTGAGAGGGAGTGTTGAAAATGCAGCAAGATGATGGAGCTTAGTGAAATGAAGTCGCCTTCACTAAGTGGGCCCGCAGGCAAATTCTGGCGCAAAGTCTATTTTTAGACTATGTCTATTTTTAGATATATGGAGCATGGTCCAGGGGTTGCAGTATGTTATTCTTGGAGTATTGGTCATGTTGGTAAAAATAGATGGGACTCTATTTTTTGACCTATAGGTCGATAGGTCAAAGTCTATTTTTAGACTGCCTATCCTAAAAATAGGGAAGTCAAATATTATTTACCCTTAATAATATTTGGACTATAAACTTCAGTTTACTCTCTTGGAGCACTTCAGTTCGAGCCTTGAAAGTGGCTCATGCATCTGACAGAGGAATTACGCTATTCCTAAGGGTTTGGTGAGCTCATGCATGGTTGACTTCAGTTAGGACTTCAGTGGCAGAAGTTTGGTGGAGTTAATGAGACAACTAGTGGAGTTGTGTTTGGTTTAATTTAGTTGAACTGGTTGAGATTAGTTTAACTAGCTAATAAACTAGTAATGAGTGGAGTGAATTAAATATTATTTAATTCATTAATTAGTAACTCATTATTCAACTCAAGAACACATCAGTTCACTACAGTGCATGGACAGTTCAGTGGAGACCAGTGAAGGAGGTAGATGAAAGGGTGGAGTTAGCTATCAGTGGCGACATCAGTTGTGCATGAGATTTGCACCACACTTGGAGGAATTTCCCATGATGATTGCACTTTCAAGCCAAGGAGATTCGAACCTTGGATCTCTATATAGACAGGCCATGATTGCGCAATAGAGGCAAGGCAATTGGCAGTGAGTTTTGAACCAGTAACCTGTTCAAAACTGAGCTAGTTTGTGTGTAACTTCATGAGATAGTACTGAGTACTTGTGAGGAGTATTGTACTAAGTTTGTTACATGATTTCTCCATTATAATATACACAATAGCTGTGGGGTTTTCAGCTATAATCTTTCCCCATACATACTGTGTTAATGTGTATGATGAATTGATGTGTTGTCGCTTGTTTTATTTCCGCATGTTTGATGATCTGAGTGGAAGAGATTATGTGTTGCATATAAATTCGAATTGTATGTGATCAGGATAGTCTCGGTGGATAATTAATCATTATTCAGAAAATTTCTACATACCACTCCTCAAAATCTCAAGATAGAAGGACAAATCAAGAAGAAAAATGTAATAGTGTTGATTGATTCAGGTAGCACCCATAATTTTATTCATTGTAAGGTAGCCAAGGAATTAAATTGTTTCCAATACCCAGCACCAGAATGTCAAGTGATGGTTGCAAATGGAGGAACTATAAATTGCTCTGGAAAATGCCATAATATCAAGCTAACCATGGGGAATATGTATTGACTAGTCCAATGCTTGCCATTCCTATGGGAGGTGCTGATGTTGTACTAGGAGTACAATGGTTACAATCTTTGGGGACGGTAGCTTTTAATTTTAAAGAAATTTTCTTGAAATTTTTTTCAGAAGGAAAGGAAGTCAAATTATGGGGTATTTCAGGGAAGCCAGGAAGGATAATAAGCTCTAATTTCATGACAAAGCTTATAAAGAAAGAACAACGAGGCGTAATTGCACAATTATGCTCACTAGAAGTTCCAACATCAAAATCATCTATTTCTGCAGATCTCCAACAAGTCTTGGACAATCATTCCAAGGTGTTTGAAACTCCCAAAGGACTCCCACCTATTCGTGATCATGATCATGCTATTCATTTGATTCCAGGAAGTGTTCCTCCAAACATTAGGCCTTATATATATCCTTACTTCCAAAAGAGCGAAATTGAACGTATGATTGTAGAAATGTTAGAGGCGGGTATAATTCAACCTAGTCAAAGTTCTTTCTCTGCTCCTGTAGTATTGGTACACAAGAAGGATGGATCATGGCGAATGTCTCCAGATTATAGGGAGCTCAATAAGCTCACCATTAAAGACAAATTTCCCATTCCTGTGATTGATGAATTATTGGATGAATTACATGGAGCAATTTATTTTACCAAGTTTGATCTTCGTTCAGGATATCATCAAATTAGAATGAAGACTGAAGATATTCCAAAAACAACATTTCGAACTCATGAGGGTCATTATGAATTTTTTGGTCATGCCTTTTGGCCTTACCAATGCACCTTCTACATTTCAAGGGTTGATGAATTCCATTTTCAAACCCTTCCTTAGAAAATTTGTGCTAGTATTTTCTGATGATATACTAATCTACAACAGGTCTTGGAAGGATCATGTTGAACATGTTGACAGGGTGCTCAAACTATTGCAGGAGAAACAATTATATGCAAAAACATCCAAATGTTTCTTTGGAGTACAAGAGGTGGAATATCTGGGTCATATTATATCTCATGAGGGTGTTAAAGTAGACCCTAACAAAATTAAAGCCATTAAGGAATGGAAAGTCCCCACGAACATATAGCAGTTGCGAGGATTTCTCGGGTTAACAAGGTATTATCGCAAGTTTGTTAAGAATTATGGGAGAATAGCAGCACCTCTGATCCAGGTGGATATTGGTGGTCACCCGCCTATTCCACTTGGGGCTCCACCATTTTCTCTTTCAGTTTTTCAGTTTCGGCACAGTTTACTATTTTTAGCAGTTTTTCGAGTCCTGAACTTCCAGAGCAGTTTTGAGGCCCTAAACGACATTTTTTGGAAAAATGAAGACCAACATGGGTCCATGGACCGATGTTGCTTGTTCCAAATTTGTAGTCCTCGGATAGATATTTCTAACGAGGTATGGTACGCGTCAAACAGAGATCGTATGCCAAAGTTACGCCCCTAGGAAGTTGAAACACCAATTTACCCAAACGGGGCCCATAGTTTTGGCGCTTCATCTCCTAGGGTTAGGGTTTTGGCTGTTTAGGATTTCCCATTGTTTCTAAATAATAAATACGCCCTCGAGCCTCATTGTAACTCAGTTTAGAGGCCTGTAGCCGCCACATCTCTTCTCAGAGATAGTTACCAGCGCCCTAGCTAGTTTTATTTCCATTCTGTCTGTAAGCAAATTTTAGTTCTTTGATATTAATGAAATGAAGTGTTATTTCAGCTGCATCTCTATATTTATGGTTATATGTTTATTCTGTTGTGTTCTTGCATAAATCCGGATCAGTGGTATCAGAGCGGTCTGCTTTTTCTCGATCCTTCTTTGCATGTCCCCAACGAGGTCGGGGTATAAGGAGCTAGGGCTTGATCTGGTGGAACCTTTGCAAGATCAGCCTCGCAAACCTCGACGAACGCCCATGGGGGATGAAAAGAAAGATGAGGGAGCAGGAGATACTATCAAAATATTGCTCGAGGAGGTCCTCGAAAAACAAAGGAACGCGATGATGGATAACTTTGTTCAAATCCTTCAACAGCTGCCCATCGGCGGCACATCTGCATCTAGCAGCCACTCTGGAGGTGCGACTCCTTTTAAGGTACAAGTAAATTTTAACATTCCCATATTTGAGGGTCAAATAGACGCAGATGCCGTAGATAGATGGTTGAATCTATTAGAAGGATATTTCTCTGTTCATGACTTTTCAGACCGGGAGAAGATTATTTTTGCACTCCTCAAAGCTACCCCCCATGTTAAGGACTGGTGGGAAACCTACTATGAGAACAAGGACCAGACAGAACCCTCTCCGTTCTTGGCCGTACCAACTTGGAATTCTTTCCGAGACGCCGTCAAGGAACAGTACTATCCCGTGGGGAGCTATGAGGACAAGTACATACAATGGACCACGCTGCGACAACAAAGGGATCAAGATGTGCATGAGCTGACGAATCTGTTCCATACCCGGCGCACAAAGTTGGGTATCAAAGATTCAGAGAAACATTTGGTGCTAAAGTATCGCAGCTGTCTGCACAGATACATTCAGGAGGAAATGGAGTTCCTCGACATCTCCTCGCTTGGTACGGCATACCGGTATGCTGCCAAGATTGAGCAGAAATTCAAACAGAAGAAGCGAGACTTTGGATCTGCGAATCAAAAGCAAGGGAAAAGTGCTTCCAAACCGCAGAACAAAGGACAGAGCCAAGGCATGGCAGCTAAAGACAACCCGTCAAAGCCACAAGAAAAGAACAACACCGCAAAGCCAAAGAAGGACACGGGAAAGTGGTGTGAGTTCAATAAGAGCTCCACTCACAACACAAGTGAGTGTCGGGCCAAGCAGTCGCTAGTGGCCGAGATGAGGGCTTCTGAGTCAGATGCATGCTCCGACTCCGAATCAGAACCTGAAAAGGGGAATGAAAATGGGAAACAGATTATTGATGCGGAGCCCAACGCCACTGTTGCCACTACAAAGGTCCAGAAGGAGGAACCGGAAGATCCAGAGGAGGAGGAACGTCTCTTCCACTCCCAGATGTGGGTAAAGGGCTCCCCTGTACAGTTCATTGTCGATAATGGGAGCCAAAAGAACCTCATTTCAGCAGACGCCGTGAAGCGGTTGGGCTTGCCGACCACAGCTCACCCACATCCATACACCATCGGGTGGCTTCACCAAGGACGAGATCTCCGCGTCAGCCGGCAGTGTCGCCTTCCCTATAGCATCAAGCCCTTCACGGATGAGGTATTATGTGACGTTGCTCCTATTGATGTTTCTGATGTATTATTAGGACAACCATACTTGTGGAAGCACCATGCTGTGTATGAGTCTCGACCTCGTGCTGTTATTATTACTTTGGGAAATAAGTTGTACAGGATACCAAAGGTACCACCTCCTGCCACTATCTCTTTGGTTACTGCAAAACAATGCAGTAAGCTCATTTCCCAAACCAGGAAATTCATTTTCCTGATGATCCGCCCCCAGGGCAAGAAGAAGACTGTGGCTACAACCTCTAGACAGGGCTCCTCTGCACGACAACAACAAATGGATAAGGTTGTGGAGGAGTATGGGGACGTATTCACCTCACCCACAGGGGTTCCTCTACACTGTCAGGTCAAGCACCCGATTGATCTGACCCCAGGTGCGCCACTACCTAATGGACCGATCTATCGGTGCTCTGTTCTGGAGAATGATGAAATCAAGAGGCAGATTTAGGAGCTGTTGCAAAAAGGTCACATCAGACCAAGCTCATCGCCCTGTGGGAGCCCGATCGTATTGGTACAAAAGAAGGATGGGACGTGGAGACTCTGTATTGACTATCGGGCGTTGAACAAGATCACTGTCCAGAATAGGTACCCAATCCCACGGATTGATGACCTTCTCGACCAACTCAAAGGTGCAAAATATTTCAGCAAGATCGACCTGAAGTCTGGGTATCACCAGGTACCAATTGAACCCTTCGATGTGTGGAAGACTGCCTTCAAAGCCAAGGAAGGCCTTTTCGAATGGCTGGTCATGCCTTTCGGGTTGACGAATGCTCCCGCCACCTTCATGAGGATGATGGATGACATCTTGCGGCCATTCACCAACTCATTTGTAGTGGTGTACTTGGATGACATTCCGATCTTTAGCCAGACTTGGGAAGAGCACCTTCACCACATCCGACAAGTCCTCCAAACACTGCGGCAACACAAGTTGTGTGCCAATTTGGAGAAGTGCACTTTTGGCATGACCCAGGTTCAATATCTGGGATACATTATTGATGAAAGGGGGGTGCATGTGGATCCAGCCAAGATCCAATTCATTCGGGATTAGCCAGCCCCAACCACTATAACAGAGCTTCGCAGCTTTCTGGGTCTTGCTAATTTCTACAGGAGGTTCGTGTTGGGATTCTCTCATATCACTTGGCTCTTGAGTCAAGTCACCAAGGGAGGGCGAGAGAAAAATTCTTTTGGTCGGAACCTCAATAGAAGGCGTTCACAGAATTGAAAAATCGCCTCTGTTCTGCCCCAGTGCTCACCTTACCAGACTTGCAACAGCCATTTGAGATTGAGACAGATGCCTCTGACTATGCTATTGGGGCATTTCTTACTCAACAGGGACATCCAGTGGCATTTCACAGTGAGACATTGTCTGACACAGTTCGCAAGTATCCCACTTATGACAAAGAAATGTATTCCATTGTGCAAGCTTGTCGAAAATGGAAGCATTACATTTTTGGGAAGGAAACAATCATCCACACAGACCATCAGCCCCTGCAGTTCACACAGACACAAGGGAAGTGCAGAATGATCGCCATCAGAAGTGGTCCACATATCTACAACAGTTTCATTTGAACATCAAGTACAAGAAGGGTAGCACCAATCATGTTGTAGACTGCCTCAGCCGACCACCGATCGTGGCGCTCACCACTGTGCTCAACTCTTGTGGGCACGAGACTTCTGATTGGCCGCTTCTCTATGAGAGTGACCCAGAATTCGGCCAAACTTACAAGGCACTCTTGGGGGGTACGCAAGTTCCAAATTTTCACCTCCAAGATGCACTTTTATGTCACATGGGACACCTTGGTGTTCCTTCAAGCGAGCGTGCCAAGATGATATGGGAAGCACACTACAGTCGAGTCGCTGGGCATTTCGGGGTCGAGAAAACAGTAGCAATACTACAGAAGTATTTCTATTGGCCGAACCTTCGAAAGGATGTCGAGAAGCACATCAGATCCTGCACTGCTTGTGCCATTGCCAAACCGACCATCAAGAAGCAAGGCCTATATACTCCACTAACTACCCCTAGTCGACCGTGGGAATCCATCTCCATGGATTACATTTCGGGCCTGCCTTCTACTAAGAATGGAAATGACTGTGTTTTCGTGGTCGTTGACAGATTCTCGAAGATGGCCATCATGGCGGCCTGTAAGAAGAATATCACAGCAGAAGCCACCGCTAAACTCTTCTTTGAACGAGTGTGGGTGCACTTTGGGATCCCACAGTCTATCATATCAGATCGAGATAGCAGGTTCCTCAGCACATTTTGGTCCAGCCTCTGGTCAATGTTGGACACAAAGCTCACCAAGTCCACATCTTTCCATCCCCAAACAGATGGCCAGACAGAGGTCGTCAACATAATGATTGTACACATTCTGCGCATGTACAATTCAAAGCATCCACGCACATGGGACGAGAGCCTCCCTTATGTACAACATAGTTATAATCGGGCTCTCCACAGTTCAATCGGCCATAGCCCCTTTCAGGTGGGCTTGGGATTCCAGCCACTATGTCCCATCGACGTAGCCATACCATTTGCAGCTGCTCAGGCCAATTAAGCTCATGTCCAGTCTGAAGTTGACAAAGCAAGTAGCTTCATCGAGCGCATTCAACACATTCACCAACAGGTTCATGATATATTGGACAGAGCCAATGCCAAGTACAAGCAATGCCATGATCAACACCGGGTGCCACACAACTTCCAGGTGGGCGACAAAGTATGGCTACATTTGCAGAAGGAGCGCCTCACTGGACCCCACCGCAAGCTTCGCCCGCTCCGTTACGGGCCGTACACCATCACCAAGGCTGTAGGGAACAATGCCTTTGAGCTCAGTATTCCACCATTCCTTGGTCTGCACCCAGTCTTCAATGTGGATCGCCTTCGTCCTTACTTCCCACCTCTACTGGACACCTCGGACATTGCAGAACAACTCACACCAACAGAGTTAAACCCAGACTGCATGGAACATGCCACCACAGATTGTATCATGGACATGCAAATCAAGAACACTCGCCAACAAAAGATCCAACTGTATCGGGTTGTCAAAGCTGGCCAACTCCTGCACCAAGGAAAGTGGTTCACCAGGGACCAAGTTCAGCAGAAATTTCCTCATCTCATGGAGGAACTTAACGCAATGGGGACCATTGCTTCCTAAGGGGGGAGGAATGATCCAGGGGGATATTGGTGGTCACCCGCCTATTCCACTTGGGGCTCCACCATTGTCTATTTCAGTTTTTCAGTTTCGGCACAGTTTACTATTTTTAGCAGTTTTTCGGGTCCTAAACTTCCGGAGCCGTTTTGAGGCCCTAAACGACGTTTTTTGGGAAAACGGAGAGAAACATGGGTCCATGGATCAATGTTTCTCATTCCAAATTTGTAGTCCTCGGATAGATCTTTCTAACGAGGTATGGTACGCGTCAAACGGAGATCGTATGCCAAAGTTACGCCCCTGGGAAGTTGAAACACCAATTTACCCAAACGGAGCCCATAGTTTTGGCGCTTCATCTCCTAGGGTTAGGGTTTTGGCTGTTTAGGATTTCCCATTGTTTCTAAATGATAAATAGGCCCTCGAGCCTCATTGTAACTCAGTTCAGAGGCCCGTAGCTGCCACATCTCTTCTCAAAGATAGCTACCAGCGCCCTAGCTAGTTTTATTTCCATTCTGTCTGTAAGCAAATTTCAGTTCTTTGATATTAATGAAATGAAGTTTTATTTCCACTGCATCTTTGTATTTATGGTTATATGTTTATTCTGTTGCGTTCCTGCATAAATCCGGATCATGATGTGAAGAAGTGGTTTAAAGGCCTACCTCCTAATAGTATCCAGATCTTCCTTCTTTATATCAAACTTCTATAAACAAATGGGAAGTCAAGACCAACCCTCTCCAAATCTTAGCAGAATACAAGAATCTTAAAATAAATGTAGGAGAGAGTGTCCATGACTATTCTACAAGGTTTAACAGTGTTTACAACACTCTTCCTCCACACATGAAACCTCCCCAAGGTATGGCTTTAGTGAAATATCCTGAAGGCTTTGATGCTGACATGGCTTACCAGCTTAGGGAGAGAGATTACAAGACATTGGAAGATATGAAAAAAGGAGCAGTGAGTGTATAATCTAACCTGATTGAAAAGAGAGCCAGAATGAGGTCTAAGAAAAAGGTAACATATAGGGATGACACATCAGCTTCCACATCCGATCCCAAGTATGACAGTCTAGCCAAAAACATGGAAAGGCTAGAGAAAATGATGGAGAAAATGGTTGTCACAGTCAGTAATCAGAACAAAAACCAAAATCAAAACCAGAACCAGAACTTTAGGAGAAAAAATCCCCCAAACAGACAGAGAGACTCTGATCAACAAGTCATGCCCCCATTTCAAGAGAACTTCCTTGATGAAGATGAGGGGATAATAGAGGAGTCCGAGGGAACCACAATAAACATGGTGGAAAGAGACAACTCAATCCAAAACTGTTCCACAAAAGAAAATTAGACCTCACACTCATATTGGGATGAGGAAAGGTTAGAATCTGAGGATTATAGGTTATGATTTGAAAATTCCATCATGCAGGTCAGAGAACAGTATGAACTTAGAAGCAAAAAGATCTTAGACAATTCCAAACCAAAAGCTTCTGAGATTACCATTAAGAAAAGGCTTGAGAAAGCTACTAAGGTGACTGCTGAAAGCAACAAATCAGCCGCTGAAAGTTCTGGGAAGAACAAAGAAAAGGACAGCCAAATTACTCATAAACAAAGTCAACAAACTAGCAGCACTAGCACTGCAGCTAATGCTCCCGATAAAACAGCTACAAACACTGTACATAGTGAGAATCAGCATACTGATTCTGCCACTAAAATAGTGGCTAACAAAACAGAGTCAAGCCTCATGAAGATTCAATCGCTTTTCAATTTGGAGAGTGAGATTGCTAAAATTAAAATTTCTGTCCCGCTCTGTGAGCTGGCCACTCAGGATGTATATAGAGGAAAAATTTTGAAAGCCTTGAATCTAGGTGAAAACAGTGACACTGTCAATCTAAGTGATGATCAACCAGCCCTTTTGTTTGGTCCAAATATAGAAGGGAAGTTTCAGGAAGGGGTAGTACCTCTTTTTTATATCAGCCTCAATATCCATGACAAGATCCTTCACAACGCAATGCATGACTCTGGGGCATCACACAACCTAATGCCTAAGGTAATTATGGAGAAGTTAGGCCTAGAGATAACCCGACCTTATAAGGATTTGTATTCATTTGACTCTAGTAGAGTAAAGTGTCTTCACCTATTTGACTCTAGTAGAGTAAAGTGTCTTCACCTAATCAAAGATCTCTGTGTGAACCTGACCCAGATTCCAACCAAATGCATGGTTATGGATGTTGTGGTGGTAGATGTGCCACCTAAGTATGGCATGTTGTTGTCCAGGTCATGGGGACCCAAGATGCAAGGTACAATGCAGATGGATGGGTCATATGCCACAATCCCTATCTTTAGCCAGCTTAGGAGACTGTATAGAGAGGCACAAATGAAGTTCATGGTCAACAGCCCTGAAAAACCTGAAAATTCACCTTTTTACTCTGTACACACGGATCTGGACTCCTTTATCCTTTGCAACGATGAAACCATAGATAAGCCAAAATTAGCAGACAAATATTCAAACGATGGAGTAGAGCCCACAGAATTTAACATAATGGCCACTCTAGACACCGAATCTGAAATTCAGAGTGAACAAGAACAAGACTAGAAACAACTGACTAGTCATCTCTTTAAACTCCATACACATCACGAAGAACAAAACACTCCACACCACGATGCAGACCCCATATTACAAAATAAAAGTGAAACCAACATTAGGGAGGAAAATGATGATAAACCTGAAAACGATCCCTTATGGAGAATGAATTTCGATGGGTCTTGCACTAGAAGGAATGCAGGAGTTGGAGTGTGGTTACATAACACTGAGAGTGATTATGCTGAGAGTCATGCCTTCATACTGGACTTTTGTAGAAATTTGTTGAATAATGATTAATTATTCACCGAGACTATCCTGATCACATACAATTTGAATTCATATGCAACACATAATCTCTTCCACTCAGATCATCACACATGCGGAAATAAAATCAAGCGATAACACATCAAATCATCATACACATTAACACAGTATGTATGGGGAAAGCTTATAGCTGAAAACCCCACAACTATTGTGTATATTATAATGGAGAAATCATGTAACAAACTCAGTACAATACTCCTCACAAGTACTCAGTACTTTCTCATAAAGTTACACACAAACTAGCTCAGTTTTGAACAGGTTACTAGTTTAAAACTCACCGCCAATTGCCTTGCCTCTATTGCGCAATCTAGGCCTGTCTATATAGAGATCCAAGGTTCAAATCTCCTTGGCTTGACAGCGCAATCATCATGGGCAATTCCAGCAAGTGTGGTGCAAATCTCATGCACAACTGATGTCGCCACTGATAGCTAACTCCACCCTTTCATCTACCTCTTTCACTGGTCTCCACTGAACTGATCATGCACTATAGTGAACTGATGTGTTCTTGAGTTGAATAATGAGTTATTAATTAATGAATTAAATAATATTTAATTCACTCCACTCATAACTAATTGATTAGCTAGTTAAACTAATCTCAACCAGTTCAACTAAAATAAACAAAACACAACTCCACTAGCTGTCTCATTAACTCCACCAAACTTCTGCCACTGAAGTCCTAACTGAAGTCAACCATGCATGATGCCATCAAACCCTTTGGAATAGCGTAATTCCTCTGTCAGATGCATGAGCCACTTCCAAGGCTCGAACTGAAGTGCTCCAAGAGAGTAAACTGAAGTTTATAGTCCAAATATTATTAAGGGTAAATAATATTTGACTTCCCTATTTTTAGGATAGGCAGTCTAAAAATAGACATCGACCTATAGGTCCAAAAATAGAGGTCCATATATTTTTACCAACATGACCAATACTCCAAGAATGACATACTGCAACCCCTGGACCATGCTCCATATGTCTAAAAAATAGACATAGTCTAAAAATAGACTTTGCGCCAGAATTTGCCTGCGGGCCCACTTAGTGAAGGCGACTTCATTTCACTAAGCTCCATCATCTTGCTGCATTCTCAACACTCCCTCTCAGCAAGATATGGATTATCTGCAACCCCTATCCTGCCTCTGTGGAATTCGAACTTGCCCCTGGTGAGCGCCTTCGTCAGGATGTCGGCATCCTGATCCTCCGTGGGAACATATGAAAGCATCATGATTCTCCGCTGAACACAATCTCTGATATGATGGTACCTGATGTCGATGTGTTTGGACCTATCATGAAATACTGGATTAGCCGAGAGTTTAATGCAACTCTGGTTATCACAGTAGATCACCGTAGGCTCCAAATGCAACCTGAACAATCCTGCGAGGATCTTCCTCATCCAAATAGCCTCGCATGCAGCCAAGCTAGCTGCCATGTACTCGGCCTCTGCTGAACTGAGTGCCACGGATCTCTGCTTCCTGCTGTACCAGGAAACTGCTGTCGACCCAATGCTGAAAACCCCTCCAGAAGTGCTCTTCCGGTCTGTTGGGCTCCCTGCCCAATCTGCATCAGTGAAACCAGAAAGTTTCACTCCATCCTCCTGTCTGTACCATAGACCATATCCCGATGTGCCTCTGATATAGCGCAATACATGCTTGCCCGCCTTCCAAAAGAGCTTGGTAGGCTTAATCATAGCTTGCGAAAGCTGGTTAACTGCATAGCATATATCGGGTCGAGTATTGACCAGATACATCAACGACCCCACCAACTGTCGATAGACAGTGGCATCCACTACCTCCTCCGAAGTAGCATCTCCCTTCCTCCAACCTCCAGGAAGAGGGGTATCAACAGGCTTGCAGCCTCGCATGTTGAACCTCTCCAGAATCTCCCGGGCATACTTGCCCTGAGAAACAAACAGTCCTCCGCTGCGCTGCCAAATCTCCAATCCCAGGAAATAATGAAGGATGCCCAAGTCCTTCATCTCGAACTCTCGTGCAAGATCCTCCTTGCATGAAAGTATCAACTCCTCATCGCCAGTCAAAATCAGATCATCTACATACAGTACGATGATCAACAGCTTCCCCTCCACCACAATCTGGTACAGGTTTGGATCTGCCTCACTCTTGGAGAATCCAAGCTCGGTGAAGTAGCTGTCTATCCGAGTGTACCAAGCACGAGGTGCTTGCTTCAGCCCGTACAGTGCTCTCTTGAGTTGGCACACATGCGACTCACTGCTGAAGATCTCGAAACCTTTAGGCTGCTCTATGTACACCTCCTCCTCAATGACTCTGTTGAGGAATGCAGTCTTCACATCCATCCGATGAATGTGCCACCCCATCTGCGCTGAGAGAGCAAGGATCGTCCGTATGGAAGAGTACCTTGCGACAGGTGCAAAGGTCTCCTCATAATCGATCCCCTCGATCTGTGAGAAGCCACGGCGACAAATCTCGCCTTGTACTTCTCCACACTCCCGTCAGCCGCCTGCTTCACTTTGTAGATCCATCGCGAACCCACCACTGATTTCCCCTCCGGTCTTGGGACAATCTCCCATGCACTGTTTCTGACAATCGAATCATATTCTTCGATCATGGAATCTACCCATGCGGGTTCCTCCACAGCTTCCTCAAAAGAGGATGGCTCCGTCACGACACATTGACTCACAAGAGCCATGTATCCAGTGTACCAATCCGGTGACTGCCTCTGTCTGCGCTGTGCTGTAGGTGGTCCTACAACCTTCTCTGCATCTCGAGCCAGTCGCTCAGCTTCTGTAGTGCGCATGCGCCCTCTGATGGTTGGCGCTGCATGGGTGGTTTCTTCCACCTCCTGAACCTCCTCTTGTGGCTAATCCACATCCGGAAGCTCCTTTTTAGGAACTAACAGCTCCTCATCTGCATGCAAGTGTAGCTCCCTCTCAAGCGAACACTGCATGGCTTTCTCCTCCTGAAATTTTATATCCCGTCGCACAACAGTCTTTCGACTGTCTGAAAAATACACCCGATAGTTGTGAGGTGTATCAGTGTACCCCACAAATATTCCAACCTCAGCAGTTGGATCCATCTTCCTTCTCGCATCCTTCGTCACATGCATGTAGACAGGAGAACCAAAAATCCGCAAATGGGAAATATCAAGCCTCTTGCCAGAATAAGCCTCCTCCGGTGTACTCATGCCAAGAACCTTGTGAGGACAACGGTTCTGCACATACACTGCTGTATTGCATGCCTCAGCCCACAAGTGAAGGGGTAGGCCCCGATCATGCAACATCGCTCGTGCAGCACCCACGATCGTTCTGTTCTTCCGCTCAGCCACCCCGTTCTGCTGTGGGTTATGGGGTGCGATGAGCTCTCTCCGAATCCCTTCTGCGCTGCAGAACTCCTTGAATTCAGCGGAGATGAATTCACCACCGTTATCACTCCTTAGAGCAATCACCTTCTTCCCCGACTCCTTCTCGACCAGTGCTTTAAACTCACAGAACTTCGCGAATGTATTGCTCTTCTTCTGCATGAAGAAGATCCAGCACTTTCGAGAGAAATCATCAACAAAGATCACATAATACTTGTGCTTTGCTGTCAAAGCAACTGAGAAAGGACCACACACGTCCGTGTGAACTCTCTCAAGGATCGTCGTGGCGCGACTATCCTTCTCGTGAAAGGTGGCTTTCACATACTTCCCTAAAGTACACCCCTTGCACTGATCTGACTGCGCAAGGGTGCCCTTAGGAAGCCCAGTAGAAATCTGCTGCAGAATCTTCAAAGCCCCATGGTGAAGGTGGCCCAATCTCCTGTGCCACAGTTCGCCCTCATCATCCCGGCTCACCACTTCTCCCGCCTTGCATGCCATAGTTGCGCAGCCATCTACCTGCAACTGATAAAGGTTCTTGGTTCGAACCCCTATCTTCCGGGTCTCTCCAGTAGTCTTACTGCGCAGGAAGGCTTTTCCTTCGCCGAAGACCACATCATACCCCTTATCCTCCAACATCGCCACAGAGATCAAGTTCTTCTTCAATCCAGGTACATGCATGACATCCTTCAATACAAAGGGTTTACCAGACTCCCTCCGAAAGGATATGGTACCGATACCAGTCGCACTGTATCTACCATCATCGCCCATCTCGATGTGCACACCCAAATCTTTGTCCTCCAGATCTGAGAACAACTCCCGATCTCCCGTCATATGAAATGACGCACCGCTATCCAAGAACCACACCGATCCCAGCACACTTGAAACCAAGCATGCGATCAGTGAAACGTTGACAGCCACCCCCACACTTCCCAGCTCATCTCTGCATTGAGTGAACTTCGTGAGGTATTTGGCGATACTGTCGCCCTTCTCCATCTTGATGTTCCTAAGCTTATCTTTGAGCGCCAGCTTCCTTTGGTCACTCTTACTCTGGAATAGATCCGTCAAAGCTTTCCACATTAAATATGGAGTAGCCTTTCCATGCAGGCCGGATACAATATGATCCTTGACGCCCTCCAACAGGATCCTTCGACACTTCGCCATCTTCTTTTGCCATGCTTCGACTTCAGCAGGATCAGTGGGCTTTTGGACATCTGTATCTACGAACTCCTTCAGACCATTATCTTCTAATACTACCTCCATGTGATCCTTCCATGCAACATAATTCGAACTGCCTTCAAGAGCATATTCGAGTCGCAAACCGTTGAAAGACATTTTCAACACTAGCACAAATCCTGAGGAACCTGGCCGCAAAATTTCAGATCAATTTCGAAAGCTTAACCGCTCTAGATCCGTGAGAACAAATTATTTCTAGCACAGAGATTGACTGCAAGGGGCGTTTACTGGATATATCACCTTTCAAAGAAAGGATGGATCCAGAGGCTACCTGGCCCGCATGCAGACTCTGTCTACCGAAATAAGTTTGTAATCACTGTGATGATCAATATTTGCTTCAATAGCTCCGATACCATGTAAAAATTTGCCGAATAATGATTAATTATTCACCGAGACTATCCCCGATCACATACAATTCGAATTCATATGTAACACATAATCTTCTTCCACTTCAGACTACCACATACATGGAAATAAAATCAAGCGATAACACATCAAATCATCATACACATTAATAAGATGATGGGGAAAGCTTATAGCTAAAAACCCCTCAGCTATTGTGTATATTATAATGGAGAGAACATGTAACAGTACATAGCACAATACTCCTCACAAGTACTCAGTACTATCTCATAAAGTTACACACAACTAGCTTGGTTTTGAACAAGTCACAGGTTCAAAACTCATCCACTAATTTTCTGCCTCTATTGCGCAATCAAGGCTGGTCTAATGAGAGATCCAAGGTTCGAATATCCTTGGCTTGACAACGCAATCCTCATGGGAAATTCCTCCAAGTGTGGTGCAAACTTGCACAACCGATGCCGCCCAAATCGATAGCTAACTCTGTCTTTCATCTACCAAATCGGTCTCTCCACCGAATCGTATCATGCATCGTAGTGAACCAATGTGTTCTTGAGTTGAATAATGAGTTACTAATTAATGAATTAAATAATATTTAATTCACTCCACTTCATAACTAATTGATTAGCTAGTTAAACTAACTTCAACCAGTTCGTCCAAATAAATGTAGCACACAACTCCACTATCTGTCTCATTAACTCCACCAAACTTCTGCCACTGAAGTCCTAACTGAATTCAACCATGCATGATGCCATCAAACCCTTGGGAATAGCATAATTCCTCTATCAAATGCATGAGCCACTTCTGTAGCTCGAACTGAAGTGCTCCAAGAGAATAAACTGAAGTTTATAGTCCAAATGTTATTAAGGGTAAATAATATTTGACTTCCCTATTTTTAGGAGAGGCAGTCTAAAAATAGACTTCGACCTCTACGACCTATAGGTCACAAAAATAGAGTCCCATCTATTTTTACCAACATGACCAATGCTCCAAGAACCTCAAACTGGAATCCCCGAACCATGCTCCATATGTTCAAAAATAGACATAGTCTAAAAATAGACTTTGCGCCAAAATTTGCCTGCGGGCCCACTTAGTGAAGGCGACTTCATTTCACTAAGCTACATCATCTTGCTGCATTTTCAACAACTTTAAATGTACAAACAATATCGCAGAGTATGAGGCTCTCATCTTAGGCTTGAATCTATTGAAAAAACTAGGAGCTCGAAAGATAGCTGTACACGGAGACTCTGAGTTAATCATAAAATAGGTGAACGATGACTATACAACTAAAAAACCTAGATTGAGTGCGTACAGGAACGATCCTATGGATTTACTGAAAACCTTTGTAGAATACAAACTGGTGTTTGTTCCTAGGAGTTAGAACATAATTGCGAATGGATTAGCCTGCATACCTAGTTCATATCATGAAGCTCCTAGTGACAAACAAATCATTATTCAGACGAAATATAGGCCTGCAGTGCTAGATAACGAGAAATATTGGCAGGTCTTTGAGGGCGATAAGTAGATAGAGGATTTCTTGATTGGCAGGAACGAGTTTGAATTCTCTGATTCAGACTCTAAATCCGATGAAAGCTACCTGAGTGAAGAGCCCCCCAATGAAGAAAGACCTCAACATAACATAGAAATAAACATGTTAACTAAAGAACTTGGAAATCAAACTGAAGAATATAAGAACGCAGAAAAAGAGGAAATAGAGGTGTTGTAGTCAAGAGATAATAATATACCTAGAGGACCTTTTTTATTTTGACGACGTAACAAAGAAACCCACTATAGAACACTCAGACTCAGATGTAGAGGAATGCAACATAGGCACTGAAGATAAGCCTAAGGTGATTAAATTGGATAAGTCCTTGCCTGCAAACATGAAAAAGAAATATATTGACTTATTTAAAGAGTTCATCGATGTGTTTGCCTGGAGCTACGAGGACTTAAAGGCCTACGATACAGACATTATACAGCACAAGATCCCTTTGAAAGAAAACCAAAAACCCTTCAGATAGAAACTTCGCAGAATTAACCCGAAACAAATTCCTCTGGTCGAAAAGGAGATCAAGAAGATGTACGAGGCAGGAATTATAGTGCCTGTGAGGTTCTCCAATTGGGTTTCCAACCTTGTAGTTGTGAGGAAAAAGACAAGTGAGATCAGACTGTGCATTGATTTCAGAAACCTTAACATATCTTCACTTAAGGACAATTACCCCTTACCAAATATGGAACATATCCTATAGAGGGTAGTTGGCTCAAAAAGGATCTCCCTGTTAGACAGTTTTTTAGGCTATAACCAAGTTTTAGTACTCCCAGAAGACCAAATCAAGATAGCTTTCACCACTCCGTGGGGCACTTTTATGTATGTAAAATGGGATTTTGGGCTAATGAACGTTGGTGCGACCTTCCAACGATCAATGGACATAGCCTTTTCGGAGGAAATAGGGCACTTCATTGTCATCTATCTTGATGACATAACAATTTATTCCAAGACTAATGAGGAGCACCTAAAACATCTGAGAAGAGTTTTTGAAAAATGTATAAGGTTTGGTCTGTCTTTAAACCCCAAGAAGACTATATTTGGGCTTCAAGAAGGTAAGCTTCTTCGCCTTATTATATCAAAGAAGGGAATTAAGATAGACCCGCAAAGAGTTGAGGGAATACTATAGATTACCCACCCGAGAAACATACAAGAGTTGCAGTCCTTTATTGGAAAATTAACTTCTTAAGGAGGTTTATTCCCAACTTAGCTGAGCACCTCAGGGATATGACAAACATGCTGTAAAAAGGTGTAGGGGTTAAGTGGACTGTAGAGGCTAAAAAATCTTTTGAATTAGTTAAACTTGCACTCACCCGGGCACCTGTCTTAATCAGCCCTGACTTTTCAAAAGATTTCCTGATATTTTCCTTTGCCTCCGAGCATACAGTGGCTGCAGTTCTACTGCACAAAAATCCAGAGGGAATGGAACAGCCTATTGCTTTTTTTAGCAAAGCTCTGAGGGGTGCACCCTTAAAATATAACATAATGGAAAAACAGGCCTATGCCTTGGTAAAGGCCTTGAAAGACTTTAGGGTGTATATTCCACATTCTCACATCATTGCCTATGTGCCAAACATAGTGGTAAAAGGCATTTTGTCCCAAGATCCTGATGGAAAGAGGGGAAAATGGATTGCTATAATTGTTACACCATTTTTTGGTCATCTAATCTATTATCATTAGATGGACCCAAGTACACCATGTAAGACCAATTTTACCCTAAGTAAAATTGCTTTCACTATATAAAATAACTTAATAAAACACATTAATTAGGTTGTTTATGGTCTAAACAAGGAACCCCAAAAGGAAATATTAAACAAATCTATATTTGTTTGATTTTCCTCATGGAATAATTAATTAAACAATAATTTAATTATTATTGCTGGTTACATTTAACCCAAAACAAGGAAAGGCCATGGACACCACACAGAGCACGGGGTTGGTTGGTGTGAAGAGTCTTTGGGTTCTTGGCTGCGGACAAGGAAGAAACAGAGGGTTCAGCGACCATAGACTCAGGAAACGCGACTTTAACCATGGGTTTAATATGGGGCAACTTGGGACAAGTATCGGTGACATGACCGATGCCATCACACAAGGCACAAGGCTTAGCGGGTGTAGGAGGGGTAGGGTCAGTCGGGGTGGACTTGTCTTTGGATGCCCCCTTGCGAGCTTTTCTTTCTTTCCCATAGCTGTCACAACAGGAGAAGGGTCTTCTTGAGGTGCTGGTGGCATGGTAGCGATGGAAGAAGCTAAGGGAATCGATTGAACTAGTGTCAAAGCAAGGTATGGTTTGGGGTGACCTGGTGGGGTCTCGGCTGGAGGGTTAAGATACCAGATGGGTATTCCCAGGGTCACCTTTTCTCCACGAAGGGTCTATTCACCTCTCCTTCAAATCGGATTTCCTCACTTACAACACTTGTATTTTGGGCACCACTTTGCCTCCATACTTGTCCTTGTTCGTGTTGATTTTCTTCATGAGCTACCCTCTTGTACTGATGTTTTTATGGTCCCCCATTGGACCTTTACTATGTGGCAGCACCATCGAGTCTCCCTTGTTTAGAGCATCTGATTTGAGTCATCATTTCATTCATTGAGTCTATCCTGAGTCCCTTTGTACCCCACTACATTCCTCCATCCTTCATTGCTTGGTCCCTCTCTCATGTCGCACATGATGGCATTCAGTCCCACTGTCCCCTATCCCTCCTGATATTGTGTCAGTCGCTGCCAAGTCATCCATGCCCTTTATGCTCTAACAAGGGAAGTCATCCATCCACTACTCAGTATCCCCTATTTCATCATCATCATTAGTGCCAGTTTTTCAGTCACTCTACTATTTTCTCTCGTGCCTTAGTTGAGGATCCATTATTGCCTCACCTATGGCGGACCTCCTTCTGTTGACATCAGCTCATTCACTCCAGAAGACAGGTCTAGAGAGGGGTGTACCTTGGTTCCAGCTTCTACACTTGTTTGGTGTCTCAGATCAGGCAAAGGTATTTCTCATTACCCTTTGACTTGATTGTTTCTCAACTCCAGCTCATTTCAACATGATCGAGATCCATATACTTGATGGTCCAGTGATGCAGTAGCAGCTATTGGTGATTCCCGGGTTTGTGTGAGATGTCTCAACCCTCATGAGGGGTGGCCCTACAGGTAGCCCCCCACATGCCTGTATGACCTCTTCATTGCAGCCTTCGATGCAGCTCCATATATTTGATGATGTTGGCCTTAGCCACTTGCAGCACCTCTTTGATTTGCATGTATCAGTCATATTTTGCGAGCCCTTCCCCATTTATAGGGGGCATTTGCGTTGTATTTGTATCTCATGTACTTAGATATTATTGTATAAGTCTTGGTTGTTATCCCAGGCACAACATGTATGTGGGATTCCTCATTCTATCTTTTATCTGGCTCATGTTTACACCAGCATGTACTTTATAGTTCGGTCCCTTGTTTACTGGATGCACTATTCTTTTGTACTTTGTCTCGGCGGGCATAGGTATGCCTCCCCCACCGCCTCTAGCACAGGTACCCTCTCATAAAATGAGACTTGTTGCACCTGCAAGTCTCATCTCCTCAGGGTCTAGTTCTTTAGCACTTTAGACTACCTTACATTTCTCTCTCTGACTTCCCTTTTGATGTCTGGTGATTGAGTTCTTACAACGTACTTTGGTCATACGATTTGCTCCTAACACTCGCACGCTGGGGGGAAATCTGTTACACCATTTTTTGGTCATCTAACCTACTATCATTAGATGGACCCAAGTACACCATGTAAGACCAATTTTACCCTAAGTAAAATTGCTTTCACTATGTAAAATAACTTAATAAAACACATTTATTATGTTGTTTATGGTCTAAACAGGAAACCCCAAAAGGAAATATTAAACAAATCTATATTTGTTTGATTTTCCTCATGGAATAATTAATTAAACAATAATTTAATTATTATTCCTGGTTATATTTAACCCAAAAAAAGGAAATTAATTAGATAAATCCTTATTTATCTTATTATTTTCTAGGAATAATTATTTAAATCTTATTTAAATAATATTCCTTGTTAAATATGACTAAATCATTTATAAATAATTAAATAAACCATTATTTATTTAATTATCATCCAACCACTTCCTTAAAATAATAAATAAATCATTTATTTATTTATTATTATTTATTATTTACAAATAAAGGAATTTGACCCAAGTCAAATACCTTTTCCCTCCAACAAATAGAATAAAATATTCCTAAAAGGTGGTTCTAGAATTTGGTTAATAATATTTTATTCATGCACCAAGTCCTAGACTACCCTAATATTTTCTTATAAATAGAAGGGTTTTCCCATTCGTTTGTCACCTTTTGTTGCATATTAGATCACTCTAGATCTATACTCTTGGTCTGACTTTGAGCCATTATCATTGTCACATTTTCCATTATTTGCTTTGTGAGCTCCCTTTGAGTTCTATGTTTGTCTGGGTTTTCTACACCAACAAGAGAGAGAAATGCTAGATCTGAAGCGCTGAGGACTTTCAAGAACCCATCCCATTGAGAAGAATTGGAAACGCCTTTCTTGTTTTCCTCTCAGGTGCCCTTAATATAAAAAATTATTTCAAAAATATTGTTCTTGTCTTGTCTATTGGATGCATAGAGCAAAATCTTATTCTCACTGCTTAATGTCTTTTTATGCATAGATCTAGATTTGTGAAACTTTTATCTTGATCAACTAACTGCAGATTTGAAGATATTGGCAACCATATTTGATGTTAGGGCTATTTGTTATGCGTAGCTAAAGTGGTCTTTTTCCGACAAAAGATTCATACTAATAATAATATTAGAGTATGACCTGGAAATAAAACCCACAAAACTGATCAAAGGTCAATGCTTAGCTCAACTAATGGTTGAATCTAACTTGCAAGCCCTTGGCATAAACATGGTAGATGCCCTGGATGAGCATGAAGGATTGCCTGATCCTACTGTTGAAGAACAATTTCAAAACTCTCCTTGGTATTCTGATATCTTGTATGTAATCACAAACCTGAATGCCCCTCCTGATTTAACAAAGACTAAGGATAGATTCCTAAAGTTAAAAGCTAGAAACTATTGCATACTGAATGAATGTTTATACTGGAAAAATGCAAATGGTTTGTTGCTTAAATTTCTGCCTGAAACCGAAGCAGAGAGGATTAAACAAGAGTTCCATGCAAGAGAGTGTGGGGCCCACTTAAACTGGAAAGCCACTGCTAACAAAATACTCAAAGTTGGCTATTACTGGCCTACACTTTTCAATGACATCCACAAAATGATAATTTCCTGCCATAAGTGCCATATTTTTGAGGGAAAAAGGAAACTCCTCCCTTTACCATTACAACCCATTACTGTTGAGGCTCCCTTTCAACAATGGGGCCTATATTTCATAGGATAAATACACCTTGCTTCTTCTGCACAACACAAGTGGATCCTTACAGCCACAGACTATTTCAAAAAATTGATAGAGGCCATACCTTCTAGGAATGCCATAGATTCTGTTATCATTAAGTTCCTAAAAGACCACATCCTCTCCAGGTTTGGCTGCCCTAGAAAGATAATCATTGATAATGCTGCTGCTTTTGGATCCAAGAAAATGATTGATTTTTGTCACAGGTATCAGATAGCACTCGGTCATTCAACTGCTTATTACCCACAAGGTAATGGGTTAGTTGAATCATCAAACAAAAGCTTGGTGACCATCATCAAAAAGCTACTTGAAGAGAATAAGAAATCATGGCATAACAAGCCAGTGCATGCTTTGTGGGCTAACAAGCTAACAAAAAAGAAATCCATTGGAATGTCACCATATCAGCATGTTTATGGGACAGAGGCAGTATTTCCTACCAGCCTTGGGGTACCAGTGATTAAACTAGTCCAAGAGATTCAGTCAGAAGAGGACAGCATGGTGAGGAGGATAAATCAAACAATTCATCTCCAACAAACAAGAGAATAAGTCTATAACAGAGCTCTAAAAGTGCAAGAAAATATAAAGAATTTGTTTGACAAAAGAACAAAAGCTTGTGACTTCAAAATTGGAGATAAGGTTCTTAAATGGGACTCTAGGAGAGAAGACAAAGGAAAGCATGGAAAATTTGACAGTTTGTGGCAGGGTCCTTACATCATCCAATCCACCATTGGTCCAAATGCCTTTTTTCTGCAAGAGCTTGATGGTACAGATCTGTTTGGGGGTCCTGTCAATGGCAGGATGCTCAAACATTACTACTGTTGATTTCCAATTTACAGTTTTCATTTCCATTCTAAATACCATTGTTGTGTTTTGTTTTCAAGAAAAAGAGAAAATGCTTCAAAAAAAAAAAAAAAGAGGTTCAGACATGCTCAAAACTTGAACCTCTGAAGTGCAAAGAATGGCTCTGACATGATCAAAACCTAAGCAAAAAGAAGTGAAGAAGCTGGTTCTAATATGCTAAAAATCTGAACTAGCAAAGAAGAAAGAAGAATCAGCTCTAACAAGCCCAAAACCAAGGTTGAAGTAAAGAAGAAAGTGACTCTAACAAGCTCAAAACTTGAGTCACAAAGAAATGAAGGATGCTTCAAAGTTTCAATATTTCAAGCCTTCAATATTTTGTTTTCAAGTTTCTACAATTTCAGTTCATGTGCAGCTGTCTTTATGCCATGGATCCACAGCAAACCAGACTGTCTAATCCTGGTTTGACAGTTTTTAAATTTCTGTTGTAGAATGTAGAGAAAGAAATCTGCTAGATAGTTTAATCCTAGCAGATATTAGTGTAGGTAGAGAAGCTATGAGGCCAACAGTTTAATTTGGTCTCATGGAGGAATAAGGGTAGAATTAGACTAGTTTGTTTTCTGTTTTCAATAAAAAAAATGATGAAGGTGGTCTGCAAATTCAAATGCACCTTGAAGAAAAAATGTTAGGATTGTAGGATGGGTAGGTAGATTGTTTGGGGAATGTTTTCTGCTGATTAATATCCATCATGTTTGTAACAGTTGAATCAAAGAAGAAATATGGTTCAAGGATCGGGCATTTGGCCTACTCCAAAGATTATTTTCTGAATTCTTGACACCTTCAAGAAGATGCCATCCCCATGTGGAGCCATTGTTAGCCACCTATAAATTTTTTGGAAAGCAAACAGGTGGATAAATATTTTTCTGAGCCTTCAAGAGATACATTTCCTCTGAAAATATCTCATTCTTGAAGCCTCTGTGTGCCCTTTACCTTTGATAAGATCTTCACTGTTGTTTCCATCAAGAAATCCTCACTGTTTGTGAAAACATTATGCTCAGAAAAGCCTCCATTTTCCCCTTTTTCTCCCTTCTCAAAGTTTCCCCTTTAACCCCCAAAATCCCTTCCTAGGTCTTCTAAACCACAAAATTACCCTTTAAAGATCATATGAACCCCTTCATTTGATTTTAAAACCCCTCTTTCCCCCTACCGGAACCTCATTTTAGCCTTAAAAATGTTGATTTTAGGCCAAAAAACCCATTTTTATTATATAACAGGCTAAGCCCCTTTCGGCCCAGCCCCTAACCACTTCCCCTCCATGAAACCCAGCGCTAAGACCAGGCGCTAAGCCCTTGAGCGCTTATCACATCAGAAGGTTGGTCGGGGTGCACATTTCTTTTTTATAATGAAAATTTTCGATGCGATGAGTTCTTTGGTCTATCAGACTCCGCTGATGTCTCCACCGTTGATCTCCTAAAAGATCCAACAGCCAGCGCTAATTGCATCCACCGTCAATTGCAATCGGAAGTTGGAATGGAGCGCTTTTTCTTTGTTAAAGTGAAATCTTCCGATGCGAGGAAGAACTGTTCTATTGGTCTCAGAAGCAATATCTGCTGTCTATCTGAATAGATCTAACGGTGCGTGCTTGTTTCATCGCGCCCCATATCATTCCTTTGTAACCCCCCGATGGCAATCTCCACCGTTGATCTTTAAACAATCCAATGGCCATCGCATCATCGGAACTTCTTATTGCGCCACTCTTGTTTCCCCCAATGGCGATCCTCCGATGCAATCCTGGCCGTTGAATCCACAAGAACCAACGGCCAGGATTTGCTCTCGCTCAGCCCCATTTGCCCCGATTGGTCACCCCCAATCCAATCGCAACCGTCGATCTCCCGCAGATCCAATGGTCCAGATGTAATCGCACCATCACCCATTAGAGATTTTGGCCCCTACCTTCTCTGATTGCTATTGAATCGCAGCAGTTCATCTCACTTGATCCGACGGCCCTCCTTTCTCCCACTCATTCATTTGATCCTTTTGCCTCCGCTTCCTCTTTAAATATCCACCATCGATCTCAAGGATCCAATGGAAAGGATTCTTACCGCCCATTAACCATGTCCCTCTGCCTTTGCTTTCCCTCTTCAGATCTCAGCCGTTCATCCCGCTGATCGGATGGCCCAGAGTGAAACCACCTTCGGCTTGACCCCACCTTACTGACTGCACATGTTCCCGTATCGTGCTCCTCCTCCCACCATCAGATCTCATGGTCCCAGATCCAATGGCCGAGAACCATATCGCGCATTTTTTATGTCCGGGATTTAACAGTTTAAATTCACGAGATATGGGCGGTTTTATTTCGCCACGTGTTAGGCACCAGACCATATCACGTGATTTTGGGCCAAATTCAAAACCGCTCATTTGCAAGGCAAAAACAGTTGTTTTCCTCTGGAAAACCACTTCCCCACTTCCGCTCCCGAAAGCCCATCTGAAGCTCTTGCCCGATGATCTATACAAATCAATGGCCCACACTGCATCTCGCGTTCTCCATTCATATTTGTTCGTCGCGCTACCATGGAGTTTCATCGGCTAATCTCCACCGTTGATCTCTTCTTAAGATCCTGTTAGCCCCCCTATGAAATTTTTGACAAGAAAATAGGGGGCTAAATTGTTGTTGAGTCTTCAAGGAATGCATTTCCGCTGAAAACACAGTCTCCTTGAAGCCTCCATGTGCCTTTTAGCCTTTGATTATATCCCTTCTGCTAATTCCCCTTTTAAAAGCCTCTCTGCTATGAAGAAATGCCCAAAGGCCCCCTTTTTCCTCTTATTTCATTCCCCAAAGCCTTTATTTTCTCTCCCCTTTTATTCCCCCGTCTTTCCCCATTTACCCTCCAAATCCCCTCAAAATCCCCTTAGAAATTCTACCCTTACCCTTTGTTAAACTTTCTCCCCTTTTCTTCCTCTATCGTTTCCCTTAAACCCCTTAAAATCCATTTGAATGGGTTAAAAACCCACTTTCCGACCATGTAATAGGGCTTAGCCCCTTTCCTGCCGGCCCCTTAACCACTTCCCCACATATGCCCGTCACCCAAGACCAAGCGCTTAAGTCCCGGGGCCAATCGCAATCGAAAGCTAGGCGGGTGCGAAAATCCTTTGTTACACTGAAAAAACCTGATGCGATTGTTTTATTACGTTAAGTCCCGCGATCTGTTCCGCACCGTTGATCTGTTTCGATCGAACGGCTGAGCGCTAATCGCAGGCCCCCCGCCCATCGCAATTGGAACATGTTAAGTCCGGCCCTCGATTGAAACCTTCCGATTTGATCACGGCCATCCATATGTTTCACGATCCAACGGTCCTTTGTCCTTACTTGCCCCTCAGTCAGTCCCCCACCGTTGATCTCCCCGCCAGATCGACGGCCAGTGCTCAATCGCATTACCCCCCCCCCCCCCCCCCGGTCGCAATCGCAACACTCATTATGCACCTCCCGATTGCGATCCTCCGACTTAATCCTGACCGCCCATTCTCTTACAGATCCAACGATCATCGCGGCTTCCGATCACAGGTCCTCTCCCGATCGCACTGCCCTTCCGATTAAATCTCCACCATCTGTTTTCACCCAGATCTACGGTCTGCGCTCAATCGCACTTTTCGCCCGATCGCGATTGCGTCCCCATCTCTTCACCTCCTGATTTCATCCCAACCGTTGATCTGTCCCTGCGATCCAATGGTCGTCACTCAATCGCAACCCCCCTTTTCGATCGCAATCGCAAGTCACGTTGGAACAGCCCCGATTGCGGTTCTCCGATTTAATCCCCGCCGTCCATTTTCCCGCTGATCCGACGGTCCTCCGCCAATCGCAGACCCCCTCCGATTGTGTTCTCCACCGTTGATCTTCCCGCCAGATCGATGGTCAGCGCTCAATCGCTTCCCCTTCCTATCGCTAATCGCAAGCCTTCCCTCTGCCTCCCCGATTAAATCCTGGCCGTACGTCTGTTACATGATCCAACGGCCATCGCTCTTTCCTTTTCTGCTGATCGCGAGTCCTCTCTCCGTCTTCCGATTCAATCTGGACCGCCCTTTTCTCGGCAGATCAATGGTCCAGCATTAATAGCAACTTCTTCCGCCTCTCCCCCGATTACATCTAGGCCGTTCATCCTTCCCCGATCTAACGGTCAGGATCTAATCACCCTCCGCCTCCGCTGGGTCCCACTATTTCGTTCATCACCGTCGCATTTCTTTCATTTTGCTTGTTTTGTTAAGTTTCATATATTGTTATGCCGGATCAATCTCCACCGTTGATCTTCGTCTCCAGGCCTGAATCCAACGGTCTGCGCTGCATATTTATACCAAACCCTATTGTTCGCATATTCCACCACTCCACTGCATTTTCATCATATTGGTGTTGTTTCCGCCACCGCCACACCATTTTTTAGTTCACCCTGCGTCCATTGCTCCGTCCACCGTTTCTTCACAGATTTGCCGTGTTGCAGAGTTTCTAGAGGAAGAGGACCACCTCTGTTCAATGTACTGCCTCAATGGCAAGCGGCGCAGTCAGGATCAAATCCAATGAGCCAGTACCATAAGGAAAGTCAAGGAATGGGGTTGTCAGGACTTACATTAAAGGAAAGCAGAGTTCAAAGCCGAAAATCCTTCCGGCGCCATTAAAAGCTCGAGCTAACTCGGCAGAGGCAATAATGAAACAGCGAGGATTTTCAGTACAGAGTAGAGGGATTAATGCGCGCCAACGAAGATCTTGAGCCCTGAAACAGAGGTTTAAAGAGGCAAAGCATCATTTTGAAGACCCCGAGGATCGATTCTGGAGATCCTGAACATCAATAAGAGGTAATATCAAGGTTTTCTTATCAGCAGAATGTTTTTCCATAAAGGACAGGTCTCCCATACAGCCTTTATTATGCGTCGTGTCCTTGAAGGAATTTCTCGTCCCAGCTATAGCTCAAAACAGTCTAACATCCATGAGGCAGACCTCTCAGCAAGTTCTTTCGTTTTTTTCAAATCACCTGAAGTACTACAGCCCAAAGGTCAAATCGTATCCGGAGCAGATCTTTCTTCCACGAGGAAGGTGACAATGATTAAATATACAGTGTACCAAGTAGAATGGGCCTCGGCCCTGCATTCATTGTTGTGTTTAAATATAACATTTAAGATTCACCTACCTCATCAGTCGGTCCTCTGTGTCTCTTCTACTATAAAGCACAGATGGATATCATTGTAATGGTTGTTGTTGCATTATCAGTGAATTGCAAGCATTTTTGTCCCGAGCCAAGTTTCCTGTGTAATAGTTGTATGACAGGCTGAGAAATATGATGTATTCAGGCTGAATGTAAAATCTTTGGGTGGTGATGTACCTGATTGGTGTTGTGTTTAACTTGATAAGCAGTTTTCATTGGATCCTGATCTACAGCAGTTGGTGATGTTTTTCTTATCTCTGCGTTTATTTCCATTTCATTTCATGTTCTTCTGACTGACATCTGAATGCATGACATAAGATTTACCCTTGCTAGGTGCCTTATGTCCCAGCTCTCTCAGTATTTAATTTTTTCTGCTCATATGTGTATCTGAATATTGTTTTTAATTGACTAAACCAGTGTAGTGGATGATTATTGCCTGCTCTCTGATGTGCAAGTTGATAGAATCAGTATTCAGATGTTTTTGTTAAGATTTAATTGAAAGAGGTTACGAACATTGGGAGGTGTAAAGCCTGTCACTGCCTCTTCATAACCTGCCCTTCCATACGAACCTTTTCAAGACCCCTTGTGTTGCCTATGGTTTTTTCCAAGCAGGCCTGGAGTTAAATGACCTCTGGCCTGATCTATAGACGGAATCAGATGGTTTTCCATCCTTCATTCTCATCCCTTAGTGTTCCATCCCACCAATCAGTCTTTGAGATCCAAATGCTCTAGATGACTAGCCCAACTGAAGCTTACACATTGAACATAAGTAAATCCTTTCTTGACTCCATTGCCCAATGGCCTTGATGTTCCCTGAGTCATCTATCCTTGCCTAGCTTCCTTCTTTACCCATCCTTGTCTCATGGTGAAACCTTCCTTCCTGATTCTCAACAACCAAACTCAAACAATCAAACAAATAACCTTGAGCCTATAACTAGCCTAAAATCACAATTGAGAACTCCAAAGACATATATCCTTTGATAATCATAGAGAGATCCCTCTCTGGACCTAGGAGGGCTAGATCCTAAGGTCTGAAAGTGGTTCTATGTTGTCTCATCTTTTGGTCTCTGTCAACCTGGCCAAAACATGGGACCCCCAACATAATGGCGACTCCACTGGGGACTTCTGAGTACATTTCGTCTTAAACACTCTTTAAACCTCAGAAACTTGGAACTCTGGCTAGGTTGACGGTAAGTCACACCTTTCTTGAATCAGCCTCCATTATTAAATATCCACCATACTCTTAGACAGAGCTTGGATAGGGCCAGGTAGCCTCCAGATCTCATCCTCTCTTCAGGGGTGACATATCTGGTAAATGCCCTCCCAGTCAATCTCTGGTTGGAGCTTTTTTCTTTAGAGGAGATTCATGAAAGGTGATAGTGCCTGAGCACTGTGGTGGACAGGGTACCCTAGAATCATCCTAAACCCTCCACCTGGCGACTCCATTGTTCCTAAACGTTAAATACTCCACTGGTGATCAATATTCCTGCTGATTATCTCGGTTTCACATTAGACTCCACTGGGAGACCAGTCCCAAGCATAATGAAGACTCCACAGGGAGGCCAGTTCCCAAGACAACATTAACCACAGTAGAAATAACAAGTAGGGCTAAGCTGCTTGGCTTACAAACAGCACTCTGGCTCACAGAACCATTCATACAAGAGCTTTCCCTGATCCAAACCCACCTGAAACAGTTGATAATCCTGAGAAAATCCTTAAAAGAACACCTATGAGTAGGAGATCAACTATTTCCAGCAACATTCATAGAGCCAATTCTGCACCAGAAGATCTTGCAGCTCTATTAGATCCTTTCTTCGACCTAGACCTCCAAAACAAATTACCTAGAACTAGGTCATTCAGTGTTTCAGACCAGCCAGACACTAGGGACAGCGAAACCCCTCCTTCCACACCACCTGATCTCCACTTTCTCCAAAACTCGAGGCTTTCTCACCCTAGATCTGCTCAGCAGACTTCTGCTGGTCCTACCATCCCTGTCATCCAACTACCAGCTGCTCACACCAACCCTATACCTCATCAGAACATCATCATGGCAGCCTGGTATGCACCTCTAGTTTTACCTCGGCCTCTACTGCCCTTACCAAATGATTATCAATCAAAAATCCCACACTTCCCTGCTAAAGAGCCTACAACAGCACAACAACATGTAGATAAAATGGAGGACTCTTTTGACTATATGGAAATTGATGATGAAACAATCAAAATGAGAATTTTCGCGCAGAGCCTGGGGGGAGAGGTTAAAAAGTGGTTTAAAAACCTACCTGCTGGTAGTATCCAAGATCTCCCTGCTTTATACCAGACTTTCATTAAAAAATGGGAAACTAGAGCAAACCCTCGCCAGCTCCTAGCAGAATACATGTCCCTTAAGAGGAACACAGGAGAGAGTGTTCACGATTACACCACTAGATTCAATAGCATCTACAATGCTCTTCCCCCACACATGAAACCTCCGCAAGGTATGGCCCTGGCCAAATATCCTGATGGATTTGATGCTGACATGGCCTATGAGCTTAGAGATAAAGAGTACACCACTTTGGATGACATGTAGAAAGGGGCAATAAACATAGAGGCAAATTTGATTGAAAAAAGGGCCAAGCTGAGAGCTGAGAAGAGAGTAACATACAAGGATGACACTATAGCCTCCACTTCAGATCCTAATATTGACAGACTATCTAAGAATCTGGATAAGCTATGCCAAGTGGTCGAAAAGATGGCTATCACTCAGAATAGGAACCAAAATCAAAACCAAAACCAGAACTTTAGAAGAAACAACAACACCCCCAACAGACAGAAAGAGTCAGATCAGCAAGTCATTCCCCCTTTCCAAAACTTTCTTGATGAGGATGATGGAATCATAGAAGAGTCTAAAGGGAATGTGACAAACATGTTCGAAACAGAAGATTCGATCCTAAACTGTGATTCAGAAGAGGACCAACCCTCAACCTCTTATGGGGAGGAGGAATGGTTTGAATCTGAGGATTATAGGTTGGGATTCGAAAATGCCATGTTACAGGTTAGAGAACAATATGAGCTCAGGAGTAAAAAGAACCAAGACACTTCCAAACCTAAAACTCCTGAGGTAACCATCAAAAAGAGGCCTGAAAAATCTTCTAAAGTAACTGCTGTGAACAACAATTCAACGGCCAAGAGTTCTGAGAGTAACAAAGAAAAGGACAACCAAAACAATGAAAAACAAAGTCGACCAACCAGTAGCACTAGCACCTCAGTTAGTGCTCCTGATAAAACTATGTCTACACATGTACATAATGAGAAAACACAAACTGATTCAGCCACTAAAACAGTGGCAAATAAAACAGAGTTGAACACTTCCAAGAGTCAATCCACTTTCAGTTTAGAAAGTGAGATTGCAAAAATTAAAATCTCTGTACCATTATCTGAGCTGGCCTCTCAGGATGTATATAAAGGCCAGATTTTGAAAGCATTAAATCTGAGTATAAATAATGACACTGTAAATTTGAGTGATGATCAGCCTGCCCTCTTGTTTGGTCCTAAGATTGAGGGGAAATTTCAGGAAGGGGTAGTTCCACCCTTTTATATCAGTCTTAACATTCATGACAAGATCCTCCATAATGCCATGCATGACTCCGGTGCATCACACAATCTAATGCCTAAGGTAGTCATGGAGAAGTTAGGCCTCGAAATCACCAGACCCTATAAAGACTTGTATTCTTTTGACTTGAGTAGGGTAAAGTGTCTTGGCCTCATCAAAGACTTATGTGTGAGCTTAACTCAGATTCCTGCGAAATGTATGGTCATGGATGTAGTGGTGGCAGACGTGCCACCCAAGTATGGCATGCTGTTGTCAAGATCATGGGGAGCCAAGCTGCAAGGCACCATGCAGATGGATGGCTCATATGCCACTATCCCTATATTTGGCCAATCAAGAAGACTATATAGAGAGTCCCAAATGAAATTCCTAGTCAGCAGCCCCGAGAAACCTGAAAATTCACCATTATATTATGTGCATACCGATCTCGACTCCTTCATCTTTTGTAATGATGAATCCTTTTGAAGAGCCAGAGTCCCAGAGTGGACATACAAATGAGAACACCGAGCCTATGGACCTTCACATAATGGCCACTCTAGAAGAATATGATCAGGAAAACCATGGGCAGCACGCTGAAAACGAAGAGGAAATCACCAATGAAGCCTGTAGGATCTGTGGTGGACCTCTCACTCCAAGTGAAACAGAAACAGAACAAGAACAGCCAGCCAACCACCTCCCTGACATCCACGGCCTCTACGAACAACAAGATAGTTTACAACCTAGTACAGACCTCCCAACTCAACCTAATGGCGAATCCAGCTGTAAGGTAGAAAGCGAAGTGGAAGTGAACAAATATCCCCTATGGGAAATGAACTTTGATGGGTCTTGCACTAGGCAAAGCGCTGGAGCTGGGGTGTGGCTGTGTAACACCGAAAATGATCGCGCGGAGAGCCACGCTGTCAATCTGCATTTCAAATGCACGAATAACATTGCAGAATATGAGGCTCTAATCTTGGGTTTAAATATGTTGAAAAAATTAGGAGCCCATAGAATAGTCGTGAGAGGAGACTCTGAGTTAGTAATCAAACAGATGAATGGTGAGTATTCGGCAAAACACCCCAGGCTTAGGGCATATAGGAATGATACTCTAGATTTGCTGAAAACGTTCATTGAATATGATTTAGTATCCATTCCTAGGGGTCAAAACGCTATGGCAAATGGACTAGCCTGCCTGGCTAGCTCTTATCCTAAGGCCCCAGTTGACCAAAAAATCATCATTCAGACTAAATTCAGGCCTGCAGTGCCAGACAATGAAAAATACTGGCAGGTCTTTGAAGGAGACAAACAGATTGAAGATTTCCTGATGGGCATAAATGAGTTTGAATTTTCTGATTCAGACTCAAAATCTGATGACAGTTGCCCAAGTGAGGATTCCCCAGATGAACTAGAAACACCTTGTAGTATAGAAATAAATTCTTTTTCTGAAGAAACTGGAGATTCAGCCATAAAACGTGAAAACGCAGATAGAGAAGAAATGGAGGTGTTGCAAGCCAAAGACAAGAACATACCAAGAGGCCTAGCACCCTTAGAGGATCTCTTTGATTTTGATGATGTTGCAAAGAAGCCCACAATAGAACATGCAGAATCAGATGTAGAAGAATGTAACATAGGCACTGAAGACAAACCCAAAATGATAAAACTGGCTAAGTCTATACCTGCAGACATGAAGAAAAGATACATTGACTTGTTTAAAGAATTCATTGGTGTGTTTGCATGGAGCTACGAAGACTTAAAGGCCTATGACACCAACATTATACAACATAAGATACCACTAAAGGAAAATCATAAGCCTTTTAGACAAAAACTTCGAAGAATTAATCCAAAACAATTGCCTGCAGTAGAAAAGGAAATTAAGAAGATGTATGATGCAGGCATTATAGTCCCTGTAAGGTTTTCTGATTGGGTTTCAAACTTAGTGGCTGTAAGGAAGAAGACAGGGGAGATCAGACTGTGCATAGACTTCAGAAACCTCAATAGAGCCTCCCTGAAAGACAACTACCCCTTGCCTAGAATGGAACATATCTTACAGAAGGTAGTGGGTTCTAAAAGAATCTCCCTGCTTGATGGTTTTTCAGGATACAACCAGGTTCTGGTACTCCCAGAAGATCAACTCAAAACAGCTTTTACCACTCCATGGGGCACCTTCATGTATGTGAAAATGCCTTTTGGATTGATGAATGCTGGAGCTACCTTCCAGAGAGCAATGGATATCGCTTTCTCAGACGATATCGGACACTTTATAGTTATCTACTTGGATGACTTAACTGTCTTTTCCAAAACAGAAGAAGAACACTTAAAACATCTGAGGAAAGTTTTTGAAAAATGTAGAAGGTACGGTCTGTCCCTAAATCCTAAGAAGACTGTTTTTGGGCTGCAAGAAGGTAAGCTTCTGGGCCACATCATATCTGAGAAAGGGATTAGGATAGACCCCCAGAGAGTTGAGGGAATACTTCAAATTTCACATCCAAGAAACATCAAGGAGCTACAATCCTTCATTGGGAAGATCAATTTCCTTAGAAGATTTATCCCCAATCTTGCTGAGCATCTTAGGAAAATGACTGAAATGCTAAAGAAAGATGCAGGAATCAAGTGGACTGTTGAAGCCAAAAAATCTTTTGAGTCAGTAAAGCTTGCACTCACCCAGGCCCCTGTCCTTATCAACCCTGACTTTTCGAAAGATTTTCTGATCTTTTCATTCGCTTCCCCACACACAATAGCTGCAGTTTTGCTGCAGAAAAATTCGAAAGGTAAGGAACAACCTATAGCCTTCTTCAGTAAAGCCTTGAGAGATGCACCCTTAAAGTACAACATCATGGAAAAGCAGGCCTATGCCCTAATTAAGGCCTTGAAAGATTTTAGGGTGTACATTCTGCATTCTCACACCATTGCCTATGTGCCAAACATTGTGGTCAAAGATATCTTGTCCCAAGACCCAGATGGGAAAAGGGGCAAATGGATTGCTACAATTTTAGAATATGACATTGAAATCAAACCCACCAAGTTGATCAAGGGTCAAGGCCTGGCCCAATTGATGGCTGAATCTAATCTACAGGCCCTTGATATTAGCATGATGAATGCCCTGGATGAGCAGGAAGGACTGCCCCATCAGACTGTTGAGGAGCAGTTTCAGAACTCTCCTTGGTACACTGATATCCTTTACATGCTCACACACCTCAATGCCCCTCCAGAATTGTCCAAAACAAAGGCTAGATTCGTAAAACTCAAAGCCAGAAATTACTGCATTATGAATGAGAGTCTATATTGGAAAAATCCAAATGGTCTTTTGCTGAAATGTTTGCCTGAAACCGAAGCTGAAAAAATCAAACAAGAATTCCACGCTGGGGAGTGTGGAGGCCACCTGAGTTGGAAAGCCACTGCAAATAAGATACTTAGGGCTGGGTACTATTGGCCTACACTCTTTAGTGATGTCCATAAAATGGTCCTTACCTGCCACAAATGCCAAATTTTTTAGGGAAAAAGAAAGCTCCTTCCCCTCCCTCTGCAACCTATCACCGTAGAAGGTCCCTTCATGCAATGGGGCTTAGACTTCATTGGAGAAATCCATCCCTCTTCTTCTGGGCAACACAAATGGATCTTGACTGCTACTGATTACTTCACTAAGTGGATCGAAGCCATACCCACTAGGAATGCCATTGATTCTGTCATCATTAGGTTCCTAGAAGACTTTATCTTATCTCGATTTGGCTGCCCAAGGAAAATAGTCACTGACAATGCTGCTGCTTTCGAATCCAAAAGAATGATTGATTTCTGTCATAGGTACGGAATTGCACTTGGACATTCAACTGCCTATTACCCCCAGGGTAATGGCTTAGCTGAATCATCAAATAAAAGCCTGGTTACAATCATTAAGAAGCTGCTGGAAGAAAATAAAAGGTCTTGGCATAAAAAGTTGATACATGCCTTGTGGGCAGACAGGCTCACTACAAAGAAATCTATCGGCACATCACCCTTCCAGCTGGTTTATGGGACAGAAGCAGTTTTTCCCACTAGCCTTGGGATACCAGTGGTAAAGCTTATTCAAGAAGTCCAATCAGAGGAAGACAACATGATAAGGAGAATTAATGAAACAATCCATCTTCAGCAAACAAGGGAGCAAGTTTATGACAGAGCTGTCAGAGTGCAGGAAAACATGAAGAGACAGTTTGACAAAAGAACCAAAGCAGCAAATTTCAAGGTTGGGGACAAGGTCCTGAAGTGGGATTCTAGAAGAGAGGATAAAGGAAAACATGGCAAATTCGACAACTTGTGGCAAGGTCCATTCATCATTCAGGCCACTGTGGGTCCTAATGCATTTTTCTTACAAGAACTCGATGGTACAGAGCTGTTTGGGGGTCCTGTCAATGGTAGGATGCTCAAACACTATTTCTGCTAATTCTCCATTTCCAGTTTCATTTCCATTGTATATATCGTTGCAAATTTTCATTTTCAGCAAAAAAGAGAAGAAAATGTCCCCCAAAAAAAAAAAAAAAAAAACAGAACGAAAATAGAGGTTCAGACATGCTCAAAACATGAACCTCTGAGGCGAAAGATTGGCTCTAATAAACTCAAAATCTGAGCCAAAAGGAACAAGAATAGCTGGTCTTATCAAGCTCAAAATCTGGATCAGCAGTGAAAGGAGATCCAGCTCTAATATGCCCAAAATCAGAGTTGGAGCAAAGGAAAGAAGTGACTCAAATATGCTCAAAACCTGAGTCACAAGAAATAAAGAAGGATGTTTCACAGTTGCAGAATTCCATGCCTTCTCAGTTTTGTTTTCTTCAAGTTTCTGCCCAGCAAGTCAGACAGTCTAATCCTGGCTTGGCTGTGTTTAAATTTCCTGTCTTAGAATGTAGGTGAAGAAACCTGTTGGATAGTTTAATCCCAACAGGTAGTAGTTTAGGTAGAGAAATAGATGAGGTCAACAGTCTAATCTGGCCTCATGGAGCAATAAGGGTAGAATTAGAATAGGTTTGTTTTTGTTTTGCAAAATAAAATGTAAAGGGTCTGCTAGTTCAAATGCACCCAAGGGAAAATTGTTAGAGTTCTAGTTTGGGTAGGTAGATTGGTTGGGAAAATGTTTCTGCTGATTTATATGGTGGCAGCTAATCTAAAGAAAGAAGAAAGATGGCTTATAGCCGCAGGCATCTGGCCTACACCAAGAGATCAACTTCTGAATTGTTGACTCCTTCAAGAAGAAGCCATCCCCATGTGGAGCCACTGTTAGCCCCCCTATGAAATTTTTGACAAGCAAATAGGGGGCTAAATTGTTGTTGAGTCTTCAAGGAATGCATTTCCGCTGAAAACACAGTCTCCTTGAAGCCTCCATGTGCCTTTTAGCCTTTGATTATATCCCTTCTGCTGATTCCCCTTTTAAAAGCCTCTCTGCTATGAAGAAATGCCCAAAGGCCCCCTTTTCCCTCTTATTTCATTCCCCAAAGCCTTTATTTTCTCTCCCCTTTATTCCCCCTTCTTTCCCCATTTACCCTCCAAATCCCCTCAAAATCCCCTTAGAAATTCTACCCTTACCCTTTGTTTAACCTTTTTCCCCTTTTCTTCCTCTATCATTTCCCTTAAACCCCTTAAAATCCATTTGAATGGGTTAAAAACCCACTTTCCGACCATGTAATAGGGCTTAGCCCTTTTCCCGCCGGCCCCTTAACCACTTCCCCACATATGCCCGTCACCCAAGACCAAGCGCTTAAGTCCCGGGGCCAATCGCAATCGGAAGCTGGGCAGGTGCGAAAATCCTTTGTTACACTGAAAAAACCCGATGCGATTGTTTTATTACGTTAAGTCCCGTGATCTGTTCCACACCATTGATCTGTTTCGATCGAACGGCTAAGCGCTAATCGCAGGCCCCCCGCCCATCGCAATCAGAACATGTTAAGTCCACCCCCCGATTGAAACCTTCCGATTTGATCACGGCCATCCATATGTTTCACGATCCGACGGCCAGCGCTGATCGCCTTTGCCCCTCCGATAATTACCCACCGTTGATCTCCCCACGCCTTGAGATCGACGGCCAGCGCTCAATCGCATTACTCCCCCCGATCGCAATCACAACACTCATTGTGCACCTCCCGATTGTGATGCTCCGACTTAATCTTGACCGCCCATTCTCTTACAGATCCGACGATCATCGCGGCTTCCGATCACAGGTCCTCTCCCGATCGCACTGCCCTTCCGATTAAATCTCCACCATCCATTTTCGCCCAGATCTACGGTCTGTGCTCAATCGCACCTTTCGCCCGATCGCGATCGCGTCCCCATCTCTTCGCCTCCTGATTTCATCCCAACCGTTGATCTATCCCCGCGATCCAACGGCTGTCGCTCAATCGCAACCCCCCCTTTTGATCGCAATCGCAAGTCACGTTGGAACAGCTCCAATTTCGGTTCTCCGATTTAATCCCCGCCGTCCATTTTCCCGCTGATCCGACGGTCCTCCGCCAATCGCAGACCCCCTCCGATTGTGTTCTCCACCGTTGATCTTCCCGCCAGATTGACGGTCAGCGCTCAATCGCTTCCCCTTCCGATCGCTGATTGCAAGCCTTCCCTCTGCCTCCCTGATTAAATCCTGGTCGTCCGTCTGTTACATGATCCAACAGCCATCGCTCTTTCCTTTTCCGTTGATCGCGAGTCCTCTCTCCGTCTTCCGATTCAATCTAGACCGTCCTTTTCTCTGCAGATCAACGGTCCAGCATTAATCGCAACTTCTTCCGCCTCTCCCCCGATTACATATGGGCCATTCATCCTTCCCCGATCTAACGGTCAGGATCTAATCACCCTCCGCCTCCGCTGGGTCTCACTATTTCGTTCATCACCGTCGCATTTCTTGCATTTTGCTTGTTTTGTTAAGTTTCGTATATTGTTACGCCGGATCAATCTCCACCGTTGATCTTCGTCTCCAGGCCTGAATCCAATGGTCTGCGCTGCATATTTCTACCAAACCTTATTGTTCGCATATTCCACCACTCCACTGCATTTTCATCATATTGGCGTTGTTTCCGCCACCGCCGCACCACTGTTTAGTTCGCCCTGCGTCCATTGCTCCATCCACCATTTCTTCACAGATTTTCCGTGTTGCAGAGTTTCTAGAGGAAGATGACCGCCTCTGTTCAATGTACTGCCTCAATGGCAAGCGACACAGTCAGGATCAAATCCAATGAACCAGTACCATCAGGAAAGTCAAGGAATGGGGCTGTCAGGACTTACGTTAAAGGAAAGCAGAGTTCAAATGCCGAAAATCCTTCCGGCGCCATTAAAAGCTCGAGCTAACTTGGCAGAGGCAGTAATGAAGCAGCGAGGATTTTCAGTACAGAGTAGAGGGATTAATGCGCGCCAACGAAGATCTTGAGCCCTAAAACAGAGGTTTAAAGAGGCAAAGCATCATTTTGAAGACCCCGAGGATCGATCCTGGAGATCCTGAACATCAATAAGAGGTAATATCAAGGTTTTCTTATCAGCAGAATGTTTTTCCATAAAGGACAGGTCTCCCATACAGCCTTTATTATGCGCCGTGTCCTTGAAGGAATTTCTCGTCCCAGCTATAGCTCAAAACAGTCTAACATCCATGAGGCAGACCTCTCAGCAAGTTCTTTCGTTTTGTTCAAATCACCTGGAGTACTACAGCCCAAAGGTCAAATCGTATCCGGAGCAGATATTTCTTCCACGAGGAAGGTGACAATGATTAAATATACAGTGTACCAAGTAGAATGGGCCTCGGCCCTGCATTCATTGTTGTGTTTAAATATAACATTTAAGATTGACCTACCTCCTCAGTCGGTCCTCTGTGTCTCTTCTACTATAAAGCACAGATGGATATCATTGTAATGGTTGTTGTTGCATTATCAGTGAATTGCAAGCATTTTTGTCCCGAGCCAAGTTTCCTGTGTAATAGTTGTATGACAGGCTGAGAAATATGATGTATTCAGGCTGAATGTAATAGCTTTGGGCAGTGATGTACCTGATTGGTGTTGTGTTTAACAAGATAAGCAGTTTTCATTGGATCCTGATCTACAGCAGTTGGTGATGTTTTTCTTATCTCTGCGTTTATTTCCATTTCATTTCATGTTCTTCTGACTGACATCTGAACGCATGACATAAGATTTACCCTTGTTAGGTACCTTATGTCCCAGCTCTCTCAGTCTTTAATGTTTTCCGCTCATATGTGTATCTGAATATTGTTTTTAATTGACTAAACCAGTGTAGTGGATGATTATTTCCTGCTCTCTGATGTGCAAGTTGATAGAATCAGTATTCAGATGTCTTTGTTAAGATTTAATTGAAAGAGGTTAGGAACATTGGGAGGTGTAAAGCCTGTCGCTGCCTCTTCATAACCTGCCCTTCCATACGAACCTTTTCAAGACCCCTTGTGTTGCCTATCGTTTTGTCCAAGCAGGCCTGGAGTTAAATGACCTCTGGCCTGATCTATAGACGGAATCAGATGGTTTTCCATCCTTCATTCTCATTCCTTAGTGTTCCATCCCACCAATCAGTCTTTGAGATCCAAATGCTCTAGATGACTAGCCCAACTGAAGCTTACACGTTGAACATAAGTAAATCCTTTCTTGACTCCATTGCCCAATGGCCTTGATGTTCCCTGAGTTATCTATTCTTGCCTAGCTTCCTTCTTTACCCATCCTTGTCTTATGGTGAAACCTTCCTTCCTGATTCTCAACAACCAAACTCAAACAATCAAACAAACAACCTTGAGCCTATAACTAGCCTAAAATCACAATTGAGAACTCCAAAGACATATATCCTTTGATAATCATAGAGAGATCCCTCTCTGGACCTAGGAGGGCTAGATCCTAAGGTCTGAAAGTGGTTCTATGTTGTCTCATCTTTTGGTCTCTGTCAACCTGGCCAAAACATGGGACCCCCAACAGATCCAACGATTCATAACCATCACCCTCTGCCCATGCCGGTCCCACCATTCAAGCCGATTTCATTGCATTTTCCTACCTTTCCTTTGTATTCCACCAACATTTAAATTTTCATGATTTACATTAAAAATCATTTCTTCTGCCCAGCATTAGAACTTTAGTGTAAAAACATTAAATTTTATTTCTATTGCCATACCTTCTAAAGGAAACCCTCTCGTAAAATCACAAATGTCGATCAACACCACCAGATCTGATCGGACGGTCCACAACCATTCCTCCACCAAACCTCCATCAAATCAAATTTTCACCATTTCACTGCATTTTTCAGCCATTTTTCATTACGTCCACCGCATTCATCTCTATTGCGCTGCCATTCTCACAGCCTTCCACTGCATCCATCCTCCCTCCCGCATGGATTTCTTAATGTATTTGTGTGTTTTTGTAGGGTTACAGGCAGTGGGAACCGCCATTGCTCACAATCACTGTCATAGTGACACAGAGCACAGAGAAGGCTATTTTCAAAAGCCAGATATTGCAAAGAAATGTTTGAGAAGGTTTCTAAATGAAATATTTTCATCAAAGGACTAGTGTTTAACTCTCTAAAACCATCCAATGCCAATAAAAATCCATTTTCATAGACAAAGATAGTAACAGGAGCGGAAAAGAGTATCAGTGAAGAATTAAGAAGTTTAAAGCCCATTATTAAAGATTTTAAGCCTTAATTCAGTGTTTAAAGGGCAAATGTACCGTATTGAAGACCTTGTGATTAACACAGAAGGCCTAACGAGGCCTAAAGCTCAGAAAAAAATATTATCAGTGTCTCACATCAGTAGAAGGTTCTTTCCCGTGAAGGACAAGTTCCCATACTACTTTTTATTCTACATCAAGCTCCGGAGAAGATCTACACCCTGACAGAAGGTCCTACTGCTACTAGAGCATTTTTTATGTAGTATGGCAAACCTAAAATTCATTTATTTTCCTTTTTCTATTCACCAAAGTACTACAGAGTACTACAGTTGTAAATTACATCAAGGAACATACCTGAAGTTACTATCAACCTGTCGAAGACCACTCTTTCATTCAAAGAGTAATGAAGATCAATACATAGATATTAAGACAGAATGGGCCTCAAGCCCCCTTCCTCCTCATTTTTTTTAATCTTTCATTCAATATTTCATCTACCTCCTCTGCCTCTCTTTCAGCTATAAGAATTCAAGAAAAACACATTGTAAAGTTTGTTGTTGGTTGTTGATCGGATATCTGTGAATTGTAAGCTATTTCTCTTGAGATATACTTCTGTGTGTAAAGTTGTAAAATAGGCTGAGGAGATGATTTCGGACTGAATATCAAGTTGTTGTACAATGTTGTATATGACTGGTGTTGCTCTTTAATATGACAAGAACATTTCTTTGGATCCTGATTTAAAGCAGTGGTGATGTTTTCTACCTTTGTCCTTGTTTTCCTTCTGTAATTCATTACATTTCATTTCTCTGGAAAGAATCAGAAATATAGCTTTGGATATACCCTTGTATGGTACCCTAATGCTCCTTCTCTTCTTATCTTTAATGTTTTCTACCGATTGTGCTATCTGAGTACTGATTCAAGATAATTTAACCAGTGTAGTAGCTGCTATTCACTGCTAACTGATGTATGAATTTATGAATCTATTCTTAGATGTTCTTGTTGGGTTTTAATTGAAGAATTGGGATACTAGGAGTTTAGAACGTTGATTCTGTCTCACTAGGGTCTTTTTCGATAAATTTAACCTTTCTAAGTTCCATTAAGTTGAATGCTGAAGCATTGAAAGTTCAAAGCCTTTCTCTGATCTTAGGTTTCACTTCGTGTCTTAATCTTAAGTGTTTCTTGTTGTTTGAAGACTTAGCTCCTTAGGAGTCTGATCATAGGTGCTTAATGGCATGCCCTGTCCCTAGCTATGCTTCCTAAGTGGTCATATCGAACGTTTCCTTGTCAATCACCTTCATTCCTTATTATTTCATACCACACTATCATCTTTAAGATCCTATGCTTTAGATTACTAGCCCAATTGAAAGCCTTGGATACTGAATAGCAAGTAAACCCTTTTGTGACTCCACTGCCCAATGGTCTTGAGTGTTCTCTGAAGTATCTCTCCTTTACCTAAACTCCTCTTTGCTCACCCTTTGTATTGTATTGAACCCTTCCTTCATGATTCCCAATAACCAAACAAACAAACAAAACAAAACAAACCTTGTGCCATATAGCTAGTCTAATATCTTGAAACTGAACTTCAAAGACATATACCTTTGCCTTTAAAGAGAGATCCCTCTATGGACCTAGGAGGGTTAGATCCTGAGGTCCCAAAGTGCTTTTGATGTTGTCTTATCTTTTGGTATTGCCAAACTTGCCAAAACATAGGAAACCCAACAGGTGGTAGGAATAGACCATGTAAAACCTTCCTTCACAAGTGAAGTACTTATGAATAATCATCAGTAGCTTTGAATAGTTTTCCTTTATGTAACTACTTGGGATAGCATTTTTTAGATCAATTTCACTATGCTCTGGCTTAATGAACTCTCTGCAATCCTACATGGTGAACTTGATGCCTTTAAACCATTGTTCCCCTCCTCTAGGGATTCCTGTTGCCGCTGAAATGTTGTCTGGTGTTACTATGAGGTTTAGAATTCCCACCTTTGAATTTTTTCCTGTGAAACTTTTAGAAAAATCCTTAGAAACCTGTAGATGACAACCCTGCAGCCTTTGAAAAAATTGTAAACAACTTGTTCTTCTGAATACCTCCATGGCACTTGGGTCTTCATTTAGAAAATTCATGTCCATGGGCTCATAGATGTGGCAGTGACCACCTTTGCTGGTTTTCTTCCTTGCAGCCACGGTGGTTTTATATCTTCTCACCCTCGCTTGATTAATGACACCTGCAACCTTTGAAAATGCCAGCAACCTTCTTGTCTCGATGAAGCAGCTCTCCATAAATCAAATAACATGAAAAGACAAAGTGGAGTATGAAAAAAATACTCAATTGGGTAACCCTTTATGGTTTCAATGACGACTCATGCCTTAATGATGACACATGCATGCTAAAAAGGGTAATGATGACCTTATCCATGACTTTGTGCTTTTGAAATAACCCTAACAGACTCTAATGACCTCCACCCTAACTCCTCCAATGATGAACTGACACTTTGCATCAAGTTTGACAAGACAGACAGAAAAAATGTTTTTCGTAGCGTAGCTAGTTCATTCTCTGACAGTTTCGCTACGAAACTATTAGGCAGTTTCGTAGTGAAAACTACTATTTCTCATTGTAAAACGTTACGAAAAGAGGTAAAACTAGATAAAGTGTCATTTTTCAAATTTAAACGCTTGGGAAATGAAAACTGACAGAAAATGATCACTGATGGGACATGGCATGACCTAAACGGAGGTGGATTGAAATAAAATGGAGGTGGTCTTGAACTTTAGGATAGGTTAAATATGCAAAAAATGAAATTTTCCTATACCAACTTGAGACCTTTGATAAATGAACTGTATGACCATGTCAAGTAATTGTTTCACATTTTTCTAAGTTATAATATCAAAGACTTGACCCAACATGACATAACATGAAACCTATGGTGACCTTATCAAAAAAAAAAATTGTAAATTTTGAGTGTGATAACACCAACAACCCTTACAGATGCATAAACTTATCAGAACATTAATAACTCATAACACATATTTCACTACTTAGCTTAGACACATTATATCTATTTATACACCTAGCGCACAGATATTATGATCTCAAACCATGGTTTGAGGCCCATAGTTTACATTTAAGCCCATTTACATCAAAATTGGGGACTTTGACCCACCCCAAATCCCCTTGACTCTATTTTCACAACGCACACATACAAAATCATACAAAAATGTCTTCGAAACTTGTTCCTTGAGGGACCCCACTCCAACAGGCCCCCAACACAAACATGTGACTCATCCCGATTCACTGAGGTGTTGGCTCCTTATTCTTAGCCTGAAGTGTCTTAACAGAAGTTTAGAGAGGGAGCACTAACTCGAGACTTTGTGTTTTTGCACTTTGCTGTTTCTAAACCATCGTTTTGGAAGTAATCCATTCAACAGCCATCTCAAATTTCTGCTGACTCAGTTGGATGATCTTCAAAGTTTTTTCCAGCGTCTGTGATAATTGCAACACTTCTTCTACCCACAATTGTATGCGCTCCTTCAGTACGTGTTCCTTTCGGCACAAGTCTACAATCTCTGTCTAAATTCTTCTGCCCTCTTGCATACAAGAGAGGCGATGTGTAAGGAACAATGTAGGCGTTATTTTTTGGATGTCTTAAAATTGTTGCTCCTTCTGGTTGAGTGCATCACGCAGCTACTATACTACCGGACCATTTTGGATAGATGGCCAAATATCCATAGCCTCATTCAACTAGAGGTCCATGATCTTATGCTCATACTTTTTCCATATGGTTTGTACCTCTGCACGCATACTACTTTCACTGGAGTAGCCAATCCTTCCAACTTTTCAGCGGGTGCAGTTGTGGCTAGGACAGCTGGAATGTCTCGGCATACTTGATTGATTTTAGCCTCTAGCGCAATGCACTGGGCCTCTGCTTCTCTACAAGCTGCTTCTACTTGTTTTTTTTTTGTGTGCTTGTACAGCCTACTGTTGTGCATCCCTGGTATTCTTCTATGTGTTCGCTTATCTGTATTGAAGCTCATCTTTGATTACTGAATGAAGAAGATTTAATTTACCTACAGGCAACACCAAAAGATTAACATTCACATCTCATGTACCAGTGAAATGGACACGTTGGTTATCATCCATCTAAATTGCGAGCAGGGGGATGTGGAAAAATCGTGCATCCCCTAATGTTGGAAGACAAGCATCCAATGGTTGCACACTTGTAACAAGCGCACTGGTCCATCTCACCAGAATCATGCTCTCTTGAATCTGGCTTGCCTAAACTTTTAAATCCTGCAACCCAACTTGTAAAATTTCCAGCACAGATTTGTACTGGACTTCCATATCTTGCCAGCGATCCTCAGTCACAGATGTGATAGTGTTCATGATTTCATTAAGGTCATCCTCTGTCAGTGTCAGGACTTCTTGCCCTTCCTTCTTGGATCCCTTCTACTTCTTGCGCAATCCACCAACGGTCTGAGAATCGTGCTTAGTCCCTTTGGATGTCTCAATTTCTCTGGTTTCTTTAGGCGCAGAGCCATTTTTCCCAGGCACTGTTGTGGTGTCAACAGTTTCTCCAATTCTAGTAGGGTTTGGTTCCTTCTCTGTAGGTTTATCTGTAACCATTGTTGTTACTGTCTTTGCAAGTTTCTTAGTGGCTTTCTTCGTAGATTTTATTGTCAGAGTGTGTTGCTTCATCGGGGTTGGTAGTGTCAACCAGGACTGCGAACATTCTGTTGTTACACTTACTAGATCATCCTCGGTCACCAAATAGGTCAGCGCGTACCAGACTCCCTCTACGATGCCCTTTGCACGGATATGGATGTTGTGAAACGCGGCTTTGAAATCCGTGATCATTTTATATTGATCATATAGTGTGGGTCACAGTCGCGGCTTGGACTACTCTGCTTGGTTCAAGGTTGCATCATATAAAACCTAGAATATTTTATTTTCGTTCGTGCACACCGTGTCTGACGAGTTCCTCAAGGTTGTGTAGCACGCAGATTCACACATTTTCTCTTCAATTTCTGGGCATTGTGTATCTTTCGGGGTTCTCCATCCAATAAGTGCAATCAATAATGGGAGCCACACATATTGGAATGGCTTTCCTTCCTCCTATGCCTCACGCACATTCTCTAACAATTATTTGCATAGATACCCAAACTAGTTGTAAATTCTTCCCTTTTCACATATTCTAGCAAGCGCAAGCACCTCCTTGGGCCTACACTTACGCATCATTTTGTAGGATAAGATGAGCATACCAAAACGTATAGCAGGGACATTTATTTCCTCCACAAAAAACCCCCGGGTCTTGCGTGTGACGTTATACTTCTTCTTGATTTGGTCTGCAACCGCCTTTTCTTGCGCTTTACCACCAAAGTCATCAATAAGTTCAGCACCCTTAGCAGGAAGACCTTTTATTCTGTGGATCAATTATGCATCGATAGGGATGCACTCTCCCAACTAGAGCACTTCATCATGGACCAAGGCCAGCAACTGTTTGACACGGAAATCATTGATGGGGCTGCGCCCAAAATGAGGGATCTGCAACAAATTGTGCAGGCATGCCTTGTGTAGACCTAATACCCCCCTCTTTGGCTCAAGGAACATAATGCCTCCCTCATAGGTAACCTGATCCAAGTATAATTCTAGCGCGAGCTCAGGGAATTTCTCGACATTCGCAATGTCCCACTCATAAAACCATATTTGTGGGATTTTTTCAAGAATATCCCCTTCCATTGGGACATTCTCTGGGATCAGGGGTACGTGGATACTCGCACACACCTCATCTAAGTACTTAGGTGCCTTTACAGTGGGTTTTTTTGGCGCAATATAACTTGGCAGCCGCAAGAATGGGGCTACTTCAACAACTTCTTCATATCCTTCCTCAATTTTCTCTCGAACTTCGATCATGGGCCTTTTCATTTTCTCTCCCACAGAATGGCGTTGTCTTGGGGTCTTTTCTCTAGGAGACCTGCATGTTCCCAAGTATTTCCCCTTCTTTGTTTTGGATGGCACAGGTGTTTCAATAATAGGCACTTCTGGCGTAGCAGGGTCATCGACTGGTCTCGTGGCTTTCATTTCGCCTGGAATTATGTACCCTAGCCCTGCTCGGTGCAATGTGTCCTCAAACCCTAGATCCAAACCAGACATAGACGCAGCAAATTCAATGGAAAACACAAGGCTCAAATCATAAAAATCACTCAAAGCGCAAAGGGAACTATTGCAACCCCTAGGTCATATTTATACTTGTGGCGCATCTTCAATGGCTCCTTGTGCATTAATGAGGCTCCATTATAGACAAAATGGTCCCAAATCTAGAAAAATCCCTTCATTGAATGCATCCTAGATTCTCCTAAAAACGGTAATAACTATGGCTTATCTAGTTTTAATGTTCCAATAGCTGGTTTTTATACCTCTATACATCATTCAACCTCCTCATGTGGATATTGCGCATGCATCGCACCTTACTACGCATGTAATACAGAGATAAGGACAACCACTGACAGAATGTCCCCCCCAAAACATGCTTTTTTATCATGTAATTCAAAGCATATCGAGTAGTGTCTATCACAACCCTCGACAACTGAAAACTTCTCTGACATTCATCATCCCAATGGAGTGTCGCACCTCTTCTAAGCAATATGGTCATGGGCGCAGTTATCAATTCATACTTTGGAATGCGCTTTCTATAGTATCCAACAAGGCTCAGCATAGAATGCACTTGTCTAACATTCAAGGGGATTGAGGTTCCTTTGAGCGCGCGTGGTTCCCCAACTTCCACAAGTTCCAATTGTCTGCAATTCACAGTCTCCCTTATCAGCGCATTAATAATGTCTAAGATCAAATCTTGGTCATCATGTCCTGAGCTTAATGTAAGAATAAAGCTTTATGTCATTGTAGACCATTCACTACTGCCTTTGCGCAGCTCTTTCTCCAAGTACCATTCAGTAGGCACTTTTCCCAACATTTGAATAAACATATGGACCCATTCAGGTCTTGGTTCTACACCCCATACCTGATTCAACTCGGCCAAATGGCTGTGCAGATCCACTTTTCCAAATTATACATTCTACATTTTAATTATCAGACATGCAAACCACAACCTCATCATGCCCGCACATTCCTCCCAGTTTCCCATGTTCTCCTTATGTGTTTCCCACCATCTTGTTGGCGTAGCACGCAAACCAAGATCCAAAACATGGAATCTTTGTCCTTCAGGAACAGTCCTTATCATATCTCCTATAAACGTGTTTACATCAATTGAGCCATCATATTGTAGTAAATCATGTACCTTAGATGTAATACATCGCAGGGAGCAGGTCACACGATTACAACGCAGTGCAGACACCTCATGCAATCGGTTCTGCCAATTTTCTAGTGCTTCATCAGAGTCTAAAAAACAAGAGCTATCTTTTTCCCATTTAATATTCCCATCTGTTGTTGATTTAATCCAGTATTCCTCACGCAAATTTATCATATATATTTGATCAATCTCGTCCTCAGCGTGCATTGGTTCAGTATACCTTTGGCCTTCTGCAGGATCTAGAGTAATTATTTCCCTAACTCCATTGCTTTCAAATTCCATTCTCCTTCTCTTTAGATTGATAACACCATCCATGTCAATGGCCCAATCCAATTCTAGCAACGCAGGATAGGGATCAGCATCATCTACAATTTGTATGACTTCAAATTCTGCCATCACCTTAACACCCTCTATATTGACCAAAACTTTTGACAACCTCCCCAAAGGAATGATCTTCTTTTGATTGGCCATGCACAGTTGGATAGTAGACCATTCCAGCTTTGGCTCTCCCATGCGCTATCATGTTTTTTTAGGTAGAACATTAGCATCTGATCCTAGATATAAAATAACTTGGTCTGTTTCATAAGAACCAATCTGCGCAGTCATACGCATCTCCCTACCCGTTCTCTTCTTTTTCTTGTATATTTTATTAACTGCTCATTATTCTACCATTGGTTGTTCTTTCTCTACATAATTATCTATCAATGCCTGCAAATTTTCAACATCCTTCTTGTTGCACAACAACTTTATGCATGCTTGTAGAAATGGTCTAATCTCCTCATCTCCTTCTACTTCCTTCAGTGTCCTACCACTTGTGTATGTACCTCCTTCTGTAAATTATTTACGTGCTTCAATAAAGGTATCTTTTGTGCGTTGAAGATTAAAGCCTTATTTGTTTTTCAGGTGCTTTCCAGATCCATACATCAGTGGCAAGTTGTTTTCCTTTATATTCATTGGTAGCTACACCACTCGTGGAAACGACATTCACATAGGGATCTTCTTCACGAATTTCTGAGTGAACCATCTGAAGATTTTGCGTTATGGTCTTATATTCCTGCATTTTAGCAATCAAGACAGGAAAATATTCTATAACATGATAAAATTGTCTACAGTACCTGCAGGACTGTAGCGCTGGATTTGGATAGTCGTGCGCATAGTGGCCAACATCTCCACAGTTATAGCAAATTACTTTTCCTCCTCCTCAACTAGTTGATCCACCTCCTCGACCTCTTCCTCTACCTAGGAATCCTCTGCACCTAGAAGGAGATGCTGGTGATGTAGGTTCAATTTGCATTTGTTATATCTCTGCTTTATCCAAATTCATATCATAGGTATGATAATTCTTCTCATCATGCTCTAATGACAAACAAAACTTGAAAAATAACTGCTTCAAGTTAGGCTGATATTTTCCAATCCTTGGGCAAGAATCTGTGTCATGTAGTCCAACAATTTGACATATAGTGCACCATACAAGATTCTTTAATGGACTAGGACCTCCAACATTCAAATAATTGTTGAAGAGAGGACACTAGTCTTTATGGTGCCCATACGCTTTTCATTATATTCACCACACCTCTGCGCAGACCTCCTTGCCTTTGTTTTTCCACAAAATTTGAATTTCTAGATGCATGGCTTCTAACTGATTCTGAATCTATTGAGTTCCCAGCGCAATAGGCATTGGGGTAGCCTCCAATTTCATTGCAACTTCTAGAGCCTCAGTTTGTGTGGTGATATTTTGTTGTACTAATGGCTGGTGTAGATGTGGGAGCAACATAGAAATGAACCATTATTTATGATGAGTATCATCAATAAAAAATCCGCCATCTCTAATGGTGCTCTTCAACCTTTGATTATCCTCCCATATAGATTCATTAGGCTCATGACGAATATCCTTAATTTCTATCACCAGTTGCGTGTATGACTTAGGTTTCTTAAACTGATCTTTTAGGGTTGCCTTGATTTCTTCTAAGGTAGCATTAGGGTTTGCTTGATCATACCTAATGTACCAGTCTAATGCGTGATCTTGGAATGCAGTAGCTAGATGCGCTTTTCTAATATCAATATTGTTAACTTATTGATCCTGCCATATGGCCTCAGTTACAAACCAGAAGTGATCAGTGTCCTCATTTCCAATGCCTCTGAAATTAGGTAACTTCATGGACACATCCATATCTACTTTAGGGGGATGTGGAGGTGGAGGTGGAGATGGATTGCATAGTGGAGTGAGTGATCGGTGATGTGTGTTCAAAATTGGAGTGGATGGAGTGGGAAACAGATTCAAGGTCTTCTGATGTGATGAGCTCTCTTCTTTAGAGTCACTTGAGCTAGCAGTTTTGGGTTCAGGTTCACTATCATATCTAGGCTTCAGAGGGCTATAAATGAGTTTTTCAGAGTCTTTGCGGTAAATTCTTCCACTGCACGTACTTGAACCTCTTTAATGCATTCAAGCAGTATGTTCACACAGAAAATCTCGTTCACACAATAGCGTGAGAGCTTACCTCTAGGTCCTTTGAATAACCTTCTTTCTGCTTTAGAATATAACACAAATTGTTCAATGGAGAATTCAGTCACAAATCCTCTCAAAAGGCGATTGATCCAATGATCTACCGAGTAAGTAATATTATTGTGAAACTTCTCTACTTGTTGGATCAATTCAAGAGTCTACTCAGTGACTACGTCGTCTTTTATGCAGTGATGGAATTCAGCCAAGCGTGACAACCACTCATGTAGTTCGTGCAAAAAGGAACAAAAGAAAATTTCATGCACTTTTGTATAAATATACTTTTGTACCCACTATTCGTCAGAAATTTTAGTGCTTCTATTCTCGTGTAGCACGAATTCAAGGATCTTTCAATCCAACCAATCTTGTAATTCATTTCGTGACGGATGCCACAACATCAAATTTCCCTCAAAATGATGATCCTGGTCCCAGAAACGGAACCATTTGTTTGCTTGAGGGGTCCTGACCCAGGTTCAGAGTTTATGGATAAACCAACAAACCCTCCAACTATTGGCCCTTTCGGCAATGATCTAATTACGCATACCAAAGTCTCACTCGAAGCAGTATGGGGGGGTGCTGGAACCAGGATTCCACTCCCTGAGGGAGAAATTAATGAAGTGGTCCTCAGCAAAACTGAATGTGAACTTATACAGATGCGCGCAACAATATATATCATACTTAAAGAGAATGTGCAGTCATTAGCAGAATAACACATAATTATTGTTCACTTTAGCGCAGATAAAAAAATAGAACTAGATCTAGATATTAACCAATGGAAACACTTAAGTAGATATATTAACCATCAATCATCAATCACAGTCATATCATATATCTTTTGCGCAATAAATAGATAAATTGACCTTAACAGAACATAAGCAGTAAACAATTCAGATGCAGAACACAGTAAACTTCGCCAAAATTTTCCTTATATTATCTTTCAGATCTATCAATCAATACATCAACTATTCCTTTCAAAAACCCTTACAAAACCCTTACAAACCCTTCCGCACACACAACCATCGGAGTCCGCACAAAGCCAGGACTAGGTCTGCGTGCACACAGCCAGCAGGAGCCTTTCAACCCAACCCAACAACCCTTATAGACACATAAACTTATCAGAACATTAATAACTCATAACACATATTTCACTACTTAGCTTAGACTTATTCTATCTATTTATATACGCCTAGCGCGCAAATACTATGGTCTCAAACCATGGTTTGAGGCCCATAGTTTACATTTAAGCCCATTCACATAAAAATTGGGGACTTTGACCCACCCCAAAGCCCCTTGACTTTATTTGTGCATCACACACATACAAAACCATACAAAAATTTCTTCGGAACTTGTGCCTTGGGGGACCCCACTCCACCAACTCCAATCACAACACAAGTGAGTGTTGTGCCAAGAGGTCGTTAGTGGTCGAGGTGAATGCTTCAGAGTCACATGCGTGTTTAGACTCTAAGTCAGACTCAAACAAGGGGGATGAGAAATTGAATTATATTATTGATGCAAATCACAACACCACCATTTCTACCACCATTTCCACCACCAAGGTCCAGAAGATTGAGCCTGAAGAACCAGAGGAAGGGAAGTTTATCTTCCACTTACAAATGTGGGTGAAGGGGTTTCCATTGTAATTCATTGTCAATAGAGGGAGACAAAAGAATCTCATATTATCAAATTCATTAAGCAGTTGGACCTACCAGCCACACCACACCCGTAGTCGTACACCATATGGTGGCTCCACCAAGGATGAGATCTCTACATCAGCCAATAGTGTCGCCTTCCCTACAACATCAAACCCTTCACAGATGAGGTACTATGTGATGTTTCCCCTCTTGAATTTTTTGATATATTATTAGGCCAACCATACAATGAGGAAGTGTCATGTTGTTTATAAGTCTAGGCCTCACACTGTTATTATTAATTTGGGCAATAAGTTATATAGGATATCAGAGGTAGCCCCACCTACTGCCATCTCTTTGATCTCTGATAAGAAATGCAGTAAGATCATCTTCCATACTAGGAAATTTGTTTCTTTCTAATTCACTCTCAAAGTAAGGAGAATATCGTGGCCACATTCATGGCCCCCGAGAATGGTTACTCCACACAAAAGAAGCAATTGGATAAGTTCATGAAATAATACCATCTTCTCCTCACCCACATGGGTACCCTTGCACTGTCAGGTCAAGCATTCGATTGATCTGACTCCAGGATCACCTCTACCAAATGGGACAATATACCTTCTCTCCACTTTGGAAAATGAAAATATCAAGTGGCAGATCTAGGAGTTTCTGCAAAAAGGGCACATCCAACCAAGTTCCTCACCTTGTGGGAGCCCGATTGTACTTGTAAAAAAGAAGGATGGGTACTGAAGATTCTACATTAACTATCAAGCACTAAATAAAATCACTATTAGGAATAGGTATCCAATCCCATAGATTGATGACCTTTTGGACTAGCTTAAGGGGGCCAAGTATTTTAGCAAGATCGATTTTAAGTATGAATATCACTAGGTTCCAATAGATCCTGCAAATGTATGGAAGACTACCTTCAAATCCAAGGAAGAGATTTTTGAATGGTTGGTCATCCCTTTTGGGTTGAGAAATTACCCTGTAGCTTTTATAATGTCGATGGATGACATCTTGTGGCCCTTCACCAACTCGTTTGTGGTTGTTTAACTAGATGAAATCCTCATTTTTAGCAAAATTTGGGAAGAGCACTTGCAACACATTTGGCAGGTCGTTCAAACCTTGCGACATCACAAAATATGTGGCAACTTGGAGAAATGCACATTTGCCATGATATAGGTCTAATATTTGGGTTACATCATAAATGAGCAAGGCATGCATGTGGATCTAGTTAAGATCCAAGTCATTCGAGATTGGCCAATCCCGACCACTCTAACAGAGCTTCGCAACTTTTTGGACCTTGACAATTTTTATCGAAGGTTTGTGTTGGGATTCTCCCATATCACTTGGCCTTTGATTCAAGTTACCAAGGGCGAAGCGAAAGAAAATTTTTCCTAGTCTGAGTCCCAACAGAAGGCATTCATTGAGCTGAAGCACCACCTTTGATCAACACATGTACTCACATTGCCACACCTGCAAAAATTCCACTTGAACATTAAATACAAAGAGGGCAAGACAAATCATGTTGAAGATTGTCTCAGTCAGCCCCGAGTTGCAGCAATTACTATTGTTCTCAACTCTTGTGACCACAAGACCTATGGATGGATGCAACTGTGAAAAAATGATCTAGAATTTTCCATCACATACAAGATGCTAATGGATGGCAAGAAAGTTCCAAATTTCCACTTTCAAGACACATTATTATGCTACATGAACCACCTTTCTGTTCCTTTAAGAGAGTGTGCCAAGATGATTTGGGAGGTGCACTATAGTCAGGTTGCAGGACACTTTGGTGTGGAAAAAATTATGGTCATAAAACAAAAGTGTTTTTATTGGTCAAAACTATGACAGGATGTTGGAAAATGTATCAGATCTCGCACTGTCTGTGCCATTACCAAGCTAAACATCAAGAAGAAAAACATATACACTCCTCTTCCTACTCCCATCCATCCCTGGGAATCCATATCCATGGACTATCTATCTAGCCTCCATTCTACCAAGCATGGTAATGGTTGTCTATTTGTGGTAATGGACAAATTTTCTAAGATGGTTATATTGGCGGCCTACAAGAAGAGTATCACAGCATAGGACACTACCAAACTCTTCTTTAAACAAGTGTGGGTACATTTTGGAATCCCACACAACATTATATAAAATCGGGATAGTAGGTTACTAAACACATTATGGTCAAGCCTTTGTATATTATTGGACACTAAGCTTACCAAATCAATTGCATTACATCCCCATACTGATGGCCAAACATAGGATGTCAATATGATGATAGTTCACATAATTCACATGTAGAAATCCAAGCATCCATGAACCTGTGATGAGAGCCTTCCCTATTTATAAAACAATTATGACAAAGCTCTCCATTTACTTTCGTTAGACTTCTATACCAATAGGTGTCATTTTTCATGATTGTCTTGATTGAACTATGGAATATGTTCAAACCTTTTTCTTGAGCAAAGGTGTTCCATATTCTTGAAAAACCAAAAAATCAAAAAATTTAAAAAATGTAAAGAGGGTATACCCTAAAGGGTAAAAAGAATAAAAATGGTCAAAAAAGAGAAAGAAAGGAACCCCAAGCAAAAAATAGACCAAGGAAAGTGTGCAAATCCAAATGCCACTACTTTTTCATCTGTTGTAATAAATCAATTGTGTGCAGCTTGTGAACTTTTGCCACAATTCATGAATAAGTCAAACCGTTTAAACTTGGCTTAGTCATATTTCAATTTCATGTTTTAGATTAGAGAATAAATATCTAGCCAAACAGTTTAATCTTGGCAGATAAGTAGCTAGGTAGAGTGAATAAAAGGTGCTCAACAGTTTAATCTGAGCCCTTGGATGTAATAAGGGTAGATTTAGATAGATTTTCCATGTAAAAAGAAAAATATTGAAAAGGGTTTGCAAGTATAAATGCACCCTAATAAAGAAGAGAAAATGGTAGTGTCAAGTAGATAGGGTAGGTAGATGGTGCTGCAAAGTGTTATCTGATGAATGGTGCTGCTACATGTTGGTTAATCATTTACTTTCATCAAAAGTACTAAAGCAGAAAATACACTGGAAAATCACAGCAAGCAAAGTCAAATTCATTAACCTCCCTCATCATTTTCCCCCTCAAGAGTTTTACTAATTCCCCCCCAAAAGTATTAAGGTATTTGGAGATCAAAAGGGCTCAAGGCATTTCCTTGACTTCTGGAGGGACCGGACCCTCGGCCTAATGATCAAAAAGACCTAAGCACTTGAGATAATTCATCATTGTTATCTTCCATCTTTAACTTCTTCCTCAGTAAAATCCTATTTTACTTAGGAAACTGATGCAACATTCCATAAAATTCCTCAAAATAACTTGTTATTCTAAGTTTAAGTGTTGAAGATAAAATGTTGCAATTTACTTCATAAGTTATCACTTTCTTAGATGTACAAAGATGTTTTGATTTTCCTTGTCCTTTTTCATATTAACATTTGATTTTACTATATTAAATCCCTAGTGAAATCCCTTTTCCTAAGTATATAACTCCCTTTCTAATAAATATCCCCAAAACCCTTTATTATAATATTTTACCAAAGTATATATTCCCGCACATTGAAAATAAAACCCCGCTTTATAAACCCTTTGGTGAAATATATCGTTATACCATTAATCCCCGCCCTATGGTGAATTAGTTATGTATTGATTAATTTACCATATAATAAAAATATATATAAAAAAGCGTTAGACATGCAATATGTGTGTTTAACACCAAAAACACGGATAAAAACTCATCGTAGTCTTGCGCCACCGTGGATTGTCCACATGACATTCCACCTAACCAAACCCCGCCGCAACCCGTTTCTTACACACTCGGGATTAATTAGTCATCAGGACTAATTAATAGCCTTTTTCCGCCTATCAGACGCCCCCCGGGGAGATTAATAACGTTAATAGTATTTAAAACCCTGTCGGGCCCGCGCAATAACTATTCCATTATATTTCCATTTCTTCGACCGTCGGATCACTCCTCCGCAGATCGACGCTCCACGTCAATCCCACTGCCCATCCTTGGTAAGAACTTTAACCAGCGGGGAAATAGTGGTATCGAAACAGTTCATCATCCACGTGTCACACATCCAACGGAATCGCTGCCGATTCGTTTAAAACAACTTTTGCACAAAAGCGGTGCGGGCTTACCGCTTACCGCCTACCGCATACCGCCGGCCCCACTCCCTTACGTCACCCCGTACGTCAAATGACGTCATCACCTCGAAAACGACAAAAACCCTTTTTGACTTGTTTTTAAGCCATTTTCGCGTTTTTTTTCAGTTATTTTAGTTTCTGAAAGAGACCGAGCTCCCACTGCAATTTTCAAATTTCACTGCAAATACACCAATTTACTCCAAGATTCCGCTGCGCCCGTGCTGAAGAACAGTTCCTCCATTGCCTGTTACCTGTTAGAAAACCAGTTTCTGTCTAAAAACAGGTATTTATCCTTTACGCCCCGACTGCACGTAAAACTCAGTTTCCTTTGTTTTTCCGCTGAAAAAGTGGTTAAAAATCATCACTGAGTCCTCCCTGGAGATTTTAAACCTGTGAAATTGCTCCCCGAACCTGCAAATTGTTCCAATTTCCTTCATTTCAAGAATCTCGCCCGGCCCATGAAGAAAACCAAAAACCTTCATTTTGAATCCACAAGAACCAAAATGGAGGTCCCGGCAGCTCTTAATATCACTCCATTGAATGCTCCTCACCGTGAATTGGACTATTTAACTTTGATAGATGAGGATTTCCAAATTAAAGACCTGCGTTTTGATGAAAGTCCCCTATTGAGCTATTGTCGCTGCAGAGACGAATACTCAAAGAGGCAAGATCTTATAGGGTTGTGGGAATCTAATCTCCCAAGGTATCTCATTCCTTCAGTCCTTATTTTCCCTGAAATCATTCACTATTGCCATTCTAACTATGATCCAACTCAAAGAGCAGTAATGTCCCCTAACCAGAATGTCCTTTTCCCAATTACTGCTCAGTCTAACACAATAAAGAACAATCAAAGAGTATCAGGATTAAAGAGTATCAGTGGATAAAGTGTATCAGGTAAAAGTCAGAGTGAAAAGTCAAAACAAAGTTACAGAGCAGTCAAAGGTAAACAGTAAAAATGAAGTTACAGAGCAGTCAAAGGTAAACAGTAAAAATGAAGTTACAGAGCAGTCAAAGGTAAACAGTGAAAATGAAGTTACAGAGGCAGTAAAATGGTAAAAATAAATGAAAGTACTTTCACCAAAATTGAAGTTTGTCTAAAGTGAAAGTAAAACAGTCAAAAGAGCAAGAAAGTAAAAAGATGAAAAAACATAACAAGAAGGAACATTTTTGCAGAAATTACATGTTTTAGTCATTATTTTGCAGAAACTATTGTGACCAATACAAGATGAATTTTTCAAAACTGAAGGAGGTTTATGTTCTTAAGAGTACCATCTACAAAAACCTCTCTCACTTTCCTAACAGCTATTATGGTTTTGGAAATATTAAACAATGTTGAAAAGCACGTTTTGCAGAAAATTACAGTCAAGTCATCATTTTACAGAGAATATTGTGGCCAATTAGAAATACATTTCACAAAAATGAAGGAGGTTTTTGTTCCTAAGAGACCCATATACAAAAACCTATCTCAAGTTTTGCACAGTGGTTTTATAATGAGAGATACATGCGCATCTTTACAGGCCATTTTTCAGACTCTGTAAAACTCTGTTTTACACATATTTTTTACAGAGAATATTATGTACAGCTGGAGAGGAATTTTGGGAAACTGAAAGAGGTTTATCTCACCAACATATTAATCCACAATAACCTCTTTCACTTTTTACATATCTATTACGGATTGAGAAATACGAAGATATCATTGGACCCCAAGTTTGCAGAATTGTTGGAGCAGATTGCACAAAGAAAGGAATCAGTTAGTGACTTGGATGCCTCATCATCAAATAAGAGTTGGATCAAATTCGAATTCTCCTCTTTGTCATCACTTATCCATCAAAAATAGTGCCAAATAGTTTGAGTGTCCTTTACTTTAGTTCTATTTATGTAAATAGTTGGAGAGATTTGTGCACCAATTTTGATATTTGTTTCAAGATATTTTAGTTTAGAATTTGTATAAATAAACCCTCAAAGAGAGTATTGAGGGTGGATTCTATTACTCTGCTGTAACACTGAGATTTTCGGAATAAAAGCTTTTGGAGAAATTTACTTGTGGCTTACTGGATGACGATTTGAAGCACCGGACTTGTTGCAGGATTCATGTGTTGGACTACAGTTCAATAAGTGTTTCTACCCTTTGTTTGAAATTTTATATTAGTTTATAATATCATCATATCCATGTCTGAATAATTTACATAAATGTTTAAAACAGAATTTGCTTAATTGTACTCTGTTTTCAAATGTGATTGTTCCTAAATGTTTTCTTCTAAATTAGCTATAAGCATGAATTCTTAAATGCTCCTGCTTCGCTAATTTAAGCATTGTTGATTGCTATAATAAAGAATCCTTTATTGCTCTTTGTTTGTAGTCAATTCACTTCTTTCCTTTGAACATGGTGAAAGATTCTTAGTTGCCTTTCATCCCTTCAAGATCATCCCACCCACTTTAAATTTTAAGGATTGTTCTCTGTCTAGCTATCTTGCCCTGTAATACCGTCTTGTGCGTAGAATAGAAGTCCAGTAAAGCCATCCTTTGACTCCATAGCCCAATGGACTGAAAGCTCTCAACCTTGCCCTTAGTTTGTGGATTCCACCATTTTCCCAAAACAAACTTTGAATCTACAACTAGCCTAAAACCTTCCAAGAACAAAGATAAATCATAAAGAGAGAGCCCTCTCTGGATGTAGATTGGCTAGATTCTGCATCTAAAAGATTACCAGGGTTACCTGCATACTTTCCTCTTACACAACTTTCTAGGAAACCTTGAAAGTATAACACTCTCCATAGCTTGATTAGTTGCGGTCCATTTCAAGTGGGTCTGGTATTTCAACCATTGTGTTTGATTGATGTTTCCATGCTTCATGTGACTACACAGGAAAAATCCACACATGTATAGTCTATGGTTTATAAATCAATAAATTTTATTGAACTCATCGAGCACATATAGTAGCAATTTCATGACATCTTGGATAATTCCAATGCCAAGTACAAGAAGTGACATGATCAACATCGGGTGCCACATAAGTTTCAGGTGGGTGAAAAAGATTGGTTGCATTTGTAGAAAGAACGTGTTGTCGGAGCCCATCAGAAGCTCCAACCACTCCGATATGATCCTTACACCATCACCAAGGTTGTGGGAGATAATCATTTCGAGATCAACATTTCCCCATTCCTTGGCCTACACCCAGTGTTCAATGTGGAAAACCTCTGGCCATACTTTCTACCACTGTTGGACACCTCATACATTTTCGAACAACTAACACCAACAGAGTTCAACCTAGACTACATGGAACAAGCCAAAACTGATCAAATCAATGAAACACAGATCAATACCACTCACCAATATAAGATCCAACGATATCGGGTTGTCAAAGTTGGCCAACTCCTGGACCAAGGCAAGTGACTCACCAAGGACCAAGTTCAGCATAAGTTTCCCCATCTCATGGAGGCACTCAATGTAATGGGAACCATTGCTTCATAAGGGGGGAGGATTGATCCAGGTGGAAATTTATGGCCACCCACCTATTCCACTTGGACCCCCACCACTTTTTCTTTCATTTTTCTTAATTGTATCATAATTTACTATTTTTGGAATTTTTTAAGGTCTTGAACTTCCAGAGCCATTTTGAGGCCCTAAACGAAATTTTTTTGGAAAATGAACAAACACATATCTTATAATAGGGGTTCATAGTTGAAATTTGTAGTCCTTGGATATATATTTCTAACAAGGTATCTTATGCATCAAATGAAAATTGTATGCCAAAGATATGACCCCAGGAAGTTAATGTACCAATTTACCGCAAAGAGGCCCACAGAATTTTGGCGCTTCATCTCCTAGGGTTAGGTTTTTGGATGATTAGGGTTTTCCATTTTTTCTAAATAATAAATATTCTTGTGAGCCTCATTTTAACACAATTCATAAGGTAGATATCCACCACATGTCTTCTTAGAGAGAAGCTACCATCACCTGAACTAGTTTATTACCATTTTGCATGTAACAATTTTTAGTACTTTGTTTTTATTTTTTTCACAGGAAAAATCATAATTTTATTATTGATAACAAAATTACATGTTGCATGTGCTCGTAATTTTCAATCAAGACATACCATAAAATTTCAAGTAAACCTATTTTACATGGGGAGAAAAATTAATTTTTTCTCTCTTTCTTATTTTTGACCTTCTGCCAAGCACCTTGTGTTGGCGTAGTCGAGATAAGGGTGAGTTGAGTATCATCATTGCTTGCTCCATTGTCTTTATCTGAATTTGAGGTTTCTAATTTGTGTTGTCTTTTATTCCCTTCTGTGTCTGATGCCCTAAGGTCCAATGTTGGTTGATCCGTAGTGGTCATGTCAAATGGGTCTTGCATCTCTTGTTCTTTTGTCTCTGGTTCTATGGTTGTCTTATTGTTCTCATTTGGTTTGGGAACGTCCTCTTCATCGTTTGTCCCTTGATCTAGTTCATTTGAGGTAAATTGCGTACCTTTTGGAATTTTCCTTGTCTTCTTCTTTTTTCTATTATCTCTTTTTGCTTCCGAACATGTATTTTGCAGATGACTGGTATTCCTTCAAATACGACATCTGAATGCAGTGTTTCCGAAGTCGAGATGTTGTGTCCATTTCTGTTGTTTGTGTATCATATGTATACTTTCTGGAAACCCTTTATTGAGGTCCACCTCCAAACATATTCGTGCAAAGGTGAATACTCTCTCCTCCAAGCGTTGTGTGTCGGTTTTGATATATATCCCAAGGATGTTGTCAATACCTTCTAATACACTTTTGTTCCAAAAGTGAAGAGGAAGGTTGTAAAGCCGAACCCAGACCGGCATTCTGGTAACTTCCATGGTGTTTGCATCGAAGTTCGAGAACCAAGGGGTGATGAAGAGCCCAGTGGATCCCCAAAACCATGGTCCTTCCCTAAGGATGATGTCTCTGGCTTCCGAGGATGTGAATTTGACGATGAAAAATCGCTTAGAATAGAGGTGGATTTCACAGTCCATAGTCCATTTAGTGAATATCCAATGGAAAAGCTCCATTGGTTTGGGCCAAAAACTATTTAATCTGCAGATTATCACTTGTGATTCAAAATAAGTTCAATACTCATCAATATCTGGAAGTTTTGAGTTCAGTTCTAGAACGTGATTCAGTTTCCCCACAATATATGGTTTGGGCGCACTATCAACTAGTTTAGTTAGAGTAGCTGCTTTGTTTTATCCCTATAAAATGTTCCTGTATGAGGGACCTTTTGGGATGTCTGGTTTTGGGGTGCTGGAGCCCCTTCCTGTTCCTTGTGTTTTATGTATTTCGAAAGTTCCACCCCTTAGTCTCAGATTGAGAATGATGGTGGATCCAGAACAGATGGAGTAGTCTCTTAATGAGCTGGAGTCTTGGAGGGATCTACCCCCGTATATCAAGGATTGCAGATGGCTGGGGTAGCTAGATGCATGACTGATTTTTTTTTAGATCAGCGACCCTATCATTTTCCTATGCCCATAATAAAATATTGTTCCCCACAAGGGGTTTTATAAAAATCTGGTAGCAAGCTGAGTATACCTTATTATCGATAATAGCAGGGTTTTTCATGGGGTACAACACTAGAAACTAAGGCCAGGTCCGCAGATTATCTGATATCATGGCGCCATCAAATTTAGATGTGGGAGACAGTGCAGAGCCAACATTCAGTGTGCTTTGTATAGAGCAGTCGCCCAGCAAAAATCGCTCACTGCAAGTCCCCAGGGGGAGGTAGTGTGGTCGCTCCAGCCACGAGGCCACCGGCTTCAGGAAGAGTAGCAGAAGGTCGTGGAAGGTCTGTAACAAGCCCCAGCTCGTAGATGGGAGATCACCCCTGTAGGATAGGAACCAGTAACTAAACGCATTTTTGGATCCCTTCATTCAAAAACGGACGTGGATTAAGGCCGAAAAGGGCGCAGGGGAGGCAAAGTGAGGCCACGATGGCTTCTGTGGGGCTGCAGATCTAGTTCAGCAACAATAAACCATCCAGGAGGTATTCCCCGAACTGCATTCCTTCTGAGTAGACCCTAGTATCCACCGACAAGCGTCCCTGATAGCCAGTGTAGGAAACCCTAGCCATCAAGAAAATCACCGCAGAGCCCATTCTCTTCTCCAATGAAGATCTATCAATTGCTTCAATTAACTAATATTTTTAGTACTTTTTTATTAATGAATTAAAGTTTTTGTTTTTCATTTTAGCTTTGTGTTTCTGTTTATATTTGTATTTCATTTAGTTCCTACATAAATACAAATCACCAAAACTAGACTTACTCACTTCATGGCAACTCAATAATTAATATTAATCAGGTTTAGTCAGTAAAAACCTCTCAATAAACATTCATTAGTGCATTTTTAAATTTGAATACACCATGTAATAAGTTGTAGTGATTTCCTTCCCTCTTTCAATTAATAATACTAGTTGTGAAATGTTATGAGTAGTCTGCATTTATGATTTTTTATAATTATCTCTCTACATAAATCTTGTTCATCACGCTAAGGATTTTCCCTTAATCCTTTATGAATATTGCTAATATTTTAGCTTTTTCAGTTGTAAGCTCTCATTTATAATATTAATGATAACAAGTTCAACAATGGGCAAGAAAATATAGAAGCAAAAATAGGTGCAACAAAGTAAGTGTTGGAAACCTTAAGAACTACTGAGAAGCGGGGGGGGATGGGGGGGGTGAATTAGTAGTGTATCTTCTTAACAAATTTTACCAAATTAAAATTCTCTACTGAATCATGCACAAATTAGCCAACATCTCAACAAATCATAACATGTGCATCATATAAGAAGAAACCAAAAATAACCATAAGCAGCGACATAAACAATATAACAATGCAAAATCACATCACACACAAGAGAAAACAATATATCTGGTGGAAACCCCCTCCGAGAGAAAAACCACCCTTGTTCCTGCAATGCTACTCTGAATCTCTATTATGTCAAGAAAAATATATTTTGCATAGATAACTGACTCCCATCAACCTGGATACTCGACCTCATATACAATCAGCTAACCCCCATCAGCTAGGAGACTTGATTCTATTGATCGTCTCGGAAGACTATGTTCTCACAAGGATCTACATACATCCATCCACTAGAATCCCTCACAATCAATGCTCCTCTCCCAACACCCATTGGACTATCCAACTACCATTGGATGGAAAAAATATTCCTTTCACCAATACTATGGAATCACTGCTCCACTCTCATGGATTCACTGCTCCTCTACTCTATGCAGACCTCGTTTCATATATTTTTAGACTGGATCCAAGACACTCACTCAACTCTTCTTCATCTCTCCAATACAAACTCCAACAACAAAAATCTCAACAAATCATAATAAAAAAACACCACCAACAATGTGCTCTCAACACTAGAAAAAGAGTGGTTCACATCCATGCATCAAAATTGTAATACTATGGCTATCCAAAAACATAATCTTTGCTCCAATCCTCCATACAAAATTCTGCTACAACAACCCCAAATCTGATATGAACATTTATGCACTACTCCAACAATATGCTCCATTCACTACCATTTCACTTAAGAAATATCTATACTTTCTCTCTACTAGGTCTTAGGCATTCCTCCTCTATGAAACCTTCTCTCACTCACACATTCACTCAACTAACCAACCAAACTCAACAAGGCACACACAAGTATATAGAAAACTATCATCATCAATCTGAAACCCAATACCATAGACAAATACTAGGGTAATACCAAAACCAAGTGTAAATACCATGCAAGCTAAACTGTCACATGAAAATACCATGGTAATACCAATACCAAGTACACATGTATCGTGGTAATACCAATACCAAGTACACATATACCATGGCAATACCAATAACAAGGGCACATGTACAATTGTCAAAGCAACAACCCAAAATACCAAGTGTGAATACCATGGTAATACCAATACGAAGGGTACCTATACCATGTTAATACCAGTACCAAGGGCACTTGTACCATGGTAATTACCAATACCAAGGGAACTTGTACAAGTTTCAAAGAAACAAGCCAAAATACCATGTGTGAATACCATGGTAATACCTATACCAAGGGAACTTGTACCATGGTATTACCATGTGTGAATACCATGGTAATACCTATACCAAGGGAACTTGTACCATGGTAATACCAATACCAAGGGAACCTATACCATGGTAATATTTTACTCATGCTCAATCAAATACGAAGGTAAACCATTTAGATTCCATACCAAGTATCATGGGAAGCATCCTTGGTAACACTGTATAACCAAACAATCATATGCATAACTAATGCATAGCCAAACACCTGTAATCAATCGAGCACCTATGATGGCAGCCATCTACACAACCCTAAAATCTCCACATAAGAAAGAAACCAAGAAAAAACATAACATCTAGACATGAGCTAAGCTACTCTAGAACAATATGTCATAGATCAACCCCACACAAGCCATAGATCATAGCTCATTGGAGACATGCCAAAAACCATCTACATACAAGCCACTTGCTACACAAACATCTACCATAACAACTATACACAATATAGTACCATCAACCACACACTACCATCATCTGAACATCAAAGTTGACATCATAATGTTGACATCAATGTCAACACAACCAACTCAATGCCAACTCAACTAACTACAACCATATTACAAGGATGGCATCAATACAAAAACTAGGCTACATAGGTTTGACATCAATGCCAACATGAGCTAGTTTTCGTCATGAAAACAATACCAACATTAGCTAGCTACAACCATGAACACCATAATGCCAACAATATCCCCCTTTGGAATTTATGGAAACCACACACAAACTGCAGAAAAATCTCCTCTATCACTCCCCCTTTGACATCAATGGAAAATGGTAAACTCCATCTGATAACGCAACAACAACTGAAGCACAAACACTAGAGAAATTGATATCTACATGGATGAAAATAATTAATATCAACCAACCTCCATGCATATCATATTAGTAGCAGCAAGCAACATAATAAGTCAATCAACATTCAAAGCAGCGTGTCCAACCAACAACCTCTAGTAGCAACAACCATAAGTAACATCACATAGTATGCATCAACATGGAAATATATGCATAAGAGGAAAAAACTCATACTCTCCGTAGCAACAAGCATTAAACCATCTCTAAATGCATATCTCCATCAACAACACAATACGAAACATCAACCTCTCTCTCCGTATAATGAGATCAAAAACCCCAACAGTAAAAGTATAACATGAGGTACAAACATGAATTCCTCCAAGCAACCATAATGCCAACGGTGATGGATTAAGTAAATAGGAACATATAATTCCCCCCCTAAACATATGCCATCTCCAAAATCAGCTCCAACCTGCAATGAACGGTTTCCGCTGCAAACAATGCTTCCTTGCCATAAATAGAAGCACCTTATGGACCAAGACTCCACATGACCATGAATATATGACATATACAATTACAAATACATGGATGTAGCAGAGACATATAACCTCATACATGACCATTACATGACATCATGACTCATTACTAGATGACCCAAAGATAGTACAATATAAGTACATATCGTCATGAGCATTGTACATGTATTTTCAATGAATTACATAGTTGTTATAATAATATCCTATGAACCAATGACTCAAATACATGAAATAATATGAATGTTACAACATCATTAGCCCATACATATGGTTGTAAAAATATTCCATGAGACTCCTCCATAACAAGCCTATCACCATGATGACTCAATTCACTATTGTCAAAACTTACAACCAATACAAAATGATGAAACAATATCAATTACATTTCTGTAATAATGAGCATCTAACAACTCACACATGGTTGGACCAAGTCTCAAATCATCTTTATACATGGTTGTAGCAAATATTTCAATACATGCATGGTTGTAAAAAATTTCAACCAACTATCAGTCTAGACCAAAAGCATATATGGATGAAAAATGTACCCATTTCTCTCTTTTTTTGTAAGTAAGATGATATATTATATCACAATAGTATACAAAAAGTTACAAAATGGGCTACCATTACCTGAAGGTAGGATAGCAGGCAAGCCCAAACAGCACGAAGGCATTACACAAAATTTGTAGTCAAGAGATAATCAGACAGACACGAGAGAAGCTGACAGCTTCTCCAGACAAAACTAAACTGCCACAAGACTGTAAAGTTGGAACCGGCCAACAATGTAGGGATGCCGGGTGGATAGTGAGTCAAAATAAAAACCAGGGGCTGTAGAGAAGACATCAGAAACAAACTTAAAGCTGATAAAGAGATAACGAGTAAACAGGGAAGTACACAGACATGCAGAAGGAAACAGTCTGGCTGGAGACAAATGATCCATTTAAACTTTTCCCAGGCCATCAGACACACTCGGACCCGCTTCATCTCCACCCTGAGGCACACTCCGAGGCGGTGGTAGAAGATAATGGTGGTCTTGGAGTTTTCAGTCGAGATCTCTATCGAAACATTTAAAAAATAACACAGATACAAATCAAAGAGCCAAATGAAACCTTCTAGGTGCCTGGTGAGAATTTTCATCTCCTCCGTAAGCGAATTGATGGAGACTTCCAGCTTGTCCAGATGAGAAAAATTCTTCGTCGAGGCAAGAGAGTGAGCTTGGTAGGCCTCTTTAACCACCGCACATTGACTGTTGAGGGCTTTGGCAAGCATAGTCTTCATATGCCACGCCATTTCCTGTGTTCTCAGAAATTGTGTAGCGCGTGTGGTCGGGGTGCCAGGATCCTTGATCCAGGCCATCTCCTCCTTGATGTCATTGTTGTTCAAACCTGTTCTGGCATGACTAACTTCCGCCTTGAGATCTTGGATGATGGTTTTTCCTTTGTCAGGGATCGAATGCTCAAAGCAGTCCCAAGCCTGCTTGAGATTCTTCATAGCCTTGGAGCTGCGAAGGATTCGATCAGATATGGCAGAAAACACAAAACTAGAAGAAAGGATTCCGAACACGGAAATGGAAACAGAGCAGTAGAGCCTAAAAACAAAGTTGAGCCGCGAATAATAGTGAGGGTCCCTATTAGGAATAGTATTAATAGAAAGAGGTGAGGACCAGGGCGCGAAAGAATGGGCAGGGAATGCTGCCTCATCTCGACGGCCACCGACCTAGATTCCCATAAGGTGAGCTTTGATCTTCCAATTATGAAAGCACATGCCATCTAGGAAACCACGCACAATCCTCAAATGCCAAGACCACGTGTCCGTCCTTCCCTTAAACTTACTCTGATTATTGTAATTACCCTGATACTTCCATATTTTCCAAAGCTTGCCAAGGTACAAATGCCTGAAATGCCTTCTCTGAATAATAAAGAACCTAGATATGATGATTTGGATGATCCACATAAATCATTGATGGTTAGTACTCTGAAGGTTATTAACAATCCTAGACGTACCTGAAAGGTCTTGCCTCAAAATTAGCGTGCATTCATCACGGAGGTCAGGACAGGTAACGTCGTGCCAACAGGTGTCGATGATGTCATGCGGGTGGTCGACCGCATGGTTAGCCAAGGAGTCCGCCAAAGCATTTGCATTTTGCCAGATATCTTGAATAACAACACCTTTGAGAATACTAAGATGCTTGGCTATGATACTGGTAACCATGGCTAAGCACCAATGTTTAGAAACCCGCTCAGTCCGAGTGCCATTTTGAATCTTCCTTGCCGCAGAGACAGCAAGAAGGGAATCACCTTCCACTATGGCTGCTCCACTTCCCAAACGAATGAGGATCTATAGGCCCTGTTCCAAGGCAGAAAATTCTACCTCATTGTTGATAGCTTCCCCAAGGGAAAAGCTAAAAATGTGCAGAATTTCGCCTTTGTCATTGCGAATAACACCACCATAGCCAGTCGGGCTAGGGTTGCCCCTGGAAGCACCATCGAAATTTAGCTTGAGAAAACCCGGATTAGGAAGCTGCCAAAGCTACTGAGAAGGAGGAGGTTGAGGCCACTGCGTAGGGGAATTGAGGTTCATGGTTGCCCCCAACCCAAACAACCGTAAGATACGCTTATCATTTTCTGAAAATATTTCTGTCTGAGCCGCTTTGTTGTGGGTTAGATTTGTTTCTTTCATATTCTGCAAAATGGTTAATTTAATGTCATTTTCGTCCCTGGTCTCCTGCTGAAAGATTCTCCTGTTTCTTTCTTTCCAAGTAGACCAAACAATGAACCCAGGGCTTAGCTTCCAAAGGTTTTTGACAGTGTCACAATTAGAAAAATTTGACCGCCAATTGACAATTGTATTCTAAATGGAGTCCCTGTCTCTGCCTATCTTCCTGAAGATATCCTCCATCCAAAACCAAAGATTATTCGTCCACCAGCAAGTGTTGAGGAGATGTTTCATTGACTCCTCCTCGCTCAAATAGAGTGGACAATGGGAGGGACCATAGAAACCCTTTTTGTAGAGGTTCTCCCAAGTAAGGATTTTACGTTGCAAAAGAATCCATAAGAAGGTTTTAATTTTCAGCCAAAAAATTGTGTCCCAAACATTTTGATGTCCCTGCATCTTCTCTTCCAGATTACATTGTTCGATGTAGAGCTTAGCTTCCTTTAGGTTGTAGGTGCCCCCATCCAAGTTTCCCCACCTAAGTTGGTCATCCTTCAGGGAAAGACGGATTTTTCGTGAATCCAAAGAGGAACAAAAGGGGAGAGAAAGGTTGGCCATATCATCAGTTTCAGAGGGTATATTGAGGTGCCAGTGTCTCCAGTGAGGGTTCTCCCTGTTGTCTGCCCAGTATGATAAACACGAAAATTTCCCTTCTCCTGGTATTTTCTTTGTAGGGCAAGATACTCATGGCACTCCAGCTTAGGAAATTGTTGCCAAGCATCCTCCCAGAAAATGGTCATTTTTCCATTCCAAATTTCCCAAAAGCAGTGATTGGAGATAATATGTCTATTAGCTTTCACCAAGTACCAGATGGGGGAGCCATCTTGAGCATCTGTCATTCTGATGAGTTCTTGCTAGTTCCAATCCTCAGCATACTTAGCTTTCCACAATCTAGCCTAAGGAAAAGTAGGATATTTGATCCACCTCCACCAAAGCTTTGCTCCAATTTCTTTATTCACAGTTTCCGGATCGCAAAGCCCTAGACCCCCAAGGATTTTGGGTTTACTAAGTTTCTCCCAAGCTACTAGAGCCCACTTCTGCTTGACTGCTCTACCCAACCAAAGGAAGGTGCGTTGAATATTTCAGATCTTTTGGAGGACTCCTTTGGGCACTGGTAGGATGGAGAGCATAAACTGAGGAATAGCTTGAAGAACAGCCTTGGTCATTGTTAGGCGACCAGCGAAGTTAAGGACTCTACTGGTCCAGCCATTACAATGGGTTTCGAGTTTAGAGAGAAGCTTCTCCCAGTGGAGCTTTTGCCAAGGCTTGTCAGTGAGAGGGATGCCAAGGTATTTGGAGGGAAGGCACCTTCTACTGAACCCAAGAATCGTTGTTATATGCCTTTTGATTGCCAAAGGAGTGTTAAAAAAGAAAATGGAAGATTTATCAAAATTCAGGGCCATACCCGAAGCTAAACAGAACATATGCAGGATGGCTTTGAACCCTCGAGCTTCCTTGACCATGGGGGTACCATGAAGCATGGTATCGTCCACAAACTGCTGATGAGTGGTGGCTGGGCAGTTCGACAGGGGCTAGAGACCCTTGATGGAATTTCTTTCCTGAGCTGTTTTGATTATCCTGCTCAGGTTTTCCATTACAATGACAAATAGAAAAGGGGAGATAGGATCTCCTTGGCAGATGCCACAGGAGGGGGAAAAGGGGAATGAAGGTGCACCATTAACCAGGATGGAATAGCTAGGAGTTTTGACCAGGGCTAGAATCCACTTGATCCACCATTGATCGAAACCAAAAGCAGTAATAATATCTTCAATAAAATACCAACTGACCTTATCATAGGCCTTTGAGAGATCCAGCTGAATGATCATACCTGCTTTTTTTTGGGCTTGAAGAGTATGAATCATCTCCTAAGCAAGTAAGACATTATCTAGGATCTGCCTACCTTCCACATATCCAGATTGCTCCTCTAAGATGATTAAGGGGAGAATGGGTTTTAATCTGTTGGCCATGACTTTAGATATGATATTGTAGAGCACATTTCATAAAGCAATGGGTCGAAATTTAGAAGGGGTGTTGGCAGCTTCCTCCTTCGGAATCAAGGCAATGAAAGTGGAGTTGAGGGACTTGAGGATGGAGTTAGACTTTCGGGAGTCTTCCACCACCCCCCAAACTTCGAGCTGAACGATGCCCCAACAGGCCTTGAAAAAATCTATAGTAAAGCCGTCCGGCCCAGGTGCCTTACCATTAGGAATTTCTTTCACTACCTCTTCCACTTCCTCCAATGTAACTGGGCAGTTTAGGAATTTATTTTGAACTTCAGTAATGAGCTTGGGAATAGATTTCAAGACCTCCTTTCTAGCCTCTGTTCTACCAATCTCTGGTTCAGTAGCAATGTGGCTGAAGTGGCCGACGAGGAGGGAAGAAATGTCTTAATGAGAGCTATAGGGGGTGCCTTGCTCATCCATCAGACTAATAATCTTGTTAGTACATCTATAGTCCATAGCCGAGCGATGGAAAAATTGAGTATTTTTTTCCCCATCCTTGAGCTACTGGATGCAGGATTTCTGCTTCCATAAGATTTCCTCCTGCTGACATCTTTCATTCCATTTTTGCATGAGTATTTGTTCCTGGCTGATAGTATCCTGGTTGATGTTGCCGGTGATCCATTCAGTATGGATCTAAACAAATTGGTCCTCTAAGGCTTTTTTATCTTTGAAGATATCTCCAAAGACCTCTTGGTTCCAGGAGCAGAGACGAGCCTTGATGTGCCTTAACCGAGCCTGCAGCCTGTACATTTTGGTGCCTCGGGTTTCCAATGATTCTTGCCACAAAGTTTTTATGTTATTTGAGAATTCAGGGTGACCTAACCAAAAATTTTCAAATCTGAAAGGTCTTTTTTTTGGAGTCCCTAAGATGGCTGCGTCCAGGGTGACAGGCCAATGTTCTGACCCACCACAAGGGATGATATCTGACTCAAAAGTAACCCCATCCATAAGGATGGTATCAGCAATGAGAAAACGATTGATTCTGGAGGCAATCTGTCTGTCCCCTCCCCGCTTGTTATTCCAGGTGGACATACCATTCTTGGGGAGGATATCCACTAAGTTAGCTTCTTGAATGAAATTATTGAAGGCCTCAGCATCCCTGTTTAAAGTTCTAATACCACCCTTCTTCTCTACCAACGTGGTTATCATGTTGAAGTCTCCTCCATAAATTGCTTTAGCAGTTGGATTTCTTTGATGCAGCTCTGAGAGATGGTTTAACAGTAACATTTTTTCCTCTAATTTTTGGAGACTGTATACATTAGTGCATACAAAGGTGCTGGCTTCCCCGATAATTTTCACCTCCAGGGAGATGTAAGATCTAGTAGCCTTAGCACTGATAAGGTGGATGAAATGGGGATTCCAGAAGGTGGCCATCCCACCCATCAAACCATTACCTTCAACTTCTGTGTAATTCATTCTTTTGCCAATGTTTTTGCTGATTTCTTTGATTTTCAGGCTAGAATATTTGGTTTCCTATAAGAAAATCATATCCGGGTTTTCATTTTTAATCTTCTTTCTCAGGAGTCTTTGTTTCCGTTGGCTATCAAGCCCTCTTGCATTCCATGAGAGAATTTTCATGATTAACAAAATTAGGAGGTGAACGTGAAAGCCTCAAGGGTTTTCATTTTACACGAGTTAAGGATAATCTGACCAAGCTCCGAAAGTGCTTCCTTATTTGATCGACGTCCTATTTTTTTCCTGTGTTTGACATTGTTGTTGGTAGGGTGAAAACCCTGAGCAGTGACTCCAAGACCCTTGGTGGCTCCATGCCTTCTCTTCTGTCCTTGTAGTTCTACATCCTGTCTTGATAAAAATAAGTAGTTTATCCTATCTATTTCCTCCTCGGGGATATGTTCCATTCCTTTCTGCTTCCATTGTTCCACCATGGAGTTGAGATCCATACCTTCCCTTTCGAGGATGTCACTGAGTTCCATATCCTCTCTTCCCAACTCACTGGTTATCATTTCTGCATCTCCTTTTAGGTCAGTTGTATGATTGGTTCCTTGTGAGCATTCCTTGGTAAACTCCGTGTGGGGAACTATGTCAGCCTGTGCGGGAACGTTCAGTGCCTGTTGCTGATGGTCTTGAGTTTGCGGGGTATCAGAAACAACAAATTCTTCTGCCGAGATCTCAAAGGTGTTGACAGTGGCTTTGAAGGAGGTTCCTACTTTTGGTTGGGATTTCCTATTGGCTCTCTGTCTACCATTAGGATGGGTGAAACCTTCTTGAATCTTCACTAAGGTTTCTTTGGGCTTCTCAGACACTTTGTTCATAGGGAATTCCCAAAACAGGTGACCATGTTCATGGCATTTCCGACAGAGGAAGGGGATTTATTCATAATCTATGGCTTGAAAAAATAGCTCATATATAAATTCTAGCCATAACCCATCATGTAAAGCACCAGAGACGTCCATTTCAACACAGATACGGGCACAAGAGGTATACCTTTTTTGAAGAGTGGCCTCAGAGGCATGGATGAAAGTCCCTAGTTTGTTTCCAATCTGTTCCAAGGCCGCAGGTCACCAATAATCAATAGGAAGAGAGAAAAGACGAATCCAAACAGAAACATGCGTGAAATTTTCCTGTTCTAGAGCAAATTTCGGCTTCCATGGTCTCATATAGAGGCCACCCGAAGCATAAAAGTAAGGGCCGCCATCAAAAATGTGGTCTCTATCCTCCAAGTTTGCAAAGACGACCGTGAAAAAGCCTTTTGCTCCTAGGTGTAGCTTTACATCTCCTTTTGGCTTCCACTGTTGTCGGATCCAAAGGCATAATGCTTTCTCCGTGGGCCAAAACCCCATAAATTTACAAATGAAAGCATGGATAGACATGTGGTCATGGTAATCCTGCATCTCCGGGTCCGTGATGATAACCTTTAGACTTTCTTTGGCTTTGGGCTTGTAGCGCCCCAGGTCCTCCATCTTAAGTTGAACCATCCAGCGTCTCCTCATGGTGGGCCTGTGCCTCGGTCTCCTCAGAACCTTTGTCCTTTCTCTCTATTTCTAGAGATTTTTGATTGGGAATAGCATCCCTTTTGTCTTTTCCTTTCGATATTTTGATGCCATTTGTCCGTTTCTGCTGTTGGGTTTCCTTGGTGTGCCCTCCTGCCATTTTTTTACCTTTTAACTCCTCTTTCTCCAGACTGACAGAACCAGGGATCTGCACCCCTTCTAGTGGACCTTTTCCTTTTTCCATCATTATTTTTTTGAAATATGGGGCCCCTTGTACCCCTGCGCGATTCTGTTGGTCCAGGGCCAGCCCCCGCCGACGAAAACCTGCCTCAAGGCCCTGCCCTCCTCCAGATTATTGGTATAAATCTTGCCGCTTGCAAACCAGTTCAAACCCTAGCTCTCCTCATGTTCCTTGTATATCAATATTCTTGCATGTTTTGAAAAAAAAATGTACCCATTTCACTCAGGAAAAACATGTATATAAAAGTTGCAAATGGCTTAATGAAAAACAATAAAGAAATTATCAAATATCACATGCAAATATCATACCATGCATAGCTCCCCCTGAGCTCAATATACCTCCAATAGGCAGGTTGATCCTGCGAACGTGAATGTGCATGAGGTTGAAATGAACTCATCATATGTTATTTTACTACTACCATATGCTCCCCTTGAGGTTATGCACCTCTCATGAACTCTGTAGTCCAGGGTCCTACATAAATATGCAAGAAATAATCATGGACTACAGGAGGGGTTGCACTTCACTATTTGAAGAGTTGTTGCTCCTTCTTCCTCCACATGGCCTTGAGTTGCCTATTTTCATTCTTTTCTAATTTTCTGCTAGTTCCTCTCTATTTTTGCTTCTCTTTCCGATTTTTCTTTAAATAACGAGGAAGCATACAGCCTCTTACCATATGGCCAAAGTTATGGCATGTATATCACTCCACATGGACAAGATATGAATCCAGAGAATCAAGTCTCCTACTGCTCTTACAAGATATATACCTTGAATGCAATTTGTTTCTCCTCCATTGGTTAGATCTGCAATCAATTGTCTTGTGTCCAAACAATTTCCATGAATAGAAATAACCATTAAAAGCATGATTATACCTATCAGCCAATTTCCTTGGTTTTTGATACTATTGCAAGATATGTTAATTATACCTATACGTTCTGATTTTGCAGTTAGTTGTAACATGCCTAAAATTTTGAGAGTTGTAACATTATACCTTATGCACAAAATTAACAAAAATACTTTGGTTCATTTGAAATTTTTCAGATCTACCACGATCCTCTCTTGAAGTAAAAGATATTCTAAAAGTAGGTGATCCTTGTGATTTTCTTCTCGAATGTTGTTAAATCGGCTTATTTTTCCTGCCAAATTCTTTCTTTGCTACTCTTGGTACTGGCATTGTTTGTTGCAAGTTATTTTGATTCAAATTTGGTGTTTTTACCAGCATGCAAACCATACTCACCCGTTTGAAATCCAAGACCAGATTTATCAAAGGGTGATATATGGATTTCAAGCAAACTATCCAAGGCCACAATAATCTTCTCCGTCTTTCGCCGCTTTCTCAAAGACATCACTTCAACTTCTAACCTCTCACACTCATCTTCCTTTTATTTGTTTTGCTTCCTCATGCCTTCTTCAATTCTTTCTACTTCTGCCAATTTAACTTTTAAGCTGACAATATCCTCCTTGAGCTTGGCCTCATTATCATCACAGATCTACAATAGTTTTTCTTAATCCTTGCATGCAGTTGTTAGTCCAGAATATCATCTCTAAGAACCTTAATATCATTCTCATCTTCACTAGGAATTTAAACATGATCAAAATCTGAATCCTCAAAATTGTAACTCAAAAGAAAATCATTAGAAATTATACATTTGGATTCATTTTGCTGCAATACCTTTGGTTCTTGATCTGTTTTTTGCACATTATTTGTTAAATCACTTGCACTAGGAAGATGAGACTCTTATGGCTACGCTTCATGATTTTGAAGGCCCTTCTTCCTATTCTTTTTCTTGTTCTTATTCTTATTTCTCTTCTTCTCATTCTCTTTATTTCTACTCGAACCATCTCCAAATATGGACTCTAGTTTGTCCCACATTTCTTTAGTGTATTTCAAACCTACTAGCTTCTTAAAATCATCATCGTGAAGGTTCTTGTAGATTATGCATCCTGCTGCAAAATTTCAGGAGCAAGTGGATCCTTCCCACAACCTTCACACACCAGTATCCAAATGTTAGATCCAAAATACAATAACTGATATTTAACATTATTATTCCATACCTTGAAATTTTCAGTAGTGAGGAAAACCATTCCTTGAGAATTCTTTTATGAAAAAATAAAAAAATAAAAAATAAAAATAAATATAATATAATATTCCTTTTTGGGGATTCTCAAGATTCTATTTCAGAGATGGACTACAGAGGCATTTACTAGTTATGTATCCTTCCAGCGAAGGGAGAGAACCAAAGGCTACCTAGCCAACTGTAGACTCTACCTATAGAACTTGGAATAATCCCTTTCAGGAATCTCAATAAGGTCTTTAATGAAAACGTTGTATAAGAAAATCTGAGCAATAATAACGTAGATCAGGGCTAGGATCCCCTCATTTATGTTGAATGTGAGTTATATATAGAATTTCAGCTGAAAAAAATCAGTTTAAGCACATTAAACAGATCTCCCAAAGTCAAGGCTAGCTAGAAATCAGCCAAAGAGAAGAGATGTTACAACATGAAAACCCCAGCTACTAGAATTGCGCAGTTTTGACTCAAAATCAGAGGAGGATAGAAAAATATCTGATATTTCAGAGATATAACATTAAATCAGATTTATATTTGAGCTTATTGCCTCTACAACATATTACAAAGAGAACTAGGGCAAAATCCCTTCAGAAATTAGAGTTGCAACTAGGAATAAACTACAGAAATACATAGACATCGTTATTTTTCAGATGGTTCAACTGTTGTACATTAAATTTCAGATCTCTGACATATGTATGGATGAAACATCAGATCTAATACAGATCTGGGAACTATAATACTTTAAGAACAAGATCCAATTGGAATTACATCAAAATATTGCATAATAAGCTGTAGATCTAAATTACAATTTGCAGTGCTGCAAAAAACCCAGAAATTTCTGAAGATAACTTTTATTGCTGAAAGAGATCAGATCTATAGAGACATGAATCAGAAACCCAATCCATGGATCACCAAGGGAAGGCAAGCCTAACACCAAGAAATCTTCCTCCAAACTGATAGCAAACTGAAACAAGAAAGCCCTCTCATAAAATAACGCAGTATTGAGCAGAAACTGCGCAGAGGGTGAAGGAGACTGAATAAACTTGAATGAAATTATAGATATGATACAAAATATGGATAGACTATCTCTTTGGAGGCTGAAGAACACATTCCAACAGAGAAAGCCTCTCAAAACAAGCTAGATCTAAGCAGATCTAGAACACCACTTGCTACAAAAGATAGCAGCTGCAAAACCCTCAATGGGCTAGCGCTGCTCATTAAAACAGAGCTTGGTCTCAAACCAAATAATGGCTCACTTCAGAAAATAACTCCTCCAATGATCCTCAAAGGAAGAGATGAAACCCCTAAACAGGAATTCCAATCACAATCCTCCACTAAACAGCAGAGAATGGTATTTGTCTAAGCAGACAAATACTTCAGAAATATGATCTATCAACAACCTCTTCTTGTGTCTTCTCCTCATTTTTATAACATGAGAAAGCTCTTGCAAACCCTAAACCACTTTGATGAGTTAGCCCTCTTCACATTAGAGGCTCCCTTCTAGAACTGTGCAGTCCTTTTTGGAGATGCAATGAACCTAGACAGCGCAGTTGATTTGGTCAAAGTGGACCCCATCTTTGGCTCAAACCTCTTTCACACTTGCAAGTGATTATTTACATAGCCCGAATTTGTCTTTGTTCACATGGGCATTGATTTATTCAGAATTTTTAGGAGTTTTACATGTCCTCCTTTATTCATTTATTCATAAAACATAAAATAAATCAAATTTGAATGTTTCCTCTTAGCTAAGGCTAAGTAGGAACATTATAGTCCTCCCCTCCAAAATGTTGCTTGTCCTCAAGCAACTGATAGGGTAAGAGTTGTAGTTCTTCTCCTTCTCCATTGATGGCACCATCAAGAATCAAGCTCTCATCATGGATTAAGTGCTCACCAAGGCAATACATCAGAAACTGCTCCTCCAATGCTAACATGATAGGTGCATAGTCTGCCCCTTCAGGAGTGTAAAACTCAACAGAAATAAACATGGGTGAAGCAATGTCACATCTGAAACATGTATCATGAAGTACAGGATAAATTTTCATCCCATGTGGTAAATGTACACTACTTACTTTTTGCCCATACATACCCATAAACAATACCAATATGTCATCTATGTATGGAAGAAAAATCACATATAGGCAAATTGAAATTTGCACTTGAGGAGGTGGGTCACAATCCCACATAAGGTACCAGTGCAGTGCACTCCTTGTTTTGAGTAGATCTGAGTGTGATAGGTGGTACTCCCACCACATCTTTTCTGCATGGGCCACTTGGACATGGCTGAAAGTGAAGCCCTCATTAGGTGCCTTTGGGAAGCACCTATCATGATAGATAATCTCCCTTTGCACCTCAAGGGAGTGGCCAGCTTTGGAATTTTTATTGGCCTCATCAATGCCATGAGATCTGCATGTAATATTACTCCTTATAGGAGCCATGGCCTGCATACATTTGGTAAGATAATGTGCCAAATCAGAAAAATCAGCTTGCTCCATAAGATCAAATTCCTTACCATACAAGTCTCCCATACACATAGAGTTAGGCATGGGTTTTTCTCTTCTTTTAAGAGAAGAAAGAGATGACTGAAATGTATCCTGCATAGGATCCCTTGGCTTCCCCATCTCCACATAACTATTGCACTCTTCTAAGTGTTGATAAAGTTCCTCCTAATCATAATTCTGATGTAGTTCTTCCTCCATACCCTCCCAATCAAAACTCTTCAAGATCAGGGAGTAGATTTTTGCCGACTGCATGTAGCTGGAAAGGAACTCTTTATGTGCCCTTTGTAGTATCTCTTTCTTAAGCTTGGAGGCTTGTGACAAGAATACTCTACCAAGATGATAGATGACCCCTTCATGGACCAAATAGCCTCCTCCTTTCTTTATGCCATCTAAGATCATCCCAATGTGCAGATCTTTGGAGTACTCCACAAGGAGTTGAGACCTCCAATATGGATCTACACTTCTCATCAAAGACAGCGTTGTTGATGCATCTATGGTGGTGCTTGCCTTGTTGCTGCTTGTTTCTTTGGCACTATTCATGCCAAAAATTTTTGTGGGAAGGTTGATCCTTCCCTTTGCTTCCTCCCACAGCGTTTTGACTCTCTCTTCCATTGTTTCATCACTTGGTAAGACTTGCCCCACAGAATCTAATGGCACCCCAAGTGATTTGCCATGATGTAGGAATGTTCCTTGCAGCAGTCTCATAAACATGAGAGAAGGAACTGTGAGGTCCCTGCCCCCACTGCGCAATTCCATCTTTGTTGTGTGGGTGGAAACATCAAGTGAGGGGTAGATGTGCATGCCTTGAATGATTTGTTGTTTCCCACTCTTCAAATCCACCCATTCCATCTGCAAGGCCTTCCAATCAATGGTGACTTTTCCCAAAGTAATCAACCACTGGACACCCAAGATGATGTTGGTGTCTGGTCTGTTAACTACAAAGAAGTGGTCCTTCAAAGTGTATGTTCCCATAGTCACAGAAAGTGATGGAACATACTGCATGCACTGCATAGTTCTATCCCCCGGAACCAAAACAGAGAACCCATCAAAAGTATCAGTAGGGATCCCTCTCCTCTGCACAAAGTGAGCATCAATAAAGTTGTGGGTTGCCCCACTGTAAATTAGAATAGATACTCTTTGGTCCATAATTGAACCTTACACTTTAAGATTCAAATACTTGGGCACTCCCCTCAAACAAGCAAGAGTCCCACTAATTGGAGCAAATGCTCCTTCTTCTTCTCTGGATGATGATGGATCCTCCTCCTCATCATCATCAGTGCTGTGACCTCTCCTAGGTCAATCATTACCCTCTTTCTCCTCACAATCAGAGAAGACTTCAATATAGTGTGCTCTTCCAGCATCACATCTATGTCCCAGTACCCATGGCTCTTGACAAGTGAAACACAATTTCTTCTTCCTCAACTCACTTTGGAAATCATTGTCAAGAAGCTTCTTCAGTTAGCTCTCCTTGGGTGGATCAGCTTTCCCCTCCTTCCCGCTGGAAGAGTGAGTGGCTTTGCTTGGGAGGGTTTCCTTTGCCCTTGGCAAGGCATCTTGGAGATCTCTAGTTCTTTCAATGGCATCATGCAAAGTGATGAGCTTGGTAGACTTAACCAACCCATGCAAAGGTTCCTCTAGGCCATTGTTGAGTCTCAATTCTGCATCTTTTCCATACACTTTTCTATACCTTTTTCACTCACCTGAACCTCCCAAGTTGTCAATATCATTTGCAAAAGAGCATATAACATGGTTTTTAATTATATTTTTGTGTTTGCTATTTGATTTAGATTTTGTTCATTCAGCTGCGGAATCTTGCCACTTTCTGTAGCTACTGCAACTTTTCGCAGCTATTTTGTGAAACTCTATGTTACAGGTGTCTACAGGGAAAATGAGCCACATGGGCAAGTCAGGAATGATGTGGACATGGTTCGTGTCCTATTGGTTCGAGCAAACTCATCTAAAGAAGCCGCGGTCAAAGGCGTCCACATGGAAGTCAACCATAGATTCTTACGGTGACAGGACTCTGTTCCGTGTCACGTAAAGGTTCATATGGCCGTTTCTGAGCTTGCGGAGGACAAGTCGACATATGTACATGGCTCCATAGTCTAATTCAAGCATCCACTTCTCATAGATTTATTTTCCAACACGGCCATGATCCTAGATCCGTGGACGTAATGGTCTACGTGTTCTACACCAGCATAAACTTTAGGAGACATTTATATTTTTTTTGTTATATATAACGCGTTTGCATACGCATATGGAGTTAGTCCCGATTAGTCTCTGTTAATTTTATTAAGTCTGATCTGTAACGTAATTACGCTGCCTTTGAGCCGTAATACTACCATACTGTTATGACTGCATTTTAATATAAGAAGACTCTGTTTTCCAACTTAATTCATACTTGAAGATCGTTGCCAAGGCTGGTGTAGAGGGCCCCTGCTCAGCTAAGGCTTTGTGCATTATTGTATAGTTCTTATTTCATTTCTTTAAATCTCATTGTGCCATAATCCATTCACATGTTTATACATTTCATTTTTTTTTCATTTCTGTTTATAAACTTTCCTGCTTTCCATTTCACTTCTGTCTTTCATGTTTTATGTTGTTAATCACTGACCAGTGTTCTTGTTTCAGGTTATAGATAGGCAGCCCGGGCATTTTCATAGCTTTTTGACTAATGACATGGAATTAACATTGTTCTGCTGCTAATGTGTTTTTCTTAGTTTCTGTTTCATTTCAGTATTGCTTTGTTTAACTCAGTTTTGCTTAATTGTTTCAATAGTTAAATTTAGATATATTAAACTGCTCATAGCATCTTCAGTTGCCTCCGAAAGCCACAGCTGGACTGATGGTGAGGGATTGTATTATGAAATTTGTAGTTTAGTATTAGTTTCCTTTCTGCAAATTTAGATATATTAAACTGCTCATAGCATCTTCAGTTGCCTCCGAAAGCCACAGCTGGACTGATGGTGAGGGATTGTATTATGAAATGTGTAGTTTAGTATTAGTTTTCCTTCTGCAAAATTAGATATATTAAACTGCTCATAGCATCTTCAGTTGCCTCCGAAAGCCACAGCTGGACTGATGGTGAGGGATTGTATTATGAAATGTGTAGTTTAGTATTAGTTTCCTTTCTGCAAGTTAGAAATGTTAAATTGTGCATGACATCTTCAGTTACCTCCGAAAGCCACAGCTGGACTGATGGTGAGGGATTGAATTATGAGTGTATGGTTTGATATTAGTTTACTTTCTGCAAGTTAGATATCAGTTACTCAAGTTGTTTATGGTTACTTCCGAAAATCATAGCTGGACAAATGATGAAGGATCAGAAGATAAATTGATGTAATCCGATTTAGATTTACTTTGTTGCAATTTTGAATTTCTTTAAGCATATTTTTTTTTTGTTTAGACAACAACAAGAATAGTTTAGTTTCATGCTCACTAGTTCACTGTTTTTGATTTATTAGACTTACAGCATCTTTTCATTTCAGAAGTACATTTTCATTTCCTTTCAAGTTTTGTCATTGAAAATTTCAAATTCCTTTTTAAGTTTCAAGTTGGTAAATCATTATAGGGGATATCATTTCCTTGAACAAATATAACCATACTTGTTTTCATTTTAGAATTTCCATTTCACCTTAGAAACCCAAAAACGACAAAAAGTTAAGAAATAGGTTATCTTGCACATATAGTGCGCCGCACTTCATCAGCTTACGAATCCCGGATTGACAAATTAAATGCAGCAATTTAGGATACACTAAATTGACCAAACAGCCATCAATGAACATATAGACTCTCCTTGCCACTGAAAGATCAGGAACCATGATAGACAACCTCAGGAATTAAGAGATATAGGCCTCAGCATCTCTCGTCTGTTTAAGCTTTGCCAAGCTTATGAAAGGGGCCTCAGATCCTTCCGATCAAATCTCTCCACTAGTCTCCTAGTGAACTCAGCATAAGTGGACACATTGTTGTGCCCCAATGTAGAAAGTCCATGAAACCACCAGTTGTGGGCTTCTCCCTCAAAATGCAACGCAACAATCTTGATGGCTTCTACTTCAGGCACTTTATTTAGCTGGAAATATATTTCCAACTTCTCCACCCATGCTTTAGCAGAGCAAGAGGGTGATCCATCGAACTTAGGCAAGAATAACCTACCCATGGTGTGGTGCCTCCCATGAAGGAACCCTCCATCTCTATACTGTTGCAATGGCCTTCTCCGGTCCTTCAAATGGCAGAAGTCTTGAAATCTCAAGTTATCCTTGAACCTTTGACTTGGTGAATCATATTCTGCAAAGTATCCTTCCAAAGAGGTTGGATCTTGAAGCCCTTCATTCTCTACAGCCAAGAAGGTAGGCATTGTAGAGCGTTGTGAGATCTGTGGAACTGGTGGCAAGCTCACAAGTTGACCAGTCCCAAACTGAGACATTTTAGAACTTTCTCCTTGATGGAGTCTTCCAAGGGACTCCCTCATTCTATCTATCCTCATCTCCTTTATCTCCTTGGACAGATCTTGCATAGTATCCAAGAGTTTTTTTGCAAACTCCTCTGCCTCCTTATCTTTGTCATTCACCAATTCAGGGGCTTTCCCCTTGTCTTGACCCTTGTCAAGGTCAACAGTAGTATATTCATACTTTCTATGACATTTATGCTGGTATCTCCTCTCCCTCTCAGAAAGAGGATCTTCATCTTCGTAATGCAGCATGACTGTGGCTCCAATGCTAGCACAGGTTGTGCCAAGAGTGGAGCTCTGATACCACTGTAATATTCCTTTTTTGGGATTCTCAAGATTCTATTTCAGAGATGGACTACAGAGGAATTTACTAGTTATTTCTCCTTCCATAGAAGGGAGAGAACCAGAGGCTACCTAGCCAACTGTAGACTCTTCCTATAGAACTTGGAATAATCCCTTTCAGGAATCTCAATAAGGTCTTCAATGAAAACGTTGTATAAGAAAATATGAGAAAGAATAACACAAATCAGGGTTGGGATCCCCTCATTTATGTTGTATTTGACTTATATATATAATTTCAGCTGAAAAAAATCAGTTTAAGCACATTAAACAAATCTCCCACAGTCAAGACTAGCTAGAAATCAGCCAAAGAGAAGAGTTGTTACAACATGAAAACCCCAGCTACTAGAATTGCGTAGTTTTGACTGAAACTCAGAGGAGGATAGCCAAAGATATGATATTTCAGAGATATAATAGTAAATCAGATTTATATTTGAGCTTATTACCTCTACAACGGATTACAAAGAGAACTAGGGCAAAATCCCTTCCGAAATTAGAGCTGCAACTAGGAATAAACTGCAGAAATACATAGACATCATTATTTTTCAGATGGTTCAGCTGTTGTACATTAAATTTCATATATCTTACATATGTATGGATGAAACATCAGATCTAATACATATCTAGGAACTATAATACTTTAAGAACAAGATCCAATTGGAATTACATCAAAATATTGCATAATAAGCTGTAGATCTGAATTACAATTTGCAGTGCTGCAGAAAACCCAGAAATTTCTGAAGATAAATTTTATTGCTAAAAGAGATCAGATCAGATCTATAGAGACATGGATCATCAACCCAATCCATGGATCGCCAAGGGAAGGCAAGCCTAACACCAAGAGATATTCCTCCAAACTGATAGCAAACTGAAACAAGAAAGCCCTCTCATAAAATAACGCAGTATTGAGTAGAAACTACGCAGAGGATGAAGGAGACTGAATAAACTTGAATGAAATTGCAGATATGATACAAAATATGGATAGACTATCTCTTTGGAGGCTGAAGAACACACTCCAACATCTAAATCCTCTCAAAACAAGCTAGATCTAAGCAGATCTAGAACACCACTTGCTACAAAAGATAGCAGTTTCAAAACCCTCAATGGGCTAGCACTGCTCATGAAAACAGAGCTTGGTCTCAAACCATATAGTGGCTCACTTCAACAAAGAACTCCTCCAATGATCCTCAAAGGAAGAGATGAAACCCCTTAATAGGAATTTCAATCACAATCCTCCACTAAACAGTAGAGAATGGTATTTGTCTAAGCATACAAATACTTCAGAAATATGATCTATCAACAACCTCTTCTTGTGTCTTCTCCTCCTTTTTATAACATGAGAAAGCTCTTGCAAACCCTAAACCACTTTGATGAGTTATCCCTCTTCACATTAGAGGCTCCCATCTAGAACTGTGCAGTCCCTTTTGGAGATGCAATGAACCTAGACAGCGTAGTTGATTTGGTCAAAGTGGACCCTATCTTTGGCTCAAACCTCTTTCACACCTGCAAGTGATTATTTACATAGCCCGGATTTGTCTTTGTTCACATGGGCATTGATTTATTTAGACTTTTTAGGAGTTTTACATGTCCTCCTTTATTCATTTATTCATAAAACATAAAATAAATCAAAATTGAATGTTTCCTCTTAGCTAAGGCTAAGTAGGAACATTACATAAAAATAAAAATAAATTAAATTAAATTAAATTAAATTAAAAATTAAAAATAAAAATAAAGAATGAAAAATAAAATAAAATAAATCAAAATTTACACCAACAAACCCCGAATCTACTCTCCAATGATCAAGCTACAACTGAGAGCCCATCTTTGATACCAACTGTTGGAAACCATGAGCACTACTAAGTGGGGGTTGGGGTGAATCATTAGTGAGTCTTCTTAACAAATCTTACCAAATTAAACTTCTCTACTAAATCATGCACGAATTAACCAACAATTCAACAAATCATAACATGTGCATATTATAAGAAGAAACCAAAAATAACCATAAGTAGTGACATAAAAAATACAAGCCTATGAAAAATCACATAAAACATAAGAGAACACAAGATATCTGGTGGAAAACCCCTCCAGGTAAAAAACCACCCTTGTTGTTACTGTGCTGCTCTAAACATCTATTATGTCAAGAAAAATATATTTCACATAGATAACCGAACCAATCAGCCTGGAGACTCGACCTCATATACAATCAGCTGACCCCCATCATCCAGGAGACTTGATTCTATTGATCGGCTCAAAATACTATGTTCTCACATGAATCTACGAAAAAGAATCCATTGAAATCCACCACGATCAACGATCATCACCCAACTCTAATTGGACTATCCACTGCCATTGGATCGAGAAACTATTCCTTTCACAAATACTACAGAATAACGGCTCCACTCTCATCAAGTCACTGCTCCTATACTCTATGCAAACCTCGTTTCATATATTTTTAGACTACATCCAAGACACTCACTCAACTTTGATTCAAATTTGCAATACAAACTCCAACAACGAAAATCTCAGCAAATCATAATAAAAAACACCACTAACAATGTGCTCTCAACATTAGAAAAATAATGGCTCAAATCCATGCATAAAAATTGTAATATTATGGCTATCCAGTAACATAATCTATGCCCCAATCCTCCATACAAAATTCTGCTACAACAACTCCAAATTCGATCTGAACATTGATGCACTACTCCAACAATTCGCTTCATTCTCTACCATTTCACTCAAGTAATATATATATTTTCTCTCTACTAGGTCTTAATCATTCCTCCTCTATGCAGTCTTCTCTCACTCACACATTCACTTAACTAGCCAAGAAAACTCAACAAGGAACACACAAGTATATAGCAAATTATCCTCATCAATCTCGAATCCAATACCATGGGCATATACTAGGGTAACACCAAAACCAAGCTAAAATACCATGCAAGCTAAAATACCATGGTAATAACAATACCAGGTACAGATGTACCGTGGTTATACCAATACCAAGTACACTTGTACCATGGTAATACCAATATCAAGTACACATATACCATGGTAATACTAATACCAAGGGCACCTGTACAACTATCAAAGAAACAAGCCAAAATACCTGTGTGAATACCATGGTAATACCAATACGAAGGGTAGCTTTGCCATAGTAATAAAAATACAAAGGGCACCTATACCATGGTAATACCAATACCAAGGGCACTTGTACAACTGTCAAAGCAGCAATCCAAAATACCACGTGAAAATACCATGGTAATACCTATACCAAGGGCACATGTACCTTGTTAATACCAATACCAAGGGAACTTGTACCATGGTAATATTTTACTCGTGCTAAATCAAATACCAAGGTAAACCATTTACCTTACATACCAAGTACCATGGGAAACATCCTTAGTAACATTGTATAACCAAATAATCATATGCATAACCAATTCATATCCAAACACCTCTAATTAATCGAGCACCTGCCATGGTGTCCATCTACACAACCATAACATCTCTACATAAGCAACCAATCAAAAAACAACATAACATCTAGACATAATCCAAGCTACTATAAAACCATTTGTCATAGATCAACCCCACACAAGCCATAGATCATAGCTAGCCATATATCATAGATCATCAGAGACACGCCAAAAACCATCTACATAGAAGTCACCTGCAACAAAAACATCTGCCATAATAGCCATACACAATCCAATACCACCAACCATGCACTACCATCATCTAACCATCAAGGTTGACATCATAATGTTGACATCAATGTCAACACAACCAACAGCAACCATATTACAAGTATGGCATCAATACAACAACTAGACTATATAGGGTTGACATCAATTCTAACATGAGATAGTTGCCATCGTGAAACCAATACCAACAACAACTAGCTATAACCATGAACACCATAATGAAAACAATATCCCCCTTTAGCATTGATGGCAACCACACACAAACTCCATGCAAATATCCTCTATCACCCCCCCTTTGAAATCAATGGAAAAGGGTCAACTCCATCTAATAAGGCAACAAAAACTGAAGCAAAAACATTGGAGCAATTGATCTCTACATGGATGAAATGTAATGCATATCAACCAACCTCCATGTCTATCATATTAGTAGCAACACACAACATAATAACCAATCAAAATTCAAAGCAAGATGTGCAACCAACAACCTCTAGTAGAAACAACAATATGCCCCAACAACCATGAGCAACAATGAGTAGCATCACATAGTATGCATCAACATGGAACAATATGCCTAAGAGGCACTAACTCATACTCTCTATAGCAATAAGCATTAAACCATCTCTAAATGAATATCTCCATCAACACAATACTAAACATCAAGTGTGAAACAAGTCTTTTAGTGGGGAGGAAAGCAACAGAAAGCCTTTGATACATTGAAAGAGAAAATAAATACAACACCAGTCCTTGCACTTCCAGATCTTAAGCATCCATTTGAGATTCAAAACGATGCAAGTGATTATGCCATGGGAGAATTTTTTATGCAGCATGGTAGGCCTATTTGTTATCATTCTGAAACCTTTACCAATGTAGTAATTAACTATCCAACTTATGATAAAGAGTTGTATACTTTGGTACAAAGCGTGAATAAATGAAAGAATTATTAGATGGGTAAGGAAACTATTATTCATACTGACCATCAACCTTTGCAATATTTACAATTGCAAACCAAGCTACAACAAGATATACATTTCAGGTGGATGTGATTTCTATAACAGTTCCATTTGGTAATCAGGTATAAGAAAGGTATATACAAAAAAGTTGTTGATATGTTATCAAGGCCTATTGTTAGTGCTTCTGTCATTCTTAAGCATAATTCAATCATGCGTGAGAGTTATGTTGAACAATATGCTAAAGATGAAGATTTCAAAGATGTTTATGGAACTTTGTGTCAAGGCAATCATGTTGAGTTATATTAGCATGTTCATGATAAATTGTTGTATCATCTTGGAAAGTTATGTGTTCCACACGATGAAAGAGTCAACATCATCATGGAAGCTCATACTTCTCTTATTTCTTGCCACTTTGGTGTCGAAAAAATAGTTGCACAATAAAATAGGTATTGTTATTGGCCTCGCATGAATGAATGTGTTTAAATAAATGTAAGAGGATGTACCATGTGTGCTACTAGCAAGCCTAGCAATAGAAAGTTGGGTTTGTATACTCCACTTCCTATTCCTTCTCATCCTTGGGAAAGTATTTCTATGGATTTTGTAGGAGGAATACCTATGTCTAGTAAATATCATGTTTATCTTTATGTTGTTGTGGATTGTTTCATAAAAATTTGTGTTTTGATGCCTTGTAAGAAGAAAGTTATAGCTGAACAGACTGCGCAAATGTTCTTCCAAAATGTAGTGGTGCATTTTGGGTTACCCACTTCTCTTATTTCTAATCAAGATTCTTGTTTTTTTGGGAATTTTTGGTCAAGTTTACGGGAACTCTTGGACATGAAGTTAAAGAAGAGCACAACATTTCATCCACAAACCAATGGCCAAACAGAAGTGGTGAACAAAACAATAGTACGTCTCCTTCATGGATATTGCAGTAGGCATCCTAAGCTTTGGGATGAACACTTACATTACATCGAACATGCCTACAACAGAGCCTAGCATTCTTCGACTCATACATCTTCATTCGAAGCATGTTTGGTATATTTAACAAAATATCCCTTATATTTTGTCTTTGGGAAAGATATTGCGGTGGATGGACATGGTGATATAGATAAGGCCAAGTACTTCATTGAACAGATTTAGATGGTGCATCATATGGTACAAGAATAGTTGGAGAAGTGTCAAGCCAAGTACAAGGCAAGATGTTGTAAGCATCGTGTTGACCATAAATTCCAGGTGGGAGATCAATTTTGGCTTTATATCGGTAAGGAAAGGCTCCAAGGTGAAGGTAAAAATATCAAACCAATCAGATATGGTCCTTTTAAAATCTTGGAGAAGATTGGTAATAATGCCTCCTAATTAGATTTACCACCATACATGCATTTTATGTTGTTGTAAATGTGGAAAAATTGAGATTATATGAGCCTCCTACGATTGAAGATCAAGGAGAGAATGTTCAAATTCCAACAATAGAATATTTCTCTCATGAATACTTAGAAGAATTACAACAAGATATTATTCTTGATAGGAGGATAAGGACTTCACGTAGAGGAAATGTGGGGTACCTTCATGTGGGGATCAAGGGAACTAATCCACTTAAGGCCAAGTGGCTTGAGATCGGAAGGGTGAGGGAGTTGTACCCTCACCTACTTGTTGACTGAAAACAACCTTTTGGTGGTCCAAAACCTTCAAGTGGTGAGGAATGACCCAGAGGATCAAGAAAATGATACAAATTGAAAGTGATCGAAATCGCTCGAAACTAGCTCTAGATCGTAGTGCTCAGTATCCTGAATCCACCGTCGCTTGAATCGTCTCAAACTGACATTGTATGCTCAAGTTATCACGTTATGAAGTTTTGGCCAAACGACTAAAAAGTCAAGCACCAGGGTTGATTGGGCAGAATTTCTAGCTGATGTCATACTAACATCAGTAGCTGAATGGGATGGTACAGTGGGTAGTACAGACCAATCTGGGAGTGACACATCGTAGGGTCATAGAACTGTGTTGGTAGTTCATGATTGGTTTTTTTGTTTGAAGTAGCCCAATCAGAAGGCGCCATGTGGCCCTTCTCTATTGGAAAAAATTTTGTAAAGCAACCCAAGGACCTCGACAGGGTTCAACCCCTCGACCTACCACAACACAAATCAATGCTCTAGAGTTGGCCCACATCAATAGTTCTTAACCAATATAAGATCCTGAATATATTTCAATTATAATGGTTGGCACATTGGCTAGAGGGTCGGGGCACTTGGCCCCAGCCCCTGGTCTTGTCGACACCCACATGACCACGTGGAGTATTTAGTAGAGGGCGTGGGCAGATAGGCCCTGACCCTGATTCTCGGCAGCGGTTATAACCATGGGTGAGAGCTACAACAGCAGGGGCAGGTGGTTAGCCCTGATCCCCGACCATATTAATATTCATATGACCATGTCGACCGACACGAATGGATGAACCGGTAGGGGTGGGTGGTTATCCTCGGCCACATGAAGCGACAAATTGCATGAATTTCAGCAAGAATCTCACTAATGCTAGGAAAAATTGTCGCTCGGCGGTTGGCAGAAAGGAGGAATTCGTAGGATGATTAGCCAGATTTGCATAACAGTCGACAGAACTTTGTTCCAGGAGACATATCTTGCTCATTTTCAACCTTTTTGAGCTCAAGAAAAGTCTAGATAGGGGTTTTTGAACATTATGAATCCATTGGAAACACTATTTTTTCATTTTGAGCACTCTAAACTGATGTAATTTCCTATTTGAGCATACAATTGAAGAGGCCCAACATTGGAAGTCGAACCCAGAGACATAGCCCAAGAGGGTTGAACTATGTTATCAAATTGATGTTTTGTGTTGTTGTTCATGGTTCATTTCTCTCTTATTTATTTCTGCAAACTGAGTTTAAAAACACTAAGTTTATCTACTTTTGCAACTTGATCCATTGCCCACAAGACATAAACTTGCTTGCAAATTTTTAAGAAACCTTCAAGTTTTTAATTTCAGATAAACTCCCCCTTTGTCATCAATCGAAAATGGCTAAACTCGTCAAACACTTTACTACAATCATAATAAATCCCCCTGAACACTGGCTGGATTTTACCTACAAGCATGAAAAGAAGCAGCAACAAACATAACTCACTCTCTCCTGAAGAAACAAGAACAAATATGATGTATCCTAGCAACAACAAACCCATTCAACAACTCTCAACAACAACAATATATCATGAATATCAACAACAATTTAACATGAGTAGTAACATCATCATTAATCATTACACATCATCACATATATAGCAACAATCATGACCATAACACCTCTCCTCGAGTAGAAATTACACTCTCCATGTCATGGAAGCAAAATAGATCACCAACACATAGCAACAACAACAACAAACACAAACAACAACTCCATCTAACCAACCACGTTGTCAAGCACATGCCGACCATCAACAACAACAAGAGTATACAGTAGCACTCTCTCTCCTAACTCAATGAGAAACAACAACATCATATGATCAACCATATCATCCTCACCAAAATACAGTAGCATGACATACATAGTGTCAAATCCAAAACAACAACATGACCATCAACATAGTAATGCTCTAATCATAGCTGCAACAACACATATGCATATTGAACAACGGTAACATCATTGACCCTACAACACCAATAATTTGACTCGTACTCTCTTATCAACAGCTCCATATGCAATTAGTCTTCTAGAAAGTATTGCTCTTGACAATCAAGTCATTGACATCAGTATGTGACCAGAATATTATCAAATGGATTATGATCCATACATAGTGGTAACAATGATTTTTCATGATTGTATGATTTATGAGAAAGATACTATGGCAAAAACCAAATATTCAAGGTGTAGAATATCATATTCGAGTGTGTCAAAGATAAGTACAAGCATAAGCACAACAACTAATAGATCGTGATAAAATAACAATTTGAATTTTTCAATCCAGGTGCCCTTTCTTTCAAATGAGATATCTTTGCATACCAATCTATCAAGTCGTTGTGAATCCAGTTGATGATATGAATCAAATTCCAAATAACCAACAAATACATTTCCACGTAGTTTGAAAGAAGGTGTAAAAAATATGATAAAGTATGTTACAAGCATTTGGCGGTCATCAACAACAACTCCTAACGAACATTTTGTGTAGTAACTTAAGTGAAGTTCTGAGCTATTCCAAGAATCATGGCAGTGCACATTATGAGTGTCATTATGATTGCACCAATTCTCTTAATGCCAAATTTTCTTTAATACATCACAATATCTATGCACGTACTTTTGAAAGATGTTCATGGTTGATTCATCCCAATAATTCTCACACAAAAAATAAATTATCTTTACTAAATTTTCATGCACCAATATTCATGCGTGATTTAGTATACTCTACTCATCAAAAGTAAATTGGCCTTTGTTTAAAATTTCAATTGATGGTTTTCTCAAATCAAATGATGGTTTTAATACACAACACATGGAATATTAAAACATGTTTCAATATAAATACATCCAAAATGGGATTATTACTTCGCTTTCAACCACCGGTGGTTTATAAGCCAATTTGAAGAAACCCACCAATAATTAATACTTATGGCACCAACAATGAATTCGGCACTCATTTCCTTTTTAAAGCATCATTGTAGCATGTACATTCACTTTCAATTGCATGTTCATGCTTTACTAATTACAATAATGATTCACCAAATATATCCATATGTGTATTTCACTCATCATTAGAAATCAACCCATGGTTTATATAAACAACTCATGGTTTCTAAAAAAGACCACATACAACCTAAAACCATGGGTCACTTGAACAAATGGATTATAATATATAGGAAAATCATTTGTGCTCCGTTGGATTCTCATCTAGATATGACGATTTTCACAAGTATTTGCCCATGAGTTAAAAAAACAATAGTTGATTTTCAATTCTACCTTAGCTAACTCACCAAGTAAAAAAAATCGATTTCTAGATTTTTGCATTGCTTATTAAAAAAAATATATATCCCTTCATTCCAAACTCAACCTAATGTTGTGTAGATCTAGATTATAATATTTAATATGTAATAGTTCACAAAGACTAAATAAAAAACTATCCCTTCATTCATAACTCAACGTAATGGTGTGTGGATCTAGATTATAATATTTAATATACAATGGTCCACATAAACTAAATCAATTAATTATTAAACCAACTTTTGGACTGTATTTAACTAGATAAAGCAATTAATGATCATTGCTCCAAGACCGAATCAAAACCGTTTCTCTTTTGGACATCGAATCAAAACATATTCCACTAGCTAGTTATTGCAATATCAAGACGTGCATACACCTAGAACCTCGTGTAAGACCAAATCAAGACCATTTCTCTTTGTACATCAAAATATATGCCACTAGCTAATTATTGCAATGTCAAGGCGTTCATACGCCCAGAACCCCGTGTAACCCATTAAAAAGTTACATGCATACCTCCTTAATTCCATTCAGCTCTGTCGTCTTCACACCAATAGAAAATACCACTTTTTATTCTTAGCCCTGCCAATAAAAATGCAGGCTCTTCAAAACCCACTCACACTTCCTTAGCTCCAACCAAGATTTACTGAGTGAAAAACTAGATTAGCTTCACTCATTGTGCACTATTCCATTTCTTTTCTTTTCTTTTAAATTAACTATTGACTTTTATTTGTCCACGTATTTCCTCATCGTGGGCAAGGTAAAAATTAAATCAGATGCACACACATTTTATATCCACCCCTTATAAAAAAAAAATCAAAGTTTAATCATTGATTTTTTTTCAAGTGTAAGCACTTCCTTATTTTGCAAGGTATTCAACCATAAGATTCCGCCATAGAATTTTCAGGAAAGTATGTGGAGTTAAACGACCAAACTTAGCTCATACATTCAGATTTAAACACACAAAGATAATTTAAAAACTTTTACAAGTTGCTAATGGGCAATTTCTTGGAGAAGCTCCCCTTGAATTTTTACATTTCCTACTTCAATCTCCCTCTGAGGCCGAGCTGGCCTCAATTTTCTTTTTGCTCTTTCTTTATCCAAACCCTGATGTATTGCTTCCTGCTCAGATATTCTTCTAGTTTATCTTTTCTCCTCCAATTCCTTCTTTGTTGATTAGATCCCTTAAGGATCTTAGGCAACATGTAACCTTTGACTATATGGAGTATATTATTACACACAAAACATGTAATGTGCCCAAGAAATGGCAAAAATATTTCAAAACTTTTGTTGGTTTTCCTTTTGCTACTTGTGCCATGAAACCTACAATCAACATACTTATGCCGAAAATCATTACATAAAAAACAGTAGTCATAAAATGAAACTTTTTACCTAGCCAAAGAAGAGGTTTCTTGATATGTCCTTTAATCTGATTGCTTCTTCTACTGCATGCTTCTCCAGTGTGTAGCAATATGCCCAAGCTTTTGAGAGTTAAAGAATTACCAATCTTAAAGAAGTAGATGATTTGCATGGTGCAACTTTTGTCTCCTTTGATTGTTGATTCTGTTGATGTCCTTCTTCATTGTTATTCTTACTATTGGAACCATCTTTTGATATTGGTTGTTTAAATTTTTCTTATGAACTCATTTCTTCCTTGTGGAAGCTAGAATATGGAGACTTTTGGCTAATCTTCAGTTGACTGGACTTTTCTTTTGAATCGCTTCTCAATGCAAACACTTCAACTTCCAATATTTTGCATTGAACTTCTTTCTCCTCATATTGCTTCCTCATTCCTTACTCAACCCATCTTCCTTCATCCAACTAAGCCTTTAATTGAATGATCTCTTCTTTGTATGCACATGCCATCTCATCAAATATTTGTAGTGGCTTTTGTTGTTTTTGGGCCTCGACTGAGAGCTTTTTAATTTACGTTTCTATGGCTACTATCTTGCAAACTTCTTCTCTTTCAAAATTTGATTTCTCTACAAAAGGATTACCTCCACTTCTCTCCAAAAGATAAGACTGAATTGATTGATTATCTTCTTCTAAACCATCGATATCAAGAGAATCACTATCACTACATTTACAAGGAAATGTACAACCAGATATATGATGATCACTACATTTACCTTCATAATTTTTTATCATTAAGAAAAGGGGTTCTTATGAATTGGAAATATTCTTCACTTGTTTTTTACTCTTCCTTTTCTGAAACTGCTTCCTCTTATTCTTTGCCATAGTCCCATGATCTACCCTCGAGTGATCAAGCTCCACTGAGAGAGCCCACTCTGATACCAATTGTTGGAAATGAGCTCACTACTGAGAAGTGGGGGGGGAGGGGGAGGGATGAATTAGTAGTGCTAGGATTTATTTAATTTTTATTTATCTTTACCAAACAGCCAATTATTAGTAAGCTAATCATCAAAACGAAATTAAAGCATGTAAAACTATTACAACAACAATGTAAAAATGCCATGAAGAATCAACAATAAACCATGCACATAAAGGGACACAAATGTTTCTGGTAGAAAACCCCTCTAGGGAAAAAAACCACCCATTGTTGTTGCTGCTCGAATATTTTATTAAGTGTTGAAAAAATTGTACATGGAAGAGATAGCACCCACTAGCTAGAAGAAATGACTACTATGATAATCTGCTAGCAACACTAGATATAAAGACTCTTCTCTCACAACTCTACGAATACTCTTCGCAAGAAGCCACCACGACCAACGAGCCTCTCCCAATTCCACTAGACTCTTGAGAAAACTACTTCCCATATTGATTAGTTTGTTAAAAGGCCACCACCTAATCTACACATTGTCTGCTATGAAGCCTCGACGCCTTCAACACCTCCATGGGAACCACATTTCATTCATTTTAAAATTGGGCTCTCAAATCTGCTCAAAATGAGCAACCTAACAACCTTTCTGATCTGAAAATAAAATTTGATATACACACACTAAGCTCAGCTAAAAATGTACAATTATCTATGCAAGGTACTGTAGCACTCACCCACTCCATCCATACTCTCACTCCATCAATCCCACGACTCAATACTCTCACACAACTATATGATGAATTATCCTCAACAATCTCCAAACCAATACCACGAGAAAATACCATGGTTATGCCAATACCCAAGACACTTGTACCATTGTAATACCAATATCAAGACCACATGTACCAAGGTAATACCAATACCATGTGCCAACATGCTACACAGAGATACCAATACCATGGTAATCCCAAAACCAAGGACACGTGCACCATGGTCATACTAATACCAAGGGAACTTGTACCATGGTATACTAATACCAAGTGCCAACCTACTCCACACACATAAACCTATAGAAATCAACCTCAAGCCAATACCATGGGAAAATACCAATGTATTCTTGTACTCATGCTCAATACCACAGGGAAAAACCAAGGTAATATCTAAATCATACTTAAACCTGCAACCACACACACAAAACATGGAAAACTTGATTACAACCACACCCATAAGACTGAATTAGTGCAGTTGAGGGCCTAAAACCACACGCATAAAACTGGCTACATGTGATTGTGGTAGAGTATATGGAAAAACAAAAAAAATCTCAACACATACCTCTACCAACTTGCTCCACAACTCTTCTAGCACCTACACCATTGTTAAAGCACCAATGACATACCCTATAACTAACAAGCCATAACAACACACCATAACATCTGACAAAAGCCAAGCACCCGCCTGCAATGCAAACATCTTCCATAACGCCCAATCAAGCATACGCATAACATCTGCAATATATACCCAATTTGACATCAATGCCAACCATCAATCACTGCAACACAACAAATGCATCATCAATGCCAATAATTTTAATGCATTGATATCATGTTGATATGACTTTATGTTGACCTTTACTTTTGTATTGAATAGGGATCATGAATGGGTAATGATACTTGGACTTGGATACTTTTTCTTGGTTTCTTTTCTTAACTCCCTTTTTGGTTCTTCATGATCCCCAAATTTCCTCTTTGACTTGACTATAGTTTAGAACCTCCATCTTCTCTGATTCCAAGCTTGATTGCTACAATTATGTAAGGAGTTATATATTGTAGCTGATGTTGGCTACTTGCACTTCTAGTCCCAAGAATATATCTTTTGTTGGACAAGTTTATCATGAAGATATATTTGGAACTTGAACCTTTCACATTTCCATCGTTTTGATTGCTCCATTCTCCATACGGCTTCTGCACACGTTCATGGTTACGATCTTTTGAATCGATTTTCCATAGCATGCTGGGTTCCTAAACTCCATCTTTTCGTATTAATCCTGTGGCTGCATTCAATTCATGTCAAAACAGTGTTCAATAACATATATATTAATATGATGTAAACAAACAGATGGTTGTATATCAATTTGAAATGAATCCTCAATCCAACAGCGCTCCACGCAAATTTGAATGACCAGGTTCGATTTACTCAGACATTTCCTCAACGCAATTCCTCAACATTGAGGTTGACTTTAAGAATACATTTCTTATCAATGGATTTCAAACATTAATTCTGCACTCTTACACAACAGTTCATTCAGATTCTCATTAAAGCGATTGCGCCATCCATGAAATCGACTTTCCAAAGCTGATATGCCAACACCAACTTAATTGATATTCAATCCAATCCTCCTCCAGGATGATCGATCCCTTTTCCTGCGTCTTCTTCAACAAATGCAGATTTAATTCAATTCAAGCATGAATCGATATTAATTTAAAATCGATTCTCTCCTCATATGCTTATTCACAGAAATTCAAACATAATTTAAACATAATTTAACCAAGAACATATATAATTCACACAGAAATTCCAAAACAAATTCCTCATCGATACAATCAAATGTAATCAATTACAAAAATCCTCTTGGTCCATGGCCAGATTTTCAAATCAATGGCCCTTTTACAAAATCCCATAGGCTTACAAACTTTGTTGTCCAAACCTCACCTCTAATCGCTCTATTATTTTTGCCTTTGAGGCTCATTAATTTATACAAATTGAATTGAACCAATTTAGGTTCAAATCCCTTCAATAACTCAACAAAGTCCCCAAATATCTTAACAAATCCTACAATCTAGATTTATCCCTAAAATCTTGAAACTAAATCTATCTTAGGCTTCATAATTAATTCTTAGATATCTCAAATCTAATTTCTCTCATGTTTTCCAATTATTTGGAAACATTAACAAATCCTCACATATAATTAATTAAAACTTCTCAAAAATCCCATTAATATTTACATAAAATTAATATTTCCTCACAAACATAAGACCCCCTAGTTTAAATAAAATACAAAGTATTTTCCCAAATCTAATGCTCCTGCATCAGACTCCCAAGGTTGAAAATGATCATGATCTCCTGATCACGCGTTTAAGTCTTTGTCCGCCTAGATCCCACACTTTATTCTACAACTTATTATCAATTTCTGTTGTTGTTTGCTGCTTTTCTCCAGGTCTCCATATCTTATGCTGCCTTGCTCCACTGGCTGCACTTTCACAGTCTCTTTCTGTCTTCATTTTGCTGTTGCTGCTACTTCTCTCCCTTGTTGATATCTTTCTCTGAGATACTTTCATCATGATTCTTCTGATTAGTTCAATTTCCTTGTCCAATAATTTTTCAGATTGTTGATTTCTTGCTGCCTGCTGAGCTCTGGCTTGCTGAGCCCTTGCTTTTATGCTTGCTTATGTTCTTACTGCCACCCAATCATCCATACCCTCTTGTCTTCTATAATAGAAAACTTCTTCTCTGCCTTCTCCTATCAGCAAATTACTGGACTGGTACATTGTGTACTCCTTTCTACTGTCTTCATCCTCTTGTATCTGCAATTCCCAATTCTGAAATTGAGATTCTTCCTGCACTGAATTTTGACTATTCAGCATCATTTCCAGCAATATAACTTCTTCATCCCATGGATTTGAAATTTCCACATAATTTTCTTCTTCCTTCATTTGACTACTCAACTAAGTCAAATGTTCTTCAGCACCTGCAATAACACCTGTATTCACAAAACACTCGTTAAAATAAAAATCATAAGGCATCAGTGCTTTTTCTTCCTTTGCCAGTATTTCAGTATGTTGTCCTGAATTTTCCTCCACTATCAGCACATCAATATGCTGATCCAAACTTCCCAAAGATTTCTCTGAAGAATTCTCAAGACTCACAACTAGTCTTTCTCTCACACCATCTGTCTCCATGATGTCTTTCTGCTTTTGTTCACTGTAATGAATTCTACCTTCTGCTGCAATCTCCTTATCATACTCTGAATTTACCAACAAGTATTCCAGCAATGCAATTTTTTTGTGGCATTTCTGAAGTATATCATCATCATGTACCATCCCTGCATTCACACACAAACTTTCAGTTTGAAAATCACAAAGTTCAACAGTCTCAACTGTTGGTTTATATACTAGCACTTCAAGCTGATCCTCTTCTTCATTCACAAGAACTTCCTCTTGTCCTGTAACAGCTTCAAGTACAAACGCAACACTGCTTTCTTCTTCAGAGTATTTATCTCCTGAAAGATTATTTTCCATACTTGTGACAACTTCACAAGATTGCGCATCCTCCTCAGTAAAACCTGTAATCACATCACAATTGTCAGCTACAAAAATACAAGGTTTTACATTATCCAGCTGATCTGGATCTGCACAATAGTTCAAGAAATCATCAATGATCTCCTCTTCTGTTTCACCAATGGAAACCTCCACTTTCAACTCAGCTACTCCGAGTTCTTCACGTCTCAATTGTATACTCATCATCTGCTCGAGCTTCCTCAGCTCTTCTGTTAATTGCATGTTTATCTGTTGATACCTCCTTACTTGTAGTCTATGCCATTTCACTTTCTTCCTCATGGTCCAACCATGTCTATGGTCTTTCACATTTTCCTGTAACAATTTCATCAATAACTCAAGATGAACTACTATCTCAGCTTTCTCTCTCTCATACTCTTCATCAGTCAACCGCTTCCATATGCCATTTGCCTTGGCATTTTCTTTCTTCTTCTTTCTACTCTGGCCTATCTCTGAACCTCTGCTCTCTCCTTTATGACTTTCAGTAGTCATCTTCTTTGCCATGAGTTTCTCACCCATGAGTTGCACCAAGCCTCTACAATAGCAAGCTCTCCTACTGCCACTTACCTCACCAATCCTTTCCTCCGGATCTGGTCTTTTGGTAATCACCGGTCCTCTGCTGGAACCTTTTGATAATTTCTTCACTGCTCCTTCAAGCTTCACTCATCCACAACTTTATTCAACCTCTGTTGAATCTCTTCAGGTTCTGCCACTCTCTCTTAGAATCCCTTGCTGGACTCCTTCATCACTATTCTCCAGCTGTGATCTGCTTCTTTCTGCTGAGATTTTCTTCAACCTGCTTGCAACCTGAATCCTGCAAATAGCCTTCAAACCAGATTTAAATATCATCTATCAACTCACCTTCAAGATCCTGTTGATCTTGCTTCACTTCTTCAACTGCACTGCATCTCTGTGTTGCAATCTTCATTAGTTTCAAAATCTGATATTTATTCATCACATGCAATTAATTCAATTTAAAAACTTGAATCTTCAAACAGAGCTATTCCAGCTCTGATACCACTTGATGCAGGAAAACCCTGCCTTTACCCACTTTCTCATTCGCCAGCGATGCATATAAAAATGCATCCAAATAATTGCCCAAATAAAACTCTCAAAGCTAGGCAATTTCAAAACTTTTCAATTGCGGAAGCTTCTTTTAAAAAAAACATTCACTATGGTTATAAAACCATTACATAAGTAGAAGTTCCCTTTCACCTTGACCTTATGGTTATGAAACCATACACAACCAGATTTCATTTAAATGCAAAAGCTCTACTTGTGTCAACTCTATGGTTAAAACCCATGCTTCATAAAAACCTTCAATATTTATGAACGCCTTTTCAAAAGTCTTATAAAAGACTTTGGTTAACCAACCATTTTTTTTTATTTCTAAACTCAAACTTTATAATTAGCCCAAATGCCAAAGATTTAACAAATCAACTTTGGTTCCATTAATATATGTGCGCCCTTGCCTTTTTAAACAAGCTTGACATTGGTTAATCAAACCAACCCATATGGAATTATACATTCCAACATCAACCAAACTTCACGGCAAACACCACCATTTAAAATAACATTTGGCCCACACAAAATTAGACGTCCTTCGATCCTTGGATTAACTATACAAGGGACCCATTCCATTCAACGCAATGATAGACTTGACCATGGTTTTAATGCATGTTTGGTCAATACAAATGTGACTTACCTCGCATTCTCCAAAGCTCGACTTTGTTTTTTCCTCATGCACCAGCAAATATGAGCGTTTGGCCCCACACATCAAAACTCGACCAACACCAGTTTTAAGCAGCGTGATACCATTGTTTAACGCTGGTTATTACACTTGCTTAACGCCATTCAACGCTCAACACAAACTGTCGACTCAATCTTACCAATCATAGGCCTTCACAATAAAACACAGTTTTTTTTGTAATTTAGCTCATCATAAATAAACGTATGAACCAAATTCAATGCAGAATTCTGCTCTTGCGTGTCCTCCAAACCCAACGCAGAGTTTTACTCCTGTGTGCGCTTCTTCATAGTGATCACAAGGCCGTAAATTTACACCCATGAATCCACAACAATGTCGTGATGTATAATCTCCACAAGAATGCTCACCATAATTTGGAACTTGCGCCTTTCACATTTCCATCGTTTTGATTGCTCCATTCTCCATACGTCTTCTGCACACGTTCATGGTTACGATCTTTTGAATCGATTTTCCATAGCATGTTGGGTTCCTAAACTCCATCTTTTCGTATTAATCCTGTGGTTGCATTCAATTCATGTCAAAACAGTGTTCAATAACATATATATTAATATGATGTAAACAAACAGATGGTTGTATATCAATTTGAAATGAATCCTCAATACAACAGCGCTCCACGCAAATTTGAATGACCAGGTTCGATTTACTCAGACATTTCCTCAACGCAATTCCTCAACACTGAGGTTGACTTTAATAATACATTTCTTATCAACAGATTTCAAACATTAATTATGCACTCTTACACAACAGTTCATTCAGATTCTCATTAAAGCGATTGCACCATCCATGAAATCGACTTTCCAAAGCCGATATTCCAACACCAACTTAATTGATATTCGATCCAATCCTCCTCCAGGATGATCGATCCCTTTTCCTGCGTCTTCTTCAACAAATGCAGATTTAATTCAATTCAAGCATGAATCGATATTAATTTAAAATCGATTCTCTCCTCATATGCTTATTCACAGAAATTCAAACATTCTTTAAACAGAATCTAACCAAGAACATATATAATTCACACAGAAATTCCAAAACAAATTCCTCATCGATATAATCAAATGTAATCAATTACAAAAATCCTCTTGGTCCATGGCCATATTTTCAAATCAATGGCCCTTTTACAAAAGCCCGTAGGCTTACAAACTTTTTTGTCCAAACCTCACCTCTAATCGCTCTATTATTTTTGCCTTTGAGGCTTATACAAATTGAATTGAACCAATTTAGGTTCAAATCCCTTCAATAACTCAACAAAGTCCCAAAATATCTTAAAAAATCCTACAATCTAGATTTATCCCTAAAATATTGAAACTAAATCTATCTTAGGCTTCATAATTAATTCTTAGATATCTCAAATCTAATTTCTCTCATGTTTTCCAATTATTTGGAAACATTAACAAATCCTCACATATAATTAATTAAAACTTCTCAAAAATCCCATTAATATTTACATAAAATTAATATTTCCTCACAAACATAAGACCCCCTAGTTTAAATAAAATACAAAGTATTTTCCAAAATCTAATGCTCCTGCATCAGACTCCCAAGGTTGAAAATGATCATGATCTCCTGATCATGCGTTTAAGTCTTTGTTCGCCTGGATCCCACACTTTATTCTGTAACTTATTATCAATTTCTGTTGTTGTTTGCTGCTTTTCTCCAGGTCTCCATATCTTATGCTGCCTTGCTCCACTGGCTGCACTTTCACAATCTCTTTCTGTCTTCATTTTGCTGCTGCTGCTACTTCTCTCCCTTGTTGATATCTTTCTCTAAGATACTTTCATCATGATTCTTCTGATTAGTTCAATTTCCTTGTCCAATAATTTTTCAAATTGTTGATTTCTTGCTGCCTGCTGAGCTCTGGCTTGCTGAGCCCTTGCTTTTATGCTTGCTTATGTTCTTACTGTCAGCCAATCATCCATACCCTCTTATATTCTATAATAGAAAACTTCTTCTCTTCCTTCTCCTATCAGCAAATTATTAGATTGGTACATTGTGTACTCCTTTTTGCTGTCTTCATCCTCTTGTATCTGCAATTCCCAATTCTGAAATTGAGATTCTTCCTACATTGAATTTTGACTATTGAACATCATTTCCAGCAACATAACTTCTTCATCCCATGGATTTGAAATTTCCACAGAATTTTCTTCTTCCTTCATTTGACTGCTCAACTGAGTCAAATGTTCTTCAGCACTTGCAATAACACCTGCATTCACAAAACACTTGTTAAAATAAAAATCATAAGGCATCAGTGCTTTTTCTTCCTTTGCCAGCATTTCAGTATGTTGTCCTGAATTTTCCTCCACTATCAGCACATTAGTATGCTGATCCAAACTTCCCAAAGAATTCTCTAAAGAATTCTCAAGACTCACAACTAGTCTTTCTCTCACACCATCTGTCTCCATGATGTCTTTCTGCTTTTGTTCACTGTAATGAATTCTACCTTCTGCTGCAATCTCCTTATCATACTCTGAATTTACCAACAATTATTCCAGCAATGCAATTTCCTTGCGGCATTGCTAAAGTATATCATCATCATGTACCATCCCTACATTCACACACAAACTTTCAGTTTGAAAATCACAAAGTTCAACAGTCTCAACTGTTGGTTTATATACTAGCTCTTCAAGCTGATCCTCTACTTTCCCACAAAAAAATAAGATAATATGGAGAAGGCCACCTACAACCCAGCAAGTTGAGGGAAAGATCATGAAGTCTCTACGTATCTATGGTGAGGTCTCGAATCTTCTCCTGTAACAACAGCAGCTATTCTTCTTGTTTCTTTAGAGCTTCTTTCTTCTTATAATCCTCCCACTTTTTCTTCAATTCTGCTTCCATCCATCTTTCATGTAAGGTGTCTATTTCTCTCAGATGTTCCTTTAGTGAAATCATGTTGTCCCAAAGGGAGATTGCTTCTTGCTTCCATTTTTGTAACTCGGAAATTAACAGGAGTTTCTCAGAGTTCCATCTCGAGATGGGACTCGGCGTTCTCTTATATTCAATACCTTCATCAAAAATAGGTGTAACAGCCTCTACTTCATGGGGTTGTTCCACCTCTGCTGCCAGTTCTTGTGTAACAACAACCTCTTCGATGGGTTCTTGTGTGTCAGCCCCTTTGTTTTTACCTAGAATCACCTCTGTGTCCATTATTGTTTCTTCTACAATAGGAGTGGCTTCCACAAGTTCTTGTGGGTCGGCTTCTAGGTTGATTATTACAGGAGGCTCTGCTTTAACTGATGGTTCTTGTGTAGCAGCAGTATGATACACAGGTTCTTGTGTAACAGCCTCCTGTTATTCTATCTCTACTTCCATTGGGCTAATATTTTCTCTACGGACATTATATCCCACTGCTATTAAGTTTGAAAACATGTCAGGCATATTAACACTGAAATTTCCCTTCCCTCGGATAATTTCCGCTTCAATTCCTCGTTTTCCTTTCTTAATTTTTCAATTTCTAAACACAAGGCATTGGTTTCGTCCTTACCTGATGAGGAAGGTTTCCTTTCTTCTTCTAAAACTTCTGCTTCCATATGCTTCTCGGCCGTAGGCAAGGTTTCTATAGGTATGTTGACCTTCACTCTCTGTTTCATTCTTCTGTCCCTAATTGGTTCATCAATAGGCTTCTTCCCAATCCTAACTCCACCAGGCCGAGTCTAGGTCTCCTCCTCTGTCTGACTTCCTCCTGAAGTTGTGGTCTATCTCCCCCAGCTTGTCCTTGGTCCTTTTCTCTTGAATTATTCCCAAGTTTTTCCTTGCTGACCTAGGGCATCCAGCACAATTAGCTTAATGAGTCTGTTATTAGTTACGCATGCCTCCAGGTGTGCTGCTTTTTTTACTGTTGCCACCATGTGCTTGATGTTTCCCAACAAATAGAATGGGAGATTGATTATTTGTTGATGCCGAAGGTGGTTAAGCAGAGGAAAGTGATAGTTGAACACTATCGTGGATCTCCCTTCGCAATTTATATATTTGATTAAGCCCAGGGCAACATCTTCCCGAGGATGAGGAAGTGACAATCTGTCAATTCCCCTTCCTTTCTTTTCCAGTTTCTCTTCCCCTACTAGGAAATCCTCTTTCAAGGAGGGGTCATTCATTTTTCTATTAAACCACCTCCGCCCTTCTACTGGTAGTGAAGTTACTCGGGAAATTACCTCTTCAGTCACCTCCACTTGCATGCCTCTTACTCGGGTTTGATTATTTTTCAAGTTCTGAGCAAATTCAATTTCCACTGCCTCGTCTGAGCCTTCAAGCTTCTGGAAAAACTCAACCCATCCAGAATCTTTGAATATATGGTAAGCCTCTGGGAAATTCTGCAGAGCATCCATAGAGTCTAGCTCATGCTTGACCGCTGCTCCACCCATATCTGTTTTTTGTTTCTAAACTTTCTTCTTAATGTCCAACAGCACTGTAATATCACTGAGTTTCTGAGTTCACTACTTTGTTGTCCAGTCCTGCTATAACATCACTGTGTCTCTGAACTAGCTACTGCTCGGCACTACCGCTTATCCCAATCGATGAGTTTACAATGAGAATGCAAGGTTTCAGAAAGAGGTTGATAAAAGGTGATGGCTTTCATGGATTTAACAAATCGTACCCTACACTAGTATTCATAAATGGCTTATTATGGAAAGTGATGGGATTTCGTACACACGCTCTTTTCCAACTAGATTCGTTCATTATTAGAAATTCTTTTATTTATTAGGTGCATGCGAATTTGATAGATATTTATGATTACAACCTTTTTGCAATGATTTCAATTCATATCCCCTCCTCCACTTTAATTGTGGAAGCCACCCACGGCCATCACAGGAGCATCATTACTTTGCCAATTAATCATCGAATCATCAATGACAATCATTTACCTTTTTAATGACATACCTGAGGTGACGTGGAGGAAGACTTGAGTTGATGATGTCCTGCTTGCAGTGCTCGTGTTGTTGTGTTTAGCCAGCATGGTTATTGTTGTTTAGGGAATGAATTACAAAGAACAGTATTCGTGGTTGTCGGTTGTTACATGTGTAACATCCAAGATAGATTTTAAATTATTTTAAAAAAACCATAATAATCAGAAGAAATTGGTACAGAAAAGGAAATTACATGAATACCATCATCCTATGACATGGATCAGGAAGGGAAGATGATATTATAGGGAGAAAAACATCGGTGTAACAGTCGCCACAAGAGTGGTTTTCAACTATTACTGGTTGTCTGACTGCACCCCGGAAAGGGGTTTTCACAGTTAGATTTATTTTTGTTTTTCTTTTATTTTGTTATTTTATTTTTATTTTATTTTGTTTTATTTTTTACTTTTATTTATTTTTTATTTTTTTTAAACATGTGTAACAGCTACCACAAAGGTGGTTTTCAACTGCTGCACTTATTGGAATTTCAAATTTTAAGGCTATAGAGGAGAATGTTCCCCTATTGTTGCAACATGAAGATTAGAGTCCGCGACAATGTTGACAAATGATTCCTTCGAAGAGGGTTGATGATATGACCTTAGGCAGTGCCTATTAACCAATAATAGCATCTTAGCACTGTCAATGGTGACCAATTGTACAGTCCCATTTTCAAAGACTGTATCCACTTCGTAAGGACCTAGCCATTTGGTGCAGAGCTTGCCTTTGAAATCTTTGAACCTTGAATCATACAAAAGAGCCCAATCTCCTTTCTATAAATTTTTCTTCTTAATAAACCCATCATTCCATCTGGCTATTTTCTGCTAAATGATCTATGTATGGTGAATGGCAGCCAGTCGTTTCTCTTCCAACTCATTGAGCTGGTTCAATCTTTGAGTCTATGTTGTACTCAAATCTAAATCGACCTGCAATGTTGTTCTTAATGTCTTTATTTCAAACTCTATAGGGAATAAGGGATTCTTACCATACACCAGTTCATATGGTGAGAAGCCTGTAGTATTCCTCCATGTTGTCCTGTAAGCCCACACTACCTCTAGAAATTTCCATTTTCTTTGGTGGTTGGATATTATCGTTGTCAAGATTCCCTCAATGAATTTATTGGTGCTTTCTACCTGACCATTTTCTTGCAAATGATAAGGTGTGGTGATTCTATGATGGATTCCATACTTTTCAACCAACTTCTTGGTCAAATGAGATGTGAACTGAGGACCCCCATCTGTCACTATCTCTCTGGGTATCCCGAAGCGAACAAAAATATCTTGAAATGAGAAGTCTGAAACAACCTGCTCTATTGCTCTCGTTAGTGCCCTTGCTTCGACCCATTTTGTGACATAATCGATGTAGACCAATATGTATGCTTTTTGCTGTGATGAAGGATTAATTGACCCCACAAAGTCTAGGGCCCATTTCTAGAATGGTTTTATTAGTATCTGAGGTTGTAATGGCATCTCATCTGATTTTAGAGCCTGGCCCATCCTTTGGCAACTATCACACCCTTTCACAAACTTCTTGGAATCCTGGAATATAGTTGGCCAGTAGTACCCCATTGACAGTACTTTATGTCCTTTCCTCTTTTCAGCGAATTGTCCTCCACAAGGTTCCTCATGACAAGCCTTTAGGATTTCAAATACCTCATCTTCTCTAACACATCACCTAATCCGGAAATCTGGCCCGGTGTGATAGAGATTACCTTCTATCTAGGAGTAGGTAGCACTCTATTGTATAATCCTTCTTCTTTCCTTGGAATACAATTGGTGTGGGAATTTTCCTGCAGAAAGGAAATTGGCTATATCTGCATACCAAGGTGAGTGAGTAGAAATGGAAAAAATATAATCATCTGGAAAAGAATCCTTAGTGGCAGTGTAGTCATCACTTATAGTTAATCTAGAAAGGAAATCAACAACTACATTATCTTTTTTGGGTTTATCTAAAATAGTAATTTAAAATTCTTGTAACATCAATAACTATCGTGTGACTCTACCATTAGTAACAAGTTTTTTCATTAAAAATCGAATTGCAGCATGGTCAATGTGTACAAATACTTGGTACCCAGTGATGTAGTGCCAGAATTTGTTGATAGCATGCACTACTGCTAGGAATTCTTTCTCAGTAACAGTGTAGTTAAGTTATGTTGGAGTTAAGTTCTTGCTAATGTAATATATGGCATAAGGCTTCTTATCCTCCAGCTGCCCCCAAAACAGCACCCACAGCCATGTCATATGCGTCTGTAGCAATATGAAACGGCAATTCCGAATTTGGTCCTCGTAAAACAAGTGTTGCTGTTACACAATTCTTCAACTTTAAAAAGGCCTGCTCACACTTTTCTGTCCACACAAATTCCGCATCTTTCATCAATAATGAAACTAAAGGACCTTTGAAAAATTCTCTGTAAACCTCCTATAGTATCCTGCATGTCCTAAAAAACTAAGTACCTCTTTTGAAATTAAATGTCCCATCACAATTCCCTCAGTCATCATCTTGTAGCATTTTTCTGTGCTCAGAGCAACATTAGTTTGTTCACAATGTTCCAGCACTTTCTCCAAGTTAGCTAATGCTGTCTCAAAGGCATCTCCGTAGGGTGTAAAATCATCCATAAAGATTTCAAGAAAATCATTCAAAATATCAGAAAAAATACCTAATATTGTCCTTTGAAAGGTTGTTGGTGCATTGTAGAGACCAAAGGGAAGGACTCTGTATGCAAAAGTACCCCATGGACAAGTAAAGGTTGTCTTGTCTTGATCTTCTAGACCAATCTATATTTGATTATAGCCACTAAACCCATATAGAAATGAAAATAATTTTTTTCCAGAAGGAGTGTCCAAGACCTGATCAATAAATGGTAAGGTAAAATGATCCTTTTGAGTGGCCTTGTTAAGTTCTCTATAATCGACACAGACCCTCCATTTTCCATTTTTCTTCGGAACTATGACAAGTGGACACACCCATTGACTCTCAGAAATAGGGTAGATGAAATTATCATTAAGGAGTTTCTGCAATTCTTCTTTTACTATCTCGTTAAGTGCAGGGTTCATTCAGCGTTGAGGTTGTCTAACAGGTTTGCGATCTTCTTTAAGGTAAATGAGGTGAGTGCATAGGGTAGGATGGACTCCTTTCATATCAGTATAGTCCCATGCAAATGCCTTTTTGTATTTCTATAACAGTTGTATCAGCAATCTGTTTTGTTCAGCAGTCAGGTTAGGATTGAAGTTTAAACATTTTCCGGGTTTGATTTCAATGGGACTGCTGATAGTAAGTGGAGTTGTTTTCAAATGTTCAGCAATTACATCATCTTCCTCACCTTCTTCTCCCAAATCTCTAATGGAGGCAATAGGGAGTGGATTACTGATAAAACCATTAATAATATCATCCTTTGTTTCATCCTTAAAGTATTTTTCTTTTCCAAGCATGAGAAGAGGTAAGGAAAGATCAGATTCAGGTGCAAATTCGTCCCACCAAGGACTATTCAAATCCATATGAGGTTTCGCTGGGGGATAAAGATTCAGGTTCTGAGTGGCCTATCCATCTGAGATCACCATAGATCCAGGCCTACATCCGATATATGCATCTGCAGTGGCTAGCCACGGTCTTCCCAAGATTAAAGGATGAGCCCCCATATTGGATTTGGTTTGTAAAATGAGAAAGTTAGACGGATAGTTCCTAGAGGCCATAGTGAGAACCACATCTCAATCATTCCTTCGGTCTTAACATGGGACCTATCTTCTAGTTCAAGAATTGTAGGTGTAGGTCTAAGTCCATGAAGTCCTAAAGAGATGAAGAGGTCTTTAGTCATAACTTTAATAGTTGCCCCTAGATAAATCAAGGTATTGGTGACAGGATGATTGTCAATATGGACAGTAACTGTCGAGTTCCCTAGGTCATTATACTTGGTCAACAAAGGCTGATCAATCATAAGATCGGACAATCTTCCCATGACATGGATAGTAGCAGGGTCTTTAGGTTTCCTCCCATTTATTTTAACGCATAGATCCCTCACCGTTTTAGCATAGATAGGAACTTCCTTAAGAGCTTGTAACAACGAAATCCATACATATAAATTTTGTAGCTTCTTAAGTAATTCGGATTCAGGTTGTAATACCAGCCCAGTTTCAGTTAACCGTTGAGGGTATGGGGGATTCTGAATGCTAACAGCTGAGTCAACTACCACATATGTACCGCCCTTACTCGAATTGGTTATTTTAGGAACAACAAACTTTCCCGAGCTGGTTGTTATAGGTGTAACAATAGGTGTTGTATTAGTTGTTACATGTGTAACAGCTGCCTCAGAATCGTCCATATCCTTCCTGGGTGATTCAATTTCTTTGATAATAATGGGGGTGTGTTCAGATCTGATTACTTTCCCTGACCGAAGCTGAACCTCATTAAGTCCAATAAGATTGATAAGGTAATTCTGGAGGGTAACCGTAGCATCCATGCTATGGGCTGCCTTATTATTTGGATTGGGGTTAGGTTGCACAGGTAATTGGGGTCGGAAAGAAGGTGTAGGATTCTGAATAGAAGGCAATTGTAACTGCTACTGTTGCGTTGGTATTGGTGGGGGTACTGGACCTTGGTCATTTCCTCTCCAGTTCTGTCCCCAAGGATTGGGTTGTGATGGAGGATATTGCATTGGTGGAGGAGAAGGCCACTAGTTCCATGGTGAAGGAAATTGTGTTAAGGAAGGAGTAGGATACTGCCATGGGTGTTGTTGATTGTTATAAATACTATTCCAAGGATAAAAAGAAGAAAAATCTGAAGGCATACATGTAGGTCGTGGCTGACATGGTCTCTTTGATTCGATAAAATAGGAAGAATGAACATCCTCGTCTGATCCTTGGAGTACCGCCTTAAGTCTGGGCAACTCAGGACACTGATTTGTAGAGTGCACCAACTCAAAGATGGTGCACAGGCTGACATTATTCAATCCACATTCTCTTTCCAAATTTTTCTTTCTGCATCAGGGACCGAATATTGCTAAGGCTGCTTCAGCTTCTACTTGTGCCCTCTTGACTTGTACCGTAGTGATCTGGTCAGAGAGAGTGCTAAGGAGATCGGTTTTAAAATCATCAAATAAGTTCCTGATCTCTACTCCGGTTACTCCTCCACTTGTGGACTTATGTATCCGGAGTAAAGGGTCCTGAGCTAAAACTTTCCCTCTAACCGATCCTCTTGAGCTACGTAGGCAAAGCTTCATTATCTCATCAAATGTTTCTTGTGACATGTCTCCTTTTCTTATTATATTAAGATGTTCCAGACAATCATATCTTAACCCTCTTAAGAATATTGACTTTAGAATCTCCGGATCTAAGTTAATGAACTTAGACCTCTGTAAATTGTAGTGGAATCGCTCCAGGTAATCTTCCAGTCTTTCCTCCTCCTTCTGTGCAATTCTAAAAATTTCATCCTTCAAATCCCTAGTTCGGCAGTATTCCTGATACTTAAAGAGAAAGGCTTCTCTCATATCGTTCCATGTTCGAATTGTGCCAGCACCTAATCTCATGAACCGCCTTAATGTTGCTCCTTTCAGAGTAGTAGGGAATAATTTCAGATTCTGGGCATCTGAAGTATAGTCATAACCTCTACACAACACATCGAATTCAAACAGAAAGGTATTTGGATCCTCAACAACCATACTTTGAAAGGATGGTAGGAATGATAAAGGGATGTTCTTTATAGGAGCCTCGTCCCATGTTACTACTATTTGGAATTCAAAAGTAACAGAGCTGTCTCTTTAACATTCTCGTCCCCCATGGTTGATTCTTCCTAATAAGATGAACTAGCCTTAGAGTGTACTGTAGATTGACAAATAGAAGGATCAGGTTGTTCCAGGATCATTTTTTTAACAGCACTACCAGCGTTCAATTGATGATCAACTAACTACTATTCCTCAAGTTTTTGATGATCCCACTGGTCTCTTCGTGTCCTTCAATTCTCCAATCCTGATCAATAATTCTCCACTGTTGTTTTGAATCTGGAGTTTTGATATTAGGAGTAGATATGTGTTCGAAGGATGGTGAGGTCCAGCCACTGAAGACATCGATGGTCCAAGCCTTGATATAGTAGTTTCTTTTTGTGGTCCTATCTTCCTATTATTTTAGTATGACGTGGACTATTCCTTCTCTGCCTTTGAAATCATATCTCCAAAGAATGTTTTCCTTCCCAAATCTGTGCTCTTATTTTACTTCTTACGACCCGTCTTTCCTGTAGTTAGTAGAGTGGGGGGTGTTTGTAGATGTTGATGTTGTCCTACCAGCACATATGGGCCCTATGCATATCAATTCATCCTATAAGTGCTTCAGTTTCTACAACAGTGAGCCCACTCAAGCTTGTTAGAGCGATGTGCAGGTTCTTACCTCTCGTCTTACCGCCCTGCAATTGTGTTGTTGGAGACACTCTTTAAAAACACACGAAAATTGCACTTCTTAGAAACAACTCTGATTGATTGGATCGTCACTGCCATCCCCGGCAACGGCACCAAAATGTTGGACTATATAAATCACTTATTAAATGACTGAAACCCACACATTTAATTATCAATTTGAGGACGTTTGTTTATTCCAATGACAATTGCACTGTCTGTGCCGATACACCAACCAGAAGTAATTTCAAAGAAAAGAAATCATTGCTGAAGTAAATGCTGGAAATAAATCACTCATGCAGAAATAAAATAATCCACAAGATTGAAATCACACTTCAATTGATCTGTCTAGCTCACCACACAATAAGTACCCATCTGGTATCTCTATTATCACGTGTAATAGCATATAAAGTATTGAAATCGAAGCAGATATATTCTCAGTTGGATAGCAGTAGCAACACTCTAATGATACATAAACTGAAATACAATTACATACATACAGCTAATCTAATCACTGCAATCCCTGCTAAGAAGGAGGGCCCTTCCTCCCTAGCAGGGTGCAAGTAGAGAAGGAACTTTTGTTGGAAATGTTGTCATTGATGGCAAAGGTAAAGACAGGAGCAGCACCTAAACTATCCATAAGGCAAAAGAGACAGAGAGGTTGCAAAGGCAGCAGAAGAAACAGAGGAATTGAAGCAGGAGCAACAAAGGAATTAGAGACAGAGTAGTGGAGTTGAAAAGGCCTGAAGGAGTGTAATACAGAGGTTTTTTCATGAATTAGGGGTGTAATACAGTTTGCAGATGAATTATTGAGCAGTTATTCATTAATTGAGTCTATATGGCATAGACACTGATTGAAGACTAAAACCCTGTGGTAAATAATTAATATGCTTGGGGATGAGTTGGAGCATTGCTTAAATGGCAGAAGAGGGCTGAAGAAGAGATCCCGAGAGCTGGAGAGAGGCAGAGAACCTCTTCAGCAACAGAATAGGAGGATAATGGCCACGAAACTGAATATCTGGCCTGTTATGAATTGTAAGAATTGTTTTGAGATTTATCACCTGTGTATATATATATATATATATATATATTTGTTTATGAAGAAATGGTTATAAATCTTGTATGTGACTTTATGCTCTCTTGGTCGGATTATGAGGAAATTATCTCAGTGTAACTGTGCATTTGTTTTCTAAACCCTGTGTGAGGAATACCTTGTGTATTGTACGTTGGTTGATTATTCCCTGTAATTATGTATAGTGCGAATCTCTGTGCATGAGACATTGAGTTAATATTATTGTGTAATGGTCGAATTAACTCCGTGTGAACACATGAGTTCTTGAGGAGTGGTTGTGTGCACTCTGCATAAGGATAGACAGAACCAAGAAAATGGCGGAACTCTGCGTCAGAGTATAAAAGAACCCTTTAATGTATAACGGGCGGAATCTGAGTTTAAAGGAGGAGAACGGAACCCGGAGTAAAAGGACGAGAATGGAACCTTGCGTGAGCAAGCGGAACTGTGACCCGATGAACAGTAACAGTGGTTTGGAGCGAACAGTGGATTTCATCGCACCACTATTATATGGAAGGCGGTATTTTGGAGTTTCGCAGCGATTCCATTGATTGATCGACGCGTGTCCCTGGATGAACAGTAAAACCACCGTTTAACTTGCGCCATTGCGCATTAACTATCGACCAGACACTCTGAGCGAAATTGACACGAGTCGTTGATCTGGAAGAGGGCCATCGGACGGTGATCATGCGCCGGACTTGCCCGTATTTTAACCAAGGTGCGCGAACGATAGTCCAGATGTGACGCGCCATCGCGCATTATCTTTCACGCAAGTTTCCCGTGCGATATCTGTTGGATCGGGCAATGCAATAGCAGCAATCGAATAAGAAGGCGAGATAAGCCAGGCGCGAACAACCTTGGTAATGTTTATTAAACTTTGGTTATAATGTTATATGGCAACGATAAAGTAATACCTTGGGTTTAATAACCAGCAGAAGGCCAGTTAATACCTTGGGTTCAATAACCATACCAAAATTCTGTAATTCCGGAGGCGGTATTATATGCATACATGACGTCATTTATTCCGGGGGGGGGGTCTCCTTCCCCTACCTGCTCAAGTTTGCTACCCCCGCGGAACTTAAAAGGAATGGAGCTTCGTTTGATGCGAGTTGATCCGACTATGGTTTAAACCATATATTCTTCAAGGAGAAAGAGGAAGTATATGTGCCTGCCAGGGTTATATGATATGATTGAGCTATATCAAGAGCATGCTGAAATTAATTAGGGATGTGCCTTATATGCAAAGGCCCAAACTATATATATATACGGTGCGCAATATATATAAAGGCATGGTGCAATGCATCGTGGGCCCGGAGCCAAAGGATGATATATATTTATATACTGTACTAAAGGCCTAAGGTTGGGTTTTTATTATGGTTTGACCACAGTTTTTGAAGATGCTGAGAGTTGATTAAACCAAGGGTTCTGCAGTAGAAACTATTCAAAAGGTGTTTTAAATTTGAAGACTTTGGAATATGTGGGTCCGACGAGTAATGCCAATCGTAAACCTTTGGCAAAGTATACATATGGGTAGCGCAGTTATATTAAAAGGATAGTCATATATATGCAGCGGTTACATTACTGCAATATAAATAGAGAGTGCAGAACAGGTTCTTAATAGCAACAGAAAATGACAAATCCAGCAAAGCCAAAGGCCAAAAATGGGCTGAGTGAAATCATCTTTGTGTAACTAAAAATGTAAATGTTGTAATTGATTTTTATTGTTTGTGATGCATTGGCAAGTCTCCGGAAGAGAGAAAATATCCCACTGTAATATTAAAATAAGCACCTACAGTTACATTTTTCTGAGTGAGCTGAAAAGATATGAGAAGGCAGAAGGCAAAGAGACATGGCTGTCCATTTCGAATTCCCAGTAGAATACAAACAGTCATGAAGCTATTTTTTGTATAAAAGAGGGTAATATCCAAGGGGAGAAAGTTACGAAAACAGAGTGAGAGAAGAAGAGAGTGTGCAGCAGAATTGAAGAGAGTTGAAGAAAATGAGAAAGCTACAAGAAGTTAGAGAGAGTGAGTGAAGAGAATGCAGAAATGAAGCAGTGAAGCAGAGAAGAAGGAGGAGATGAGCAGAGAAGAAGGAGAAGCTAATAGAGAATCTGAAAAGATGCAGAGATGATATAGGGCATACATGAGAATAGATGCATCAAAGAGTAAATGAAAGAATGCAGGGCCGATATCCAAGGTAAATCAGCGTTGTAAGTGTTTCTTCTTTGAAAGAGTAAGGAAGTTGGAGCTTCCCTACTGTTGTAGCTTGATAGATGTCGCTGAGCCGATCGAGGTTGGAGCCTCCCGTAGGTTGGTGCCCTAAAATTATTGGAGTTGAGCTCTTGCACGTTTTAGCTTGCAGAATTGAGGATAGAGCCTCCTGTAGGTTGGTGCCTGCAGAAAATAGTGGTGAGAGGGAGTTGGAGTTTGCCTTTGCATCACAACAATAATCAGATGTGGTTTTCTCCCTTTATGGGTTTCCACTTATATCTTGTGTCTCTGTACATGATGTCTATGTGTTAATGTGGTTTATCTAATCTTCTTAATACATGTTGCTTACATATTAAGACTGTTGTTACATTAACAAATCTGCTTGATACTTGCTGCTCACAAATTAAGATTTCTCACATATTAAGTTGATCATGAAATGAAGGTGTAAATAATTTTTAAGAAAAAATTCTTAAAAAGTCCATGTATGTGTTAAAATGATTCACCCCCCCCCCCCCCCCTCAGTTTAACTAAGGGTTCAACAATCGGTATCATATCAGGTTCCTTTGGTGTAAGCTTAATAGCTTGAAGGAGATCTGGTTAAGTCATGGACTATCAAAATGTACCTGTGTTAAATACAATTTTTTTTTTTGAATGGAGAGATAAAATTAAAACAAGGTTATTGGCTTATGACCCTGAGGTATGGAAGCTGGTATGTGATGGTTACTACACAGACTCCCCCACAGTGAAAGAACAAAGAGGAATGCCAAGGCAAAATGTGTGATATATAACAATCTTCATAACAAGGACCTTGAGTTAGTAATGGATTTAACTTCAGCAAAAGAAATCTGGGACAGACTGCATTTCATGCATGGAGTAGACACTGAGGTTTGCATTGTCAAGAAGGAGAGGAGAATTAAGAAAAAGAGAAATTCATGTGAAAAAGAAGATGTTCAATCAAATGAGGTACCTGCTATTGTGAATGGTAGTAAGAGCCATGAAGAAATTGAGGTGAGCATAAACTTGACATAGCTAAGTACAAATGGAAAGACAGGATGAAAATAAGGATATAAGGATGGTGAATGTGATGAGAAAGAATATGAAGACAAAAGAAATTATTTGCACGAGGAAGACCACAGTTGAAGAGGCAAAAGTAGAAAATACTCTGTTTGCAACAAATGAGAGAAAAGTCGAGAATGTGAAAGATTGGAAGAAGAAGTAGTGAGCCTAAGAAAGAACTTAGAAAAATCCCAAAGAGAACTATTAATGAATACACCTCTCATAAAAGGCTGGGATAGGATATGAAGGAGAAACTATTAAGCCAAAGGTAAGAAGATAACAAAGAAAATCATCTTTGTGAAAGTTGTAAAAGATAATAAAGCAACTAAATGATTCCTACAAAAATAGAATCGAAAGAACACTTGATTCTTGAGAGAAACAAATAGAATCAAATAGAAAAATGAAAGAACGAGAGAAACAGAGAGGATGAAACAATCAATTGTGAAGGCTCAGGTGCTCCTAAAGATGATTGAATAAATTTGGAAGATGTCAAAGAAGATTTTTCCACCTATGAAGTATCACTTGTTCCTCTGTCACTAAACGAGGACATAATGCGGCATATTGCAAGACAAATCCAATCCGGTCCAACCAGGTTCAATCGGCAAAGGATGCAGCAAAAGAGAATAACCCCTCAAGCAAGTAAATGGAAAAAACAATCTTTCACCAGGTACACAAATCATTTCCATGGCTATTGTTATGCATGCAATAATTTTGGACATAAATCTGTTGAATGTAAAATGTATTCAAGAAGGGGAACAAAGTATTATACATCATCTCAAATGCACATTGGTCAAATAAGATGTTATGTATGCCTCAAACTTGGTCACAAAGAAAAATATTGTAATCTGCCATATATTTTAAAGAACTCTAGACATATGATGCAATCAAAATAGATCAATCAAAACTATGAATCAAAAGGAAGAGTAGTCATTATGAAGAACCCCAATAAATTATGGAAAGAAAAGAGAAAGGGGGAGCCTATTATCTCCATAACATAATGAATCTAGCATAGTCTCAGGAGGAGCTGCTCTAGGAAACAAAGCAAATATCTAACCAGTTATAGATATGAAGCAGCATCTCAGGGGGAGAGTAGTTCATATGTAGTCCACACAAAAAGTAGTCTAGGAAAATCTCCATGAAATAAAAACAGTTATAAGATCAGGAAGGGAAAGAAAATTTCTCTAAAAGAAGACTATAGAGGAAGAAGATCATCTGAAGTATTAAGTAGCAAACAGATTGATGAAAGAAGAAGAAGACAGTAAGAAGCCTTGGAGGTAGAGAGAACATCAGCTATGAACATGTAAGCTTGGAAGACATCAGCACATTAAGTGATGATCACATTGTGTATCATTCTACTAGAATTAACAATGAATCACATTAATAAGATCAAGTAAGAAAAGAGTCTACTATCTTGATGTCAGTACATAATTGATCTATGAAAATTCCCCTTGGAGGAATGAAGTCAAATAAGTGACAAATCTTTGAGTAGTCAGCCCTTGAAAATTCCAAGCAAAGAAATTGAAAATGTCTTCACAAAGATCATCATGTCAGAATAGTTGAATTGGTATATAAAGCAATATATAAAGCAGCAATGATTCTAGAACTGTCATAGAAAATAAAATGCAGTGACATTCGTTCAAATCAGGATGACAGAATAAGTAGCAGGTTACTGATGCCAAGGTCTAATTCAATATATTGATGGTGGTTGATGTGAACAGTGAAAATATCAATAGTAGAAACTATGGGTACATGTGCTAGCTAAAGTGAAATCTCTGCATGGTTTATCAAAGTAATATCAATTGATTTTTAGGTACAAGAAGCATGCTTATCAACAAATTACCAAGCATTCTCAGTGAAGCAGCAGTATGATACAGGTCCACAGGATCAAAGGACTATGGCAAGAATGCATCAAGGTAAAATTCCCAGGGTTATCTGAATTCAGCATGAAAAGGTCAGTAGCAGTGCTAAAGGATCAGCATTAGGTTTACACTTGAAGGATTATATTATGCATTACAGCAATATCTGTTTCTATATATATAATTGCATGCCTTCCTGAATTCAGTACATATATCTTCAAGGCCTCTTTCTGAAAATTGTTCATAAACTGGGTAAAGTTTGTTAGCCAAGATATAAATTAAACAACTTGAAGATGTTTTTGTTGGAAATAATCATGAAAGAATAGTTAAAATATCTGAATAATGAAGGACTAGTTGTGATTACCACGGAAGCTCAAAAGTCTTTTATTAGTCCATCCAAGCATACTTCAGCAGAAAGGAATTGCTGGTATTTCACCATTTAGAGAAAGAGTGATCATTGACATACATACTTCTTATATCATAAATAAAATTGCATAGTTGATAAGTGAAACTGACCAATACATTGAAGGGTTTGTTTTGAAAGCACACGGTACAAGAAGGAAAGTCAGTTGGCCTCTAATATTGAAAGATATTGCCTATTCTTACAATAATCTGTAAGCTCTGGTTTGATTCATTATTCACTTCAACAACAAGAACCTCTCAATCTTTAAAAATAATATCCTTGTCAGCATTCTAGCTCATATCATCACCAATAGGCAGGAAAGGTGTACCATAGCAATAAAAGATATATTGGCATCATTATCATAATTGAACAGGTGTGGTACTGCAGATGAGTATTGCAGGAAAAGACATATTCAATCTACAATCTTCTTCAACAGAAATATATTAGCTCACTACATCAGACAGAGACAAAATTTTATTTGAAGCCTTCTCAGTATGTTAGTTTTTGATCCAATCATACATCTCTGATTAGATAAAGCTGGTACAATGTGTTCTATGAAGGATCATTATCCTCACTTTCAGCCTTATACTAGTGAAAGGAGACTGTGCTTTGGAGTGTACCAATTTACAGTGTATATTCAAGTCCAATAATCCTCAAAGTGTTCTCTCAAAAATTCTTGTACATCAGTCTGGAGCAGCATGATACAAAGTCAGCAGAAGAGGGCCTAAACATAACTCAGAGAGAGGAAATGCAGAAAGAAAACTAGGAAATGAGCAACCCTTTGCCATTGATGTCAAAGGGGGAGGAAAAACAAAAAGGGGCTTCTAAAAGGAAAGCAGAAGAAGCATAGGATTATTAGTGGGGGTGTTGCCATCAATCCCAAAGGGGGAGACTGTTGGAAATGTTGTCATTGATGGCAAAGGTAAAGACAGGAGCAGCACCTAAACTATCCATAAGGCAAAAGAGACAGAGAGGTTGCAGAGGCAGCAGAAGAAACAGAGGAATTGAAGCAGAAGCAACAAAGGAATTAGAGACAGAGTAGTGGAGTTGAAAAGGCCTGAAGGAGTGTAATACAGAGGTTTATTCATGAATTAGGGGTGTAATACAGTTTGCAGATGAATTATTGAGCAGTTATTAATTAATTGAGTCTGTATGGTATAGACATTGATTGAAGACTAAAACCCTGTGGTGAAGACTTAATATGCTTGGGGATGAGTTGGAGCATTGCTTAAATGGCAGAAGAGGGCTGAAGAAGAGAGCCCGAGAGCTGGAGAGAGGCAAATAACCTCTTCAGCAACAGAATAAGAGGATAATGGCCACGAAACTGAATATCTGGCCTGTTATGAATTGTAAGAATTGTTTTGAGATTTATCACCTGTGTATATATATATATATATCTTTTTATGAAGAATTGTTTATAAATCCCGTATGTGACTTTATGCCCTCTTGGTTGGATTATATGAGGAAATTATCTCAGTGTAACTGTGCATTTGTTGTCTAAACCCTGTGTGAGGAATACCTTGCGTATTGTACGTTGGTTGATTATTCCCTGTAATTATGTATAGTGTGAATCTCTGTGCATGAGACATTGAGTTAATATTATTGTGTAATGGTCGAATTAACTCCGTGTGAACACATGAGTTCTTGAGGAGTGGTTGTGTGCACTCTGCATAAGGATAGACGGAACCGAGAAAGTGGTGAAACTTTGCATCAGAGTATAAAAGAACCCTTTAATGTACAACGGGCGGAATCTGAGTTTAAAGGAGGAGAACGGAACCTGGAGTAAAAGGACGAGAACGGAACCTTGCGTGAGGAAGCGGAACTGTGACCCGATGAACAGTAACAGTGGTTTGGAGCGAACAGTGGATTTCATCGCACCACTATTATATGGAAGGCGGTATTTTGGAGTTTCGCAGCGATTCCATTGATTGATCGACGCGTGTCCCTGGATGAATAGTAAAACCACCGTTTAACTTGCGCCATCACGCATTAACTATCGACCAGACACGCCGAGCGAAATTGACACGAGCCGTTGATCTGGAAGAGGGCCATCGGACGGTGATCGTGCGTCGGACTTGCCCGGAGTTTAACCAAGGTGCGCGAACAATAGTCCAGATGTGACGCGCCATCGCGCGTTATCTTTCGCGCAAGTTTCCCGTGCGATATCCGTTGGATCGGGCAATGCAATAGCAGCCATCGAATAAGAAGGCGAGATAAGCGAGGCGCGAACAACCTTGGTAATGTTTATTAAACTTTGGTTATAATGTTATATGGCAACGGTAAAGTAATACCTTGGGTTTAATAACCAGCGGAAGGCCAATTAATACCTTGGGTTTAATAACCATACCAGAAGTATGTAATTCCGGAGGCGGTATTATATGCATACATGACGTCATTTATTCCGGGGGGGGTCTCCTTCCCCTACCTGCTCAAGTTTGCTACCCCCGCGGAACTTAAAAGGAATGGAGCTTCGTTTGATGCGAGTTGATCCGACTATGGTTTAAACCATATATTCTTCAAGGAGAAAGAGGAAGTATATGTTCCTGCCGAGGGTTATATGATATGATTGAGTTATATCAAGAGCATGCTGAAATTAATTAGGGATGTGCCTTATATGCAAAGGCCCAAACTATATATATATATATATATATATATATATATATATATATATATATACACGGTGCACAATATATATAAAGGCACGGTGCAATGCATCGTGGGCCTGGAGCCAAAGGACGATATATATTTATATACTGTACTAAAGGCATAAGGTTGGGTTTTTATTATGGTTTGACCACAGTTTTTGAAGATGCTGAGAGTTGATTAAACCAAGGGTTCTGCAGTAGAAACTATTCAAAAGGTGTTTTAAATTTGAAGACTTTGGAATATGTGGGTCCGACAAGTAATGCCAGTCGTAAACCTTTGGCAAAGTATACATATGGGTAGCGCAGTTATATTAAAAGGACAGTCATATATATGCAGCGGTTACATTACTGCAATATAAATAGAGAGTGCAGAACAGGTTCTTAATAGCAACAGAAAATGACAAACCCAGCAAAGCCAAAGGCAAAAAATGGGCTGAGTGAAATCGTCTTTGTGTAACTGAAAATGTAAATGTTGTAATTGATTTTTATTGTTTGTGATGCATTGGCAAGTCTCCCAAAGAGAGCAAATATCCCACTGTAATATTAAAATAAGCACCTGCAGTTACATTTTTCTGAGTGAGCTGAAAAGAGATGAGAAGGCAGAAGGCAAAGAGACATGGCTGTCCATTTTGAATTCCCAGTAGAATACAAACAGTCATGAAGCTATTTTTTGTATAAAACAGGGTAATATCCAAGAGGAGAAAGTTACGAAAACAGAGTGAGAGAAGAAGAGAGTGTGCAGCAGAATTGAAGAGATTTGAAGAAAATGAGAAAGCTGCAAGAAGTTAGAGAGAGTAAGTGAAGAGAATGTAGAAATGAAGCAGTGAAGCAGAAAAGAAGGAGGAGTTGAGCAGAGAAGAAGGAGAAGCTGATAGAGAATCTGAAAAGATGTAGAGATGATACAGGGCAGACATGAGAATAGATGAACAGCAGAGCAAATGAAAAGAACAGAGCTGATATCCAAGGTAAATCAGCAAGTGTTTCTCTTTTGAAAGAGTAAGGAAGTTGGAGCTTCCCTATCAAGTTGTAGCTTGATAGATGTCAGTTGGAGCTGACTGAGGTTGGAGCCTCCTGTAGGTTGGTGCCTGCAGAAAATTAATGGGAGTTGGAGCTTCCTTGCAAGTTGTAGCTTGTAGAATTGAGGTTGGAGCCTCCTGTAGGTTGGTGCCTGCAGAAAACAGTGGTGAGAGGGAGTTGGAGCTTGCCTTTGCATCACAACAATAATAAGATGTGGTTTTCTCCCTTCATGGGTTTCCACTTATATCTGGTGTCTTTGTGCATGATGTCTATGTGTTGATGTGGTTTATCTAATCTGCTTAATACTTGTTGCTCACATATTAAGACTGTTGTTACATAACAAATCTGTTTGATACTTGCTGCTCACTAATAAATATTGCTCACATATTAAGTTGATCATGAAGTAAAGGTGTAAATAAGTTTTAAGAGAAAAGTTTTTAAAAGTCCATGTATGTGTTAAACTGATTCACCCCCCCCCCCCTCTCAGTTTAACTAAGGGTTCAACAACTTTAACTGAAACTAAATAGAATCACACATGTAACAACAATAACATGATGATCTATATTAATTTGAACATAATTACAGAGCCAAAACAACATTTTTCTCCACTAACCTCTCAACCTATAGGGCCGAGAGATATATAGTGTTTACATTAGAAAATCCAGGGATAGATTAGTCATGAGAATCTTACGATTCTCATGTTGATCGAAATAGAACTCATACAGTTATAACCACTTCATAATAAAGTTCTGATTAGAAAATAAAATATTACAATCGGAACTGCCCTTAGGTTGTTATCCCAAAAATACAATGCTAACAACTCCTACAACTATCATAACAAAAACACAGTTGTAGTGCAACCGCCAAAGGACAGATCAGCAACAATATAGACAAGAGTAGTTAACGGTACAACTTTATCAGCAGTTCGCCAATGAGTCTGTAACAGCAGAGCGTAACAACAGTTTTCTGGCGAGTCTGTAATAGCAAGGTGTAACATCATTGCTTTGCTATAACAGCACTATCCGAACTGCTCTTGTGAACTCCGTGTCTGAGATCTTTGGTGCTACAAATGACATCTGAAAGGAAAACACAAATACCATTGACCTTTTCCAAACATTCACCATCAATTATTCATAAAAAGGTATAATAGATCATAATAATTGGTGAATTGGAAAAGTAACGAAATCAAGGTGAAACAGCACAAGTTAGGGTAAAAAGGTAGGAAAAAGGGGTAAAAAATACTCCCATTGGTTATATTTATGAAGCAAAATAAGGAAGATAAGTGTAGGAAAAATGTACAAAACCATCACCCAACACCCGCCACCCCCACAACGACAATGCTGAATATTAAATAAAAAAAATACAAATGGGTCAGGCCACCAAGAGACTTCGGCCTGCCCAACTCACAATGCAATAATATGAATTATATGGGTTGGGGCCATGGGAGACCCAGACCCCACGCGATCAATGGATAGCCACCACACGTAGCTAATGGGGGTCGAACTTGCCTGGCACAAATGAGTCGGCCCACCAATGAGTGGTTCCACTCCATATTTAAACAAACCTTCAACAATCAATAAACCTTTGACTATATAAAAACCAAAGCCACGTATTCCAAAACAATTCCGCACCAAGTTTGGGGCAGGCGAATTTTTAACTCGGTCCACCCCTATATTATTTTCCACCACCACCAATGGACCAATGACCCAATGTTGGTAGGTTTTCCATCCTTTTAATATGAAAACTTCAACATTTTCCATTTGACCCAACCAGTGGAGGGCGGAGCAGCTAGGGGTGCAGAACCCTAAGTTTGGAATCTTGATACATGTTAAAACGATTCATTTTCGTTCCAGAGGTGCCAGGGTAAGAACGAGGCAAGTTTATAGTCAATTTTGCATGATATTTCACCAGCAATCCAACTGTGTAGTCCATTTCTCCAGCCGAGGTCTCCATTTTCAAGCCATCATCAAAAGTGGAGGTATAAGGTGTCATTTTTGTAAAGTTCCTTGTAATTCATTTTTGCTGCCAATTTAATGAAAGAGGACTCCCCACATTGAGAAAGGCCCAGAGACGTAGCCCACACTAGGTGAACTCTGTAATCAAATCATCTTATGTATTTTATATCATGTTCTCTTATGATTTTTTGCTTATTTTCAAGTTTTTAAGTTACTTGGTTTTACACTCTTTTATATGCAATTTCGTATGCATCCATGAAGTAAAAAATCCAGATCAAGTTTGGTATTAGAGTGGGTCTTCTTCATGTGATTTGCATGAGTGACTGCTAACCAGGAACAAGCTCCAAAGAGGTGAATGAAAACTTAAATCCTTTGATCTTGAAGCGGGGTGTGCACCATGAAGATGGAACATGGCAGATGAGGATACACAAGTGGAAGAAGAGAGAAATTATCAGAAGATATTCTTCAACATGGTAGACAAAGTTGACAAGTTGTTTGCAGAAGTGAGAAGACAATAATGTTGAGATTTTTTGTATTTGGGGTAGCATCAGTTGTGCTCTAGCTCCCAAATTTTGTGGAGTGTCTAGAGTACACTTGATCTACAAGACCTAGAAATTGATTTGGGAAATTTCATCTTGTTTAGGAGATATTAAATTAATTAATTATTTTAATGTATTTCCTAAGTTAAAACTTAGGGAACTTAAATAATTAAAGTGAATTTAATTAAACATGTGATGAAATTGTCCTAAGTCACACTTATCAAGCTTTCTTTTAATCTTAGCCATTGATTCAAAATCTGATCATGGTCGTTATTTTCCCAACAAGAAAATTATAAAGGAAAGGCTTGGGGTCATTTGTCAAGACACATAGAGGCAGAGCATTGAAGCTAAGCTGAGATTCTAGGGCAGATTTGCTAAGAATTCTCATAACTGTTTCCGTTGTAGACAGGAGAATTTAGGACAAGGGGATGATCTAATCCCAGGGTCTAGAATCAGCAAGAGGTAGAGATCAGCTCAGAGAGGCATCGCAGAGAAGCAGGAGAGCAGCAGGAGGAAGGGCAGCAACTATGCTAGCAGGTGTTGCGTAGTCCCTCAAGAATAGCGTTATTTTCTGCAGGAAACCCTCATGGGTTATGCAGAGACCCTAAGGGGTAGTGTAAGGACTGTGTCACCCAGTCCAGGGTAACACAGCCCTTTCCGGAAAAGCGTTGAGGGACGCAGAGGCTTCACGGGAAGTGCTTGGGTTTCTAGGCCCTAATTTTGGCTGCGTTCTGTAAATCCTATTTGAGGGTGTGGATCAGTCATTATTTTGGCCCTAGATTAGCCAGTGAGTTGTAGATCTATTATTTCTCTATCAGATTTTCCAGATCTGGAACCCAGGCTTGTTGTGTTCAAAAAATTCTTAATAATAAAACCCTCTAGCAGCCAGAATACCGGTTTTCCCACATTGGGTTTTTTCGGGGACTATTTGTCCATAAATAACTATGTCACTTTGTCTATGTGTGCATGAACTTGTTCTAGATCTAAATTGGTGGAGATCCGTTATGTGTTGTGCTTCAATTTTAACTTGAATTTTATTCAATTAATAACTTATCTAAGTAGGAGGAACATAACCAGATTACCAGTAAAAAATTCTGCATAAAGTGTAAAGATTCAGAAATTTGCACATGGTATCAGAGCAATTGCAGATCTAGAGTGTCATCGACAAGAAACTAAAGGTTCTAGCTACAGAAAGCAGCTAGAAAAGCAGCAGAAATGCAGATCTAAAGGTACAACGTAGTTTTTAGAGGCAGATTCACACAGAGGGAAGGGTGATGCAGTCTAACGTTGTCTCCTAGAAACAGGGAAAATTTTAAGAACCCCCCTAAATTTATATATATAATAAATAGGTGAATCCCCATGATACATAGGAAGAATGGAAGGCGATTTTATTAATAATATAATATGTATATATAATTTTTTGGCGAATCTCTCACAAGATTATATTATCCTGTAAAATCATGGCGAATCACCAGTACAAATGGCGAATCACTACTACAAAATGGTGAATCGTTGTCTACTGGAGTTCGGGGTGTTGGTTCCAATGAAGATATGGTAATTAAACCAGGAGTAGAAGGAAGAGAACCACCAAGACCAAGCATGGCACATGGTGACTCATGAGGGAAGTAGTTCTCGTGTAGTTTGGAAAACGCGTTCTTCTAGTTCTGCTAAGCGTAGTGTTGTTTCTCATGCTACTACTAGAACTGATATTGAGGTTGGAGAGGAGTTTGAGGAAGAATGGAAGGTAGCAGTGGTGGAGAATTACAAAGAGTACCCCATGATGGGCTCCATCTTTCCCTTTGGTATTTGTGCCTGCAAGACCTTTTGTCCATTGAACCAACAATTAGCCGTTCAACCAACAATCAACTTGACTGAGTTGATTAGGTACGAGTCAACTTAGACTAATCTTCAAAACTATGCTTTGCACTATCCCATATTTATCCCAACGGAAATTTGTAACCTACTATCAGATTCGAGGCTTCAGCCCTGGAGGATGCACGCAAGTTGTTTAAACCCTTTATTAGCCCTGCCCAAACTGTTCGTTCTTTCGGCTTATTTAGGGAAGCCATCTGTTAGCTTTCACCACTAAGACTTCCATTCCACTCCACAAGTGCAGAAAAACTATAGTTAGAGATCAAAAATGGTACAAACAAACAAATTCTAAAATGATAAAACCCATGAGTGTAGATCCATTGCTTTGTGTGGGGTTTAGTCTTCATCGGGTCATTTTTTCAAACCTCATAGAGAGGGATTGAGGATGGGAAGCCCTTCTAAGGAATAAAAACTTTCCATGGGCATCTAGGCTTGACTAAAACTCATACAATCCTATGACAGCATCTCACAAGTGAGCAGATCATTCTTCCATTCAGTATTGATGCTAACCCAGACTAGGCTCCACCTAGTCGTTAAAAATAAAATTGTAAAGTGCTAAAATTATAACTGAGCTCTAATGTGACCTAATCACCATACAGGAAAGAAAAAAATAATATACTGCAATCAATTTGGATGTCAATGTAAGATCTCTCTGCTGACTTGCTAATCACTATTTAAATAGTGATGATTGATATGTTCCCATAGGAGATTATCTTCTGGAAATCATCTTGATTTATTTAGGAAAACATTTTTTTATAACAGACCTCCCAAACCATGGTCCGAAGGGGCTAGAACAGACCATCCAAGCCACAGTGAGAATGTATAAACTGAATAAGCATGGAGTTATGTTTTAACACTGAGCTTCGCTTGCTCAAAATTACAAATCATGTATATTTGTGTTTAGCTTCGACATGAAATCTATGAAATTTCAATGAAATAAAGAGGGTACAAGAAAAACCAGCTTAGTCCATAAATTGAAGACAATTTTTTTTGCCCATCATTTATTTTTCTTCCACCTGATTTCTGTACATTTAAGGAGGCAAGTTTGCTTTTCCCTGTGAACAATATACAACCTCGTTACATAGAACTCTCTCATTTCATCTATGCTTAAACTAAAAGGAAACTGATCAAGGCAGTGAGGCACCTACATATGATGCTATTTTATCTTTCCCATTTACTGATAGGAGAATAACTTTGTAAGGTTTGGTTAAAACTATCAACTGCTTGGCTGGACATAAATGCTTAGTGCTCCAAATTTCCCTCATCGGGTTCCTTGCACATTCTTTCATATTCCTTTTGTCAGAGGGAAATAATGAAAAGTTTCATGAAGCCCTTCATATCCACAAATACTTCCGATGTACCAGCCGAATACCATTCTCACATTCATTGCCTCAGGGAAAAAAATTACCTTCTTCATTCTTGTAGTATCTAATTCCTCTTGCAGCTTCTTGGAACATGATCAAGAACTTACTTTCAAGGGATCTGTGAGTTTTCACATAAACCAGAATCAAGCACCAAAGACAATGAACGACTTATGGGTAATGCAGAGCTTTTGCCACTTGACATGTTGAAACTGGACAGGGAGGACTTTAAGGCATATTCAGATCATGCTTTAGAACAATTTGAACCTTTAGTAAATTCCTCTCTTGATGCGCCAGGATGCTGAACTACCACCACCATTGGCCTGTTAACATCCTCACATCCAGACTGTGAAGTACGCTGCAAAAAGCACTTTATCTGTATTAGCCAAGCAATAAAATAGAACCCAAATTTCAATGTGCATGCAATTGACACTAGGCAACTTGAGAATACAAGTTTGGTTGGCAGCATGGAAGATGGGAAAGTATCATTCTCAGAAAAAGCAAGCAAAACGTTTCGTTAGGTAATTCAATAAACAAAAAAATAGATCAGTTGGTACACAAAACCCTTCACAGTCTAAAAGAAAACATGGGAAACCATGTGCAGGACTGGGTGTTTACTCAGGCCCAAGAGATGCCAAATATAGTTCATCATTCTATACAAGAATGGAACTTTTTAGACTGTGTTTGTCCTCAAGAGGGGGCACTTTCCACACCATTGCAGAAAAAAACTGAATGAGAACAGCAAATCATGCGAAGCAATCCACAGCAGACTAAAAGCAATACTCCATGGTACTATACTATTTCAACCGATCTAAGAAGTAAAAGATTTGATAAAAAAAAATTTGTTAGCAATAAGATATTAATGCAGGTAGCTTTATCTTAGCCATTTCAATTGAAAAAGTGAACAAACAACACGATTGAAACAGTTAACCAACAACAATATTGATGAAAAGACAAAACTAATCCTAAAAAGGTAAACCATTGTTTTCATAAGGACAGGATTAAAACACAAATAAATTGAGACTGGGCATTCCTTAGTCGATAAGAAATTGTAATCTGGTGTTTACCAAATGTAGCAATTTTACTCAAAGACCGAGGATTAGATATAAGATAGAGGAATAAAGATAACAACCTACACATATAATAAATGCCAAGGGAAGGTTTTGCTTTAGAGAATTCCACTTGGTATGAATGCTACCAAACAAGTTATATAAATTTGAGGCCTTGGCCATAAAAATCATAGCACATGCACACACACAACCATGTGAGACAGAAGGCAGGAACAATCACAGAAAATACTAATCACCAAATGTTTATAATGGCTATATAGATCCATCATTAACATTAACAATAGAAAAGATATATTGGAGAAAGGAGGAAAACCTAAAGATATAAGGACAAGATGTATTAAGGATTTAAAAGGAATTTAGACTTTTTAAAGAAATTATATGCATGCTCATGCCATATTTTGCACATCCAATGTTTTTCTTTTCCATTTCTCAACTTTCTTGTGCATTTCTCATAACTAGTGAAATAGACTTGCAGAGAAAATCAAGCTGAGTGGAAAACAGACTAAAACAGGTCAAGGATAGATTCTAGATGTACTTGATAATGGAATCTCCCTTTCTATTCGAGAGTACTATAGGAAATTGTTGACTTCAAGTAAACACCATGAAAAAACACCACAGATTTATTCATTTGAGTTGAAAAAAAATATGGGAGAAAAAAATTTAAAAAAAAAACATTTTAGCTTTTTATTTTCCTTATGTTTTTTTATTTCCCTTTTCTCTAATGTGGCCAAAATGGCAAACCTTCAAAGGTTTTAGCATTTCAGCTGTGTATGCGGCAAAGTGAAAATTACAGGTACCATAAATTGAATGAGCTATCAAAAAGAAATATTGATCATAGGACAACCAAACAAACTATTGACAGAATATAAGAACTTTTCATGATATTCATAGATTCATCAAGACTGAATAAGAAAAATCCTAGATTAGTATAACTTGGTCAATAGAAAAACTCAAATCATTCCACTTACCACTCCAATATGCCATTCTCTGAAATTCAAGTTATTGAAATCACTCTCATTCATTTCCTGCATGAAAACCCAAAGTGCATTTGAACGATCAGTTTTGAAAAAGACTATTCATTTAGTTCAATATATGCTCTCCTTGTACACATGTGACAACATTCTATGCTCGTGTAGCCCAAAATGCATTTGCTACTTCCCATCACAGATAAAATGCTATACCAGATCTCACAACAATTATGATAAAAAGATAAAGGCAATTTTGAAGGAACAAAGGCTAGTGACATACAACAGATTTTCACAATGGCATATGAAGATCAAATGTTCCAAGAATAAGTAGCTAGTGGAAACAAGACAACCACGGTAGGAAGTTAGCAATCAACAAGAGGAAGAAGAATGAACAGCCAGCACGGAGTTTAAATTGTCAAATTTAAACCAGTCACTTCCCATTCACAAGAGAGCCTATGAAGCTCAAAAGAAGGATATGGTCAAACAAAATGCATACTTAGCTATGGTTTTTTGTAAAAACAAAATATTAACTATGGTTATTTTGTAGAAGTAATAAAATAGAATAATAATTGATGGAAACAAATGGACTGTATGAAATATAGCCCTCCTCACTGTTCGCAGGCCTCAAACATGGCTCTGTAAATTAAGGAACGCTAAACAAAGTCATAAAAAATTAATGCATTTAGAGTTGTCAAGCATCACAAAAGAGAAATATCCTCCATAGAAGAGAATTTATAATTTCTGTATTAGGAATCTCAAATAACACACCAAGATAAGAACTATGTAAATGAAATTAGGTGTTAAAGAGCATTAACAGTAAAAAAAAAATAGAAGATACTAAAGACTCAGGTCTCTGATGTATGTAACATCTATGAATTATGAAAGTGATAAAAGACAAGGGATGCAAGGAGGCATAGGGTAAATTATCATAATGCAATGCACACAACAGCGACGTGCAAGTTAAGCCTTATATTTCTACTCTCCGAAAATAAAGGAATTTGACAACTACATAATTGCAAGATCTAACCTCTGAATAAGAGTTCATATCAATCTGACTATCAATTTTGTAATCGCTGACAAGTTTCTATATAACTAGGATTGTAAAGAAAGCACCCAAAAATTTTAATGCTAGATGTTCCAATGGCAATACAATATGAGGTTCTACAGAAGCATTTATTTTTTCTTATCTTTGTCGGATTAAAACCTTCACGTGTTTTAATATCAGGAAAAGAGTTAACTTCCAAATATGAATACAAAGAAAAGATGTAAATAATAACACTTAGAAGTAAGCAATTTCAAAGTAACAGGAAGAAACAGTCGAGAGTTAACATACAATACTGAAAATAGGTGGCAATGTTCTTTGTCCTGTAGAATTATGAGTTGGGATAACTGTGAAAAATGGGGGCAACTCTCGAGATCTGAAATTCCATCTGATTTAAACAGAAAAGAGACAGTATTAGTAATTATCATCACCGCCGCTGGATTGCTTCTTCTAACTAAAAAAGGATGCCTAAAGAACAAGTGTTTGTAAGTGCATTTCAAAAAGAAACAAAAAATTGTTTTTATATGTGTAGTGGAAGGATAGCACAGAAGTTGCCACTGAAATAAGCAAATGTTCCACAAATAAACAAGTTTTCCATCCAGGTGAAATGTCTATCACCCAAGCAATCCTTTAGCCTTGAAAGAAATCTCATTGCTAACAGTAACTACTAATGCATGGATGTAATTATGAATGTCGTATACTGGGGATAGGCAGGCCACAGGATAGGTCAGAGGACTACATCTCAAACCTAGAAATGGGCCCCCAGTATTAGATAATGAAATATCTGTGGGGCACAAAAGAATATCAACTCGGCTATTTATCATTTTAGATTTTTATTGCGTTGGACTGAAATTATAATCCCACAAAAAGCAAAGCACCTAGTACTCTTCCTTTGATGGAAAATGCAATTTTAGGGAAATGTTGAATATTCATGGAACTCCAGAAGTACGAAATGAAAAACAGAGGGATGAGTTATCCAAATTATTTAATAATATAACTTGAGATTCCATACAATACTTGAACATATTTCTCCATTTTTGTACTGATTCCAACAATCATTATATCTTAAAAGTTAAAGTTCTAGACATTGGAACTCAATAAAGTTAACGTGCTCCATCCACAGATGACAGAATCTAGAACCAAAGTCAGTGAGAATAGCTGAAGAAAGAAAAAGAATATGATCTCTTTAGCAGTCTACTTTAGCAGGCATGCCTCACGTGATATCATTGTAAAGATGTCATATATGATGCTACTACAAATCAGAAAATGATAAGATCAACATATCAAATACCAAATGTGGTAAAATTGCTGCTACATTTGTATTCAAGAGCAAGTGAAGGGCCACTTCAAGTAGAATCTTGGAATTCAAATACTCTTGGGTTTGGTAAGAGAATTCACTAAGAGATATAGTATAACAGAATCATTTGAGTTCATATAGATAGTATAACTGAATCATTTGACTTCATAGAATACATGTGCTGTAGGTCCTTCTTTATTTTGTGTAGCTTGGAGAAGCTGGTTCAACATTTTTCTAGTTTCTACTAACTTTTGGCTAATCAATGCTATGAACCTGATATTTCTTAACATATTTAGATAAACAGAGAAATCCAAAACTATATCTAATAGCAAGAAACCATCCAATATCTGCAAAAGATAATACTGATGATCATAAATGAAACATTACATACTAATGCATGACAAAGCATAAACAAGGGATAATACATTCATATTTACTTCAAGCTCAAAGATGGTAAAGAGATCCCACTTGCAATGGAGAGGGCTGATAAATCACCTCCTTTCCATATGGGAGAGATCAATGCCTTTTAGGCAGACTTTGAAGTTCAGTTCTCAACTAGGATGATAATCTATAGAAAATATGTAAACTCTCATGAGATTGGAGCTAAGGATGACATGCTGATGCTTCTTGCATATGTGAGATGAGGATGTCTACTTGTAATTATTGTGTATTTAACCATTTTAATATTAAAAGCATCCAATATATCTCAATGGAGTTGACTTAGTGTCTAGCTTTATCTCTTGACTCATCGATAGAATAACAATTCATATTAGCATTACAATCTATGTAGTAGGGGTCAGCATTCCTTGCTACAGGGCATCCAAACACAGGATGGAGCCACATTTGATGTGCCTAGTATTGAATTGGGGATGCTTTTCCCACACTTGAGTGCTGAACAACCTCCCTTAGACATCCCAAGGATGCACTCTGTGTTCCAAAACGCTAATTCAAGGGACAGTCCCACCTCACCCATTGGGGATTTGGTGACAGTAAAACAGTGATTTAACGTAATAATGAGATGACCATTCCTGCTTTTTCCTTGAAAGTCTTACGATTTCATCCAGTTGTTAATTAAGAAAATGCAAATCAATCAACAAGAAGGTAATCTGCTATATATGTCAGGTCTTTTTAGTTGCTTTTGTTGCCTTATTTTTTGGTTCTGCTTTCACTTTATCCTTGTCTGCTTTGCCTATTGCATCTGTGATTTAATCTCCTGGGGTTATTTGAATGTGCTATTAATTTAATTGTATAATTCTTTTTTTTCTTGCAGATGATCATAGATGCTATATCTTCATTGAAACCAAACTTCTTGCTTGGGCGGGATACTATGAATAAATCGGACCACCTAATCCTTATGGTATGCTATAGCCTCAGTGGGATGGAATCAGATGTGCAAGATTGTGATGATGTTGCTCGTAATGGAGAATTTATATTACTAGCCATCCCCCATCAGAAATCACCGAGCACTTCAGAAAAACAAAATAATGCTGACAGAATCCATCCTAATATACAGACCCTATCTCCATTCATAGTATTTGTGGCGTCCCGGTTATACCAAAATAGCAAATAGAAATGCAATGACACATAATAAAATTCTCATCATGAAAATACCCAAAATAAACTTAAAAAGATAACATTCAGGATCCCATCAGATCTTGCCTTAGCTTCAAATTTGCTAAATTTGCACCGTATCTGCTTAGCACCGCCATTGTATTCTTCGACTCAGCACTGTGGCCCAACTCTCGAAGGCTTCAGCACATGTGCAAATGATTGCTAGACATTCCCTCCTAACTGGCTGTGAGGTATTTGCTCAGCACCGCCACTGTATTCTTCGACTCAGCACTGTGGCCCAACTCTCGAAGGCTTCAGCAAGAAATTCACCCTGCGTGAAGCACCAGTTCGTATCGCCCTCCATGTCAACCAGACGGGAAACGTTTCGCTCCACCGAGCTGAGCACAGGGCTTTCACCTGACGCATCGGATCATGGGTTGAGCTTCATTCAACTCTTGATTAGAGTAACCTTCTCACGGAGTTCCCTTTATGGGAGGCCCTAACGGACCAGAGAGATTCGGCCTCGCTCAGCCAGAAAGAACTTAGAAAATCTGTGTGCACAAAGCCCAGCCACCTCTCCGAACCACTGAAAACTGAAAAAATGGGGCGAATGCCATAGAAATCTGGAAAATTGGGGGCGAATGCCATGGAAACCTGGAAAATCGGGGCGAATTTCATGTTTCTAGTTTTGTGCGCCCTTTTTTTGGTAGGCTAATGTTAAATAATTAATTATTTTTAAAATATTTTTTGGGCTAACTTTATTAACTGTAAAAAATGGGTTTTATATAAAAAATTTGCCCTAATAAAATTTAAAATCCCTTAAAATTCGCCTTTGGGCTAAAATTCGCCCCTAAAATTTTCCCTGCCTAGAAAGCCCATGCAATTACTGCGAAGAGGCGGCGCAGAAACAACGTTGGATTGGTCTGAAACCAGCTAGTGTGATGCAGATCTAAAACTGTCAGATCCAGAAAATACTGAAGATTAGCTGCATATATTTAGAAGGTGTTGGTGGGGTTAAATTTATGATTTTTTTCATATTTTTAGCCTAAGCACAAGTGATAAAGAGCGAGAGGAGATCAGCTTCTTAGAGAGTTTCTAGCCAAAGAAACTTGCAAATTGATCAAAGGATCAAAGAGAGTTGAATCATTGTTGATTTGGTAGATTTCCAAGAAGGGAAATCAGTTGTTAGAGGGAGCAGAAGGTGCATGTTTCACCAAGGGCCTTAGATCTAATTCTCTAGCAAAAGGAAAAGGAGGTTCCAACACATTCTGAGCATATGGCTCCTCATGGACTGCGTGATTAGGACGGGCTGGATGGCCTCTCAAAATTTTCAGTTTGGAAGGCAAGGATCCTAATATTCCTTGAGGCATACAATCTTACAGACCATGCAGAGCAAACTCTGGCCACACCGACCGATCTAGATCTCCTTCGGAAGAATAAGGAAGTTTTTTGGCATGCCAAGTGGTTGATTATGGATGGAATTAAAGACCACATTGTACCACACTTAGCTGAGAAGAAGACAGCTAATGAGATGTGGAAGGCCTTAATCTTCCTATATGAGGGAAAATCTGTCCAAAGAAAGATGTTGTTGGAGACACATATGAGGTCAACAACCATACTTTGAAAGGATGGTAGGGATTACAAAGGGATGTTCTTCATAGGGGCCTCGTCCCATGTTACTACTATTGTGAATTAAAAAGTAACAGAGCTATCTTCTTTAACATTCTCGTCCCCCATGGTTGATTCTTCTTGGTAATATGAACTAGCCTCGGAGTGTCTTGGAGATTGACAAATAGAAGGATCAAGTAGTTCCAGGATCAATTGTTTAACATCACTACCAACTTTCAATTCATGATCAACTAACTACTATTCCTCAAGTTCCTGAAGATCCCCACTGGTCTCTCTGTGTCCTTGAATTCTCCAATCCTGATCAATAATTCTCCACTGTTGTTTTGAATCTGGAGTTTTGATATCAGGAGTGGATATGTGTTCGAAGGATGGTGAGGTCCATCCACTAAAGACACCGATGGTCCAAGCCTTGATATAGTAGTTTCTTTTTGTGGTCCTATCTTCCTGTTATTTTGGTATGACATGGACTATTCCTTCTCTGCCTCTGAAATCAGATCTCCAAAGAATGTTCTCCTTCCCAAATCTGAGCTCTTCTTTTCCTTCTTACGACCCGTCTTTCCTGTAGTTAGTAGAGTGGGGGGTGTTTGTAGATGTTGATGTTGTCCTACCGGCACAAATGGGCCCTATGCGTATCAATTCATCCTATAAGTGCTTCAGTTTCTACAGCAGTGAGCCCACTCAAGCTTGTTAGAGCGATGTGCAGGTTCTTACCTCTCGTCTTACCGCCCTATAATTGTGTTGTTGGAGACACTCTATAAAAACACGCGGAAATTGCACTTCTTAGAAAAAAACTCTGATTGATTGGATTGTCATTTAATTATCAATCCAGGGACGTTTGTTTATTCCAATGACAGTTGCACTATCTGTGTCGATACACCAACCAGAAGTAATTTCAAAGAAAAGAAATCATTGCTGAAGTAAATGCTGGAAATAAATCACTCATGCAAAAATAAAAGAATCCACAAGATTGAAATCATACTTCAATTGATCTGTCTAGCTCGCCACACAATAAGTACCCATTTGGTATCTCTATTATCACATGTGTAACAGCATATAAAGTATTGAAATCGAAGCAGATATATCCTCAATTGAACAGCAGCAGCAACACTCTAATGATACATAAACTGAAATATAATTACATACACACAGCTAATTTAATCACTACAATCCCTACTAAGAAGGAGGGCCCTTCCTCCCTAGCAGGGCGCAAGTAGAGAAGGAAATTTAATTGAAACTAAATAGAATCACACATGTAACAACAATAACATGATGATCTGTATTAATCTGAACACAATTACAGAGCCAAAACAACATTGTTCTCTGCTAACATCTCGACCTCTAGGGCCGAGAGATATATAGTGGTTACATCAGAAAATCCAAGGATAGATTAGTCATGAGAATCTTACGATTCTCATGATGATCGAAATAAAACTCATACATTTATAACCACTTCCTAATAAAGTTCTGATTAGAAAATAAAATATTACAATCGGAACTGCCCTTAGATTGTTATCCCAAAAATACAATGTTAACAACTCCTAAAATTATCATAACAGAAACACAGCTGTATTGCAACCGCCAGAGGATAGATCAGCAACAATATAGACAAGAGCAGTTAACGATACAACTGTATCAGCAGTTCGCCAACGAGTCTGTAACAACAGTTTGTTGGCGGGTCTGTAACAGCAAGGTGTAGCATCATTGCTTTGTTGTAACAACATTATCCGAATTGCTCTTGTGAACTCCGTGTCCGAGATCTTTGGTGCTACAAATGACATCTGAAAGGAAAAAACAAATACCATCAACATTTTCCAAACATTCACCATCAATTATTCATAAAAAGTTATAATAGATCATAATAATTGGTGAATTGGAAAAGTAATGAAAGCAAGGTGAAACAACACAAGTTAGGGTAAAAAGGTAGGAAAAAGGGGTAAAAGATACTCCCATTGGTTATAGTTCTGAAGAAAAATAAGGAAGATAAGTGTAGGAAAAATGTACAAAACCATCACCCAACACCTGCCACCCCCGCAACGACAATGCTGAATATTAAATAAAAAAAATACAAATGGCCAGGCCACCAAGAGACTTCGTGTAATATTCCTTTTTCAGAAATATCACAAGTCTGTGCTAGAGATCAAATACGAGGGCATTTACCAGATATGTCACCTTCTAAAGAAGTGTGAGATCCAAAGGCTTGCTGGCCCTTTGCAGACTCTGTCTACAGATATGTGAAATTTCCTAGTAGGAATGGCTAACATCCCAAGCCTGGAAAACAGAGTTTCCATAAATGAAGGCAGCAGTATTTGATCCCTGGTCTGGGATCTCTTGAATATGTCCTTTGAGAGCTTAAATCCAAGAGTGGAATCAGAACAAATATCTCTAGGAGCTTAAGATAAGCCTCCTTCACCTGTTATCTTCAGGAAAGGGCCCAATGAAGAGGGTTGCAACAGCACTTGCTCAACAAAAGAAATGACAGCGTTATCTCTAAGGAGCCATGTCATATGAAGATGAAATCAATATGAAAATATATGTGCAGCAGAAAATGTAGACAAACTCTTGAGAAATCTCTCACTTAAAGTAAGCCAAAGAGTCTCAATGAGACAATGTACATAAGAATGATGAAAGCATTGCTCACATAGTTTATTCTCAACTAAGACTGCGCAGTCTATGGAGGTACTGCAGTAGTAAATACATAAACATGAATGATAAAACAATGTAAACTCAAATAATAAAGGGGGAGCAAGGTCTCAACCCCTGAAAATAAAATACAGCAATCCTCTAAAAGGATTGGATGAAAACTAGACAAAATGGCATTTTTACCAAAATGCCAGAGTAGCTGGGCAGCTACTGCAACCCAATAGAAGCTGGAAATGGAAGGAGCTTGCTGAAGATGAAGCCTCTACTGAAAAAATCCTTTGTTCAATCTTCTAGATGAAAGGCTAATCCTTTCATAGAAGATCTCACCACCCACCAAAATGCTGCAACCCTCACTACAAATGCTCTCTATGAACTGCGTAGTCAAGGAAGAGGGATGCTCTTCTGCTAATGGAAATTATTGGCCCAATTCCAAAGATGATGGATTGAAGATCAAAAACTCCCTCACTGATCTCCCAAAGGAATGGAGACTTCCTCCTCTGAAATACAATGCCGAAAGTGTGTTTTGGAACCCTCCCCTGCAACACCCAGCTACCCAAATCAACCACCAATGGAGACTGAGCTGGAGCTGAATGGAATGCTTTGGCCTCAATCCAGAATATGGGGAATATGAAGAACAAGCTCTCCCAAGAGCTACTCCATGGAAGAGATGGGATTCCCACCCAGGAACACCCAGTGCTAGTAGCACTGCATCTCAACTAAACAGCCAGAGAATGCTCTTGTCTAAGAAGACAAGCAAAATGATAATCAAAAGCATGAATGAGAATGGCTGCTTCGTTCTCCTTTTAAACAAGTTAAGGGTGCTTTGTCATGGGCCCCACACTTTAGGGTTTCCTCTCTAGAATGATCTCCTCCTCATGCAAACTGCGCTGGCCCACCAAGTGAAGCTTATCTTCTCTATCTGCGCAGTCAACTTGGCCTCTTCTAGAATTATCCACCTGCAATTTGTCTCTTTTCACACATGGGGTGTGAAATCCAGTTCTTTATTGATCCCCTTTCACATTATAAGGATTCCTTATTCAGATTTTTATTATCAATGGGTTCTCTTACCCATTTATTATCCTCCTAAAGAAAAAGAAAAAAAAAATTTAATGTTCCATAAAATTTTGGAACATTACACTTCGGCCTGCCCGACTCACAATGCAATAATATGCATTATATGGGTCGGGACCATGGGAGACCCAGACCCCACCCGATCAATGGATAGCCACCACACGCAGCCGATGGGGGTCGAACTCGCCTGGCCTGAATGAGTCGGCCCACCAATGAGTGGTTCCCCACCATATTTAAACAAACCTTCAACAATCAATAAACCTTTGACTATATAAAAACCAAAGCCACGTATTCCAAAAAAATTCCACACCAAGTTTGGGGCAGGCGAGTTTTTAACTCGGTCCACCCCCATATTATTTTTCGACACCACCAATGGACCAATGACCCAATGTTGGTAGGTTTTCCATCCTTTTAATATAAAAACTTCAACATTTTCCATTTGACCCAATCAGTGGAGGGCGGAGCAGCTAGGGGTGCAGAACCCTAAGTTGGGAATCTTGATACATGTTGAAAAGATTCATTTTCGTTCCAGAGGTGCCAGGGTAAGAACGAGGCAAGTTTATAGTCAATTTTGCATGATATTTCACCAGCAATCCAACCATGTAGTCCGTTTCTCCAGCCGAGGTCTCCATTTTCAAGCCATCATCAGAAGTGGAGGTATAAGGTGTCACTTTTGTAAAGTTCCTTGTAATTCATTTTTGCTGCCAATTTAATGAAAGAGGCCTCCCCACATTGAGCAAGGCCCAGAGACATAGCCCACACTACGTGAACTTCGTAATCAAATCATCTTATGTATTTTATATCATGTTCTCTTATGATTTTTTGCTTATTTTCATGTTTTTAAGTTACTTGGTTATACACTCTTTTATATGCAATTTCGTATGCATCCATGAAGTAAAAAATCCAGATCAAGTTTGGTATTAGAGTGGGTCTTCTTCATGTGAGTTGCATGAGTGAATGCTAACCAGGAACAAGCTCCAAAGAGGTGAAGGAAAACTTAAATCCTTTGACCTTGAAGCGGGGTGTGCACCATGAAGATGGAACATGGCAGATGAGGATACACAAGTGGAAGAAGAGAGAAATTATTAGAAGATATTCTTCAACATGGTAGAAAAAGTTGACAAGTTGTTTGCAGAAGTGAGAAGACAATAATGTTGAGATTTTTTGTATTTGGGGTAGCATCAGTTGTGCTCTAGCTCCCAAATTTTGTGGAGAGACTAGAGTACACTTGATCTACAAGACCTAGAAATTTATTTGGGAAATTTCATCTGGTTTAGGAGATATTAAATTAATTAATTATTTTAATGTATTTCCTAAGTTAAAACTTAGGGAACTCAAATAATTAAAGTGAATTTAATTAAACATGTGATGAAATTGTCTTAAGTCACACGGATCAAGCTTTTTAATCTTGCATACTGATTCCAGATCGTATCATGGTCATAGATGCCAACAAGAAAATTATAAAGGAAAGGCTGGGGTCATTTGTAAAGACACACAGGCAGAAGCATTGAAGCAACAGATTATGTGGGGCAGTATTGCTAAGAATCTTCATAAGTGTTTTGGCCTACAAAGAGGAATTTTTGATAAGGATGATATAATCCCGTGTCTTAGAATCGGCCAAAGGAGGCAGACTACCAGAAAGCAGCGCAGTAGCTATGAGAGCAAATAGTGAGGAAGGCACACCTACCGTGTGCTATGCATTCCCTTCAAGAATAGCATTATTTTCTTCATAGAAACCTCATGACGCAGATACCCTAAGGGTAGCGTAAGGCCTGCGCTCTCACCCGGCCGGGGGGTAACGCAACCCTTTCCCCGGGAACGTGCTGAGGGACATAGAGGCTTCGTGGGCAAGGCTGGGGTTTTTAGCCCTACCTTGGCCTGCTCTATAAACCCGTTTGAGGGTGTGGATCAGTCATTATTTTGGCCCTAGATCAGCCAATGAACTGTAGATCTATTATTTCTTTGTCAGGTTTTCTAGATCTGGAACCCAGGCATGTTGTATTCAAAAAATTCTTAATAATAAAACCCTCCAGCAGGCAGAAGGACGATTTCCCGCATTGGGTTTTTCTGGGGACTATTTGTCCAAAAATAACTGTGTCACTTTGTCTATGTGTGCATGAACTTGCTCTAGATCTGGAATGGTGGAGATCCGTTATGTGTTTTGCTTCGATTTTAACTCCAATGGTCTGGCTAATAACTTATCTAAGTAGTATGAACATAACTAGATAGCACGGTAGTGCTCACAGCAAAGGATTCAAGAAATCTCCACACAAGGGACAGATAACCGCGTATCTAGGAGGCCACCCACAAGAGACTAAAAGGTCTGTTGTAAAATCAACTCAAAAAGAGAAGAAAAGAGATATAAACGTCTTAGAAATGAGCCACTTCGAGGGGGCAACCTCCAATACATTACATAAATGAAAAATTCTTGGATGATACAATTTACAAAACCTCCTTTCTATATATAGGAGTCCATGGGGCCATAATGTAATCCTAGTGGGCCACAATGTAATCCTAGCCGACCTAACAATAACAATTTAAGGGCACAATAATAACAATATGGGGGTTACAAGGGTACAATAATAACAATAAGGGGGTTACACTAACAACAATAAGGGACTATACTAGTAATATAGGGACCTAACATGCCCCTCTCCTTCAAAAAAGTGTTGTCCTCAACACTTGAGTAGCTCTGGGTGCTTCTGTATAAAATTCTCATCCTCCCATGTAGAAACTTCAGTGGGTAAGTTCTTCCACTTGATGAGATACTCTGAAATTGATCGATTCCGTAGTTGTCGAGTTCTTGTTTCCATGACCGCTTCTGGTTCCAATATGATTTTTCCTTCCTCATCAAGTTCTGGCAATATTGTTTGAACTGGAAGATTTTCTCCTATAAACTTCTTTAAGCATGAAACATGGAAAACTGGATGTACTCGCGAAGAAGCAGGAAGCTCCAATTTGTATGCCATAGTACCAATCTTTTGCAACACCTTGTAAGGACCATAGTACTTTTGCGATAATTTATTATCCTTCTTTGCTTGCTTGAGGGACATTTGTTTGTATGGTTGTAGCCGTAAAAATACCCAATCTCCTACATCAAAACTTCTCTCGCCACGATGTTGATCTGCCTGTTGTTTCATTCGATTTTGTGCCAAATTCAGGTTATCCTTTAAGAGTTGGAGAACTTCTTGCTGATGCTCGATGTGATATTCCACTGCTTGAACCTTCAAATTTTCCCTTAAAGATGATGGGATGGATGGTGGATGATATCCATAAAGTGCCATAAATGGGGTCATTTTTGCTGCAGTATGGAAGGAAGTGTTATACCACCATTCAGCAAGAGGTAACCACTTGACCCATTGTGTTTGTTTATCAGATACAAAACAACGAAGATATCCTTCCAAACATTTATTTACTATCTCAGCTTGACCATCAGATTGAGGATGATAAGATGAGCTATGAGCTAATTGAGTACCCAAACAAGAAAATAACTCCGTCCAAAAATTTCCAGTAAAAATGGGATCTCCGTCGCTCACAATAACCCTTGGGCTTCCATGTAGCTTTTGAATTCTATCCATAAATGTAGTAGCAACTGTACTTGCTTTAAATGGATGAGATAATGCACAAAAGTGTGTATACTTGGTAAGTCTATCAACTACCACCATGATGACACTCTTTCCTTCGGACTTAGGTAAACCTGTGATAAAATCCATTGAAATCTCCTCCCAACGTTGACTCGGAATGGATAAAGGTTGTAGAAGTCCTGGGGTCTTAATTGTTTCCACTTTATTCTGCTGGCAAACCAAACATTCCGCCACAAACTTTCGAATATCAGATTTAAGGCCATCCCAAAAAAATTCTTTCTTCACCCTGCGGTAAGTTTTTAAAAATCCTGAGTGTCCTCCTAAAGGAGAAGTGTGCAATTCCAGAAGAATCTTTTGTTTTAGTTGGGAATTCTTACAAAGATATAAGCTATCTTTGTACCATAAGGAATCATTTTTCCAACTAAATGTATCAGATGTACTAGGATCTTGCTGCAACTTTTGAATGAGTGTCCATACATCTTTGTCCTTCTTCATTCATCTCTTGCTTCGGTTATCCAATCTGGTTGGATAATAGAAATGGCACAAAGCAATGCTTCCACCTCTTCATTCTTTCTTGAGAGTGCATCTGCAACAACATTAAGCTTTCCTTTTTTGTATATTATTTCAAAGTCATAACCCAACATCTTTGTGACCCATTTTTGCTGCTCTTCTGAAGATAGTCTTTGTTCCAAAAGTGTTTAAGACTATCATGATCAGTTTTTACCTTGAAGTGTCTTCCCATTAGGTAAGTTCGCCATTTCTTTAGTGCATGTAGTATTGCTAACATTTCCTTCTCATAAATAGGTTTCTGTAAATACTTTCCTTTGATTGGACGACTTTCAAAAGCAATGGGTCTTCCTTCCTTCATTAAAACTGCACCAATTCCATTTCCTGAGGCATCACATTCCACAATAAAGGTTTTTGTAAAGTCTGGTGTAGCTAAGACCGGTGCTAGGCACATTGCCTCTTTAAGTCGTTCAAAGGCCTTAGTTGCTTCAGGAGTCCATGAAAATGCATCTTTCTTCAATAATGTTGTTAGAGGTGCTGCTATTCTCCCATACTTCTTAACAAACTTGCGATAATACCCTGTTAACCCGAGAAATCCTCGCAACTGCTTTATGGTTGTGGGAACTTTCCATTCCTTAATGGCTTTAATTTTGTTAGGGTCCACTTTAACCCCCTCGTGAGATACAATATGACCCAGATATTCCATCTCTTGTACTCCAAAGAAACATTTGGACTTTTTTGCATATAATTGTTTCTCCTGCAATAGTTTGAGCACCCTGTCAACATGTTCAACATGATCCTTCCAAGACCTGCTGTAGATTAGTATATCATCAAAAAATACTAGCACAAATTTTCTAAGGAAGGGTTTGAAATGGAATTCATCAACCCTTGAAATGTAGAAGGTGCATTGGTAAGGCCAAAAGGCATGACCAAAAATTCATAATGACCCTCATGAGTTCGAAATGCTGTTTTTGGAATATATTCAGTCTTCATTCTAATTTGATGATATCCCGAACGAAGATCCAACTTGGTAAAATAAATTGCTCCATGTAATTCATCCAATAATTCATCAATCACAGGAATGGGAAATTTGTCTTTAATGGTGAGCTTATTGAGCTCCCTATAATCCGGACACATTCGCCATGATCCATCCTTCTTGTGTACCAACACTACAGTAGCAGAGAAAGAACTTTGACTGGGTTGAATTATACCCGCCTCTAACATTTCTGCAATCATACGTTCAATTTCGCTCTTTTGGAAGTAAGGATATCTATAAGGCCTGATGTTTGGAGGAACACTTCCTGGGATCAAATGAATAGCATGATCATGATCACGAATAGGTGGGAGTCCTTTGGGAGTTTCAAACACCTTGGAATGATTGTCCAAGACTTGTTGGAGATCTGCAGAAATAGATGATTTTGATGTTGGAACTTCTAGTGAGCATAATTGTTCAATTACGCCTCGTTGTTCTTTCTTTAGAAGCTTTGTCATGCCATTAGAGCTTATTATCCTTCCTGGCTTCCCTTCAATACCCCGTAATTCGACTTCCTTTCCTTCTGAAAAGAATTTCAAGAAAAGTTCTTGAAAAATAAAAGCTACCGTCCCCAAAGATTGTAACCATTGTACTCCTAGTACAACATCAGCACCTCCCATAGGAATGGAAAGCATTGGACTATTCAATACATATTCCCCCATGGTTAGCTTGATATTTTGGCATTTTCCAGAGAAATTTATAGTTCCTCCATTTGCAACCATCACTTGACATTCTGGTGCTGGGTATAGGAAACAATTCAATTCCTTGGCTACCTTACAATGAATAAAATTATGGGTGCTACCTTAATCAATCAACACTATTACCTTTTTCTTCTTGATATGTCCTTCTATCTTGAGAGTTTGAGGAGTGGTAATTCCTACCAATGCATTACACGATATGGTCGGACTCATTTCTTCCTCTTCTAGGGCTGGTTCCTGGTGTATATCCTCTTCTTGTTCATTTTCTTCTTTCTCTTCACAATCTATGTAAAATAATTTCTTCTCAGCACACTTATGACCTTTAGTGTATTTTCTATCACAACTGTAGCAAAGCCCTTTTGCTCTTTTTTCTTCCAATTGTTGTGGTGTCAACCTTGTAGGTTGTGGAAATCTAGGCGTAGCAACACTTCCTTCTTTATAGAATGGAGTGGTAGGCTTCCTTGTCGCCATAATTTTACATTCAACTTTTCTTGCCAACCTGAATGCCTTCTCCAATGAATCAGGTTCCAAAACGCGAACTTCATGTTGGATGTTATCCTTTAAAGTGCCTAGGAAGAGATCAATCTTGTGTCCCTCTGGAATATCAGTTACCCTTATATTCAATTTTTGGAAGTCCTCAATGTGCTGCCCCACTAAACCCTTTTGTTTGAGATTTATCAATTGGGTAAAGAAGGTGTTGCTCTTTGTATCCTCATAATGTGCCATCATTTCCTCCGTAAAAATTGACCAAGTGACAATTTTTTTACGGGAGCAAAGCCATTGATACCATACAAATGTATTTTGTTCTAAATGTAAAGTTGCAATGCGTACCCTTTGCGTGTTTTGCACGTTATGGAGATCAAAATATTGCTCCATCTGTAGTATCCATGTTACAGGATCCTTTCCATCAAACTTCCTCATATCCATTTTTGGAATATGGTGGTTCTTTCCGCCAACATTTGAGTTTATGGAATCATGATTAACATTTATTTTGTTCTCATCAAGAGGTTCTTCTCCTATATTTCCGCCATTAGGAATCATTTCTGGTTTTAAGCTTGTCATCAAGCCTTCCATGTATGCTTTTAGATCATTCTTCATGTCATCCATCTTAGCTTCCATGCCGACTTCCATGCCATCCATCTTAGCTTCAAAACCATTCATCTTAGTTTCCACGCCTTTCTTCAAAACTTCCATTTCATTTTTTGTTGTTCTTTGCGAGAGCGAAATTTGTTGCATTTGCTCATGTAATTTTGACATGTCATGTTGCCATTCTTCATCTTCATGAGTAATAGTAGAGCCTTCTAAAGGCTTAATGGGTGTTGAATTCTTTTTAGGGGCCATTTCAGACTCCAATATTGATATCTATTCTACAATAGGCCCTTGCAATCAATTCAACTTGATTCTTCAAACAAGACTTATGCAATTCGGAAAAAAAAAATACACACCTTTTACTAGCTTTGAGGAGCTCGATATTGAAATTGTATTATCTCTGTGCTTGAAAATCTTCGATATCTGAAATTCAGCCCTGTAGTAGACCTCTGAAGCTTCTTTCAAATGCCACAGGTCTGACCTGATTTTGATGCTCCAAGACAAAGTTGTGTCCAATCTCCCACAATGACCTAATTCTGGACTGGTTCAGTAGAGCGAACTTGTACGACTTGCCACGTGTCACTGTTTTGTCCTTTGTCTCTGAAATTGATAGCGAAGAAACTACAGGCTGTGTACTTGTGACCACTTTTGACGGCACTCAAATCCAATCTTCAGAGAGAGAGTTATTGAACTTTTCCCACGATCACCTCTTTGAGATGAAATTCAGGAGCCTGAAAAAGCACTACCTTCCACAGATCATATCTCCAAAAATATTGCGAACCAAGTTTTGAAATTTTTTGACGAATTTCCTCAGGATTTCAGCTTCACACCATATGAATTTCAGACTCTGACCCTTCGTACAAAAAATTTTATAGCGCAAATTCCACGATGACCTGTTTATGAGCCTGAAAAAATACCTAAATTCCACAGATGATATCTCCTCAAATATTGGGAACCAAGATCTGAAATTTTTAGACAACCTTCCTCAAGATTTCCGCTTCGCACCCTAAAAATTTCAGCTTCTGAAGCTTCGTAGAAAAAAAGTTGTAGCGAAAATGCCACGATGACCTGTTTGGAGCAGCGAAACCCTAGAATCCCAAACCTCTGATACCAAATGTTGTGTAACCAACTCAAAAAGAGAAGAAAAGAGATATAAACGCCTTAGAAATGAGCCACTTCGAGGGGGCAACCTCCAATACATTACATAAATGAAAACAATTTTGATGATACAATTCACAAAACCCCTTTCTACATATAGGTGATACTCCTTATGGGGCCATGAATGTAATCCATCACGCCATAAATGTAATCCAGCCAGAGCTAAGAATAATAATTTAAGAGCACACAATAATAACAAAATGGGGTTACAAGGGTACAATAATAACAATAAGGGGTTTACACTAACAATAATAAGGGGCTACTAGTGATATAGGGACTCAACATTCTAGATGGAAAAGCAGCAAACGTTAGATCTAAAGGAAAACTAAATTTTGAAAATATTCATACTGCATGGAAGGCACACGTGTAGCTTGAATCTGTCTCTCTAGAGGCCCACAATACCGTGCAGAGGTAGCTCAGATTCAGCGTTGGATTGGTCTGTTTGGTCTGAAGCCAGCCAGTGTGATGTAGATATGAATCTGTCAGATCCAGAAAAGACTGAAAATTAGCTGCAAAAATTCAGAAGGTGCTGGTGGGGTTAAATTTCTAAAGTTTTCAGATTTTCAGTCTAAGCACAATCGATAAAGAGCGGGAGGAGATCAGCTTCTCAAAGAGTTTCTAGCCAAAGAAACTTGTAGATTGATCAAAGGATCAAAGAGAGTTGAATCATTGTTTATTTGGTAGATTTCCAAGAAGGGAAATCAGTTGTTAGAGGGAGCAGAAGGTGCATGTTTCACCAAGGGCCTTAGATCTAATTCTCTAGCAAATGGAAAAGGAAGTTCTGACACATTTTGAGCATATGGCTCCTCATGGACTGCATGATCAGGACAGGCTAGATGGCCTCTCAAAATTTTCAATTTGGAAGGAAATGATCCTAATAGTCCTTGAGGCATACAATCTTAGAGACCATGCAGATCAAACTCTGGCCACACCAACCGATCTAGATCTCCTTCAAAAGCATAAGGAAGTTGTTGGGCATGCCAAATGGTTGATTGTGGATGGAATTAAAGACCATATTGTACCACACTTAGCTAAGAATAAGACATCTAATGAGATGTGGAAGGCCTTAATCTCCCTATATGAGGGAAAATCTGTCCAAAGAAAGATTTTGTTGGAGACACAAATGAGGTCATTCATGATGACCAAGGGAGAAGACATGGAGCATTCCCTCTTCATACTGCAGTCGATCAGAGATCAGTTGACTGCAATGGGTGCTAAGGTGGAAGACAATGTGATGGTCACGATCTCCCTCAATGCAGTCACAGATGAAAGGGAAAACTTTGTCCAAAGTATCTTGGGCAAAGCGGACCTCCCAGATTGGGACAGCTTGTGGTCAATTCTACGTCAAGAATAACTCCAAAGATTCACCAAGAAGCACTATAGCTCTAGATCGAGCAAAGTGAAGAAGGAAGATGAGAAAGATGTAGCCTTGGCATCAAATAGGCAGCAGGGCAAGAAGAAGAAGGATTTGTCAAAGATCGAGTGCTTCCAATGTGGTGAAATGGGACATTTTGCCAACAATTGTCCTCAGAAGAAAAAGGACAATGAAGCTTCTTCTTCTTCTTCCAAGGCTATTGTGGCAGATGATGGGTCAGAAGATGATGCAGCCATGAACGCTCATGAACCACGAAAGTGGGGCGACATGGATATGTAGAGGAGCTACATAGAAGGAGGAAGGATCCTTGAGTAGCTCATCTCTTGGATCACATGCAAGCTATGGAAGCCTTAAGATAGTAGCGGGACAAGTGGAGCAGTGGGTGCATAGATCATAGTTGAAGCAGAGGTAGATTTGAAGACTGGGAGGAGCAGCGCAGAGCAACAGCAGCAGTAGTGTAGAAGCAGCAACAGAGCAGAGGATAATGTGACTTCAGCAGCACAGAGGCTGATGTGACTTCAGTAGTGTAGAGCAGAGCTACTTATGTAGTGCAGAGCTACAGTAGCACAAAAGGCTTCAGAGGGACAGCGCAGTGTAGCAGTAGCGTGAGCGATTTCAGCACAAGGGAATGATGTGACTTCAATAGTGCAGAGGGAGTCTGCTTATGCAGTGCAGAGCTGTAGTTGTGAATCATCCTTCAGATGTCAGCACAGGTCTATAGCCTATGGAGCTTCAGTGATGAGGATGCAACCCATATGACTTATCTGTCAAATATTGGGTAGGAGATTCAGTTGTTTCTCTTAACAACTGAAGTTGCAGTGCAGCAGATCAACAGTGGTAGTGTTATGAGCAACACAGATGCAACATATTGAGAGGGAGTTGTAGTACAGAGGTTGCAGTGGCAGTGGCTGAGTCATGAGTAGCAGTACAGAATGGTAGCAGCAGTGCAGAGTTGAGTGGCAGCAGGCCAAGCATCAACAACACAGAACAAGTACGCAAAATCATGTAATGCATAGTGTGATGTATTGCTAGAGCACACCCTTGATGCTAAGAGGGAGTGTTGAGATTTTGTGTATTTGGGGTAGCATCAGTTGTGCTCTAGCTCCCAAATTTTATGGAGGGACTAGAGTACACTTGATCTACAAGACCCATAAATTGATTTGGAAAATTTCATCTGGTTTAGGAGATATTAAATTAATTAATTATTTTAATGTAATTCCTAAGTTAAAACTTAGGGAACTTAAATAATTAAAGTGAATTTAATTAAACATGTGATGAAATTTCCTTAAGTCACATGGATCAAGCTTTCTCTTAATCTTAGCCGTTGATTCAAGATCTGATTATGGTTTTTGGTTTCCCAACGAGAAAAGTATAAAGGAAAGACTTGGGGTCATTTGTAAAGACACATAGAGGCAGAGCACTGAAGCTAAGCCAAGATTCTAGGGCGGGTTTGCTAAGAATTCTCAGAATTGTTTTAGCTGCAGAGAGGGGAATTTAGACTAAGGGGATGATCTGATCCGAGGGTCTAGAATCAATAAGAGGGAGATATCAGCTCAGAGAGGCGGCATAGAGAAGCAGGAGAGCAGCAGTAGGGAGGGCATCAACTGTGCTACGTAGGTGTTGTGCAGTCCCTCAAGGACAGCGTGATTTTCTACAGGAAACCCTTAGGGGTTACGCAGAGACCCTAAGGGGCAGCATAAGGACTGTGTCATCTATTCTGGGGTAACGCAACCCTTTTCGGAGCAGCGCTGAGGGACACAGAGGCTTCATAGGTTGACGTAGAGACTTCAGGGGCGGCGGTGGGGTTTCTAGGCCCTAATTTTGGCTGAGTTCTATAAATCCCATTTGAGGGTTTGGATTAGTCATTATTTTGGCCCTAGATCAGCCAGTGAGCTCTAGAACTATTATTTCTCTGTCAGGTTTTCCAGATCTGGAACCCAGGCTTGTTGTATTTAGAAAATTCTTAATAATAAAACCCTCTAGTAGCCAGAAGACCAGTTTTCCCACATTGGGTTTTTTTGGGGACTATTTGTCCAGAAATAACTGTCACTTTGTCTATGTGTGCATGAACTTGTTCTAGATCTGAATTGGTGGAGATCTGTTATGTGTTTTTCTTCGATTTTAACTTGAATTTTATTCAGTTAATAACTTATCTAAGTAGGAGGAGCATAACCAGATTAATAGTAAAAATTTATGCATAAAGTGTAAAGATTCGGAAATTTCTACAAATCAAGCATGACATGAAAGAGCTTGATGATCATATATCGGTACACCATGGAGGTGGAGGAGAAGAGCCTCCTCCCTCTCCATATACCTATGAAATTTCTTCTTCTTCCTCTTCTCATCATTCTAACAGGCAGCATAAAAATACATCTAAGAAGCCATTTTTAAAGTTAGATGTAAAGTTTGATTTTACCACATATAATGGAGAACGTAATGCAAATAAAATAAAAGATTGGATCATAAATATAGAGGTTTATTTCCATATTCATAAAATTGAGGAGGATGAGGCTAAGAGCCAATTAGAATCCCTTTGGTTGAGTGGCAACACTCTCATTTGGTGGGAGAGGAAGTTGCAGATAGGCAACAAAAGCTTGGGCAATCTCCTTTCTTCTCGGTCCAATTTTGTTTCTGCATTAAAATATTAGTTATATACTTTAGGTTATCGACAAAATGCTTTAATGGAATGGAAATATTTGAGACAAGGAAAGGGTCAAAATGTACAAAGATTCACAAAAGAGTTTAAGAGACAAGCTTTGAATTTTAACATTCCACTTGATTCACCTGAAACTATAACAAAGTATATTGGTGCTTTACATAGTTACATCATAAATTTTTTGTTACTATTTGAGTCTACTACTATTGATGTGGCCATTGTGAATGCCATTCACCTTGAAAGCAAGGGCAAGAATGATAAAGAAGAGCAGCCAAAGAAATCGCCTTTCAAACCTCATAATGACAAGTTCAAAGGAAAAGGAAAGGGAAAGGTCAATAAGGAAACTACAACCAAGAAGGAGGAAGGAGAAAATACATATTGCACTCATTGTAAGAAGGAAGGCCATGATGATGAACATTGTTGGAAGTTGCACCCGAAGTTCAAACCAAAAAGATTTGGTGGAAAGAACAAGCAAAATATGGTAGCAAATGTACAACAAGACCTTGGATCTGATTCTGGTGATGGAACATAGATCACAATAGTGGGCTTACAAGGTAACCTTTCACTTCATGCTAATGAAAATTTTGAATTACATGCAAGTACAATTTATTTGAATGAGTCTCTTTTTAATGAACGAAAGAGGACTAATTTGTTCCACATTAGAGTCGTAATGAAACATACTAAGGTGGAAACCTTGTTTGATCCAGGCTCACAAGTAAATTTGATTTTGGAATCCTTGGTTAAGAAATTGGGATTATAAACCAAGCCTCGTCTGAAACCTTACCCTCTTGATTGGGTGTGTGATAAATCCAAATTACATGTAACCAAACAGTGTAAGGCTAGATTTGTGATTGCATCCAAACTAGTAGATGAGGTTGATCTTGATGTTGTACCTTTGGATATCTGTGGCATGGTATTGGGGAGTCCATATTTTTTTTCTTTCGCCGTGAAAATAAGTATCATCTCACGAAATATGAGGTGGAATACATTATTAGAGCTCATTGTGCCAAAATCAGTACCAGACTTGTCAGTGTGGGTTAGATGAAGAGGTTGGTGAATTCCATCAAAGGGTGAATGCTCATTTTTGTGAGAGAAAAAGATGCAAAGACATATGAAGCTTTCCAAGGTTGTGATCCCTCTCATAAGAGGGAATTGTATGAAATTGTTTCTAACTATGATGTTTTTTTTTCAGGAACCAATTGGGTTGCCTCCAAAGCATGAAATCCAACATGAGATTCATTTGCAGGAGGATGCTCCTTTACCCGACATTGGTATGTACAATTTGTCATCCATTGATATGGATGAGATAAAGAAAAAGGTGTAGGAATTGTTGAACCAAGAGGTCATAAGACAAATTTCTTCTCCATGTGGCTCACCTATTGTGTTGGTGCCAAAGAAGGATGGCACATGGAGGATGTGAATGGACTACAGAGCACTCAAAAAAGTAACGGTGAAGAATCAGTACCCTCTCCCTTGCATCGATGATTTGTTAGATCAATTGAAAAAAAAATCTATTTCACAAAATAGGACTTGCACAGTTGTTATCATTAGGTCAGGATTGCATAGCAGGATGTATGGAAAATTGCATTCAAGATGAAACAGGGGTTGTTTGAATGATTGGTGATGCCATTTGGAGTATGCAATGCTCCGGCCACATTCATGAGGGTGATGTATGATATTTTCAAGCCTTTTATTAATGATTTTATACTTGTATATCTTGATTACATTTTTGTCTATAGTAGGACATGGAATGATTGTGTGATTCATGTCAAAAATGTTGAAATGGCAACAAGAAATGGCACCCCAAGGGGTATTCTAATTTAATTTTCCCTTAATTAAATTAGAAGTAAATTGTAATTCCACATCACATGACATCTTGTAAGTGTTAACTGAGTTAGAAAGACTTTTTTATCTCATTCAATTCAAGTTGGAGGTCAAACTAGAGGCATGTAGAGTTCTCCCTAAGTTTTAGGGGGTCCAGTTGCAGTTTATTTTGAGTTGTAATTAGTTAACTCAATTATTTGTGTTAAAATCAATTTAACTAGTTCTAACTGAGAGATGAGATAGTGATAGGTCGAGTGAATTAAATATGATTTAATTCACATGCAATGATCAATCAGATAATTGATAATTTTCTATAAATGGTTGTTGCATGTCAGTTCTAAGGAAGGCCCAATTAAGATTGGAGTTAAATGGAAGAGAATTATCAGTTGTATAATTAGAAAATTGTACAAATCATTCATGATATCATCAGGATGCCTTGGATGTATTGCACAAGATATTGATGGGAAATTCCTAATTAATATGGGCTCAATTATCCCAAGAATGTGTGAGCAAGGATGGCCATGCAAAGGAAAGGAACTGGTTAAATATTGGACCAAACTTGCTTAGATCAGAGTGAGACAGTCAGCAAAGTGCATAGGTTCTTAGGAAGAGATATAAAATTGTATTGTTTCATGTTCTTGACTTTATGCAATATAAAGATAGCAGGATTTATAGCTGAGGCTTTCCCCAGATAAATGTTTGTGTTTTGTAATTGATATTTTTTCTCTTTCTTTTTCATGTGATTGTGGGATCGTAATTGGTTTCCGCAATTTTTAGAATTGATTCAGTATTTTGTTTTAGTAAATTGAAATATCTTTTGAATCTATTTAGATATTTCTACGTGGTACCAGATTAGGAATCACTATAGAACAGAAGTATTAGAGATTTTTTAGAACAGGTGAATCGAATTTGCAGAGTTATTCTTCAGGACCAGTAGCAGATCAAGATGTCTTTCTCTGGATTGAGACTTGAATATGCCCTTAAGGTTAATTCGAATTAAATTGCATGGAAGGATAGGATGGAGGAAGTGTTGGAGGACAATGGACTGAATAAATTCATAGATAGTGATATTCCTCAACCCGCAGCAGCAGATGCTCAACTTCTTGATGCATGGAAGAATAATGCAGCAAAGTCGAGAAAGATTTTGTTAGAAGGAGTTTGGGATTATATTGTCTCGAACCTCCATGGAAAGGAAAATACATATGCTATGTGGAAGGTCTTAAAAGATCTGTTTTAGAATAGCAACGACCACAAGAAGTTGGCACTGAAGAACAATCTTGGAAAGATCAATATGGAGAAGGGAAACACGATTCCAAAATACTTGAAGAAGTTCACTCAATGCGATATGAGCTTGGAAGTGTTGGGGTTACAGTTTCAAGGATGATTTTGTGATCCTAGCACTTCTAGGACTTCCCAAGATTTGGCATAGCTACCAGGACTCGGTGAATGGGAGGGAGAAGCTACTAGAGTGGGAGAGGTTGTGGTCTGCTTTGGTAAAATAAGAAGTTCAATGGAACACCGGAGATGGATCCTCATCGAAGACTGACGATGAGGAGAAATTTTCCTTGGCTGGAAATGCGAAGAAATGGAAAGGGAAGGCATCCCATTCCAAATCAGATTCCGATCAGGCGGGAAAGAAGTGATACCTATCAAAGGTATAAAAAAATCACAGTCATGAGACTGGAAACTATGCTACAAAGTGCCCACACAAGAAGACCAACAAGAAGTCCTTAGGAGGAGCGGTAGGTGAAGCACTTGATTCACAGTTCAAGTTGGATTTCACCCTCATTGCATGCATGGTGTCATCGGTGATGGTTTTTGTGTGGTACTTAGATAGTGGAGCTTCATTCCATATGACTGACAACAAAGGATTTTTTAGTAACTTGGAGGATAAGGATATCCATATTCACATTGATATGGGAGATGAAGATAGGTATAGAGCTACCGACATAAGTACAATTACATTTCAGAGGGAGTCAAGGACTCCTATCACATTAAAATATGTCATGCATGTTCCTGGTTTAAAGAATAATTTGGTTTTTGTTGCTATGTTGGAAGATCATGGATATGATTTGATATTCAGTGAAGGAAAGGTGTTCCTTCATCACAAATCCATGGGATAGGTGAAGAAGATTGGGGTTCGAGTAAAGAACCTCTACAAATTGGATGTAGAAGACCATGCTACCCTGAACACGAAAGCAGAGAATGTGGAGAGCCAAGACATCGGTGAGTTATGGCACAGGAGATTGGGCCATCTACACCATGGAAATTTGAAGATCATGGAGAAGATTTCTACAGGACTTCCAAAGGGTTCACTTGTGCAAGTAGATACATGCAAAGGGTGTAGATTTGGGATGTTGGGTATGTGTTATATTCTTTCCACGACTAGCCTCATGCGTTGTACGTTGCACCGGGCACGGCAGGGGAGTCACAAGGGGGGAGGCAGCCCCCAATGTTGGGGTCTGGGGCAGCGCCCCGACGAAAATTTGTTTGGTGTGCGAACCCACTCATAGGCGGACCCACCCATGTTTTGTGCATGATTTTGCACATGGTTTTGGGGTACGATGGTTTTCGGCCCCTGGTATTTTGTAGATCCGGTCAAGGGAACTACGGTTATGTTCTAATCCAGGGTTAATGGGTTGGGGTTTATGTATGCTTCGGCATGTATATATATGTGTTGTAACACTAAAAGAAATATAATGAAAAATCAAGTTGGTCGTCCCAATTTGGGATCCAGGGGAAAATCTTTGTGTTTATCTGTTTTATGTTTTATGCTCTCGCTATTGTTTATTTTCTGTTATAAGATTCGTGTGTAGATCATTTCTGTTCAGGGTTAAAACCTACATTTGGTATCGGAGTTGTTTCGGCTTCAAGGGGACGCCTTTGCTACTGAGGGTTTTTTGCTTGGGTCTGAGGTAGACCCTGTTCAGTGGGAGATCTACGGGATTGATTCTTGCGGTGAAAGAAGATGGCGAGCGGCGGAAAGATAGAGATCGAAAAATTTAATGGTCAGATTTTTGAGTTATGGAAGCTCAAGATGGAGGATCTGCTGGTGGATAAAGATCAGTGGATCGCGATAGATCCGGGTACTTAACCAACAGCAATGTTAGATGAAGACTGGAAGAAACTGGATCGGAAGGCTAAGAGCACAATACGGTTGTGTGTCTCAGATTCAGTATTGTTGAATGTATCTAGGGAAGCTACGGTGAAGAATTTGTGGGAAAAACTTGGGAATTTGTACCAATCTAAGTCTCTGGTGAATAATTTGTTCCTACGGAAAAAGTTGTATAACCTGAGGATGAAGGATGGAGACTCGGTGACAGAGCATCTGAACGCCTTCAATACTGTGGTAAGTCAGTTGTGATCTGTTGATATTAAAATATCAGATGAAGATAAGTGCAACAGTTTGTTGTGTTCTCTACCAGACTCGTGGGATAGTCTGGTTATTGCAATATGTAGCAATACAACTACCTTGAATTTTGATGACATTGTCTCAGCCTTGCTGTCAGAGGAAATGAGACGAAGAAATATGGAGGGTCAAAATGGAGATGCCTTATCTGTACTGGGAAGGTCCCAAAACAAAAACAAGAATAAGGTTTCGAGTGGGATATCCAAATCCAGAGGGAGATCTATATCTCCTGGAAATTTTGTAAAGGTATGTTGGAGATGCGGAAAGGAAGGGCACTACAAAAAGGAGTGCAGATCTAAAGCTCTTGAGAAAGGAAAGGGATCTGATGATGCTCCTTCTGTAGAGGAAAAAACCACCTTGGATGAAGGTGGGGATGTGTATTTGGCTTCTTCCTCAAGTACACATGTAGATCATGAGTCATGGTTGATTGACTCAGGTGCATCCTTTCACTTCACTCCCCATAGGGAGTGGTTCTGCGAGTATGATAAATATGATGGTGGTGATGTCTTCCTAGGGGATGATAGGAAGGCCAGAATCGTCGGACGTGGAAAGGTCAAGCTGAAGCTGCAAGGTGGAAGGATTAGAACACTTCCTGGTGTTCTGCATATTCCTGCATTGGCCAAAAATCTGATTTCTGTAAGCAAGATGGATGATGCAGGTGTAAAAACAGTGTTCGAGAAAGATGCCTACAAGATGGTTCGGGGAGCACTGGTATTAATGCGGGGAGTTCGGACTGGAACTCTATACAAGCTACAAGGTAGCACTATGATTGATGGGTGTAACAGTTTTGTGGTTCCTGAAAGTGGAGTGGAAAGCCTAGCTGTCTTCGGAGAAAATACCATGCTATGGCATCAAAGGCTTGGACATATTGGAGAGAAGGGCCTTCGGATACTGCATAGAAATGGTATGGTAGAAGGTATGTCTAATTGCTCTCTGGATTTCGATTTCTGTGAACATTGTGTATATGGGAAGCAGAATCGGGTGAGTTTTCCCTTTGGTGCTAAGAGGGCGAACAAGATATTAGAACTTGTGCACAGTGATGTGTTTGGGCCTGTGTCAGTTCCATCACTGGGAAAGTCTGTGTACTATGTTTCATTCATAGATGACTTCTCAAGGAATACATGGATATATTTCTTGAGGAAGAAATCTGAAGTCTTTGACAAATTTAAAGAATTTAAGGCACTGGTGGAAAACCAGACAGAGAAGAAGATAAAGGCATTGAGGACAGATAATGGTGGGGAGTTCTGCAAGAAGGAATTTGAAGAGTTCTATAAGAAGTGTGGTATAGCACGGTAGAAGACTACTCCATACACACCTCAGCATAATGGAGTTGCAGAAAGAATGAACAAAACACTGATGGAAAAGGCAAGAATCATGCTCAGTGGTACCGGGTTAGGACAAGAATTCTGGGCAGAGGCAGTGGAGACTGCATGTTACTTAGTTAACAGATCTCCTCCATCAGCGTTGGAGGATAAGACTCCACATGCGGTATGGACTGGTAATAAACCCTCTCTTTCACATCTAATGGTATTTGGATGTGATGCATATGTACATGTTCCAAAGGAGAAAAGGACCAAGTTGGATAATAAATTTGAAAGGTGCATCTTTATTGGGTATAAGGATGGTTTAAAGGGTTACAAGCTTTGGAACCCAGAAACAAGGAAGGTTGTGTACAACAGAGATGTGGTGTTTAGAGAAGTGAAAGATGTTGTTAAACATGAAGTCCTACCAAAGGAACCTGAGAAGATAGAGTTTGAGCTAAAGGAGGATGAATCAGACTCTACAACAGAAGAAGACTCAGAAGAAGAAGAGCCACAAACTCCAGCTTTGAGAAGATCAGTTCGGGAAAGAAGGCAACCAGAAAGGTATAGTCCATCTGCTTTCTGTTCAGGTTTTGCCTTAACTATAACTGATGATGAACCCAGAACTGTCAGGGAGGCAGTAGATTCATAGGATGGAAAACTCTGGAAGGAGGCCATGGTTGATGAAATGGCATCCTTGCACAAAAATGATGCATGGGATCTGGTGGAGTTGCCGGCTGGAAGGAAGCCCATTGGGAGAAAATGGGTGTTTAAGAAGAAAATGAATGTAGAAGGCAAGGTGGAGAAATACAAAGCTCGGTTGGTAGCCAAAGGTTATTCCCAGGTGCCGGGAATTGATTTTGGTGATATTTTTTCTCCTGTTGCCAAAGTTACTTCTATTAGATTACTTTTATCTGTTGCTGCTGCATTTGATTTTGAAATAGAACAGATGGATGTGAAGACAACATTTCTTCACGGGGATCTAGAAGAGGAGATCTACATGAAGCAACCTGAAGGCTTTATGGTGAAGGGTAAGAAAGAACTGGTATGCAGGTTGAAGAAGTCTCTGTATGGGTTAAAACGGTCACCAAGGATGTGGTATCAGAAATTTGATACCTATATACGGGGACTTGGCTTCACCAGAAGCAAGGAGGATCACTGTGTTTATTTTAAATTAATTGGTGACCGTGTTATTTATTTGGTCTTGTATGTGGATGATATGTTATTGATTGGAAATGACAAAGAAATTATCCAAGATTTGAAGACCCAACTATTCTCCAAATTCGACATGAAGGATCTTGGTGCTGCAAACTATATTTTGGGCATGGAAATTAAGAGAGATCGGGCAAAGAGGAAGCTCTGGTTAAACCAAAGGAAGTATGTCGAGACTATATTGCAGAGGTTCAATATGTAGGATAGTAAACAGGTGAGTGTTCCTATTCCTGTAGGTTCAAAGCTGTCTGCTGAACAGTGTCCCAAGACACAAGAAGAAGAGGAGGATATGTCCAGTGTTCCATATGCAAGTGCAGTGGGTAGCCTGATGTATGCAATGGTCTGTACTAGACCAGACATTGCACATGCAGTGGGAGTATTGAGCAGGTTTATGTCAAACCCAGGGAAGGAGCATTGGACAGTAGTGAAGCGGGTTTTCAGATATTTACGTGGCACTGGTGATTATGGCTTGTGCTACCAGGGAAGACCAGGATTGGAAAGAATGTTGGACATTCGTGGTTTTGTTGATGCAGACTGGGCTGGAGATCTGGACCAAAGAAGATCTACAAGTGGGTATGTGTTTAGCCTATTTGGAGGCGCAGTCAGTTGAATGAGTAAAAGACAGTCTGTAGTGGCTCTTTCAACTATAGATGCAGAATACATAGCAGCCACTCATGCAAGCAAGGAAGCAGTTTGGTTACAAAGATTGTGTTCAAGTATGGGGTTGGTACAGCAAGCTATAAGGATAGACTGTGATAGCCAAAGTGCAATTTTCTTGGCTAAGAACCCTGCTTATCATTCAAAGACAAAGCACATTGATGTTCAATATCACTTTGTTAGAGATATGGTTGAGGCTAAAAGGGTGTTGCTGGTAAAGGTGGACACTTTGAAGAATGTTACAGATGCATTGACGAAGTCTGTGAGCACTCAGAAGTTCTCTTGGTGTAGAGAAACAATGGGTGTTGAAGAATTGGCCCAATGACTAAGCTCTCCTGTGGCCCCCTATGGAAAGAAAACAACAAGTGGGAGAATGTTGGGTATGTGTTATATTATTTCCACGACTAGCCCCATGCGCTGTACTTTGCGCCGAGCACGGCAAGGGGGTCACAAGGGGGGAGGCAGCCCCCACTTTTGGGGTCCGGGGCAGCGCCCCGGTGAAAATTTTTTTGGTGTGCGGACCCACTCATAGGCGGACCCACCCATGTTTTGTGCATGATTTTGCACACGGTTTTGGGGTACGATGGTTTTCGGCCCCTGGTATTTTGTAGATCCGGTCAAGGGAACTACGATTATGTTCTAATCCAGGGTTAATGGATTGGGGTTTATGTATGCTTCGGCATGTATATATATGTGTTGTAACACTAAAAGGAATATAATGAAAAATCAAGCTGGTCGTCCCAATTTGGGATCCAGGGAAAAATCTCTGTGTTTATCTGTTTTATGTTTTATGCTCTCGCTATTGTTTATTTTCTATTATAAGATTCATGTGTAGATAATTTATGTTCAGAGTTAAAACCTACAGGCGAAGTATACCAAAGCCACCTTTCACGATAAGGAAATTTGAGCAAAGGCGATCCTTAAGAGAGTTCACTTAGACGTGTGTGGACTATTCTTGACAACTTCCACAGAAAAACACAGGTATTATGTGACTTTTGTAGACAATTTTTCACACAATTCTTGGATTTTCTTCATGCAGAAGAAAGATCAGACATTCTCCAAGTTTTGTGAGTTCAAGGCACTTGTCGAGAAAGTTACATGGAATAAGGTGAAGGCTCTAAGGAGCAACAATGGTGGAGAATATGTCTCTAACGAATTCAAGAAATTTTGTGCTTCAGAAGGAATTCGAAGGGAATTGATAGAACCTCATAACGCATAGCAGAATGGGGTTGTAGAAAGGAATAATAGAACTATTATGGGAGAAACATGGGCTATGTTGCATGATCAGGGCCTACCATTGCATCTGTGGGCGTAAGCATGCAATACAACAGTATTTGTGTAGAACAGAAGTACTCATCAGATACTTGGCATGAGTACACCAGAGGAATCGTTTTCAGGTAAGAGACTAGATGTGTCACATTTTAAAAATTTTGGTTCATTAGTTTATTTCCATGTGACCAAAGATGCCAGGAATGAGCTAGAGCTAATAGTTGAGTTGGGGATATGTGTGGGGTACATTGATACACCTCACAACTATTGGGTGTACTTTCCAGCACACTGGATGAGAGTGGTCAGAAAAAATGTGAAATTCGATGAAGAGAAGGCCAGGAAAATTTCCCTTGAGATGGAGCTTCAGTTGCATGCAGTCAAGGAGCTCATGGCTCCAAAACAAGAACCTCGAGATGTGGAGAAGCCACAAGGAGAGGTGCAGAGAGTGGAAGCACCCACTCATGTAGAGACATCGTGAGACGGAAGGAAGCACACCAAAGAGTCTAACAGGTTATTGCTTTATGCTAGAGAGAATGTGGGAGCACCCACATCACAACGCAGGTAAAGAAGCTCCCAAAAGTGCTACACTAGATACATGGCTCTTATGAGCGAAGTTGTAGAGATAGAGCCATCCTATTTTGAGGAAGCAATGAAAAAACCAATTGGGTTTGATGCCATAGTTGAGGAGTACGACTCCATTATCATAAATATTTCATGGGAAGTTGTCCCAAGATCGGAGGGGAAGTCAGTTGCAGGATCCATGTGAAGCAGGCAGAAAATGGGAGTGTGGAGAAGCACAAGGCCAGTTTTGTGGCCATAGGGTTCTATCAGGTGGAGGGGATTTATTATGATGATACATTTGCACGAGTCACAAGGTATTCATCAATCATATCCATCCTTGCACTCTCAGTGCAGATGGAATGGTAGATACATCAGATGGATGTAAAGACAACCATCCTTAATGGGGTGATTGAGGAATAGGTGTACATTGAGAAACTGAAAGGTTTTGAGACCTTCGACAAAGAGTCACATGTGTGAAGACTCAAGAGAGCACTGTATGGGATGAAGCAAGCACCTCGTGCTTGGTATACTAGGATTGACAAATATTTCACCGAGTTGGGCTTTACCAAGAGTGAATTAAATGCAAACCTTTACCATATTGTGGTAGAAGGTAAATTATTGATCATTGTACTTTATGTCGACGATTTGATATTGACAGGTGATGAGCAACTCATCAAGTCTTGCAAAGAGAATCTTGCAAGAGAATATGAGATGAAGGACAAGGGGCTCTTGCACTATTTCCTGGGATTGGAAATTTGGCAAAGAGATGGGGAGCTATTTGTATCTCAAGGAAAGTGTTATCACCAAAAAATGATCACCTAGCCATTCGTAACTAGAAGGATCGAAATACACCATGTGAGTTTAATTTTACCATATTAAAATCAACTTCACTATAAGAAATAATTTAATAAAACACCTTTATTAAGTTAATTTCGATTAAAACCCATGATGATAACTAAATAAACTATTATTTATCTAATTTTCTCTAAGAATAGTTATTAAATCATTATTTAATAAATATTCCTTGTCACATTTGACTAAATCACCTAAGAATAATTAAATAAATAATTATTTGTTTGTTATTCCTTATTTCCATATTTGAAATAATTATTTCATTTTCACTCCTTTCTTATTATTCACGAAGTAATAATAATCATTTGTTTGTTAGTTATTTCTAAATAAAGGTATTTAACCATTTTAAATATATTTTTCCTCTCCAAAAATATAATAAAGTATTCCAAGTAGTTAGATCTAGATTTTGGTCAATAATATTTTATTATTCTCCATTTTCGAGATCAACCTAATACTTTGCTATAAATAAGAGGGTTTTTCATCCATTTCTCACCATGATCATTATCATCATCACCATTATCTTCACATACCATTCGAGCTCCCATTTTTTAGTTCTACATTGTCTGGGTTTACACACATTGCCTGGAAGATCTAAATTTTGAAGCAACGAGGACATCAAAGGACCCATCCCATTGAGGGGGACTTACACCTTTTGTAAATATCTTTCGCTAGGTGTATTAATATAATTATTTTCTCTCAAAATATTTTCCAATATTGTGTTTTATATCATTTTTTATATGTTTTGTTTTTGTTTTTAGATTTGATTACATCCATTGTTTTTGTAGGTTTTCTCACATATTTGTTGCAGATCTGAAGTATGAGCAACCACACTTGTTCTTAGGGTCACTAGTCACTCGTGACTTAAATGAGGTCTTTTTGGTACACCTTCCAAAATATTTCATACCAACAAGTGGCGATTCCACTGGGTTTTTAGTTACATTTGTTGTCAACAAATGGTGACTCCACTGGTGTAACAACTTTAGTTTCCTGGGTGACTTTTGCTTCAGAAATTTCAAGTTTTTTTTGCAGCTATTTTTAGCTTATTTTGCATATGTATAGCTTTCTCGCCATTATTCTATCAAATTTCTAGTTACTAGGGGTTTTCTGGTGTTTTTTGTAGGTCATAAGTACCAACTGAGTAGGAGACGACAACATCTTTCGAAACCTGCCATCCGAGAGCCACAGAGATGAAAATGAAGTTTTCAGCCCCATAAGTGTGTTATGAGGAGCATAATGCCTTATTTGGCCCAAAAATAGTGTTTTCCTTCAAAGCCAGGTCAGAAACTGTGTTTTCAGATTTTTCCAGGATTTTTTTATGAATTTTTAAGGGTTTTTCGAGAGTATTGTTTTGGGTTTTTTTACCTTTGTTTCAGCCCTCCTTAGGCATGGATTTTCTTAGTTTGTCTCTTTGAGGTAGAAACAAGCCCCCTTAGGGTTTCTAGTATACTTCCACCTTTATAGGAAGGGATCAGCTGAGTAAGGAGTCTAGGGTTTTTAGTACTTTCAACCATTGCTTTATGGTCTAATCCATTTTATTACAACCCCTTTGGATAGGTTTTTTAACCATCATAACTCCATTTTGAGTTTTCTTTTTCCTTTCCCCCTAAGATCCCCTTGAGTATCCTTGGTTTATTGAGCCTCTTATCTATCCGTTGCAGTAGATCTCACCTTTGTTTTTCGTTGTTATTCTACCCCATTTTCAGCAGCGTAGAGCCTTAGATTCTAATCCCATTGACATTATATATTATAGGCCATTTTCAAGTGTTTTGAGAAGCTTGTTTTCCCCCTTTTACCTATTTGTTTGAGAGCCTTATTTGGGTGGGGTTTATGCTTGAATTTCTATTTAATTTTATTTCATATTTCAACATTATTTACTGTATTTCAACATATGATTTTAGCAACATATGGCATCACAAAACATGCTTAATTTAGTCATCCACTAAACACATTTTTCCACACACATACTGATATGAAATGATTTCTAATTATTGTTGTGCTAGTATCATTTCCAAATATAAAATTATCTTTACTTTGGTTTGCTTATTCATCAAGAGTTTTTACATGAGCATGTGATTGTCAATTCAATTTACTTGGTGAAATTTAGTGTTTGTCTTTTCCGCAAAAGAAAAATCGAACTTTATATTAAGCTTATAGAAGGTTACATAGTATATGCACTCGACATTCAAAGAACTGCATGTTTTCCTTTTCTCCATAGGAGAAAGGAGAGAAACATGGAGTTGCATCTGTTTGGAAAGAAAGTTATTTACAGATTCCCCCAACCTTTTCAAAATTTCCCAAAGAGTATGTGCCTGTTTTTTCCCCCGGGCTTCGCTTTATAGGGAAAAAAAACCCTAAATAGGGGTCAAAAGCAGGCATGTCGCTCAGCTTTTTACAAAAACCATATGGGTGGTAGACACCATTCCAGATGAACAAAGTTTATGAGATAGAAAAAAATCCCCCACGTTATCTCCCAGATCTCCTCTTAAGAGGAAAACAATCCGAAACAGAGATAGGTGGGGTTAAAATTATAGTGCATGATTGTTTTATCAATTACAACAAAAAAGTTTGTATCATGAGTTCAAAAACAGAAATAAAAGCTGGATAAATATCATTTTTGTGAGCCAAAAGAGGTTATTCCAGGTTCTGTACCAATTCTTCCTCCAACTCTTTTGCTACCCAGGTCCCCATAGCTTGTAGTAGGCCCTCCTTAGAAAGGAGGATTGCATCACTGTTACGTTCCCTATAAATGTGACAAGCAGATATTTGATTAAATGGTGATTTTAAGACAAAAACCTCTTCTAATAAAGGAATCAGAATATAGTTGAAGCATCTTTGTGTTCCATTAAACCATTTGATAATATTTATTGAGTTGCCAAAGATTTGACCTGCTCTCAGCTCAAGGTGAGAAAGCCAGCATAGAAGTAAATGAAGGGCTTTGAGTTCTGCAAAATTATTGGTTCCAGTTGCAAGTCCAACCGAAGCTTTGTAGATCTTTCTAGAAGGGAGTTGAATAGTGAACCCTGCCCCACACCTATTTTGTGGGTCAGAAGACCCATCAAAGTAGGCCCACGGGATGTCTCCCCTAATTTCTTCCATTTTGATGATTCTGATTTGCTGATATTCCTTAGGTATAGGGATGTGTTCATAGATTGAAGCCCCTTCTGAAGCTAGGAGAGTAATAGGAAACAAAATGTCTTTAAAGATGACGTGGTTCCTTCCTATCCAAGTACCCCATGTGACAATAAGCGGGATTTTCCTCACCCGATCATTAGGGGCTTCATTCCACCATTTTCGCCAAGCCTCTGAGATGGTTTGACCTTCCCATCGCTAGGAGAGGTTTAGGAGCCTCAAGGTTTCATCCCATAAACAAATGTTAAATGCACAAGATAGAAAGAGTTTTTGTGTAGATTCCATGTTATATTTGCACAGAGAGCACCAGCCCTATCCTATCTTGCCCCTTCTCTGCAGATTTTCCCAGGAGGTAATTTTGTTCTATAAAATGCACCAGAAGAAGAGTCTCAATTTTTCTGGTCCTTCGAGTTCCCACATAGGCTTGTAGCACCACTCCAGCTTCGCCCATCCTTTCTGTGCCATTAACCATTTGTATTTAAATTTCAGTGAGTACTGACCTGTGGGGGAGTGAACCCAATGAAGCTCATCTGGCCTCTCCTGAATACGAACATTTGTTCTGTGAATCTCGCTAATAAATCCTTGCCAATATTCTCTCCAACAGTCTTCAAGTTGCAGGGCCTCTCCTGACATCCAAGATTGTTTCCAAATGGTTGACTGGCCAAGCTACTTAATATTACTCAGGGTACGAATACCTCTATTTTCAAGATGATCCAGCAATTCTATGGAGAGTGCATATCCACTGTAGCACCACACTAACGAGTCTCGTCCAAGCCTAACATGTGCACCATTCCCTACGTACCATGCTAGTCCTTGTTAAATGGTATTAATCGAGGCCAGCGTGGCTTTCCAAATGATCGAATCTTTTTGCACTTTCTTTGCAGGGAGACGCAACCATTCATCCATTGGCATAGGGTCAATGTATTTCCTTTTTATCACGTATGTCCATAAATTCTCCAGGGTGATAAGCCTCCAACCCAATTTTGTTGCCAAAGAGAGGGTGAAATACTTGAGCTCCTTTATTCCCCATCCTCCCCAGGCCTTTGGTCTCGCAAATTTCTCCCACGCCACCCACGGCATTACGAGTTCGGTCTTTGAGCCTGCCCAAATAAACCTGCTACAAAGTTTATTTATTTTAAAGAGAATACTTTTCGGAACCCAGGATAGGGCGACCCAATACATAGGGATTTCCTTAGCAATTGATTTGATTAACACAAGCCTCCCTGCTCGAGACAGCCATTTGAAGTTCCAATGTTTCATTCTAGTCTCAATTTTTGCCACAAGCCAGTGCCAGTCCTGGATTCTATAAGAATTTGGCTTTAAATGAAAACCCAGGTACTTGAAACTGTCATGGAGAGTTTTTACTTCAAAGGGTAGCACTTATGTGATTCTATCCACTTCGGCTCGAGTGAACCCTTCCATGGTTATGGGGGATTTATGTCTGTTGATGCTTAACCCCGTAGCCTTTAGGAAGAGATCAAGCACTAATTTGATATGTCTAATGTCTTCATTACTTCCATTACAAAATAGAAGGATATCATCTACAAAGAGCAGATGTGTAATGGATATGTTGACTGCTACTTTAATACCTTTCAATTCACCTTTTCTTTTTGCATCATGAATCATCTGACTGGGGCCTTCAGCAGCAAGGAGGAAAATAAGGGGAGATAATGGGCATCCCTAGTGGAGGCCCCTTTGAACTTGGAAAAAGGGATTTTCAGCCCCATTGATCAAGATTGCAATACAGGTGGTGGTGATGCACCCCGTCACCCAGTTGATAAAATCATTCATGAAATCCAGATGGGTTAGGAGAAGGCAGAGATACATCCAGCTTATTCTGTCATATGCCTTGGATAGATCAATTTTCACAATGCCTCCTTTTTTCTTACTTCCCTTCAAGTTGTGTAGAGTTTCCTGAGCCACCCCCACCGCCTCATGTATTTTCCCTCCATCCAGAAATCCAAATTGTTCCTGGGAAATATTTTTTGAAATGAAAGGCTTTAGATGAGTTGAAATCACCTTTGCAATGATTTTGTAAATACATGTACATAAAGAAATCGGTTTGAAGTCCTCAAAATATTTAGGGTCCTCCTTTTTTGGGATGAGGGAAAGGAATGTGGAATTGAAAGGATGATAGATGGTGCCCATGATCCTTGACTCTTCTACCACCATGAGTAGTTTCTCTCCTAAATATTTGAAAAAATGTTGAAAGATTTCCACTGTCCAACCATCTCGCCCAGGGCTCTTATCCTTCGGCATTGCCTTAAGAATCCCTTCCACCTCCTCTTTTGACATTGGATCCATTATACAATCATTCCCTTTTTCAATATATATCTAGGGAAGTACTGAGCCACTCTGATTACTTCGGCTATTGAGGGCTCTGTTGAGGCTTTGAATAAAGTTCTGAAGCGTTTGCATCCTAGATTTGAAAGATCCTCAAAAGTTCTAGCAGTACTCCCTTCCTCCAATTGCATCCTGTTGGGACTCAGAAATGTCATATTTTCATCCACCTTTCCCTTCACTATTCCTTACATTTCATCATCCCATTAACCTTTTATCATATCATTTTCATAAATACATTTGGGTTTCACCTTCTTATTTTCCACTTTATTAATTTTTGTATTATAAGTGAATTTATGATTAAATATTAGAAAATATACATGTTTTTATATATATCTCAAGAATATGTGAGCTTTGTAATGTGTAGGAAATATGTGAAGAATTAATTCCAAGAGACTTCTCAAATATCTCCTCCACCATATTAAGGAGATAATTATTCAAGCCTATTCCTAAGGAGAAGATCATGGAGGATTTGGTTGGCATATCTTATCCAAGATATGTGAGAGATGTGTGGACGATTCAAAGGGATCATATTTTGTAATAATGGGAAAGTAGTTGAGAGTGCTTGAGAGAATAGTGGATATGTCATTATGAAATGGTTATCTTCTTCATGTATATAAGAGAGTGCTCTCTCTTCAAGTAAAAAAAGTTTTAGAGTTGACAAGTTTAGAAGTTCATAAGTTTTTGAGTTTGGAGAGATAGTCTTGTAATTAGGAGAAGGGGATTCTTAGCTTTGATTCATATTGTACACTTTCATGATTTGTCATTTGATTCTTGTAATATAATTTGAGATAGCCTTATTGTTGTGAGCTCACATATGTGTTTGTCATTCAACTCTTCACATGTTGTATTGCTTTTCCCTTATGCAATTTCCTACTTTCCTAGTTAGTGTTTCAATGCCTTCCTAGGTTAATTTGATTTCAGTAATTTAGATTAAATTAGTTCCACTTCAGTCCTGCATATATAGTGCATGTGCCTCATAAGTCTACGAACCTCGGATTGACAAATTAAATAGTTGGGCAAGTACTACAACAGAATTAAACGATAATATTTTCACCCAACACATCCCCCAGATGGTATTCATATTTTTCCTTCCATTTTCATAGTTCTGGAAGAAACTCGTATTTTCATCCCCTGCTGACAGCCAGATTGCCCTGCTTTTTAGATGCCATCTTTCTTGATTTTCAAATAAGATTTTATTTCTTGTTGATTCAAGTTTTTAACTATGTCCCTCATTTCAATTGAGTCATATCCCGCACCCTCCAGCTTCTCTAAGAAGTCTAATTCTTCATTTATCGACCGCAAAGCTTCCTCCCCCCTGAGTTTTTTTGCTTTTTCCCATTCCAAAGATGCCTTTTTCATCCTCTTGAGATTTTCCATAAATTGTGAGCTCTTCATTCCATGTCCACCCTCCTCTCCCTTCCTCCAGGTGTCTTGGAGCAATTTATTGTATGACTCATCTTTAAGCCATGATGAGTTGAACTTGAAAGGAAATCCAGGTTTCTTGTTTGACCCCTTAATTTCCAGAAGAATGGGGAGATGGTCAGATAAACCAACAAAGATACTTTCATCAACACGTGATTCAAAATTACCCAAATTTTGATATTCTCTTTTGATATAACATTTGCTTCCGAAGATTTTGAAATATTTTACATTAGTTGGTTTTCCTTTCCATAATTCATATGGGGTCTTGTTGCAATTATTTCTAAGAAGACTTTGGTTGATAATGAAGACTGTCATATCAATTGCTTGAACCCAGAATTTTTCATCCAATTTTGATTCCTTCAACATTGTTCTACCCATTTCCTGTACGGTTCTGTTCTTTCTTTCAGCAACTCCATTTTGCTGAGGTGTTCATGCTATTGAAAATTGTCTTTTTATTCCATTTTCATCACAGTATTGCTGAAATAATTTGGAAGTGAATTCTCCGCCATTATCTGATCTTAGACACTTTATTTTCAAATCATTTTCATTTTCGACCAACTCCTTGTAGATCTTAAAGCACCCAAATGCTTCAGATTTTTTCTTTAGGAAACTCACGACTGTCATCCTGGTATAGTCATCTATCATTAACATGAAATATAATTCTCCATCTAAGCATTTTGTTCTCACAGGACCACATAGATCAGTATGTATCAATTCCAATGGACGTGATGCAAAGTGTTCTTTTGTTTTAAATTTGACTTTTTTCTATTTTCTGTGCCGACAGGCCTCACATAGTGTGTCAAAAGGTTTTGAGATTTTCGGCATTTCTCATACTGCTTCCTTTTTTCTTATCCTGACAAGATTGCCAAATTTTATGTGACCCATTCGTTTGTGCCATAACCAACTTTCATCTTCTTTAGCTAGTAGACATGCTTTAGTTTCTTCATCCAGAACATATATGTCGTTTGGATCTCGACTTGCTATAGCCACAATTTTACCATACCTACCTTTCCTGATTTCACATTTTTTGGAGTTGAATAGAATTGTGTGTCCTTGATCACACATATTTCCGACATTGAGCATATTATGATTCGTGTTTTCAAGCAATAGAACATTCTTGGCTATAACATCTTTTCTTCCGAGAGAGACGGTACCTGATCCTATAACATTTGAAGATCCATCATTTCCAATGGATATGGTTCCATCCTTCTTCTCTTTCATAGAGACAAATTTCCTTCTATCTCCAGCCATATGTGTTGAGCAACCACTGTCAACATACCACACATCTTTGTTGTTTTGAGCCTTGAGAGCGAGAGCACAATTATCAGTCTTCTTCTTCTTCCATGTTCATTCATTATGTGGCTTCGAAGATTCTTCTGGAGGATTTTCAAGTCTGCAGTCTTTGGCTATGTGTCCAAAGTTCTGACATTTGTAACATTCCATATTATTTCTTAAATGTTCAAATCTATTGATGTTTCGTTGAGCCCCGGGAGGTTTATATTTGAAGGATCTCATAGAATTGTATTGGTTCCTAAGGTATGTGCGGCATTCTACAGCTTTATGACCAAATTTTCCACATGAATAACAATAGCCATGAAAACTATGTTGGTACCTGGATGGAAATCTTCGTCGAGGAATCGTATTCCAAGGATGTGTTTGCGAATATTGTCCAATGAATTCTACATGCATGTCAAATCTCATAGGTTCATTGTATATTGTTGTAGAAGGTCCGGCTTCTTCTTCTTTGTAACTAAGACCAGTTCTTTCATTGTAAGATTGTTGATTGTTGATGATTTCTTCCAATGCCCTTGAGTTGTTGGCATAGTTTTGGACAGTTTTCCCTTCTTCACTTCCTTATGCAGTGAGACTACTTCGGCTTCTAATGCTTCCTTTTATTGGTTGCTTTCTTCCAAATTCTTTTGAAGTGACTCTTCAATAAATTTGTGTTCTTCAACTTCAATTTTTAGACCTTGAACTTGTTCTGCAAGAGTATCGGAATGAATTTTCTCAGCCTTGAGCTCTTTTATAAGCCTGATTTCCTCCTTAGAAAATTCTTCTATGGTCAATCCTTCTTCTTCATTGTTTGATACCTCTTGTTTATTGTGCTTGGCCATAAACAATACTCTCTCATTGGCTTCTTCTTCATTGTCATTGTCTTCATCAGATGATGAGCTATCTTATTTAGAGAGAAAGTTCATTTTGGATCCTTGCTTATTGAATTTCTTAAAGCCTTTCTTTCCTTTTGAGTTGCCATCACTTCTGTTCGGACATTTTTCTGTGAAATTCCCAACCTCACCACAGCCGAAACATATCAATGGAAGTTTACCTTTGAATTTTCCCTTACCAATTCTTAGTTTTCTCGTAAAGTAAGCATATTCTTCATCTGAAATACCTTCTTCATCATCTCCCTTTTCTTCACACTTGCAGGTACATGTCTTTTCAATTAAAGGTTGTTTGTCCTTATTGGTTTTCTTAGATGCAACGAACGCAGTTTATAGATGCGAAGTACCCTCTTCTTCATCAAGTCTCATTTCATATGCTATGAGAACTCCATGTAATTCCTCTTTGCTGAGTTTGTCTAGATTTGCACTGTATTCTAAGACCGATAACTTTGGGTTGAATCTCCCAGGTAACGTTCTAAGAATCTTTCGTATAAGAGTATTCTCGTCAACTGGCTCTCCCAATCCTTCCAAAGTATTGGTTATTTGATCAACGTATTGGAAGTATGCAGCAATGTTGCAATCTTCTTTAATTCTGAGTTGCTCAATTTTTTCTCTATAGATTTGAAGCTTTGCTTCTTTGACATTTGAGTCACCTGCATATATATTCTCAGGCTTGTCCCATACATTTTTGGCGATTTTACAACCCAACACCTTATGATAAGCAGATTCAATAAGTCCACTAATAATAATATTCTTTGCTTTTGCATCATTTACCAAATTCTTCTTACCTTGTTCATCTGTGGTTGATGTAAATCCATTTTGAACAATGCCCCATACTTCATAACCTTGCGCCAAGAGATAGACCTCCATTCTTCCTTTCCAAAGTGCATAATTATTTTCATTAAACAGAGGTACACCATTCTTGGTATGCTCCATGACCTCCTTCCAACTGTTAAACTGTTATTGAAAGAACCAAGCTCTGATACCAATTGTTGGAAATACTAAGAGGGGGGGTGAATCAGTATTCCTTTCAATTTAGAGCATTAGTTAATCTTCAATTATTATCAGTGTTTGTACAATGATAGCAGTAAACAAGAGGAACACAAATGCACACAGTTTTTAAGGTGGAAACCCGCTCCGAGACAAAACCACCTAATGCTTTTCTAATAATTCTTTAATATTCAACTCCAATTGAAAATAAAGCTCCAACTTCCTAGAATCTAGAAAATCATTCTTCTCAAGCTCCCACTGGATGGATGCTTCAACGCCCGAGATTCTTCAGTAGTCAACTAAACGGATGCCCCAATACCCAATGAGCTACAACTCACACTACCACCACCTTACCACCCTATAGAAGAATAAAAGAAGAATGGACTCCCGTACTAGGGAAAATGGTCCACATTACAATGATATAGAATGATGTAGAAGAAGAAGACACACTAAACCATAACCCCAACTATGACACAACCACCTGATCATGATCCTAGACCTCCCAACACTGCTTCTTCAACTCTTGGCAGATATACACTGGTACAATTTTTACAATAATGTATTTACAATGACTTAGTACAATGATACCTTTACAGTGACTGTATGCAATGCTGCCCACTTGAAGACTTCATGTGATGAACTTATTGTTGTTGTTTTGCACCTTTATTGTTGCTCTTGTCATGCTACCCTCTGTTGCACCTTGCTTTGCTTTTCATCCCTAGAAATTCTGGTCCTTTGGAGCCCTTGAGAACACATGATCTAGATTTTTCTTGCCTTCTAGGAGCTCGATATTGAATCAGGTATATCTCTTTTATTTCAGATCCCCAATATGTGATTTTCGGTCCTATAGTAGTCCGCTGAGTCTTGTTTCAAATGCCACATTTCTGACCCAATTTGGATTCTTCAAGAGATAGTTATTCCCAATCTCTCACAATGCCCTAATTATGGACTATTTCAGTAGAGCAAACTTGTACGGCATTCCACGTGTCATTGTTTCTTCATTGGGCTCTGAAATTGATAGGGAGAAAACAAAATTGCATGCACTATTTGTAAATTTTTACATAATTCAAATTTGATACTCAGAGAGAGAGTTATGATGATTTTCCCAAGGTCACTTCTTTGAGATGAATTTTAGGAGCCTACAAAAACACTGATTTCCACAGATCATATCTCTGAAAATATTGTGCACCTTGATCTGAAATTTTTACAGGAGCTTCCTCAGGATTTTGGCTTCGCCTCATAAAAATTTTAGCTTCTGAACCTTCGTAGAAAAAAAATTTGGAGCAAAAATTCCATGATGACCTGTTTCAGATAGCGAAATCCCTTGCATAAGGAGGATATGAGGATCACAATTTATATAAATGCTTAGGTTGAGAGGGGATTCAACAAGTGAACGTGGGATGGATTTTAGGAGATTAAAAATTATTAATTATGACTTTCCAATGACCCATGCCACAACCCCATGGGCTTTTAGCCCACTAACTAGGGGTACAAACTTCAAACATTAATATCTCTCAAATCGTGAAGAATTACATGGCGTGCCATATATCAACGGAAACATCTCGACAAGAAGAAACCATCAAAATAATTCTTGACCCAAAATATATTAATTTGGTAGGTCAAAATTCCCATGCAATATTAGGGTAGCCCCTGGTGTTTCTTGGGTTGACATCAATGACAATCGTTGATCAACAGATAGGTCTCCCTGGTGCTTCTGACCATGCACTTGTTGTCCATTCTAAGATATAATTTGCAGAATATTTCCTCCCTTTTACCCGGCCCACTAGAATTGTTTCTGCAGCTTCCATAACTCTGTCTATAAGAATATCAAACCCAAGGACACAACATGGGCTCTCCTCCTTCTTTCTTATCAACTTATATTTCTTTCTCTTATTTCCTGCAATCCCACTCCTACCTCCTTCGTCACCCTCCAACGAACTTTCATGAGCATCTAGTCCTTTATATTCGAGCGACCCAGGTCGCCCTTCCTGTATTTGATGGGGTTTCTCCCAAGAGGTACCCCTTTCTACTTGAAACCTAGTGACCCCAACGTCTGGCTATAGCTCCTCTCTTCTGTGAATCCTGGACCACTTCTCTAGCTCCTTGGCTTGAGAACTAGGTTGCAACGCACCCGCATATCCCAACACTCGAAACCACAGAACGTTAGGGTTTTGAAGGAAACCCTTACCCACCTCCGGCCAAGATCTCGCCGCTTCACACTCCTGGGTAATATGCAAATCCTCAAAAGGCCTGGTCCCTTTCCACTAAAAGGGACTTTTGTGGGCGATAGGTGTGTTCAAATGGACACCTCCAAATCCTAATGTCTGTTGCTCTCTTCCAAAAATTCTTTAAGCCCTACTTTACCCTGAATTCCACAGCTTACAACTATATCTTCTAACCCCCCTCCCTCGAAAAAAACAAATTATGTAAATCCCCTGGCAACAAGTTGCTTACATGGTTTTCTGTAGCATCCACTTTTTCCGCCGTCCCAGGGATTTGTGACTGTTGGTGACAGTCTAGTATGATCTCTTCCTTCCAGACGCAGTTGTATGTGCTCTACAAGATTTCTTCTAAAAACCCAGCATCGTTCACTGTGCCCCAGGCCTCTCCCAAGCCTTTTAACTTCAACCCCGCTCCACCGATCGCCGGAATATACCTCTCCAAATTCTTCGCTAACACTTCGTAACCCCAGACCGCTAGCAAATCTTCTGGCACGGGATCTAGATCTACAGAGTCCCATTCATTAACCATGGTTTTTGTAACAGTCAAAACGTAAAAAACCCCTCCAACAACGCAAGGCCTCCTTCAACCTCGTGACCGTGTGCTTACACCACCGTAGGGCAGCAGGATTAGGGTTTGAACTGGCATCTTCTTCCATCCTAAACATTATGTTGCATGTTCCTTGGCTCCACTTCCAATGCGCGGCATGGAAAAATGCGATGACCCCAAGTTGTTATTGTACTCTGACAACCTGGGATGGTTGTCTCATCCTCACAGCCCTCGTAACGTCGCCCTCTGCATAGTCCTGTGCACCAGACTCCCACCGGCAAGGTTAGGGTTTCAAACTTCGTCCATCCTCAGAGCTCGAACTCTTGCATGCCTCTAGCCCCTTTAGTTTTTGTCATAAACTTAAAAGCATAATTTTAAATGAATGAAAAACAGAAAATATAAACACACATAACATAGCTCATTACACAATTTTTTGATGAAGGAGTTCACCCCTCTTGGGCTACATCTCCTTGGTTCAGCTTCATAGTGTGGGCCTTTGTATTAGCTTCAAATGTACTAAAATTGTTTTTACCAGCTTAAAATTCTCTTGGAACCTATTCCAATGAGTTTAAGCCATCAAAATTTACCAGAAATGACTGTTTGTTTGCTCAATTTGGATTATGAATGCTCTGGCAATGCCTCCAACACCTGGTGCCCCTAGCCTTCAAAAATATTCAAATGCACAAAACACCTGTAGATGACATTTTCTACCTCTGCAACCTGCTTCAATGGCTCCAAAATACCCCTAATACCCATTTTTTTCTGACTTAGTCTAATTTGGAGTTTATGGGCAAAAGTTATGCCTCATTCAAGTTTTCCCTAGGAAACTGCCTCCAAATCTGGCTAACTACCAGTTAGCTCCACTAAAAGTGGAAGTGCTGCCAAAATTGGCACACTCCTCTAAAAATGTCGCCAAGTTAATCTCAACTTAACTAATGGTTAACTTCATTTTAATTAATTTGATCCCGCACTAAACGCACTTTGCATTTGGCCCCGGCGCTTGGTCACGGAGAGGTGGACGCATGGAGAGGGGCTAGCCCCTCTGTTCCCTATCGAACTTAAAATTCGCACTTAAATATAATGTTGCAGAAATATATTACAGACTTGGGCCCATGGCCTATTGGTGGAGGTGTGTATTAGTGTGGGGGAAGTCACAAGTTCAAACCCGAACCTCGACGCCATTGCTTGTATTTTTCACCCACACGAAAACTTGATATTTGATATTATGTGCCAATGCACATACCTCCAGCGATTATATGCCACCGGATTAATAATACTCAACATTAATGTTTACCATATAATGTTTACACGCACATGGCATTTGGTTATGTGGATTGGTATTTGGATAAATTTGAAATTGGATTTGAATATGGTTTTAAATTAAAACTTAATTAATATTTAAATACGAGTTTATATATATATATATATATATATATATATATATATATATATATATATATATATATATATATATATAGATATATATATATATATATATATATATATATATATATATATATATATATATATAATCATAAATAATTAATTAATTTTATAAAAAAAAACACAATTTTCATTCTTAGAAATATTAGAAAATTTACCCCCACATAGACCAAAATGGCGAATCTGAAAATGCCACTTGTCATAGCCTCATTGGCAGAAACCTAAAGAATATTCCAGAAGATTCATTTTTTTTTATTGGACTTCCACATCAGCAGTTGTACCTGTTCTGCCCATTTTTTACCTATTTTTGAAAGCGAATAGCAGACCATAACTCACTCATACGAACTCTAATTTTGATGAAACGAGTTGCGTTGGAATCATGGTGATGAGATCTACACTCTCCTCTTGGTTTGAAACATTTATGATCACTTGGAATTTTTAGCTAAAATACTGATCCTTGATCACATACAGACCTTAAGCGAACTTGAACTTGGTTAACATTTCCAAGTCAAGACTTTAAACACCACACTTAATAATCTAACACACATAGATTAAGCCCACTTGGGCATCAGGGCCAAACAATATGTGTATTTAGGTGTAGGATCAGTGGGATAAGCTTCCAATAACACCCATTGATAATTTACATTGAGACATAAAAGTTGAGTTCTTAAGGAGCTTAAAATCCTTCACCATCCCACAGTTAAAGCCGGAGTGCATTAGAAACTCAATTCATAAGGGGTTAGGCTATGACATCATGCGAGCAGTTCTCCTCAAAGTGACCTAACCCATGGTAGGGTATTCCATGCATTGTCTAATTTACCAAGAAGCTCAAGAGTCGACTACCCCCATCAAACGAAGGTAATTGTAGTGACAAATATTAGGAAAGCACCTTATAGGACTCGATGTGGGAAGAAGTTGGTTCTCTATCCTACCTTTTTGTTTGAAATGCCATCCAAAACAATAGATTTAGGATTGTTTGAGGAACTAGATCACCTTTAGGCTAGAGTTCATTTTTATTTTGATAGGACGGTTTTGCTTGTATTAGAGTAGCATCATTATATAGTTTATTTACACTTGGCACCGTGACTGCACTAGGTGTTTGTTGGTGTGCCAAAATGCTCTTTTTTTACCCCCTTCCTATAATCATTAACCTCTTTTTTATCTCCATAAACCTTCTCATTCCTGCACTAGTCCAAGAAAATTGTTTATTCCTACAAAAACTTCATATTTCATTATTAAGTTTTATTAGGTGCTTAATTAATCATTTTAACTAGATTTTGTGCCTTTAAATATTTCTTATAACTTATATTTACTTTCCTAAAAGTATTCGATAAGCTAAGTATTAATCATTATGTTAGCGTGATCTAGTGCAGGCAAATTCTTGCACCGCCAACAATCATTGTTTCGTGATCTCCGCAACAGTTCGATCACTCCACGGTCCACGTCTTCCAGTTCGGTTGCGGATTACCTGAAGTTAAACACAGGCAGAGTATAGTCAGGGATGTTGCCAAAGATAGGGTCTACAGCCAGCGATTAGCTCGTGCCTTATTATAGTTTTTGGCCACATTTTGTAATTTTGTTTGTTAGACCGTTTAGCTGAAAAGCTCGATTTGGGAACGGCTCTGTAATTAGCAATCATGGCCATAGGCCGAAGGACTGTATAAAAGATAGCTCTTATATAGAACTAGGTTAACAGTAGCAGCGTGACTTTAATCCTGTTTAATTTTTCATTTCGTCATCGCCCTTGCTCTAGGCTGGACTTGAACCATAATGTATGTTTGTTGATTGAAGTTAATAAAAGGAACTACGCCATGATTTTCTCACGTTGCATCTAATCTTTTATTGATGCGTTGATTAAAGTGCTGAAGAGTTTCATTTCCTAAAATGGGAAACGAGTTGATTGGCTAGGGCCCAACCAACCCATCACGTTTACCCTTGTGCTTTCGTTATTTTAAAAGGTTTGTGTGTCAATTTATTTACTTGCAGATGTGTGGCTTAAATATTTATTTTGTTCTTGCTTCAGAGTTCTGATTTCATTTCATTTACTATTCAATGTGTGTGTTATCACAAAATTTTACTTGATTGGTTGCTTATCAAACAACTCAGTGTAACTGTTTCAAACCAACTTTTGACTGAAGCTTAGCCTCTTCAGTCTGAGAGGGCTCTCTCAAGGGGGTTTTATGATATTGAATAATGATGGTATTAGATGGCTAACTCTATTGGAAATGTAACTTATTTTTTATGTTTGCAAGTTGAAAAGAATGTAGGCTTGCTACCATTGGGCTTATGGAGTCAACAATCAGTAGTTTCAGTGGAAAATTTTCTTGACATGGAAGCTGAGGCATATAGGGGTCTTTAACAAAGGCAATTCACACATAAAACATAGGGCAACACAGTCATTTCATCACTAAAGGAATTCAAAGCATAAAGTATGAATTCTGAGTAATAGAGATGAAATCTACTGCAACTAGTAAAAACATAAAGATATAGATCAATAAGACATTAAAAACCCCATAATAATCTCAGGTATGTCAAGAATAAAGTCACTCTGTATTACTAGTATAAGTCAAATACATAAAGCAGCAGTTTAGTGCAAAAAATCTCCAACCCTTCACTACTTTGATGCTTGTCTTTAAATAGACCTTCTTTTCAACAAGGATGATCTGCCTGGTGGCTAGACCATCGAATTCTCCTATGACACATCACATAACTTGAAAGAAATAACTCCTAATAGAAAATTGGCAGCTATACCTTCAAGAAATCATCTCCTAATAGGACTATAACTCCTATTTATTTCATAACTCTACCTTATCTTGTGACACGGTTACATGTCAGTTACAAAATAAGCATCACATGCTCAAAAGATACATGATAGGTTCATTAGCACTTTACATATTTAAGACTCTCCTAGACATGTGGAACATAACCCTATTTTTCAGGAATGCATAACCCTTATCTTCTAAGAGTGCTTTGGCTGATGATCTATCTCCACAACACTTCCTTCAAGTCATAAATATTTGATGTTAATCTCTCTTGACATGTTGGAGGAGTCCAGCTGTCCAAAGCTACCATTAAGATGCTCCAAAATCTTCAAAAATAGCTCGCTACGAAAACAGGACAGTTTCATAGCGAGCTTTCGTAGCATGGAAAAAGTAGCTTTTGTGATCAATAACTTCGCTCCTTTGTTGTTCCATGGTGTCAATCAAGTCATGACACATCACCAGTATGAATCTCCCTCCTTGAAAACTACAAAAAGTGATTTTAGAGGCAAAAAGGCTGCTACAGGTTTTTTCGTAGCATTTTCCTAGCTTTAAGCCTAGGAAACACTACGAAACTGTGTAAAAGTGTAGAAATTGCCCATTTCAAAACTGTCTCCAAAAATTGACCTCCAGCTAAAAAAACTTGATTTTTAGCATGCAATGAACCCTCTAAAGCATATTCAATCTCAATTTATGGCTCCTATGGTGTTTCCTCTTCATATATGATCAGTTGAGAAATGGGCTCCTCAAACACAGTCATCTTTAAACCTTTCCTTTCCAGCTCTTCATGAATCGGGTCCAGTTGTTCTTGAAGGTCTTTAACTTGGTCCTTCAGAGTCCTATTCTTAGATTGTAAGTGCGGGTTTACCTTTTTGATGTGCTTTACCTCTTTTCTTATTGGTTGAGTCCACTTTATTAGTTTTTTTGTGTTGTCCAAGGTCTTTGAGACACTTGTGACTTGATCCTCCCACATCTTCCTCATTTGTTCAAACTGCACTCTTTCAGCTATATGTTTCTTTGCCTCTTTCCTCAAGACCGATATCTCTTCACTTGCATCTTTCAACTATTCCTTAAGGGCTTCAACTTCTGTCTTTTCAATGATTTTCTCTTTGTCCTTCTTTTTTTTATGACTAATTCTTCTTTTGTAGGTGAGGAGAGGTCTATGATGCTTGGTGGTGGCTGAACAGTTTCACTGACCTTCTGAGTTTCTTTGCTGCTTTCCAAGACTTTTCTGGCATGTCTTGTCATTTTTTTTCTAGCTTGAAACATGAATCTTGCATCATCACCTGAAAATTCTAATTTCTTATTTATTTTGTCTTTCTTAAGCTTCCTTCCTCCCTCATCTATGTCTTCAGCTTGGACTATGGGAGTTTCTTCAATATCAATAGCATGCAAGATGTCCTCTAAGTTACCCTTAGCCATTGTTTGGCTCCTTGTAACCCTCTTGCTGCCTTGTTTTCTCACTATTGGCTTCTATTTTGCAGGTGTAGCTTTGGGTGTATCAACCTTCGACAAAGGCTCTGTCTCCATGATCATTGGCTCAATTTTCTTTGCTACTGTAGGTGATGAAACATCTTTAGGTTTGGTAACTCTTTTAGGAGTGATAGCATCTACTCCAAAACCACTTATGAATAGAAAATATGACCAGTCTCTACCTAATCTCTTTAACTCCTCTGACACCAACAACTTGATCAAACCATGATGAAAAAGAGAGGTTTCATTTCCTTATTTTTTAACTTGGACCTTATCTGAGATTTTAGCTAGACTTTTGTATAAGTAAAAGGGCAAGTCAAGAGACCTATTACGCAAAAAATGTAGTAGAAGCCTAAGGTGGTAGGAATATACCATGTGAGACCTCCCTTCATAGGTGAAGTACTTATTAATAATTAGCAGCAGCTTTGAGAAGTTGTATTTCATGTAGCTCCTTGGGATGGCATTTGTGAGATCAATTTCACTATGCTCTAGCTTGATAAATTCTTTGCAGTCCTGCATGGTGAACTTAATGCCTTTGAACCATTTGTCCTCTCCCCTAGGGATTCTTGTTGCTGCTACAATGGTCACTGGTGTTATTGTGAGGTTTAAAATTCCCACCTTTGAAGCTGTCCCATTGAAACTGATAGCAAACTCCTTAGCAACCTACAAATGGCACCCTTGCAATCTTTGGCAAAACTGCAAACAACCTGTTCTTCTGAATATCTCCAAGGTATTTGGGCCTTCATTTAATAAATTCATGTCTATGGGCTCATATCTAAGGCAGTGACCACCTTTTTTGGTCTTCTTCCTTGCAACCATGGTGATTCTATACCTTCTCAGCCTCGCTTTATTAGTGACACCTCCAACTTTTGAAAATGCTAGCAACTAGCTTGGCTTGGTGAAACAACTCTCTAGAACTCAATAGCATGCAAAGATGAAGCAGAGAATGACAAAAGACTCAATTAGGTAATGTTTTAAAGTTTTGATGACAACTCATGCCTTAATCATGACTCATGTATGCTAAAAATAGTAATGATGACGTCAGATATGACCTTTGTATCTTGATTTAACCCTCACTGACTTGAATGACATCCACCCTAACTCTTATAATCATGGACTGACACCTTGCATTGGATTTGACAAGACAGACAGAAAAACCATTTTTCGTAGCGTGGCTAGTTCATTTTCTAACAATTTCGCTACGAAACTATTAGGCAGTTTCATAGTGAAAACTGCCATTTTATAGTGTAAAATGCTATGAAAAGAAGAAAAACTAGCTAAAGTGTCCTTTTTGAAATCAAAAGCTTGGGAAATGAATTATGTCAGAAAATGATGACTGATGGGACATGATGTAACCTATATGGAGGTGGGTTTTTAACCTTAGGATAGGTAAAAGATGAAAAAATTTTAATTTTCCTACAACAACTTGTGACAAATGAACTCTATGACCATGTCAAATAATGTTTCAATTTTTCTGAGTGATAACAGTGTTAATGGATTCATTGTGCGGTAGTTTAAATTGAATTTATTTATGTCCTACAATTTCTTCCCAGTTTTCTTCCACTTGGATCGTGCAGGAATATTCTTCCTGCACCAGTGCATGTAGGATTCTGCACTCTTCTTTACTCATTTATTTACAGGAAGTGTTCTTTTCCTTTTCCTGTATATGATTTAATTTTCTTCTACAATTAAGCGCTAGCATTAGAAGTGTAGAAATTATACAAGATGCATGTATATTACCAGACTCCCCTGATCTAACAAATTTATCTTATGTTAAATACAGAATCCTTCCACTTAATTCTTTGCGGAAATTAAATCACCAATTAAATAACACATATGAAGCAAATCAATCACACAAAACAAGAATGTTTTACCGGGAAAGCTTAAATTTAAAAACCCCAACTATCATATATTATGTATATCAATGGAACATGTAACAATCTCATACAAATCTTAGTACATCATGCTCTCATTACAATCGACAATCGTCACACACTGTCATGCAGAAATTTGCATATCTATGCACCAATTTCTTGCCTCCTGGAAGCCTGCCTCCATTGCGCAATCCCTGCTAAAGAAGATCCCTGAATGAATTCGATCTTGCCTTGCCTTGACTACGCAATCCTCATTGGCAACTCCAATGTCTGTGTAGATGCATTGAATGCATCACTATAGTCACAACAAATAGTCCATCTCACCCTTTCACCTATCTCTCCACTGGAACTGACATGCACGTGGTTAATTGTTGTATTTGTTCAGTTGCAAGTGAGTCTCTAGTTGTGAATAAATTAAATAATTAATTCACTAAACTCTCACTAGTGTATCTCCAGTTAGAACTAGATACAACTAGAACAACTGAGATTAAATCACTTAACTAAGTTAAACTAAATAACAACTCACATAACTACTCTTCCAACTCTGTCACAACTTGCCACTATCAATTATAACTGAGTTCTCCATGCATGAGTCACCAACCACCCTAGGAATTACGTAATTCCTTCAGCCCACTGATTTTCCAAATCTGTTCACTGCAATAAAGTGCTCCAAGAAAATAAGTTCATATTTATTGTCGGATTACTATTAAGGGCTAATAATAATCGACATGCATATATTTTTAGATTAGTGATCTATAAATAGACTTCGCCCAATCTTCTAAAAATAGAAATTCATCCAAAGATAGGATTTTCTCAACCATATAGAATCAACATCCTACTAACTTTAGAATATGCTCACCATTCTAAAAATAGACATACACCTAAAAATAGCATGTGGGCCCCACTTAGTGAAGGTTATTAATTTTCACTAAGCTTATCATCTTGTTGAATCTCAACACTCCCTCTCAACAAGATAGGGATTATTCTTCACCTCGATCCTGTCTCTATGGTATTCGAATCTTCTTATGGTGAGCGCCTTCATCAAAATATCTTCATCCTGATCTTCCGTAGGAATGTACTGAAGCAACATGATCTTCCGCTGCACATAATCTCTTGGATATCTATATGATTAGATATATCATGAAACACAGGATTAATCAAGAGTTTACTGCAACTCTGATTATCACAATGTATCACTGTGGGAACTAAATGAGAACCGAACAAACCAACCAGGATCTTCCTACTGAAAACCCCTTCTGATGTGCTCTTTATGTCCATTGGGTTACTTGCCCAATCTGCATCCATGAAGCCATGCAGCTTCACCTCATCCATCTATCTGTACCATAAACCATACTCATATGTGCTCCTGAGATATCTCAGGACATGCTTTCCTGCCTTCCAAAAGAGCTTGGTAGGCTTAACTATCGCTTGACTAAGCTGGTTCACCCCATAGCATATGTCTGGTCTTGTATTAACTAATACATGAGCAAACCCACAAACTGTGGATAGACAGTAGCATCCACTACATCTGCCGATGTAGCATCCTCCTTCCTCCAATTTCCTGGAAGAGGAGTATCCATGGGCTTGCAGTCCTGCATCTGAAACTTACCAAGTATCTTATGAGCATACTTGCCTTGCGACACAAATATTTCACCTTCTCGCTGCCATATTTCCAATCCAAGGAAATAATGAAGGAGGCCCAAATCCTTCATCTCAAACTCCTTTTCAAGATCCTCCTTGCATGAGTGTATCAACTGCTCATCACTGGTTAGTATTAAATCATCAACATAAAGAACAATGATTAAAAGCTTACCCTCCACCACAATTTGGTATAGGTTTGCATTTGCCTCACTCTTGGTGAAGCCAAGTCCAGTGAAATAGTTGTCGATCCATGTGTAGCATGCATGGGGTGCTTACTTCAGCCCATACAGTGCTCTTTTGAGTCTGCACACATGCGACTTGCTACTGAAGATCTCAAATCCTTCAGGCTGCTCAATGTACACTTCTTCCTCAATGATCCCATTAAGGAACACAGACTTCACATCCATCTGATGAATGTGCCAACCCATTTGCGCTGAGAGAGTAAGGATGGTCCTTATGGAAGAATACTGCCTGACAGGTGCAAAGGCTTCTTCATAATCAATCCCCTCGATTTGTGAGAAGCCCCAAGTAACAAATCTTACCTTATACTTCTCGACACTCCCACCATCAGCTTGCTTTACCTTGTAGATCCATCTTGAACCTACCACTAGTTTACCAACTGACCTTGGAACAATCTCCCAAGCATTGTTTCTGATAATGAAATCATACTCCTCCACCATGGCATCTACCCATGTGGGCTCCTGCACTACTTCCTCAAAGGAATATGGCTCTATCACGATACACTTGATCATGAGAGCCATGTATCGAGTGAATTGGTCAAGTGATTGTCTCTGTCTGCACTGTGATGTAGGGACTCCTACATTCTGTGTTGCATAAGCTTCAGCCTCTCAGCTTCTGTGGTACGCCTTCTGCCTGTTCTGATGTTTAGCTCTGCATGAGTGGACTCCTCCACTCCATGATCCTCCTCCTGTGGCTGATCCACATCTTGAGGCTCATCTTTGAGAACAATAAGTTCCTCCTCTGCATGCAATTGTAGCCCCCTCTCAAGTGAAAACTTCATGGCTTTCACCTCATTGAATTTTATATATATCCCATCGCACCACAGTCATCCGACTATTTGGAAAATACACACAATAATTATCGGGTGTTTCTGTGTACCCCACAAATATCCCAACTTCTGCAGTCGGCTCCAGCTTCTTCCTGGCGTCCTTAGTCACATGAATGTAAACAGATGAGCCAAAAATATTTAAATGAGAAATATTCGGCTTCTTACCAATAAAATCTTCTTCAGGTGCACTCATGCCAAGTAATTTATGAGGAAAATGATTTTGCACATAAATCGTAGTGTTGCATGCTTCCGCCCACCAGTGCATTGGTAGGCCCTGGTCATGCAGCATAGCTCGTGTAGCACCCACGATCATTTTGTTCTTCCTCTCTGTGACCCCATTCTGCTGTGGGTTATGAGGCATTATGAGTTCTCTTCGAATTCCTTCTTTGCTACAAAAGTCTTTGAATTTGTTCGAGATATATTCACCACCATTATCACTCTGTAGAGCCTTCACTTACTTCCCCGACTCCTTCTCCACCAATGCTTTAAACTCACAGAACTTTGAGAATGTTTGATCCTTCTTCTACATGAAGAAGATCCAGCATCTATGAGAATAGTCATCAACAAAAATAACATAATACATGTGTTTTGATGTTGAAGCAACCAAGAAAGTTCCACACACGTCTGTGTGAATTCTCTCCAAGATCACTGAAGCACGGTTCTCCTTCTCATGGAAGTTGGTCTTCACAAACTTACCCATAGTGCATCCCTTGCACTGATCCGACTTTGCAATAGTACCCTTGGGAAGTCCAGTAGAAATCTTCTACAAAATCTTCAAGGCACCATGGTGAAAATGGCCCAATCTTCTGTGTCATAATTCGCCCTCATCCCGACTCACCACTTCTTCTGCTTTTCCCATCATTGCAGCGCATCCATCTACCTCTAGCTTGTAGAGATTCTTAACTCGAATCCCTATCCTCTTGGTTTGACTCATTGTTTGATGTCGCAGGAAATATTTTCCCTCGTTGAAAACAACATCATAACCTTTGTCCTCCAACATCGCGACCGAGACCAAGTTCTTCTTCAGACCTAGAACATGCATAACATCTTTCAACAAAAATGGTTTACCTGACTCCCTCTCAAACGTAATGGTTCCAATTCTGATCGCACTGTATCTACCATCGTCGCCCATCTCTATATGCATTTGGATATCTTTCTCCTCCAAGTCACTAGAAAACTCCTTGTCTCCCGTCATGTGGAAGGAAGCACCACTATCAAGATACCACATCGATTCCATTGCGCTTGAAACCAAGCATGGGATCAGGGAGAAATCAAGTTCAAATTGCGAGGCAAGGGCCTCACCAGCTCTAGCTCCAGCAGCCTTCTTGTTCTTCTTTTTCTATGGGCAGTTAGTGGAAAGATGCCCATGTTCATGACAGTGAAAACACTTCACCTTGGAAAAATACAGCTTCTTTCCTTTAGCCTCAGATTTTGGATGGGATTTATTCCCCTTCCCTTTCCTTGCTTTAGCAGCCAAAGATAAATTCTCTTCATCATCATTCTTTGATGAAGAGCCATCCCTGATACTTTTCCTTATCTCCTCCTACACTAGATCAGACCAAAGTCGCTCCCAATCTAGTAGTTTCTCCTGTCCATTGACAGAGTCTTGATAACTGTGCCAACTCTTCAGAAGCCCAAGGAGAGCCAAGCTCACCAAGTCATCATCTACAAATTTTATTCCCACACTCCCCAGCTCATCCCTACATTGTAAAAACTTCGTGAGATATTTTGGAATATTGTCGTCCTTCTCCATTTTGATTTTTCTGAGCTTATCTTTCAGCGCCAACTTCCTATGGTCGTTTCTGCTTTGGAAATGATCCGTCAAATCCTTCCACATTACAAATAAAGTGGCTTTCCAGTGAAGGCTTGACACAATATGGTCCTTCATACCTTCCAAAAAAATTCTTCTTGTCTTCGCTATTTTCTTTTTCCAGGCGTCAAGTAATGTTGCATCTGTCGAAGTGGGCTTAAGAACATCACTATCGATGAACTCCTTCAAACCATTATCTTCAAGCACCGCCTATATCCTGTCCTTCCAAGCTATATAGTTGGAACTGCCTTCAAGTGCATACTCCAACCGCAACCCATTTAAAGCCATTTCAATGTATACTCAACTGTCGCGCCAAGAAATTATTGCAGCAAATTTGAATTGTCCACCAACACAAAACTCAGCACCGCTTCAATATTGCAATCTCCAGTGATCAACATTGCTCTGATACCATGTAGAAATTATACAAGATTCATGTATATTACTATACTCCCCCAATCTAACAAATTAATCTCATGTTAAATACAGAATCCTTCCACTTAATTATTTGCGGAAATTAAATCTCCAATTGCAAAACACATATGAAGCAAATCAATCGCACATAACAAGAATGTTTTTCCGGGAAAGCTTAAAGAAAAAAACCCCAACTATCATATATTATGTATGTTAATGGAACATGTAACAATCGCATAAAAATCTTAGTACATCAAGCTCTCAGTACAACTGACAATCGTCACACACTGTCATGCAGAAATTTTCATATCTATGCACCAATTTCTTGTCTCCTGACAGCCTACCTCCACTGCGCAATCCCTGCTGATGAATATCCCTGAATGAATTCGATCTTGCCTTGCCTTGATTGCTCAATTTTCATTGGCAACTCCAATGTCTGTGTAGATACATTGAATGCATCACTATAGTCACAATAGATAGTCCATCTCACCCTTTCACCTATCTCTCCACTGGGTCTCCACTGGAACTGACATGCAAGTAGTTAATTGTTGTATTTTTTCAGTTGCAAGTGAGTCTCTAGTTGTGAATTAATTCAATAATTAATTCACTAAAATATCACTAGTGTATCTTCAGTTAGAACTAGATACAACTAGCACAAATAAGTTTAACTCACTTAACTGAGTTAAACTAAATAACAACTCACATAACTACTCTTCCAACTCTGTCACAACTTGCCACTATCATTTATAACTGAGTCCTCCATGCATGAGTCACCAACCACCCTAGGAATTATGTAATTCCTTCAGCCCACTAATTTTCCAAATATGTTCACTAAAATAAAGTGCTCCAAGAGAATAAGTTGATATTTATTGTCTGATTATTATTAAGGGCTAATAATAATCGACATGCATCTATTTTTAGATTGGCGATCTATAAATAGACTTCGCCCAATCTTCTAAAAATAGAAATTCATCCAAAGATAGAATTTTCTCAACCATCTAGAATCAACATCCTTCTAACTTTAGAATATGTTCACCATTCTAAAAATAGACATACACCTAAAAATATCATGCGGGGCCCACTTAGTGAAGGTGCTTAATTTTCACTAAGCTCATCATCTTGTTGAATCTCAACAAGAAGAAAGCATTCCTAACATTAAAAGCTAAACTTTAGAAGGTCAAGAATGACTTCGTGAAATGAGAAAGAACACCCTTGCAACGTCTTAATTTATGTTTTCACTTCACGATTTAAGGAAATGGATTAAAAGCAATCTGTAACATTATAAGTGAACTCTTCGAGAGTTAGATTTGATTGCATGAAAATTCCTTTGACACAAAGTTTGATTTCACTGTTGAAGATTGTTTCTCTTTATAAGTTTGTTTTTATTGCAAGTTTAGTTGATTAAAGCATTCTTTTTCGTGTGAAAATTATCTCAGAAATCAGCTCGCAATTGCAATTATTTTCAACACGTCCTTTGATTCTTTCGAAAGTAAATTGGAAACCTCGGCATAGGAAGCTTTGTCCCGGTTCAAGAGCCAGTGTCTTGTCACCGAAACAGATTGCTCTAAGCTTTAAGGCTTAGAGCACCTACACGAAGACATAAGTCTTTAGTATAAGAGGGTAAAATATACTTTTCACATAAGTCCTATACCTGCACTAGTGCAAACAGATTGCAAGAGTACAGGAACGATTTCTTAGTGTAAAAGGAAAATCATTTAGAAGGCAGATATTTTCAAGGGCCCACTTTTTAAACTGCCACCATGTATTTTGAAGATAAACATAAGAGTTTTATTTCGGCATTTAAGATTGTTTCCAGCTATTTGAAAGTTCCTTTACTTGATTTCTTCGCAAATACATTCTTTTACATTCCAACACTAGAGTTGTTTTGGTGTCAATTACCTTTGAAATTGTTTTATGTTTGATTATGAGATATTTCAAGTAATAAGTAGGAATAGGAATAGGAAAAATTCATACCACTTCTAGCATTACATGTGCTTCGTCTCTAAGTTTATGAAACCCCCGGGTTGAAAATTAAGTGTTGAAGGAGCTTGCTTAAGTGAAATTATTGCACCCAACATTTTGGCACCATTGCTAGGGAGGCGATTTGAATTGGTAATAATTTTCCATTTTTTTGCAATAGGGGTAAGTCTGCTATTATTTTTTCTACAGTGTGCTTCTATTGTTTGATGGAATTTATAAGTGTTGAGTTATTTTTTAATTTGCAGCATTTTATTGGAATTTCGTTTTGTCATTTTTTGAAATGAATGCCTAAAAGAGGTAGGGGTCTAAAGCCCACTAAGGGTTGAGGAAAAACTAATAAATCTGAAATCAAATCTCATATTGGGCCTTCTTTTGCAGGCAGAATGTCCAAACAAACCCAGACTCATCACGCATGAACTGTCCACTTGGATTCTAGCACCAGTAGTCCAGGGGTGACACAGCCCACGAAGGGGAGGAAGGAGACTGTCAGAACCCATAGTCATCCTTCCCAGCCTGTTGAGAGTATTTTGATTGGAGGAACAACAATGGCAGATCTTGAGGACAATGTTAAGCTATCTAGCGAAAATCAGGTAAATAAGGAACAATACACTTTTGGATTCCCAATTGTGGATCCGGATGTAACTATGCAAATGAAAAATATACCACCATCAGCTCTTCCTCATTTCTATGGTAAGGTACATGAAGACCTCGACTCTTTCCTATTCGATTTTGATATTTTGTGTAGAAACTATGATTATTCATCTGATGCTCAAAAATTAAAGTTGTTTCCCGCAACTCTCAAGGATGCAGCTTTACGCTGGTTCATGGAACTAGGGGGGAACATTATAGCTTATTGGGAACAGATGAAGAGAGTGTTCTTGTCGAAATATCAAGAATATTATAAAACTAGAGATATTCAAGATGAAATCTTTACTATTGTGAAAAATGATGATGAGAATCTAGAGGACTAATTAGAGAGATTCTTGTACATCCTTCAAAGGTCAAAGCACAAATTTGATCTAAGTATTATTAGAACCTTGTTCTTACATGGGCTTACTGATGATGCTAGAAATAATATAAATTTGTTAGGACAAGGGGGTATTTCCTAGAAATATTTTGATCAAATCTATGACTTGTGTAGGAAATTCTCCAGGAACCAATATAGATCTGGTAAAGGAATTTGGAATAGAAATAAGAAAATTGAATCTACTGATGCTATGATTATTGGATTGGAGAATAAAATGGACAATATGAAAATAAAAATAATGAATAATGTTATAAAACAAATAGACTCCTTGAAATATCAACAAAAACTTGTAGAAGAACAGGATTCATTATCTATTTTTTGTCCAAAGTGTAAGAAAAAGCATATTTTAAGGGAATGTCCTCTTGATATGAGAGGAACTAATAAATGTGAAATTTGTGCAGAGAACCATGCCATAGAAAAATTTCCCTCCATACCTGGGCTAAAAGTTGTATTTGAAGGAGGACAACCTGAAGCCGAATCATTGCATGCTATGGGAGCATGAAGAAACTGGCCTTAGGTAAGTGTAGGTATGGCTCCTGAATTTACCCCAAATTTCTTTGGTTATAATGCACATCCATATTCCTATCCTAACACTAGTCACTCTCAACATTGGCAGGATGGGAACCAATATCATTATGAACATCCCTACCAATCTTGGCAACAAGGATGGAAAGGGCCAAACCATTAAGACCATTCCTATCATGCACCTATGTAGTCATACCCACCTACATATGCACCTTACCTAATGCCATCATTGCCTTTACCCCCACCATTTCGACCTCCTCAGTTGCATGCCCAAACCTTACCCAACCCCAATAACAAAGTGGTACAAATGATCCATTCCATGAACTCGCTTTCCTCATCCAGATATCAGTCCATGCCAATTGGATTCGATGATCTCCAACTGAGATCGAGGAAGATAGTAGCCGCAGAAAAACAGAAACATCCTATGGTGATTATCGAAGAGAAATGTGAGGAGAAAACACCTGAACATTCTTAAAATAATTTCACCATTCAGCCTATCCCCGTACCCTCAGAGCCTTTATCATCTTCTTCCAATCAGCCTCCCTATCTAGAGAGGCTAGTTGTGGAGAAGAATGAGCCCATTCTTGAGTCTAGCCGAGCCTCTGAGCTTAGGAACCCCTTCATAAAGGTGCCTCTGCTCCAAGCAATCAAATATATCCCCATTTGTACAAAAATCATTAGGGAACTATGTCTCAAGAATTGAGCAAGGAGAATATTAGAACCTCAAACATTCAATTTATTGGGAGAGCAGCAGAGTTAATGACGGGATGTATGCACATGGAGAAATGTACTAACCCCAGAAACCCCGTTGTCTCTATTCATATAGGTGATGTCCTTGTCTCTAATGTACTTATAGACCAGGGGGCAGCCATTAATGTTATGACCAAGAAAACCATGTATCAACTTGGATTGGTCCTTATTCTTCCTACTCCCACCATGCTTGAATTGGCATACAGAACTAAAATCAAGCCGAAAGGGGTGTTGGATGATGTGTTTGTTTCATCAGATTCTTGGGAATACCCCACAGACTTCATTGTGCTACAGCCAAAGAATCCTATGGGGGGACATCCCTTGATCTTGGGACGACCATGGCTTGCTACATCCGATGCTTATATTGGATGTCATTCTGCTGACATGTATATTTCCCATGGATATTCTAGGAAGAAGGTCACCTTATATCCACCCGCTAAATCCATTCAGGAGCTTCGAGACACTTTATGGTTAGACTATAGTAGTGATGAGGAGATTCGGTATATTTCCATGATACATCAGTATGTTGAGTCCTCACAGGAGGGTGAGATTCAAGACTTCCTAAACAATATAGAAACCATGCCAAATTTTGAGTCATTGAGTCAAATTTTTAGTCTATATTTTCAAGAAAGTCACGACCCTCTACCTCCCTCAACACCATATTTAGTAACACCTCTGTGTACTCTTGAGCCTGATACTACTCTTGTTGAGATTAGTCTGGGCAAATATTTAAATATCAGTTTAGACTTGGATTCATCCCAACAAGAGCAGCTTGTGAATTTATTGCGAAACTATCTTGATGCCTTTGCATGGGGTTATGAAGATATGAAAGGCATCCCTCCTAAAACTTGTACTCACCATATCTATATTCAGGATGGAGCCCAACCTGTCTGACAACACCAAAGGCATATGAATCCAGCTCTAAGAGATGTTGTAAAAGAAGAATTGAAAAAACTCTTGGATGCTAATTTTATCTATCCTATTTCTGATAGCCAGTGGGTCTCTCCATTGGTATTAGTCCCAGAGAAATATGGGAGATGACGTATTTGCATTTTCTTTAGAGAATTGAAAAAAGCCACTCTTAAGGATTACTTCCCCCTTCCTTTTATTGATCAGGTACTTGATACCCTTGTTGGTAAGAAGTAATTTTCTTTTTTAGATGGTTTTAGTGGTTATAACCAGATACAGATTGCACCCGAAGATCAAGACAAAACCACTTATGCATGTTCATGGGGCACATTTTCCTACCGAATGCTTCCCTTTGGGCTGTGTAATGCCCCAGCTACCTTTCAAAGGGCAGTCTTGGCCATTTTTTTTTACCTTGACTGTGTGGAAATCTATATGGATGACTTTTCTGTGTTTGGTGATTTATTTCAAGGAGCCCTCAAAAATATAGAAAAATTGTTTCTTCGTTGCCAAGAAGCTCATATTGCCTTAAGTGAAAAAAAGTGTAGATTAATGTGGAGTGGTTCTTGGCCATCTTATTTCAGACAAAGGTATCCAGGTTGACCCTACAAAAATAGAAATTATTTTGAGTCTTCTTGTACCAAAATATCAAAGGGAAGTGAGAGGTTTTCTACGACATGCGGGCTACTATAGGAGATTCATTGAGAATTTCTCTAGGATAGCTACCCACCTTTTTCGACTTTTGGCTAAGGATAGTGAGTTTTCTTGGTCTACAGCTTGCCAACAGTCCTTTGAGACATTGAAGGAAAAACTAGTTCAGGCACCAGTTTTAAGAGGACCAAACTAGTCCCTGCCATTTCATATTTCCCATGATGCCTCAGATACTACTATTTGCGCAGCTTTAGGATAGGAAGAAGATAAAAATCCTATGCCATTTACCTCATCAGTAAAAACTTGTCATCTGCTGAACTAAATTACACAGTTACTAAGAAAGAGTTTTTAGCTGTAATATTTTCCATTAATACATTGAGACACTACATTACAGGATATGAAGTCTTTGTACATACTGATCATTCCATGATAAAATATTTAATGAATAAACCATTAACGAGTGTAGAGTGACTAGGTGGTTATTATTATTGCGAGAATTTAATATTACTGTTGTTGATAGACAAGGAAAATATAATGTGGTAGCAAATTTTCTTTCAAGATTAAATGATCTTGGTGAAGCAATTCCTATTAATGATGATTTTCTTGACGAACATCTCTTTGTTGTGTCAATAGAATCCCTGTGGTTCGCTGACATAGCCAACTATTTAGTCACCGAAAAAACACCACCTCACTTATATGCTCGTGAAAAGCAAAGTATCATACAGAAAAGTGCTTCATATTCTTGGGTTCAAGGCAACCTATTTTACACAGGACCAGGCCTTATTATTCGTAGATGTGTAAGAAATGAAGAAGTGTTTGATATCTTAAAATCTGCCCATGATGAACCTTACAGAGGCCACTTTGCTGATAAGAGGACTGCATACAAAGTTTTATGAGCTAGCTATTTTTGGCCCTCCTTGTTTAAGGATGCCAAACAATATGTCAAGCGATGTGATAGTTGTCAGCGAGTTGGTAAACCTAATCAAACCAATGAAATGCCTTTATGTACTCAGGTTATGATTGAGCCTTTTGAAAAATGGACCATTAATTTTTTAGGACCAATAAATCCAACATCATTAAATAAAAAGCATATTTTGGTTTGTACGGATTTCGTTACAAAATGGGTAGAAGTTAAAGCTGTTTATTTTGCTACTGAAAAAGTTGATGTTGATTTTCTTTTTACCGAAATATTTACTAGATTTGGTGTGCCTAGAGAGATTGTTTCTGAAAATGGTTCGCAGTTTATTTCTAATCTGGTATAGGGTGTGATGGAGCAATAAAAAATTCAACACAAGAAATATATACCATATCACCTGCAAGCAAATGGTCAGGTGGAGTCCACAAATAAATTAATTGAGTCCATCCTCACAAAGATAGTAAATATCCATAGAAAGGATTGGGCTAATAAATTACCGTAAGCCTTGTGGCACATCGAACCACTTGGAGGAACAGCATAGGACACACACCATATGAGCTGGTGTATGGGAAACAAGTCCTCTTGCCGATAGAGTTCCAGATAAAGACTTTCAGAACTATAGTCCAATTGGGGCTAGATCTCTCTGAAGCACAACAATAGTTTCTCCTACAGTTGAATGAGTTAGATGAATTCCGAAGGTTATTTTTTCAACAGAACATATTGGTTCAATAGCAACGCAAGAAGTGGCATGATAAGTCTATCTAGAAGAAGCAGTTCCAACTAGGTGATTGGGTACTCCTTTATGATTCTAGATTTAAATATTTTAAAGGGAAATTCCATACACGCTAGATGGGACCTTATGAGGTAGTTCAAGTGTTTGGGAATGGAGCGGTAGAAATCAAAACTATTGATGGACGAAATTCCTGGTAAATGGGCATAGACTAAAGGTGTATTTTTAGCCCCTTACTAAAGGAGATTTTATGCAGCAAGTCCAACAACAATCTGAAAAGGAGATGGTAGGTGGCAACACCAACCTGTTGAAGATCTGATTCTTTCTTTTCCTTATATAATAAAATGAAAAAAGAGAAAAAAAATGATAATATATATATATATAAAGAAAAAATTTCCTGTAATTATGAAAATCAATTGACTGACATGATTGCAGAAGGATCAAACTAAAAGCCAGCATGCTGGCAGGAAGAATGAAATTCAATAAAAAGGGAATGTTGCTTGATTTTTAGATATGTTGGTTTTCACCAAGAAGAATCAGGTTCAAGGAACCAAGCCCTTACCCAATTTTGTGTTAAAATTTGGGTACCAGAGGAAAAGTGGTTCCCTAAGGCTTTGATCTTTGGCCTAGGGAAAAGTGTCCAAAAGAATTTAATTTTTCTCCTAAAGTGAATTTATAAGTGGTAAAGTCAAATCTAATTTAAAATTGACTTTATAAGTGATAAAGTTACTAAGTCTAATTTTAAAGTGACTTTAATAAAGTCAATGTGAAATTAGAAAGTGAAAAGTGACTTTGGAAATAAAAGACTAAGGGAGTCTTTAATAAAGTGGGGTGAATTAAAAAATAGAAAGTGAAATTTACATGCACATTTAATCTCAGCCCTATATCTAAAGCTATCTCAGCCATTTGATTTAGGGATTCCCCAAAAGTCACTTAGGGTTAGGTTAAATCAGGAAAAGAGGGAAAAAAGAATTAAATCTTTCATGAGCAGTTTGAGAGAGGAGGAGAGAAAGCAAAGGAGACATTTCTGAGCAGTGAGAAGAAAGAGGGTAGCAACAGGGAGATTCAGCAAATCCATACAGCAAGCAGCAGCATGAAATTCGAGGCAAGTGGCACAAATTTTGAGGGTGGAAAAACAACATTTATTGCAGCACATTTTTCAAGGTTCGTATAGCAGCAAGGAGGCATGGAAATTGAGATCTGTACAGCAAAGAGAGAGAGATGTTTTTTCCGGAATCCGTACAGCAGCAAAAAGCACGGAAAAAAAGGTATATACAGCACGGAAATTGAAGCAGCAAGTGGCACAGTTTTCTCGGGAGGCCGTATAGTTGTTTCGGCACTGTTTTCGGTGTTCTCAGTACAAAATTTAAGGTTGTAATTTTTGCTGATATTTTTGTGTTTGTATTTGGCATGAAAATCGAGGCGGAGTTTGTGCACGGTTTTCGAGATAATTAAAATACTAGTTGTTGATATTTTCACAGTATTTTCTATCTCACTCTAACAGCAATATTTAGAGAGTTGTAGGGTTTTTTCCAGGGTCACATTGACCAAAAATCAGCATGTCATTTTCTGTGTGTGTGGTTGATATATTTTCTGAGTTTTTATTTTTGCATTTTCATCACTTTGAAATTTCCAGAATTTGTGTTTTCAGAAAATATTTATTATTTCCAGCTTGTTGAATGTATGGTTATGGGAATGGGCATTTAACTACATGGGAGTAATAAGGAGAAACTGATAATCAGGGTTGGGTCGAAATTTCTACATGGTATCAGAACCAGTTTGCTGAAAAGTGCAGTTTGGGACAGCAAAAAAAAAAAAAAATACAGCAAGTTGATTTTACACACAGAAAACTGAACCTTTACCACAACAGTGAAATTTTCAATTTATTAGGACAGCAAGCATGTCTTTGGGGTTGAGGGTGGAGGATAGGTTGGATGGGAATAGCAACTACAGTACGTGGAAGGAAAGAATGGAGAGCATCTTTGAGGAGGAAGAAGTCTAGGGTATAATGGTGCATACCCAACAGCACCCTGTGAATGTGCCTACTGACGTTGTTCAGCTCGCAGATTTTAATAAGAAGAATAACAAGGATAAGAGACTGATTATGGATGGTATTAAAGACCATTTCATTCCTCATGTGAGAGGAAAGATACTTGCACATGAGATGTGGATATCCTTGACCAATCTCTACAAGAGTACCAATAAGAACAAAAAAATGGTCCTACGGGAGAAGCCGAAGGCCATTAAGATGGAAAAGGCTAATAATGTTACTGCATACCTCACAAAGATCACTAATGTGAGAGATGAGTTGGCAGTAGTTGGAGAGGTCATTCCACCCACTGAGTTGGTGCGGATTACAGTGAATGGCCTTCCTAGTACATGGTTTAACTTTGTTGATGGGATTGTTGCACGAGAGACCCTTCCCACTTGTGAGAGGTTGTAGGATGATTGCATACATAATGAAATCAGAAAGAACTATCTTGGGGCATCCAAAATAGTTGAGGAGGATTGACAATGTAGCATTGTTAGCAGGAGGCAAGAAAGGCAAGGGAAAGAAGCAAGCTTACACAAGTGGTGGTGGGGGCAAAGGCAAAGGTAAAGGTAAGCAGGTGAACACGCAGAAGGACTATTCCAAGGTGAACTGTTGGAATTGTCAGAATATGGGACACTATGCATTTATGTGTCTGGAGAAGAAGAAGAGGGGAAAGAACAAGACTATGGCAGCATCAACAAAGATAGAGGACTTTTCAGAGAGATTTGACCAGGATTTTGGGTTCATTGCTTGTGAGTCCACTAGTGCAAGATCACCTGCCACAGAGGTTGAGAGGGAGTGTGCATTTCCCTCCACTAGCAAAGCATCTTCAGATATTTGGTATGTTGATAGTGGGGCTTCACGTCATACGACAGGAGTCCGTGAGTACTTCTCAGAGCTTTCAGAGAGCGACACTAATATAAAAGTAGTACTCGGAGACGACAACCTTGTTAAAGTAGTCGGTGTGGGGACATTGACATTTGATAGGGAACCCAAACCTCCCTTGAAAGTGTCGGATGTTCTATATGTGCCAGGGATGAGGAAGAACCTTATATTCGTCAACAGAGGGTATGAGGTATTTTTCAGGAGAGGACAGGTGCTTATATATCCCAGGGGTGCTCCAGCTAATTCAGCTAGAGTGATTGGTGTATGCCATGCAAAGGTGTACAAGTTTGCGTTTCAACCCCTTTTGGCATTGAGCAGTAGTACCGGAAGTAGAGCTAGCAGTTCAGAGCTGTGTGATATTTGGGCAGGATGGGGCACATGTATCATGGGGCCTTGAGGACATTGCGGGAGATCACTACAGGTGTGCCAGATTTCAGTTCTGATCACATTGATACATGTAGAGGATGTGCTATGGGGAATTTTGCAAAATCCCCTTTCCCAATAGTGATAGTAGATCGATTGGGATACTTTATTTGATTCATACTAATGTGAGTGGTCAGATGTCTCATGTTTCCTTGAGTGGATATGAGTACTATGTTTTATTCATTGATGATCACTCCAGGAAGACCTAGATTTATTTCTTGAAGACCAAGAGTGAGGTCTTCAAGTGGTTTCAAGAGTTCAGAGATCTTTTTGAGACTCAGTTTGGTCGTAAGATCAAGTCCCTCAAGTCGGAAAATGTAGGGGAGTACACCCTTGGTGATTTTGTTGATTATTGTGCAAAGGCAAGCATCAAGAGGGAGTTCACAGTTACTTACAACCCCCAGCAGAACGGAGTTGCAGAGAGGAAGAACAGATCCATTGTTGGGGCTGCCAAATCCATGCTACATGATCAGGGGTTACCATTGTTTTTATGGGCAGAGGCCTACAACATTGTTGTGTATTTGCAGAACAAGAGTCCACATCGTGCCTTGGGGCATGTGACTCTGGAGGAGGATTTTTCTGGGAAGAAGCCTAATTTTGGTCATTTTCATATCTTTGGGTGTATTTCATACTCTTATGTACCTAAGGAGAAGAATATCGAGCTATAGCACACTATAGAGAAGGGAATCTTTGTGGGCTACAGTGAGACCTCGAAAGCCTTTCAGATTTATATTCCTGCACAGAGGAGAGTTGTTGTCAAGCGGGATGTGAAGTTTGAAAAGGACAAGGCTTTCGTAGGACAAGGCTATAGGAAATAGTTTGTTCTCACATTTTCAGAGGTCACTTGGAGTGTATAGCTCAATTTGAAATTATGGGAAATGGATACCTTGCACCCTCAAACAAGTACATTCCATTTTCAGATCAATTGAAGTCAAAGCAATGTGTGAGAGAGGATGTGTTAAAATAGCAACAATGAAAAAAATAAATAAATTATGGAGTTAATTATTATATGTAAATGGGCATACTTCTGTAAGACCTGGTATGGCATGCGTACCCCTGGGTAATCACTGGTAAATTCTGGGTTAGATCTAAGTGATAGGGGGGATTTCAAGTTAACAATTACCCTGGGTAAAAACTTTGAGGGGGGAAAGGTCTAGAGTGAGCGGGGTTGACTCACTTGGCAAGGTTGGCTGGATTTAGTTAAGGAACCCCAAGTCAAGTTTAAGGGGGGACTATTGGGTAAATTGACTCGGGGTTAGACTCAATATTGACCAGGTTAAACAAACAAGTAGTTTTGGGGCACATGGTATTGTGAACCCATGGTTTTCGTCTCATGGTATTGCATGTAATGGAGCCTATAAAAGGTTGGGAAGACTTCACTGTAAGATGAGGCTTGGATGTGAGCGGTGAAGGCTCACTTGGCTAGATTGGCCAGGGTTTTGGCCAATGTTTAATGAAATTTAATTGGTTGGGTTTTTCCCCGGATTTGGGGTTTTCCCTGATAAACATTTGTGTTTATGTTTATGTTTTGTTGTTGGTTATGTTTACTTATTCCTCTCGGTAATTAGTTAATATTCTTCAGTAAATTATTTCTTCACTTCTGATGGTTAAGAATGGCTTTGTGAAATGAGAAAGAATTCCATTGCAACGTCTTAATTTATGTCTACACTTCACGATTTAAGGAAAGGGATTAAAACTAATCTGTAACATTATAAGTGAACTTGTCGAGAGTTAGATTTGATTGCATGCAAATTCCTTTGACTGAAAGTTTGCATTCACTGTTGAAGATTGTTTCGCTTTATAATTTTAGTTTGATTTTAAGTTCAGTTGATTAAATCATTCTTTTCCGTGTGAAGATTATTTTTGAATTCAGTTTTCAATTGTAATTCTTTTCAAAACGTCCTTTGATTCTTTCGAAAGTAAATTGGAAACCTTGGTGTAGGAACCTTTGTCCCACCATTGTCTTGTCATAGGAACAGAGTGCTCTAAGCCTTAAGGCTTAGAGCACCTACATGAAGACATAAGTCTTTAGTATAAGAGGGTAAAATATAATGTTCACATAAGTCTTGTACCTGCACTGGTCCAAGCAGATTGCAAGAGTACAGGAACAATTGCTTAGTGTAAAAGGAAAATCATTTAGAAGGCAGATCTTTTCAAGGGTCCACTTGTTAAACTGCCACCATCTATACTGAAGATAAACATAGAGTTTTATTTCAGCATTTAAGATTGTTTCCAGTTGTGTGAAAAGTCCTTTACTTGATTTCTTCGCAAATGCATTCTTTTACATTGCAACACTAGAGTTGTTTTGATGTCAATTGCCTTTGAAATTGTTTTCTATTTGATTTTGCAATATTTCAATTAATAAGTAGGAATAGGAATAGGAAAAGTTCATACCACTTCTGGCATTACCTGTGCTTCGTCTCTAAGTTTATGAAACCCCCGGGTTGACAATTAAGTGTTTAAGGAGCTTGCTTAACTGCAATTCCTGCACCCAACAATGTTTACTTGTTATTTGTTACTCTGGTTTTTTCCTATCATCCTTCAGTCCTTTAGTGTTATCTTTGTCATGAAATCATTACACAACTAAGGAGTTTATCACGGTGAATTCAAGGTCTTCATCCTCAGTTCCCATTAGGACATATTACTCATCCTCATCGGGTGCAATTTAATCCTCCCAGTCCTCTTTTGATTCCTTCTGACTCTGAGTCTATTGATTCCTTTGATTTTGTGTCTTATCTACCTCATATCGCCACCATGTTAGGTACCAATGTAGGTGCGGTAAACCAAGGTTGTACCTCGAGTCCTACTCTAGGTAATACCACTAGTGGAACCTCAAGTGGTATGGTCACTCCTACTCCATTGATACCCTTTATGGCCGGTTTGAATCTCCTAGTTTTAATCATTTTATCAATGATCCCCTTCTCCATTATCCAAGTTGGCCAGTTATGCCTACTAAACTTCCTTTTGACAGTCCCAAGTTTGAGGGAAATATTGGAGAAGACTCCACTAATCATGTTCGCTCATTTCACATGTGGTGTTCCTCTAATTCCATTACCAATGAATCCATTCATCTTTGTTTATTCCAAAGCACGCTTACTAGAGCTACAATTAAGTGGTATGTCGCCCAACCTCGTTCCTCTCATTCCACTTTTGCGACTCTCGCCAAAGATTTCTTATCATATTTTTAGTTACCTCTATGTTATGACACTGGGATCAAACTCTTGACTTCATTTCTTCAAACATATTCCACCCACCTTTCAGACCATGTCCAAGAATGGCACAGAAGGAGGAACACATGTAGGGCTCCTACTTTTGAAGACCATGTCTATATGGATTGTTTTCTTAGATCGTTGTTGGCCCCCATAGGTAAATATGTCGCATCAAACTTCCCTTAGACAGAGGAATATGCACTCCAAATATACTTAAAGTATCACTTGATTTATTCCCAATCTGGCTATCTTTATACCGTTCTACCATACATCCCTAGGTTGAGTGGTCCCAATGCACCGGGGGCATGTTAAGTCCCTATATTAATAGTGTATTCCCTTATTATGTTAGTGTAGCCCCCCTTATTGTTATTGTTGTACCCCTGTAACCCCCAAATTGTTATAATTGTGCCCTTACATTATTATTGTTAGGTCTTCTAGGGTTACATTATGGCCCCACTAAGATTACATTGTGGCCCCATGGACTCCTATATATAGAAAGGAGGTTTTTTAATTTGTATCATCCAAGAAGTGTTCATTCATTTAATGTATTGGAGGTTTCCCCCTCAAAGTGGCTTATTTCTAAGGTTTCAATATCTCTTTTCTTCTATTTTTGGAGTTGTTTTCACAAATATTTGCATCGTAGGCTTTGGATTCTTAGGGTTTCACACTTATTCAATGTGTGGCATATCGGAATTTTCGCTATAACTAACATTTTTTCACGAAGGTTTGGGCCAAAATTTTTATGTTGTGGAAGTCAACACTGAGAAACATCATCTGAAAAATTTCGAGCTGGTCTACAATATTTTCGTAGATAAGGATCTGGAAGTAGGCTTTCGTGTGCTCCCGAATCTAACCTAAACAGGCCATCGTCATCGCGGAATTTTCGCTATAAATTTTGTTCTACGAAGGTTCATAAGCTGAAATTTTTAGAGAGCAAGCCTATGATCCTGGCAATATCTGGCTGTCCAGTTGCTAGATCTGTCTAATATTTTCGGAGATATAATTGTGGATGTTAGTCTTTAGCTCCCTAATTTCATCTCAAAGAGACTGGGTGTCTCTGTAACTCTCTCTCTAAGCATCAAATTCACTGTGAAAAGGCTTGAAGTAAATAGGTTGTAGTTTCCTCCTATAAATTTCCAAAGCTAAAGAAGCAAAGAAGCACATATGGTAATTGCATAAGTTCATTCTACCTAAACTCACCCATACTCAGCCATCATGGGAGATTGGACATAACTTTATCTTGAAGAATCCAAATCGGTCAGACCTGTGAAATTTGAAAGAAGCTTTAGAGTGATACCTTTAGGGTAAATTTTCAGATACTAAAGATCCAAAACCAAAGAGATAACTCGCCTCAATATTGAGTTCTCAAAAAGGTAAGAAAAGGTGCGTATTTGGTTTTTAAAATTGCATAGCGTTTGTTTGAAAAAGCAGTTTGAAGTGATTCCAAGGGCATATTTTAGAATTTTTATCAGTATTGGGTTCTATAATTCCTCCAAAAAATAATTCCATACCCATTAAACCCTCAAAAAGCTATACTATGATGCATGAAGAGGAAGAATTGCAGTATGAGATATCAAAATTACGATACCAAGTGCAACAAATTTCGATCTTACGAAGAGCAACCGAAGATGACATAGATGGTTTAAAAGCAGAAATGGAGGCTAAGTTGGATGGTTTAAAGGATCAAATAACAACTAATATGGATGATAAATTAGTGGAAGATCACATCGAGCATCAACAACAAGTTCTCCAACTCTCAAAGGATAACCTAAATTTGGTGCAGAATCTAATGAAACAACAGGAAGATCAACATCGCATCGAAAGAATTTCTAAAACAATAAAATAAATAAGAACTCGACAAGTATGATCAATTTTAGAGTATCTTAGCAAGTGGAAGAACTTTCCCGTAGAATATTCCACATGGGAGGATGAGAATTTTATACAAAAGCATCAAGAAATAATCAAGCGTTGAGGACAACACTTGTTTGAAGGAGAGGGGCATATTAAGTCCCTATATTACTAGTATAGTCCCTTATTGTTGTTAGTGTAACCCCCTTATTGTTATTATTGTACCCCTGTAACCCCCATATTGTTATTATTGTGCCCTTAAATTATTATTGTTAGGTCGGCTAGGATTACATTGTGGCCCCATTAGGATTACATTGTGGCCCCATGGACTCCTATATATAGAAAGGAGGTTTTTTCATTTGTATCATCCAATAATTGTTCATTTATGTAATGTATTGGAGGTTTCCCCCTCGAATTGGCTTATTTCTAAGGCGTTGATCTCTCTTTTCTTCTAATTTTGGAGTTGGTTTCACAACAGGGCATCTCATGTCGCCGACGGTATCGTTGGATCTCTTTCACACCCTTATCGACAACCATATGCTCTCCCTCATATGAGTTATGGTCAACCCCTGGGGGGACCAGTACCTCCTACAATTATCCCCCTTTACCAGGAAACCTTTATCCAAGTCAAAACACACCATATGCATTTCCCCAATCACATCAACAGATGCCAGGGCCAGTTGTTGCTCAACATGTTTATTCAAATGTTTCTCCTCCTCCATATGTTCATTATGCTCTGCCTACCACTCTAGCCACTCCAATACAAGTTCCTCAGCCTCCCATGCCTCCTCATCCTCTGCCACAACAGTCACCTCCTCCTCAAGGTCAAGTGCATGCTCAACATAGCGCAGCCAATCCCCGCAACACCAATAAGAAGAAAAAGGGTAAAGGTAATAGGAATCAACCATCCCGAGGTAAGGGAATCCTCTAGACCAACCACCTCCTTCTGTTGGTGTCTCTCCTAATCCATTTCAACTAGGAATAGTTCCTCCAGGCCTTAAGCATTCAAGAGAAATTTTACCAGGCCATTATCCTTCGAGTCAGATACCATTATTATTCCCACCGCCATGAATTTTATCTTTCTCTGTCATGGCTACATTTATTTTACCCAACATTACTTTGGGGATCCCAGTCTAGTACATCGATCCCCGTGCAAACACTCCACCCGATCACCTTAAACCTTTCACAACTTTGAACCCAGTGCAATCGGTTGTACCTTCCCCTTCTTTTGCTTTAGTTCCAAAGCAACCTCAATAAGCACCTACACCTGTTGTGAAAGCATCTAGTTAGGGGGGCAAAGCCCAAAAAAAAGAGAAATAATGACAAGGCACCTCAAACAGCTCAAGCTCCTCCTAAGCCTCCAAAGTCGACACCTTTGTGCACTTTGTGTGATGTTGTTGGAAATGCCACCAATAACTCTCATGATATCCCTCATCTCAAAGAGGCAGTCGACGATACATTTCTTGACTCTAACATCCCAGAGGTCCATGTTACCTTACCTGACTTAGCCAAGAAAAATAGATCGTTACGCACAAATCACCCTTATGATTTATGTGACAAATTTGGTCACTATTCCCATAATTGTCCTCGTCTTAAATATTTTTACGATACCTATTAGGCACTTTGTGAAATAGAGTCCACTCGTAATGAACCCATCACTTCCTTACCTGTAGATTATGGCACCATTTTCGAGCCAAAATAGGAACCACACATTGTGATTCCTCCTCCTGATGTCGATATGGCGGATAACATTGCTATCATTTTCTACTTATCATCATCCATGGGATCCACATCTGGAGACTCTTTTGGATTTATACATACTAATTCGGTCGAACCTCCTTCATCAAATACCGAGGTCTCAACATCGGTAGATATTCCATCTACTTATTCTCCCCCTCTTGTTGTCGATGTGCATGTGAACCTTGTCACTCATGACGATGCTTCAGGTAGACCCTCCACATCAAGTGGTATCGCTTCCTCCAGTCCTCCCATATTACATACAGATGAATACATCACGGAAGCCATGACCACGCCTGATTATCCTTGGGACAATATGCACCATCATGCATATTTCCTTCCACAAAAGACCCATGACCAATATGATGTGGATTCAAAAGACTTCATCCAGGGTGAAGTCGATTGGTTTATAAATCCCATTCCTATGCTAGATGATTTTTAATAATGAAAAATGGCCAATATCTCTCCTACCATTAAGATTAACATTTCGAATAAACCAGGGATCGAAGAAAATATCACCTTGGGAGCACATTATACCCTGGAAGAAATTGATGCTTACACCAAGTTGTTCAAGGAATTCCGTGATTTTTTCACCTGGTATTATCCTTAGATGCATGGACTTGATCCCGGCATTGTTGAACAACATATCGACACATGGCCCGATGCCATTCATGTCCCCCAAAATTTGAGACCCATCAATCCTTCCAGAAGTGAGGCCATTGAAGCTGAAATCAATAAGCTCAAGCAAACTGGCTTTATCTATCCCATTGAACACACCACATGGGTGTCCAATCCTATTTCCGTTCTCAACAAACAAGGCACCATTCATTTCTGCACTGACTTTCACAACCTGACCAAAGCTTGTCCCAAAGAAAACTTCCCCACACCGTTTATTGACCAAATAATTGATGAGTTTGCGAGGCATGAGATTCTTTCCTTTATGGATAGATTCTCCAGATATAACCAAATAACTATATGTCGTGTTGATTACCTTAAAACTATGTTCATTAGTCTGTGGGGAAATATTTCCTATAGGTTCATGCCTTTCGGTTTAAATAATGTTGGGGCCACTTTTCAGTGGGGCATGTCTTATTGCTTCCATGACTTGGCTCATATTATCCTTGCTTACCTTGATGACCTTACTGTTCGTTCTAGGCTTCGAGTGCAACACATTCATGTTTTGCGTATCATTTTTCTCTGATGTCGCAAGTATAATATCCGCCTTAACCACATTAAGTGTGTATTTTGTGTTCTTCTCGGTCATCTTTTAGGCTTCATTGTGTCTAAGGATGGTATAAAGCTTGACCCTATCAAATTTCAAGCCATTCTCAAGCATCCACCTCCTCATACCCTAAACTAGTTACAAAGGCTTCAAGGCAAAGCCAACTTTCTTCATCGGTTTCTCCCTGACTATGCCACCACTGCTCATGGGTTCCTTAGACTCCTTCGATCTACCACTCCATTTATTTGGAATGACCAGGCTCAGTAGTATTTTGATGCCCTTTGTTGGCTTGAGGGGTCCTGACCCAGGTTCAGATTTAAGGTTTTCCAACAAACCCCTATACTACTAGCCCTTTCAGCAATGACCTCTTTTTGCAAGCCAAGGTCTCACCCGAAGTAGTATGGGTGGGTGCTGGGACTAGGTTTCCACACCCTGGGATAAAGCGGGTAATTAAGGCAGTTTTGTTGAGATCTATCAGGTTCGCACATAAAAAAGCTTATTACCAAGCCCTTAACAGTATAAACAACATGTAACATAAACAAGTTACTATTATTAAATAGATCTTAGCAACACCTTCGCATCTGCATGCGCATCATCAATCACAGAATAACACAATCAGAGGTACGCAAATAGTTCAAATAACATGGAGATACTTCAACAAATTATGTGTTCAGTAACATCCAAAACCCAGTACAAACCCAAGTTACAGCCCGCGCACACAGCCAACGAGGTCTGCACACAACAGGAGTGAGGATATCCACGCACACAGCCAGCAGAAGTCCTTGCCCAATACTACCCAAAACATATCTCAATAGTTCGTACTTAGCATCAATCTTTCTTACCCTTAGACTCAAAATATCTATCTATTTATATCATCATATCCTACGCTATCCTATGGTTTGAAAATTGCGGTTTGTGGACACTAGGTCTACCCTTTGACCCGTTACAATACATTAGGGGCTTTGACCCGCCCCAAAGCCCCTGCGCTAGACTAATTACTACAAAAAATATATACCAAAAACGCAGCTAGAGGACCCTGTTCCAATAGGCCCCCAACACAATCTTGTGACTCGTCCTGAGTCACAGTAGCCGTGGGGTTTGCATCTTTGCCTGGAGCTGCTTGATTGCATCAACCAGAGGGGACAACACTCCTTCGCTCTGCACAGCAGTGTTCTATGCAATTTCCACCAACTTCTACAAACTTGGTCCTTCAGTGGCAGCGGTGACACTCTCCAGGGTCTGATTCGGTTGTTTGACCGCAACATCCAAGTCCTGAGATATCTTGAGGGCTTCATCAGCCCATGGCTGGAGGTGGTCACTCAGAACCTTCTTCTTGTGGCGAAGCCCTTCCAGGACATCTCTGAGTGCATGGTTGGCTCGTAGACGTGCTAGGCATTGAGATGGATCAGAGTGGGCATTATAGCCTCCAGTTGCTCGAATTCTTCTTCCTTCTGGTGCAGTTCTTGGGTAAATTCACGCAGGAGAGGGTCGCGCTGCACCGTAAACCATAGTTGCATAGCTGTCTCAAGCAATTCGACGCCTTGAGAAATATGTGTTGTAATGGTGTTCGTAGCTTCTGTGACCAGCGCAACTCTCTGGGTGTGTGCTTCAGGAGGGGTTTATGGCTGGAACTTAGCTTGCAATGAGGCAATCTGAAGTTCGAATTCGACCCTGACAGTTGATACCTCAGTCCAGGACGCCTTCAAGGCAAAGATTAGTCCTTCGACCTTGGCCTGGGGCTCAACAGAAGCAGGAACCACTCCTGGCATATCTTCACATAGTCAGCTGAGCAGTTCTTCCAAGGCAGCTTGTTGTGCAATAATGGTGACATGCGCAACCTGGATCTGGGTGGCTTCAGCAACATGAGTCACAATAGTCTTTTTGGCCTTGTTGAGGTGTTGTTGGGCATGGAGCTCTCGGTGTTGTATTTCACATGTGATAGCAGTAAATAGCACACGCAGCTGTTCGTTGGTTAGTCTACTAACATCAAGGTCGACCAGGCATCCCCGGACTTGGTTGCATAGGTCAGCGGGTTCCATTGTAAGGGCAGCACCTAGGAGCTGGCAGAGTCGGATGTCTGCAGTGGTTGTTAGCGTCATAACGGGGCACTGTTGGCCTAGCTTCCACATTTGATCCTCGCTCACTTGATTATGCCTCACTTGATCTACGCTCGCTTGATATTTCCTCGCTTGAAGGGTGTCCGCTTTGAGCTAGAGGTCCCGCAATTCTATCTCCAAAACTTTCATTGTAGCCTTATGCTGATCTTCCCAAGTAATCCATTGATCAGCAACTGCGGTGGTGACCGCATTAGTAATCTTGTCCAAATCATCCTCCATTAGGGTAGCCTCCATGTTGGCATCAGTCTTAGTGGTTTTACGCTTCTGGCGAGGCCCTTGAGACGATCTGCGGGGCCGTTTGAGACTCTGTAGGACCCACATACCTGCACTTTATTCATCGTTTATGTTCTGGTCCGGCGAGGAATCCAGCTGAGGCTGCATGGTAGTACTTTTAGGGGTCGCCTACAACATGACGATAGGAATTTCGAGCGTCGTTTCTGAGCTAAGTGAAACAGTGGGCTTGGATATTGCATGATGGGAAGACGTACCTCTTGCATCGAGGGAGGTGGGCGGGGCGGTGACCTTCCACTCCGCTGGCCAAGTATCTATGACCTACTCAATTTCAGCCCTGGTAGTCATATATGGAAGACTATGGAAAGTATTTTCCTTATGAGCCCGAATTTGCATATTGTGAATTGTTACCCGAAATGCAGCAATGTGCTTATACTTGTCGTAGACAATTGAGGATAGGTGCAGTTGGGAATCAATGGCTACAGAGATAGCACCATCGTAGAGTGGCTAGAAGGTCTTATTTTCCTCAATCCACTAGGGGTCCTTGGAATCTGAGAGGTTGGAAAACCATGCCCCTTCATACATGCCAAGCTCTAGAGGGGGAAAGACTACTTCTTCCAAGGTTTCCCAGGAAACTAACACAATCAGTAGGATCAGCCATGAATAGTAGAATGATTTGCCATGCTCTTGAGCCTCAAGCACATTGTCAAGGAATTCTTCTAATAGGTTCTGGGACCAGTTAAAGCAGATGCCTTTTTCACATCGACCAGCGACTTGAATTACATGAGCAGGGGTGGTTGCTACCTGACATTTCTACATCATCTTGCAGGCAAGGATCTGAGTACCCAGTCGTATGGCAGGGTCATTGGCTGTATCAATCAGGAAGCCCCACCTGTTACGATTGACCTTGTACTTTTCCCAGCCAGATTTAGCTAGATGATGCTAAAAATTTTGTCTGTGTCGTATCGCGGATTAGGCCCATGCATAGGGAGGCCGGTAATGTGGTGAATGAGAGCAACATCTATTGGTATGCAGCCTTGGATCCATAAGTAGCCATCGTGAATAAGTGCCAGTAATTGGGGAATTACAAGACTGGTGATGTTGTAGCGGCGGAAGTGAGGAAGGCGCAGTAAGTTAAAAATTCTGGCGTCGGCTAGTCCCTTGACCCAAACCATTGGCTCAACTTTGGGTGCACCATCCTAGATGACCTATTCCAAGTACAGGTGTGGAGCTAGTGAAGGAAAAATGTCCAGGTTACCCAAGTCACAATCATCAAACGTGATGTGGGGGAGGTAGCCAACCATATCCCCCAATTGAGGCACATCTTTAGGGACCAACGACATCTGAAGACAGGAACAGACAACATCCACATTGAGCATACGTCACACCATTCTGCGAGTCCAAACATAAGGCAGTAACTAGGTCAGCGGGGTCGCTTGCAAACCTTCTGTCGTGAGCGCCATGGAGTTCGGAGGGGTGACAGGCAATTTCGTCTTAGGCAATTTCTTAGGGGAGGGCCGAAGCCGGGGGAAGTGCGAGGCTTTCCACCCACCCTCTGTCCCTGTTTTACTTTTTCTTTGCCTTTCCGCGTGGCTGAGGTGGAAACAACTTCCTCTGCTATGGGGCTTACTTCCCGAACTTCATCAAATCCCTCCTCTTCAAACGTCGTTTTAGGTGGGGGGCCAATGGGGTTGGTAGCAGGCATCCTAGCTTGGAAGATAAATTCAGCAGTTCTACCGTTAAATTGTGTAGTTCTAGTAATGCAGACAGCCATAAGACAATATATATCAAATTATTTGAATGCCAACAAGATAGACCAAAATGTGAACCCTGTAGTCTGAACAGTCCCCATCTTATAGCCATCCCATGGGAAAAACAACTCATAGATCCTTAATTTCCCTTCATCATTATGGAAACGATAAAAATTCATTGTAAGTCACCATATTAATTTCCTTTAACTCGCTCCTTCAAACGGGAAGCGTGGTTTCCCAAGTTCCCACTCCATTCCAACGGCTAGTTTTTCCCACAGCGCATCCCACTGGTGCAGATGGCACACCCCATGCGCATCATCCCTGCTCGTTCATTCTTGCTCATCGGCCCTGTGTGTATCGTTCATAACATAGCTACTCCAGACATATATTCATTTGATCAACATGGATGAGTCCCGATAGGGCTTCAACCGACTTCCGTTAACGTATCCAAGCATAAGATCACCATGCAATGTAGCTAATCGGATGGCTCCTCCATCAGTGATTTCCTTTACCATATAGGGACCTAACCAGTGCTGGCGGAACTTCCCTGGGTGTTTCGCAAACTGGCTATCATATAGCAGGACCAATTCTCCTTCCGAAAAGACCTTTTGTCGCATATGTCTATCATGCCATGCCTTTTCTTGGGCCTTCTGAACTTGCTGATGAAAGTTAGCAATGAATCGATCTTCCTCCAAGGCGACTAGCTGCGCTAAGCATTCCTCCATGATATTGGCCTCTGCCATGTTCGTAAAGGCCGTGATGCGCAAGCTAGGAAAGATATATTCCATGGGAAAAATAGCCTCCTTTCCATAAACCATCCGAAAAGGTGTTTTCCAAGTCAACTTCTTGCACGTGGTCCAATAGGCCCAAAGCACCGATAGGATGCACACGTCCCAATCACTTTGATCAACATTACAGATCTTGGTACTTTTTGCATGGTGGATCCGAAACTCCTCAGTCAAAGCTTGTATTGTGTCACTAATAAAATGCGTACCTTTATCGCTCATCAAGATCTTCGAACATCCAAACCATGTTCAAAAATAAAGTGCGCAACGGTATCTTCAGTGCAATCCTTCACAGCTTGCACTTTCGGCCATATGGTTACATAATCAGTCACAGTGAGGATGTAGCGGGCACCTGTCTTCTTACCTGGTGGGTTGATGGACCCAATGAAGTCTATTGCCCATTTATCGAATTCATGTAGGGCCATCTGTGGTTGTAAGGGCATTTCATACCTGCGTGACGGTCTTCCTGTCCTTTGGCATGTGCCATAGGCTTTGCAATAGTCGTGAGAGTCGCTATGTAGTGTGGGCCACCACAGCCTAGCTCTTAAGATCTTCTGCACCGTCACTTTTCCTGCATTGTGACCTCATGCTACGCCTTCATGGGCTTCTGCTAAAATGGTTTGTCTTTCATGCTACAGTATATATCTTCGCAATATCTCATCAACTCCCAGTTTATAGAAGTGGCCAGCGATGATGGTAAAGTCAGTTGCGCGGGTTACCAACTCTTTTTTTTGTTGTACCGAGTATTCTGCAGGTGAATTTGTCGTAGTTAAGAATTGAACAATATCGGCAAAGTGCTCATCAACCACCTTAATAGAAAATATGTTCACATCAGGCAATCCTTCCTCTAGGTTGGTTGGTTCTTCACCACTCTCGATTCGGGACAAGTGGTCTGGTCCAGCATTTAATTTCCCCGACTTCACAATTATCTCAAAGTCATATTCTTGAAATAGCAGTAACAATCAGCGAATATTCCCCCCCCCCAACACAGGCTTATTAACGAGATACTTCAAAGCTGAGTGATCTATGAACATCTTGAAGTGCCCCCCATTAGATAATATCAATACTTTTGCAGGGCATACACCATTTCCAGCCCCTCGCATTCCATAATGGAGTACGTACGCTCCGTGCTAGAGAGTTTTCTACTAGCAAATGCAATCGGGTGGTCAATGTCCCCCTCCCTGGGCTGCATAAGGACAGCTCCTAGGGTGATTCCTAAAGAATCCATGTGGACATGAAAAACCTTCGTCCAGTCCAAAAATATGAGGATAGGTGCATAAACCATTTTTTTCCTTGAGTAGCTCAAAACTCTTTTGACATTCCGCGTCCCAAAAAAATGATACGTCCTTCTTTAGCAGCCTTTCCATGGGTGTCGTGATCAATGTGTACCCTTGAATAAACTTCCTATAGTAGCATGTTTGCCTAAGGATGGAGCGCAATTGTTTCTCAGTTGTGGGGACTGCTAAATTGATGATAACTGCAACTTTGGCAGGATCAACCATCAGTCCCTGCCGACAGACTATATGGCCTAATAAGATCCCGAAAGGTACACAGAATATGCACTTCTTAATATTTAGGGAAATCTTGTAACTTCTACAGGCATCCAACATCATGCGTAGGTTTAAGATGTGCTTCTTTACCAATCCAAATACTGTCCAATCGTCAAATTATACCTCCAGGAACTTGTGAATGAACTCCTTGAATACTGCGACCACTACTCGCGAAAATATGGCAGGGGCATTTTTTAGCCCAAAAATATTGACAGTGTACTAGAAGGACCCCCACTCAGTGGCGAAAGTTGTTTTGCTACGATCTTCAGGTGTGATCTTGATCTGACGGTAGCCCGAAAACCCGTCAGTGAATTAGTACGCTTCCTGCCCTCCCACATTGTCGAGGATTTCATCAGAGAATGGCATAGGGAAGGGATCATGTACGCAAGCATCATTCAGCTTATGTAGGTCGACACATATTCTTATTTTTTCTCTTGGACCACCATAGGGCTTACCCAATCTGATTGTTCTATTGGTTCGATGATACCTACGACTATAATTTTGTCAATTTCTTCTCTGACTTTCTGCTTATACTTGGGGTTCAATCAGTAAGGTCATTGCTTGACAGGGCGTGCATCCATTTTTAAAGTGATTCGCATGACCCCCAGGTCCCCTGTAATACCTTTCAATTCTGAAAACTTCGTAGGAAACAGATCCTGGTACTCCGTGAGAAGTTCTGCGACTTTCCCGATGGTATCATCATCCCAGTAATCCCCAATTCTAGCTAGCTTAGGTTGTTATTCTATTCAAAATTTTACTTCCCTTAGCTTAAGAGGCTTGGTCACATTGACAATTTGCGATGGGGGTCCACCAACTACTCGTTCACCCTATTACTCATCAATAACTTTTGTTTTTCTGGGGATGACTAAGTTATGGTCATAAATTTCTAAAAACAAGATTTGTGAAATATTGTGAGTTTTAGAAATCTCACTACCTTCATTATCATAAATTAAATTGTTTCACTACATTTTTTCCTTACTGATCCAAAAGGACTTCATTTCTAGGCCTACTGATCTCATTTTTCACTCCCCCTACCCCCTCTCTCATTTACGCCTTTTTTTTTCTTTCTGAAAAACCCATTTTTCCCTTCATAAACCTCCATAAATGGCACCCCTATTCATCATTTTCCTTTGTATATATTAAACAATGTAAAAAGACCCTTTTACATTGTTTAAAATCAAAAATTAAGCCTTTTGGACTTTTTGTTTTATATAAAAACCATTATTTTATACTATAGGCCCGACCTTATGATATATAGGCCTAAGCCCCTTTTCCTCTAGCCCCAGCCCCCTTGCGCTCATAAAACTACTACTCCGCCCATCCATAAGCCCCTTCCTCTATATAATTCCACCTCCGCCCTTTATATTTTACAAACCCCCCCATACACCTTATAAAAAGGCCTCATGAACACTTATTCTATCAAAATTTGGGCCCCGCTCTCCACCATAACCAGCGCCTATTCAAACCTTATAAATTAACGCATTTTCGTTAAATTATTAAAACACCCTGGGCCCATCCTCCATCAACCCAATGTAAATACGCCACCTGTCCTCCACTAACACGATTTTACCACCCGCTCGCCACCCCCAAGGGCATGCGACGATCGTTGATCTCTCACCCCGAGAGTTGACGATCCCCGACGCATATCGCAAATATAATTGTGCCAAGGTTAACGTCCTGTGACCCATGCGAAATGGGTAGTTTTTCCCTACCACAAGTCAAGCTTTGGACCATATCGTGTACCCCTTCCCGAAAACCATTTACTGCCTTTCAACCTCGCGATAAACCACTTCCAAATTTTCGAAACCACTTATCCCTCTGCACCATTTTTTCAAACCCTCTCACCTCTGTTCAAACTTCTACCTAGTTCCACCTTTGGAACCTGTTATGTAACCAACTCCAAAAATAGAAAAAAAGAGATATCAACGCCTTAGAAATAAGCCACCTCGAGGGGGAAACCTCCAATACATTACATAAATGAACAATTCTTGGATGATACAATTTACAAAACCTCCTTTCTATATATAGGAGTCCATGGGGCCATAATGTAATCCTAGTGGGGCCACAATGTAATCTTAGCCAACCTAACAATAATAATTTAAGGGCACAATAATAACAATATGGGGGTTACAAGTGTACAATAATAACAATAAGGGGGTTACACTAACAACAATAAGGGACTATACTAGTAATATACGGACCTAACATGCCCCACTCCTTCAAAAAGCGTTGTCCTCAATGCTTGAGTAGCTCTGGGTGCTTCTGTATAAAATTCTCATCCTCCCATGTAGAATCTTCAGTGGGTAAGTTCTTCCACTTGATGAGATACTCTGAAATTGATCGATTTAGTAGTTGTCGAGTTCTTGTTTCCGTGACCGCTTCAGGTTCCAATATGATTTTTCCTTCCTCATCAAGTTCTAGCAATATTGTTTGAACTGGAAGATTTTCACCTATAACCTTCTTTAATCATGAAACATGGAAAACTGGATGTACTCGCGAAGAAGCAGGAAGCTCCAATTTGTATGCCATAGTACCAATCTTTTGCAACACCTTGTAAGGACCATAGTACTTTGGCGATAATTTATTATCCTTCTTTGCTTGCTTGAGGGACATTTGTTTGTATGGTTGTAGCCGTAAAAATACCCAATCTCCTACATCAAAACTTCTCTCTCTGCGATGTTGATCTGCCTGTTGTTTCATTCGATTTTGTGCCAAATTCAGGTTATCCTTTAAGAGTTGGAGAACTTCTTGCTGATGCTCGATGTGATCTTCCACTGCTTGAACCTTCGAATTTTCCCTTAAAGATGATGTGATGGATGGTGGATGAAATCCATAAAGTGCCATAAATGGGGTCATTTTTGCTGCAATATGGAAGGAAGTGTTATACCACCATTCAGCGAGAGGTAACCACTTGACCCATTGTGTTTGTTTATCAGATAAAAAACAACAAAGATATCCTTCCAAACATTTATTTACTATCTCAGTTTGACCATCAGATTGAGGATGATAAGATGAGCTATGAGTTAATTAAGTACCCAAACAAGAAAATAACTTTGTCCAAAAATTTCTAGTAAAAATGGGATCTCTGTTGCTCACAATAACCCTTGGGCTTCCATGTAGCTTTTGAATTGTGTCCATAAATGTAGTAGCAATTGTACTTGCTTTAAATGGATGAGATAATGCACAAAAGTGTGCATACTTGGTAAGTCTATCAACTACCACCATGAAGACACTCTTTCCTTCGGACTTAGGTAAACCTGTGATAAAATCCATTGAAATCTCCTCCCAACGTTGACTTGGAATGGATAAAGGTTGTAGAAGTCCCCGGGTCTTAATTGTTTCCACTTTATTCTGCTGGAAAACCAAACATTCCGCCAAAAAATTTTGAATATCAGATTTAAGGCCATCCCAAAAAAATTCTTTCTTCACCCTGTGGTAAGTTTTTAAAAATCCCGAGTGTCCTCCTAAAGGAGAAATGTGCAATTCCAGAAGAATCTTTTGTTTTAGTTGGGAATTCTTACAAAGATATAAGCGATCTTTGTACCATAAGGAATCATTTTTCCAACTAAATGTATCAGATGTACTAGGATCTTGCTGCAACTTTTGAATGCGTATCCATACATTTTTGTCCTTCTTCCATTCATCTCTTGCTTCAGTTATCCAATCTGGTTGGATAATAGAAATGGCACAAAGCAATGCTTCCACCTCTTCATTCTTTCTTGAAAGTGCATCTGCAACAACATTAAGCTTTCCTTTTTTGTAGATTATTTCAAAGTCATAACCCAACATCTTTGTGACCCATTTTTGCTGCTCTTTTGAAGATAGTCTTTGTTCCAAAGTGTTTAAGACTATCATGATCAGTTTTTACCTTGAAGTGTCTTCCCATTAGGTAAGTTCGCCATTTCTTTAGTGCATGCAGTATTGCTAACATTTCCTTCTCATAAATAGGTTTCTGCAAATACTTTCCTTTGATTGGACGACTTTCAAAAGCAATGGGTCTTCCTTCCTGCATTAAAACTGCACCAATTCCATTTCCTGAGGCATCACATTCCACAATAAAGGTTTTTGTGAAGTCTGGTGTAGCTAAGACCGGTGCTAGGCACATTGCCTCTTTAAGATGTTCCAAGGCCTTAGTTGCTTCAGGAGTCCATGAAAATGCATCTTTCTTCAATAATGTTGTTAGAGGTGCTGCTATTCTCCCATAATTCTTAACAAACTTGCGATAATACCCTGTTAACCCGAGAAATCCTCGCAACTGCTTTATAGTTGTGGGGACTTTCCATTCCTTAATGGCTTTAATTTTGTTAGGGTCTACTTTAACACCCTCGTGAGATACAATATGACCCAGATATTCCACCTCTTGTACTCCAAAGAAACATTTGGATGTCTTTGCATATAATTGTTTCTCCTGCAATAGTTTGAGCACCCTGTCAACATGTTCAACATGATCCTTCCAAGACCTGTTGTAGATTAGTATATCATCAAAAAATACTAGCACAAATTTTCTAAGGAAGGGTTTGAAAATGGAATTCATCGACCCTTGAAATGTAGAAGGTGCATTGGTAAGACCAAAAGGCATGACCAAAAATTCATAATGACCCTCATGAGTTCGAAATGCTGTTTTTGGAATATCTTCAGTCTTCATTCTAATTTGATGATATCCTGAACGAAGATCCAACTTGGTAAAATAAATTGCTCCATGTAATTCATCCAATAATTCATCAATCATAGGAATGTGAAATTTATCTTTAATGGTGAGCTTATTGAGCTCCCTATAATCCGGACACATTCGCCATGATCCATCCTTCTTGTGTACCAATACTACAGGAGCAGAGAAGAACTTTGACTAGGTTGAATTATACCCGCCTCTAACATTTCTGCAATCATACGTTCAATTTCTCTCTTTTGGAAGTAAGGATATCTATAAGGCCTGATGTTTGGAGGAACACTTCATGGAATCAAATGAATAGCATGATCATGATCACGAATAGGTGGGAGTCCTTTGGGAGTTTCAAACACCTTGGAATGATTGTCCAAGACTTGTTGGAGATCTGCAGAAATAGATGATTTTGATGTTGGAACTTCAAGTGAGCATAATTGTGCAATTACGCCTTGTAGTTATTTCTTTAGAAGCTTTGTCATGACATTAGAGTTTATTATCTTTCCTGGCTTCCTCGAAATACCCCGTAATTCGACTTCCTTTCCTTCTGAAAAAAATAGATAAATAAATAAAATAATAATAATAAAATAAAATAAAATAAAATAAATAAATAAATAAAAATAATAATAATAATAAAATAAAATATTCAAGAAAAGTTCTTGAAAATTAAAAGCTACCGTCCCCAAAGATTGTAACCATTGTACTCCTAGTACAACATCAGCACCTCCCATAGGAATGGAAAGCATTGGACTAGTCAATACATATTCCTCCATGGTTAGCTTGATATTATGACATTTTCCAGAGCAATTTCTAGTTCCTCCATTTGCAACCATCACACTTGACATTACGGTGCTAGAGTATAGGAAATAATTCAATTCCTTGGCTACCTTACAATGAATAAAATTATGGGTACTACATGAATCAATCAACACTATTACCTTTTTCTTCTTGATATTTCCTTCTATTTTGAGAGTTTGAGGAGTGGTAATTCCTGCCAATGCATTACACAATATGGTCAGACTCATTTCTTCCTCTTCTAGGGTTGGTTCCGGGTGTATATCCTCTTCTTTTGAAGGTTCTTGTTCATTCTATTCTTCTTCTTCACAGTCTATGTAAAATAATTTATTCTCAGCATACTTATTACCTTTAGTGCTTTTGCTATCACAACTGTAGCAAAGCCTTTTTGCTCTTTTTTTCTTCCAATTGTTGTGGTGTCAACCTTGTAGGTTGTGGAAGTCAGGAGTAGCAACACTTTCATCTTTATATATGTGAGTGGTAGGCTTCCTTGTCGCCATAATTTTACATTCAATTTTTCTTGCCAACCTGATTGCTTTCTCCAATGAATTAGGTTCCCAAAGGCGAACCTCGTGTTGGATGTTATCCTTTAAATTCCCTATGAATACATCAATCTCGTGTTCCTATGGAATATGAGTTACCCTTATATTCAATTTTTGGAAGTCCTCGATGTGCTCCATCACTGAACCATTTTGTTTGAGAATTATCAATTGGCTAAAGAAGGTGTTGCTCTTTGTATCCTCATAATGTGCTATCATTTCCTCCGTAAAAATTGACCAAGTGACAATTTTTTTATGGGAGAAAATCCATCGATACCATACAAATGTATTTTTCTCTAAATGTAAAGTTACAATGCATATCTTTTGTGTGTTTTGCACATTATGGAGATCAAAATATTGCTCCATATGTAGTATCCATGTTACAACATCCTTTCCATCAAACTTCCTCATCTCCATTTTTGGAATATGGTAGTTCTTCCCGCCAACATTAGAGTTTATGAAATCGCGATTAACATTTATTTTGTTCTCATCATGAGTTTCTTCTACTATATTTTCACCATTATGAAACATTTCTTGTATCAAATTTGTCAAACCTTCCATGTTTGCTTTTAGATCCTTCTTCATGTTTTCCATGTTGTCTTTCATGTCATCCATCTTAGCTTCCATGCCAGCTTCCATGCCATCCATCTTAGCTTCCACGCCTTTCTTCAAAACTTCCATTTCATTTTTTGTTGCTCTTTGCGAGAGCGAAATTTGGTGCACTTGCTCTTGTAATTTAGATAGATCATGTTGCAATTCTTCATCTTCATGATTCATAGTAGAGCCTTCTGAAGGCTTAATGGGTGTGAGTTATTTTTACGGGGCATATTTTAGAACCCAATACTGATATCTATTCTACAATATGCCCTTGGAATCAATTCAAATTGATTCTTCAAACAAGACTTATGCAATTCGGAAAAAAATACACACCTTTTTCTTGCTTTTGAGGAGCTCGATATTGAAATTGGATTATCTCTATGATTGCAGCACTTCAATATCTGAATTTTGGTACTGACGTAGCCCTCTGAATTATCTTTCGAATGCCACAAGTCTGACCTAATTTGGATTCTCCAAGACAAAGTTGTGTCCAATCTCCCACAATGACCTAATTATGGACTGGTTCAGTAGAGCGAACTTGTACGACTTGCCACGTGTCACTGTTTCGTCCTTCGGCTCTGAAATTGATAGCCAAGAAACTACAGTCCGTGTACTTGCGACCACTTTTTACGGCACTCCAATCCGATGCTCAGAGAGAGAGCTATGAATCTTTTCCCACGATCACCTGTTAGAGATGAAATTCGAGAGCCTGAAAAAGGACTACCTTCCACAGATCATATCTCTGAAAATGTTATGAACCAAGCTCTAAAATTGTTTGACGAGTTTCCTCAGGATTTCAGCTTCGCACCCTAAAATTTTTAGATTCTGAACCTTCGTAGAAAAAAAGTTATAGCGAAAATGCCACGATGACCTATTTAGAGCAGCGAAACCCTAGAATCCAAATCTCTGATACCAAATGTTGTGTAACTAGCTCCAAAAATAGAAGAAAAGAGATATCAACGCCTTAGAAATAAGCCACTTCGAGGGGGCAACCTCCAATACATTACATAAATGAACAATTCTTGGATGATTCAAATTACAAAACCTCCTTTCTATATATAGGAGTCCATGGGGCCACAATGTAATCCTAGTGAGGCCACAATGTAATCCTAGCCAACCTAACAATAATAATTTAAGGGCACAATAATAACAATATGGGGGTTACAAGGGTACAATAATAACAATAAGGGGGTTACACTAACAACAATAAGGGACTATACTAGTAATATAGGGACCTAACAGAACCCTGCCTCCCAAGACATTTCCTCATCTACAAACCCTTTCGATAAGCCCAAAACCACACAAAAATGCAATCAGCGCCCTCCCCGCAAGTTTTCAAACTAAAAAAGTTGTTTTTGTGTGCAGGTTTAATGGCAGAATGCCTAAAAAGCATTCTGATGGTCAAAAAATGACCAAATCAACCTCTGGGTGACGATCCAGGAGTTTAATTTGAATCTTAAAGTGGCCAGAGGTCTTGTATCAAGACAAAAAATCGATGAAACATGATCATTGATGGTTTAGTAACCCTTCTACCATGACAGAAAGCATTTCCTACATGCAGCAAACAAGTACAGTCAGAGAGACAGTGAAGAAAATAATACTAAAGGATTATAGGGCTAATCACTAATCAAAAGCACAAAAACAGAAGATTACTCAACTAAAGCAGAGGTCAAAGGATAAAGGCAAACAGTTAAAAGGTTAAATGATAAAGATAGAAGATCAAAAAGATTAATCAAAAGGATTAATGAACCGGCAGAGTTAAAAAAAATTAAAGAGAAACATAATATAAATAGACAGTCATAAGCTTAAAGACAGAGTTTAAAGGCCTAAAAAACAGAGACCAAAGACAAACAAGAAGAAGATTAAACCAAAACATATTCGAATTAACTGCACCTACAAGCAGTTACTTCTTTCAAATATATTTTGCCACCTAATGCTTTGTTTCCTTCAATAAAGCATTAAACAGTTATTACACTCAGTTAGAGATATTTTCTATCTACCAAACAGTTATTGTAAAGCTATTAATAGCCGTTAAAGTCAAAAATTTCACTGATATTCTCTCAGAAGTTAAGATAGGAGTTATTATCATGAGAAGTATCTTCAGATATTTCTGCCTTGAGCCTTGCATGGTCTTCAAGGTAGAAAATTCATTAACTCTGTAATAAATGACACCCAAACCCTAAACTCAGCTTCACCTCCTCATTTACAGATAAATAATGCATTTGAGTTCATTATCTTGTTGGCATTTGATGACTCTTTGAAGTAATACATAGTCTTTTGGAGGTTGAAAAGAAATTAAGGAGCTTGTGAATGCCTTGATTTGTTTTTTGATGGAAGAGGTTTGCTTGCAGGATACCTGAGCTTGGTTATTGGTGAAGTGCTTCTATTTTATTATTTCTTTTTCCTATTTCATTATGTTTCCATCTTTCTATACTACAGTAGATTTAGACTAAGAAATTTTTTTAAAAGCACCTTAGCTCTATTTTTTCTTCACTGTCTTTATGCTTTCCTCTGCTAGGACATTTTAGAGAATTCTTAATTGCTCTCTAGAACCCTAAGCTTGTTTATTTTATGAATGGTTTAACACAGTAGGCATAAAAGATGATTTATGGATAGCCCTACTTGTTTGATGTCACTAAACACTGTTCTTGAAGTCTCTCTCTAAAGTACCATTACTTAGGTCTGCCAAAGAGGTTTTGTTTCGATCATACCCTTTGTACTTGCTTAAATAATTGTTTTTAAGATCTTCATAGCTATAATCAAAGATGTTTAGGTGTTCCCTCTTCTCTTATTGCAGTTATATGTGTGTCTTGAATGTTTTATGTGCTTGAAAGTGAAATCACTAGAAGTTAAATAGGTTTCTCGCCTTCTATATTTCATTGGAATGTTTTTCTTGAATAATTATCTGCTCAAGTTGAATCAAAGAATTTATGGTTTGCCCTGTCTATTGATTGCCTCTTTATGCTTATGATATTTAAGTCCCTTCTTGTTAAAGGTACATGATAAAGGATTTTTAATTGCCCTTTTTCCTACTTTTATTCTCACAATTGATGTCTGTCTCATTGTCCTTGAAAGCCTTGAAGATCCATTGACCAAGTTAGATTTTCCCTGTGATGCTCCCCGATCTATTGATGAACCTTTCATAACTTTATAGACTCCATTGCCCAATGATTTGAATATTTCCTCATTCCATCCATTCTTCTAGATCACCTTGCCCAACCAAAACAAACAACAAACCCTACACTTAATAACTAGCCTAAAATCAACCATCTGAAGCAAACAAGTTCGCATCCTTTACATATAAATAGAGAGAGCCATCTTTGAGTCCAGGAAGGCTAGGTTCTAGGACTCCAAATATTGGTCTGATGTTACCCTCTGCATTTGGTCTACCAATCTGCTATATCACGGGACCCTAACATAATGGCAATCACGGTGGGACCTCTGAGTACATAGTTGCCTGAATACCTCTTAGCATTCATATAACCCCCATTTAAGCTTAGAATATCAACTGATAGCCTAAGGGTAGAAACTAGTTGTTTCCCCATCCTAGCAAAGTGATGACTCGGCTATATGACACTCATTCAAACCTTAGGGCTACATAAAAGAACTCAAAAAACCCCAAAAACATCCCTAGATTGGTTTTGTGTTAGTTATTAGTGGTGGGCCATACACATATATCCTCAAAACAACAAAAAACATCCACCTGGTGACTCCACTAGCCTCCAGTAGGCCTATTACTTCACTAGTCCTCATTAGATCTCCCTAGGATTGTGTCAAAACAGCCCTGAGAAGTTTACAAGCCTAGGTATATACTTTGTAAGTTTACCAAGCACTAAGAGAGGTTATCCTTCCAAAAAACAGTCCTAAATTTTCAGCCTCTCTAAATTTTGAGTTTGAAATCTAGCTTCACAAAGGATCAATACCAAATCTCATCCAAACCCAAATCCTCCTACCATAGTTGATGGCCCAAAAAAAAATTTGTGGCAAACTTCTAAAACTGGAAATTTAACAATTGTTAGGACTATTCATAGAGCAAGCTCTGTTCCTAAACATCTTACAGCTTTGCAAGATCCTCATTTTTACTTGCACCATACAAAGAACCTATTTAAAACCAAGTCACATAGTGAGATTGACCAAACTAACCTTGAGCCCACAGATCTGCAGCAGAGTTCTAGTAGAGAAGCTGCTCCTTCCACCCCTCCTGATTTTCAGCTTCTCCATCACTTTAGCTCTTTCCATACCAAATCTTCTCATAATCAATTTTTTGGTCCAAGTACTTCCACCACACCCATCCATACATCCACTGTTAAAAACACTCCATTTCATCCCACATTCCCTCTCACAAACCCACCTCTTGTAAATCCTCCATTAGCTCCCATCATGGCACCTTGGTATCCCCCCCTGGTTTTACCTCAACCTCTAGTGCCTTTTCCAAATGACTACTAATCCAAGATCCTCATTTCACAGGAACTAACTCAATCACTTCCCAACAACATGTAGATAGAATGAATGATGCCTTTGACTATATGGAATTGGAAGAAGAAACCATCAAAATGAGGATATTTGCACAAAGCTTAGGAGGAGAAACTAAGAAATGGTTTAAAAAATTAACTCCCAATAGCATCAATTATCTCCCATCCCTCTACCAAACTTTCATAAAAAATTAGGAAATCAAGAAAAACCCCCTCCAAATTCTTTGAGAATATAACAATATTAATAGGAATGTAGGAGAAAGTGTACAAGATTATTGTACTAGGTTTAACAGTGTATACAATGCCCTCCCACCTCATATGAAACCCCCACAAGGCCTAGCACTAGTAAAATTTCCAGAAGGCTTTGATCTGGATATGACATTCCAATTGAGGGACAGAGACCCCACAACCTTAGAAGAAATGCAAAGGGGAGCTATTAGTGTAGAAGCCAACCTCATTGAAAAGAGAGCTAGGATGAGGCATATAAAAGAGTCACTTACAAATATGAAACCTTAGCCTCAACCTCCTCATTCGATGCCAAAATTGATAACTTAGTGAGGGTAATGGAAAGAATGATGGAAAGGATAAACTTAACTGAAAGAGCATGATGCAACAATACTGAAATTTGGACCCCAAGGAGATATGGTCAACTATAGCATGGCTCTGTCAGCACTTCTTGTCTGAAACCCCGTTCTTCTCCCCTACGTAGTCTCAATTGACTTCTTCGATGTATTTATCAAATTCGAGGAATTTGATAAATGACATAAACAACGACCTTTTTATTATATATATTTAGGCTCTATATTATACCCCCAACCTTATAACAATTACACTCCAGACTTATGTTAATTATCTTCCAACCATTTAATTAACATCTTTATTATGCTCCGGGCCCGCACAAACCATCGGCAAAATCCAACGGGACACACACACCGTACCTTAGTTAAACGTCGAGCAAGTCCATCATGCGACCACCGTTAGATCGCAAGGCTCCAGATTGACGGCATGTCCGCATATCGCACGGCATCCTGGTATGAACTATAACGTGTGATGGCGTGCTTTGACAGCGGTTTTCCACGAGTCCACTCCACCACGTGTCGCATTCCCTATGGAATCGCTCGCAAACAGGAAATACCACTTACTCACCCAAAAGCGGTGCGATATGGGCAACCCGGCTTGCAAATCCACTCGCGGTTTTGGCACAGTGCTTGACTACGGTGTAAGTCTGGTTCTGTTGTCCTCTTGTTCATTAACTCATGTCTAATCCTCGGGTCAGGTTCCGGAAGCAGAACAACTCTGTCTCTCTTTATTAAGCGGGAATTTTATATTTAAACAGTGTTCACGACCATGGTTCTCTGCACAGACCTCGCCTACGGGTGGGGTGAATTCACAGGGGTATCCAAACAATTTATGGGAATTCAAAGACAGAGAAACGGAATTTCTAGTGCACAATCACCTCACAGTTAAACAATTCTTCACAATTATAAATTCAGACAGTTGGAAATCAATAGGACTCGAAGTCTATTCAACCGGAAGCAACTGCTCAATACACAGAGTTTTATTGCAGAAATTTCTCCTTTTCCCTTCCTCTCTCCTCTTTTCATACATCCAAGGGATTACATTTATATACATAAACATTTGCCTATTTGGTTCCTCTGCGAGGACCCTTTTAGAAAACCAAAAGCCTAATTACAATTTATTCAAATAATTGAAATATGACAGATGGCTAACTATTTGACTTCTAACTAATCTAATTGATACAGACAACTGAGGTATTGAAACCTAGCTGTTACAATTCAAATGTTTTGAACCCTCCTAGCCACAACATGTGGACAAAACTTCTTACATTTCTGGCTAGTGTCTAATGCCCCTACATCAGACTCTCGAGGGCAATTTTCTTCATGGGCTCCTGTCCATGAGCTCTTCCATTGATCTGCCTATCTTCTGCAACATCCCTTCTGTCATCCAAGTGGCAACTTCCTCTGGCTTGTCCTTCCATTTGATCAAGTACTGAAAGTACTCTTGTCCTCTGGTCCTTCTGGATGGTCTTTTATCCAATATCTTCTCTGGTTGCAATGGTTGTGCTGGAGGTAGCTGTTCCTTCCACTCAATCTGTTCCCTCTCTGCTACTCTTTCTTCTACACCATCATCTTCATACTTGTACAAATCTGCAACATTAAAAATAGGAGATATTCCAACATCAGGTGGAAATTCAACCTCATAAGCATTTGCAGAAAACTTTCTAAGTATCTTGCATGGCCCAATATTTTTGAACTTCAATTTGTTATAATGCTTCTTTGGGAATCTCTCTTTTCTCAAGTGTGTTAAGACCTAATCTCCTACTTCAAAATGAACTTCTTTTCTACTCAAGTCTGCTCTGCTTTTTTATTTGATACTGCTGCCTTGTAGTTGTTGTTTTACTTGTTCATGTATGGCCTGGATCTCTGAAGAAAACTCCTCACCATCTGCACTCCTTAGCTCTGCCCTTCCCAGATTTCTTAACTCTGATATTCCTCTGGGGTGCATTCCATAAACAACATGAAATAGGCTCTGCCCTGTGCTCCTGTTTGGTGAGTCATTATATGCATATTCTGCCTAAGGCAAAATATGATCCCACTGCTTGGGATGCTCTCCTGCAAGACTTCTCAACAAATTTCCCAGACTCCTATTCACTACCTCAGTTTTTCCATCAGTCTGGGGATGATAAGCTGAGCTGAAACTCAGTTTGGTACCAAGTTTCTTCCACATTGTCCTTTAAAAATGACCCACAAATCTGTTGTCTCTGTCTGAAACAATACTCTTGGGCAACCCATGCAATCTAACAACTTCCTTGAAAAACAAGTTAGCAACATGGGTGGCATCACTAGTTTTATAGCATGGAATAAAATGTGCCATTTTGGAGAATTTATCCACCACAACAAATACTACATCATTCCCTCTCTGAGTCTTGGTAATCCTAGAACAAAATCCATACTCACCATGTCCCAAGGCCTGTCTGGAATAGGAAAGGGAGTGTACAATCCTGCATTCTGGCTCCTTCCTTTAGCATATTGACAGATCTTGCAATTCTTCACAAACTTATCCACTTCTGCTCTTATCTTGGGCCAGTAATAGAAATGACTCAGCTTCTCATAAGTTTTATCAGTACCAAAGTGTCCAGCAAGTCCACCACTATGCTTCTCTTTGATCAAATTTTCTCTCATGGAACATCTTGGTACACACAATTGGCTTCTTCTAAATAACAAGTCCTCCTGCAGGAAATAATCCGGCCACTGGCTTCTATCCGTTAAAACACGGTTACTACATGCCTCAAATGCTTCTTTAAAATCTGGATCGGTTTTATACAATTCTTTGAGAAAATCAAATCCTACAACTTCAAAATTTGTTTCTTGAACAAGCATGTGTCTCCTACTCAAAGCATCATCTACTTTATTGGCTTGACCACTTATATGTTTCAAAACAAAATTAAAACCTTGTAGATACTCAACCCATTTAGCATGCTTATGTTTCAACTTGGGCTGCTGTACAATATACTGCAAAGCATGATTGTTAGAATACAATACAAATTCCCTGGACATCAAATAGTGTCTCCACTTCTTCAGTGCCTGAACAATTGCATAAAACTCCTTCTCATAAGAGGAATACTTTCTTTTGGTATCATTCAACTTTTCACTAAAATATGCCACAGGCTTATCATCCTGACTCAACACAGCTCCAATGGCCTCTCCACTGGCATCACATTTTACTTGATTCAATGGCTTAGTAAAATCAGGCAGAATCAAAACAGGCTTCTCAGTTATCTTTTGCTTCAAAATTTTAAAGTTTCTTTCTGCTTCAGCAGTCCACTTAAATGGTTGTTTTTTCTTCTTTATTGTCTCAATTATGGGTGCATTGATCTTACTGAAGTTTCTTATAAACTTTCTGTAAAAACTAGCAAGTCCATGGAAACTTCTTACCTCAAAATCATTCCTGGGTGAAGGCCACTCCACAATTGCGTTAACCTTTTCCAGGTCCATCTTCAATCCTTCTGCAGAAACAACAAAACCCAAATACACCAACTCTTCCTTCATGAATGAGCATTTCTTCAAGTTTATCAGCAGTTTCTCTTGGTGCAGCTTCTTCAAGACATGATTAAGATGCCTTAAATGTTCTTCCTTAGTTCTGCTGAAAACTAATATATCATCCAGATATACTATCACAAATTTAACAATGAATTATTTCAATACTTTATTCATAAGTCTCATAAAAGTGCTAGGTGCATTTGACAACCCAAAAGGAATTACCATCCATTCATACAGTCCTTCATTTGTTTTAAAGGCAGTTTTCCACTCATCACCCTCTCTTATTCTAATCTAATGGTATCCACTTTTTAAATCTATCTTTGAAAAATATTTAGAACCACTCAAACAGTCCATTAAGTCCTCAACTCTGGGCAAAGGGAATCTGTACCTGATTGTGATCTTATTAATTGCTCTGGAATCAGTACACATCCTCCAGCCTCCATCTTTCTTTGGGCTCAATACTGCTGGTACTGCACATGGACTCAAACTTTCTCTAATCAGTCCTTTGTCCACCAACTCCTGTACTTGTCTCCGGATTTCTTCATTTTCTGTGGGAGTCATTCTGTAGGCTGCCTTATTTGGCAGATTTGAACCAGGGATAAAATCTATCTGATGGCTGATCTTTCTCACAGGTGGCAGCTCATCAGGTAAATCATCCACAATAATGTCACAATAGTTGTCTAACATCTCTTGGATTTCTACTGGAAAATCATAAATCTTTGTAGAAGTAAGAACTACCTTAGGTTTGCAAACTAAAGCAAAGCTTACCTCTTCTTCTTCTATCTGTTGCATAAATTCCTTCCCGCTCAGCAACAAGGTCTTTGGATCAATTACTCTGCTGGATGGCTCTCCTTCTTCCATGGGTATCAACGTATGGTGTGCCCCATCTTTGAAGAACTTGTAAGTGTTCTTCTTGCCATCATGCACTGTTGCTCTGTCAAACTGCCAAGGTCTACCTAGCAGTATATGACACACATCCATGGGCATTACATCACACAGGACCTTATCTTTGCATTTTCCCATTTTCAGCTCTATCTCACATTGTTCTTTTACAACTAGATGGTGCCCTTTATGAAGCCAGGACACCCTGTAGGGAGTTGGATGCTCCCTTGTCTTCAACTTTAGCTTTTCTATTACCTCAGTGGAAACTAGATTGTCTGTGCTGCCACTATCAATGACTAGCTGGCAGAATTTCCCTTGGACTTTGCATATGCCCCTAAACAAAGTCTTCCTTTGTGCAGGCTCAGTGACCTCTTTGGTTTGCTTCAACAGGACCTTATTTACCACCAAGGATTCTCCCCTCTCTGGAAGAATTTCTTCTTCAATTTCTGCCTCTTCTCTAGCCTGGGCAACAACAGCATTCCTTGGACCAGCACCCACATTCTCTGGACACTCATAGTGCTTATGTCCCACTTGCTGACATCTATAACACCTCAATCCTCTACCTCTGCCTCTGTCTTTGTCTCCTCTTCCCTTTCCTCTATAAGAACCCCTTCTGCCCCTTGCATCATCCTCTGTAGATGCATTCTGAGGTGAGCTAGTGTTAGCTCCATCCTTGGGTGTAGTAGGCTTTCCTCTACCACCCTGACTTCCCTTTCCCCGGAAAGTACCTCTCTTCTTGGCAGACTGTTTCCTCAGGAGTTTCTCCTCCGCTTTCAAGGCCATCTGGTAGGCCTCTTCCACTGTCTTATGAGATAGAAGAACAATCTCATCTTGGATCTCCAGATTGAGACCATTCACATATCTAGCAGTCTTCTCTGGTGTGTCTTGGAATTGCCCAGCTCTTATGCTCACTCTGTAGAATTCCTCTGTGTATTCCTTTACTGTCAGCAACCTCTGTCTCAGGTTCTGCATTTGCTTATACAATGTCAGCTGGTAATCACTAGGCAATAATTTACCTTTTAATTTATTTATCATTCTGGTTCAGCTCTTGATAGTTTTCTTGCCAACTCTCCTCCTCTCTGCCTGCACTCCATCCCACCAAAGTGAAGCATGTCCTTTCATCTGTGTTACTGCAAACTTGACCTTTTTATCTTCGCTTATTTCTTCATAATCGAAGCACTTCTTCATTTCGTTTATCCAGTCCACCAGTTCCTCTGGATTCATTCCCCCTGCATAACTCGACACTTCAATTCTGGGCTTAACTGCAGACCCCAAAACAGTTCTAAGGAGCCTCATGTCTGGAGGAATTTCAACATTTTCTTCAGCTTCTTCTGTTTCAGGTTCACTAGTGTCTTCAGGATCTCTGGGCTTCCTTCGCTCCATGGCATCCATTCTGGCTTCAACCCTCTGCAACATCCCCAACACCTCTGCGTTGGCTACAGGTCTCCTCCTGCCAGCACCTCTACCAACTCGGATTACCATGTCAGCTCTCTGCAAAAACAACTCAAAACAATAGCTCTGATACCAAAAATGACGCAACAAAATTGAAATTTGGACCCCAAGGAGAGATGGTCAACTATAGCATGGCTCTGTCAGCACTTCTTGTCTGAAACCCCGTTCTTCTCCCCTACGTAGTCTCAATTGACTTCTTTGATGTATTTATAAAATTCAAGGAATTTGATAAATGACATAAACAACGACCTTTTTATTATATATATTTAGAATCTATATTATACCCCCAACCTTATAACAATTACACTCCAGACTTATGTTAATTATCTGCCAACCGTTTAATTAACATCTTTATTATGCTCCAAGCCCGCACAAACCATCGGCAAAATCCAATGGGACACACACATCGTACCTTAGTTAAACGTCGGGCAAGTCCATCGTGCGACCACGGTTAGATCGCAAGGCTCCAGATCGACGGCACGTACGCATATCGCGCGGCATCCTGGTACGAACTATAACGTGCAATGGCGCGCTTTGGCAGTGGTTTTCCATGGGTCCACTCCACCATGTGTCGCATTCCCTATGGAATCGCTCACAAATAGGAAATACCGCTTACTCACCCAAAAGCGGTGCGATATGGGCAACCCGGCTTGCAAATCCACTCGCGGTTTTGGCACAGTGCTTGACTACGGTGTAAGTCTAGTTCCGTTGTTCTCTTGTTCATTAACTCACGTCTAATCCTCGGGTCAGGTTCCGGAAGCAGAACAACTCTGTCTCTCTTTATTAAGCGAGAATTTTATATTTAAACAGTGTTCACGACCATGGTTCTCTGCACAGACCTCACCTGCGGGTGGGTTGAATTCACAGGGTTATCCAAACAATTTACGGGAATTCAAAGATAGAGAAACGGAATTTCCAGTGCACAATCGCCTCACAGTTAAACAATTCTTCACAATTATCAATTCAGACAGTTGGAAATCAACAGGACTCGAAGTCTATTCAACCGAAAGCAATTTCTCAATACACAGAGTTTTATTACAGAAATTTCTCCTTTTCCCTTCCTCTCTCCTCTTTTCATACATCCAAGGGATTACATTTATATACATAAGCATTTGCCTATTCGGTTCCTCTGCGAGGACCCTTTTAGAAAACCAAAAGCCTAATTACAATTTATTCAAATAATTGAAATATGACAGATGGCTAACTATTCGACTTCTAACTAATCTAATTGATACAAACAGTTGAGGTATTGACACCTAGCTGTTACAATTCAAATGTTTTGAATCCTCCTAGCCACAACATGTGGACAAAACTTCCTACATTTCTGGCTAGTGTCTAATGCCCCTACATCAGAGCACCTCCTAGGGAGAACCAAGAAAAACCCCAAAACAGAAATAGGAATCCAAATTTCAGAAGAGATCCCCCTCAAAATAGACGAAGAGACAATGACCAACAAATTAGGCCTCCTTTCCAAGACAACTATCTAGATGAAGAAGAAAGGGAGACCGAAAGGTTGGAATAAAATCATGTGAATCTGATAGGATTTGACATTGAGGGTGATGTTTTTCTCAGTGAAGAAGAACAAGGACTCTTTTCCTCAGACCAAATTGAAACCAACCATGAGGATTCTGAAGGTTACCAATTAGGATTTGAAAATACCATAATGGAGTTCCATAGACAATGTGACCTTAGGAGAAAAAAGAACCAAGAAAATTCTAAAAATAATAACACAAACACTGTTGTTAAGAAAATTCCAGAAAAATCCTCTTAAGAAAACAACAAACAGTATCAACACCATGGCTAAAAAAACTAATCTGAATAAATACAAAATCAGCCAGCAAAATGTTGACCCAAGCTACCCTAGTACTTCTACTAGTAGCCCTGGAAAATCTGTTCAAAATGAAAGTCTTAATAAAACTCAGCAAATCAAAACTGCTGAAAGGATTATGTGTGACAAAAAAGATGTAAATATGTCAAAAACACTAGCACCTTTCAGTCTTGAGGGAGAAATTTCCAAGATCAAAATTAGCCTACCCCTTGTTGAACTAGTAACCCAGGATGTATATAAAAATCGGGTCTTGAAAGCTTTGAATATAGGAAATGATACTGATACTTTAAACTTGACTGATGATAAACCTGAACTATTATTTGGTCCTGAAGTAGAAGGGAAATACCAAGAAGGAGTTGTCCCTCCATTCTATGTCATCCTGAACATACATGATAAAATCTTGCACAATGCCATGCTAGACTCTAGTGCCTCTCACAACCTCATGCCAAAGGTGGTGATGGAGAGATTAGGCCTAGAAATTACTAAACCTTACAAAGACCTGTATTATTTTGGTTCAAGCAGAGTCAAATGTTTGAGTCTAATTAAGGATTTATGTGTCAATCTGGAACAAATCCCTGCTAAGGGTCTAGTTATGGACATAGTAGTTGCTGATATTCCCCCAAAGTATGGCATGCTTTTATCTAGATCATAGGGAGCCAAACTTCAAGGGAGTCTTCAAATGGATATGTCTTATGCTACCATCCCGATCTTTAACCAAACAAGGAGATTATACCGGGAATCTCATCTGAAATATATGGTAAGCAACCTAGATAGGCCAAACAACACTCCTATCTATTCCATTCATTCAGACCTTGATTCATTTATCTTGTACAATGAAGATGAAATTAGCGAACAAAAAAATGAAAATGAAAAAGAGTTAAGCCCACTAGAACAGTCAAAATTGTCCTCAAATGAAGAACAAAACAGCTCAAACTTTAGCAGCCTTGAACAGCAACATGACATTGAATATGAGACAGAAACACTTTGGAACATGAGCTTTGATGGCTCTTGTGGAAAATCTGGTTCTGGAGCTGGTGTATGGATACATAATACAAACAAAGGACATTCCTACAAACTTTATTTCCAATGCACTAATAACATTGTAGAATATGAAGCCCTCCTCCTTGGCTTACATTTGCTTAAAAACATAGGAGCCAAGAAAATATCAGTCCAAGGAGATTCAGAGTTGATCATTAGGCAAATAAAAGGGGAGTATTCAGCTAAAAATCCAAGATTAAGAGAATATAGGAATGCTGCCCTAGACCTCCTGAAAACCTTTGAGAAATATGAACTCACTTTCATCCCTAGAGCTCAAAATAGCCTTGCAAATGAACTTGCCTTTGCTGCTAGCAATTGTAAAATACCCCATGAAAATGAACAATTCATTGTCAAAGTAAAAAATCAGCCTACAGTGCCTGACAATGAAAATTATTAGCAAGTGTTTGAAGGTGATAAACATATTGAGGATTTTCTGCAATCTAAAAATGATTTTGCTGTACCAAAACCTGGCTCAAGCCATGAAGAAGATTGTTTTGCTAAAAAACAAGCCCACAAAACAGAGTTGTCCTCTACTGCTGATATAAACCAGTTTGAACATCTTTATAAGGTATAATTACTTGACAATCTAGACCAAAAGGACCTTGAGGTTTTACAATGTAAAGATGATAATATACCGAGGGGCCTTACACCATTAGAGGATCTTTTTTATTTCAATGATGTAGCTAAAAAACCAAAGATGGAGCCTACAGAAACTAATGTAGAAGAATATAACATAGGCAGCATGATGGAACCCAAAATGATCAAGTTATCTAACACTCTTCCTCCTCACATAAAACAGGAATTTATTGAGCTTTTCAAAGAGTTTGGAGATGTGTTTGCATGGGGGTACAAGGACCTAAAATCATATGATACCAGCATTATTCAACATAAAATTCCTCTTAAGGAAAATCAGAAACCTTTCAAACAAGAACTAAGAGGGATAAAACCTGTTTTACTACCTTCAGTTGAGAAACAAATTAAAAATATGTATGATGCTGGGATCATAGTTCCCCTTAGATACTTAGAGTGGGTTTCCAACCTAGTGTCAGTTAGGAAGAAGGCCGGGGAGATTAGGCTTTGCATTGACTTTAGAAATATGAACAAAGCCTCCCTGAAAGATAATTATCCCTTGCCTAAGATGGATCACATACTTCAACAGGTTGTTGGATCTAAGAGAATATCACAGCTTGATGGTTTTTCTGGTTACAACCAAGTGCTAGTACTCCAAGTGATCAACACAAAATTGCCTTCAACATAGCTGGGGGTATATTCATGTATGTTAAAATGCCATTTGGTTTGACGAATGCAAGGGCCACATTCCAAAGGGCCATGGACATAGATTTTTCAGAAGACATAGGCTACTTTATAATCATTTACCTTGATGACATCACTGTTTACTCTAAAATTGATAAAGAGCACTTAGTCCATTTGAGAAATTTTTTCGAGAAATGTAGGAAATATGGCCTATATTTGAATCCCAAGAAAACACTTTTTGGTCTCCAGGAAGAAAAAATACTAGGCCACATAATCTCTGAAGAAGGAATCAAAGTAGACCCCAAAAGGATTGAAGGCATATTGCAAATCAGCCATCCCAGAAATATCAAGGAATTGCAATCTTTCTTTGGGAAGATCAAATTTTTGAGAAGGTTCATCCCCAACCTTACTGAACTTTTGTGAAATATTACAAACATGATCAAAAAGGAGATGGTAGTGAAATGGACTTTCAAGGGCAAAAAGTCATTTGAACTAGTGAAACAAGCCCTCACTCAAACACCAGTTCTTATCAGTCCTGATTTTACCAAGGATTTCTACATTTTCTCATTTGCATCTGAACACACCATTGTTGCAGTGTTGTTGCAAAATAATACCATGGGGCATGAACAACCCATAGCCTTTTTCAGTAAAGCATTAAGGGATGATCCACTAAAGTATAACATCATGGAGAAACAAGCCTTAGCCTTGATAAAAGCATTGAAAGATTTACGAGTCTGCATTTTGCACTCTCATATCATTGCTTTTGTCCCACATACAGTTGTCAAGGATATTCTAAATCAAGACCCTGATGGTAAAAGGGGAAAATGGATTGCTATTATCTTAGAGTATGATTTAGAAATCAGACCCACCAAGCTGGTTAAAGGACAAGGACTTGCAAAACTTATGGCTGAATCAAATTTCCAAGCATTAGATATGAATATGGTTGATGTTTTAGAAAAATAGGAAGAATTCATTGCTCCATACATTGAAGAAATAAATCTGAATTCAGCTTGGTATGTTGATATCATATATGCGCTTATTTATCTCAATACTCCTCCTTCTTTATCAAAGACAAAAGCTAGATTCTTGAAACAAAAAACTTTAAATTACTGCATTTTAGATGGAGTTCTGTATTGGAAGAATGTTGTTGGTATATTGCTTAAATGTTTGCTTGAGAATGGTGCAGGAAAAATCATGCATGAGCTGCATGAGGGAGAGTGTGGAGGTCACCTTTACTAGAAAACCACAGCAAACAAGATTCTTAGAGCTAGATATTATTGGCCCACCCTTTTTCCTGACACTCAAAAACTAGTCATGACTTACCATAAGTGCCAAATTTTTTATGGCAAGAGAAAAATCCTACCTTTACCTTTGCATCCCATCAGTATTGAGGCTCCTTTTCAACAATGGGGTTTGGACTTTATTGCAGAAATTCACCCCACCTCATCTACCCAGCATAAGTGCATCCTTACTGCCATTGATTATTTCACCAAATGGATAGAGGTTGTCCCTTCTAGGAATGCTACTGACTCAGTCATTATAAATATCCTTGAGACCAATATCTTATCCCGATTTGGTTGTCCTAGAAATATCATTACAGATAATGTTGTTGCCTTTAAATCCAAAAGAATGATTTACTTTTTCTATAAATATCATATCACATTAGGGCACTCCACAGGTTACTACCCCCAAGGTAATGGGCTAGCTGAATCCTCCAACAAAAGTCTGATTAGCATTATCAAGAGACTGTTGGAACAGAATAAAAAATCATGGCATAGTAAGCTAGTTCATGCATTATGGGCTGATAGACTAACCACCAAGAAATAAATCGGTATGTCTCCCTATCAGTTGGTATATGGCATGGATGCAGTCTTCCCGACATCCTTGGGAATTCCAGTCATGAAACTCCTCCAAGAAGTACAATCATAAGAAAATGAAATGCAGAGAAGATTGAACCAAACCAGCCATTTACAGCAGTCAAGAGAGGAAGTTTACAAAATAACACAAGCAGTACAAGAAAGCATCAACAAGATATTTGACAAAAGGACCAAAGCTAATAATTTCAAAATTGGAGACACGGTTTTGAAATGGGATTTTAGGAGGGAAGACAAAGGCAAACATGGTAAATTTGAGAATTTGTGGAAAGGGCCTTATGTCATTCATTCAATTAAGGGTCATAATGATTTCTTTTTACAAGGGTTGAATGGAGAAGAGTTATTTGGAGGTCATGTAAATGGCAGGATGCTCAAATACTATTTTTGTCAAGAGTCCTAGCTTCAAAGTTTTCATTCATTATACATAACGCTGCATGATAAGATATCATAAAAACAAAAAATTCAAAAAAACAAAAGAAGGAAAAGAGGGCAGATTCAACAAGAGGTATAGCCCCATACCCAAAAAATAGTACTGATGTAAGTGTTCAATCCTAAATGCCACTACTGGTCCAAAAAGAAGATCTTGTTCAGTCATCTAGCCTAATCATGGTTGAACATGTTTTAAATCTATGTTGATAAGTTAGTGCAACAATGATTGTCAAAATTATTCAAGCTTGACTTATCAGAAAAGATAGATTAGGAATGAAAGATACTGGTTCCACATAATCAAAACTAAACCAAAGAGAAAGATGAGGATGCATAGCAAATGATAGATCACAGCCCTTATTTTTTCTAGTTACTATTTCTCCAAAACTAATTTGTGCGCAGCTTGTTCCAATGCCACAAACCATGGTAAGTCAGATTGCCTAATCTTGATTTGAACCATACTTTCAATTTCATGTCAATAGTTTAGAGAATCAAGTTTGCCAAACAGCTTAATCTTGGCAGTCAAATAGTCTAGGTAGAGGATAAAATAGTTCACTAGCATAATCTAAACTCTTGGAAGCAATAAGGATAGAAGTAGATAGTTTGTTTTAGTTTTCAAAATAAAATAATGTCAAGAGTTTGCCAATTCAAATGCACTCAAAGAAGAAAAAATGTTAGGCCAAGTAAGTTGGGTAGGTAGTGTTAGCCACCAATAAAAATTTTCATATCAAATGGTGGCTAAAACATTTTTGGAGCCTTCAAGGAACAAGTTTATTGCTAAAAGTGTTATCCCTTGAAGACTCTTGAAGACATCATGCCCTCTGTCCTAATCTTCATTGTTGTTTCCATAGTAAACTCTAAAATTCTACATTTTTCATAGAGAAAAGACTGCTGCAAAATCCATTTTTCCCTTCCCTCCACCTCAAAACTAACCTCCATTTTTTACCCCTTTTATTCCCATGAAATTCCTCTATTTTTCATTTTTCCCCATTTCCCCTTCATAAAATCCTCTTTACAGAGTTTAAAACTCTTTTTTTAACTCTGCCGAAACCCCCAAATCCATTGAAAACTTGAAAAATTTTCATTAAAAACACACTTTTTTTTTATTACAGACTTAAGCCCCCTTGGGCTAAGTCCTAACCACTTCCCCATTATATGCACTGGTGTTAGAACCAGGCACCAAGCCATTTAAGCGCTTATCGTGTCGCAAAAATCTGAGCGCACAAGTCTTTTGCTTAAGTTGAAAGTTTCGATGCGATTAGCCCTTTATTACATAACTCCCAATCCTATAGCCACTTCATATAACCTTTTGACCTGCAATCGAGTGCTAAAACATTTTATATTTCCATTCCCGATTGCCTTTTTCCTTTGTAAATTCAAAAAACCCACTGTTTCCTAACTTTGGTCTAAACGAGCCGAAACCATGTTTTTTAATGGAAAAATGGGTAGATTGAAAGACCTGAACCAAAGTTTCCGATGCGATTAAGCCCCATTTGCATAAACCCCGCCCTCTTCTTCACTCCATATAACTTGCACCCGAGGACCAAGACTTAAAAGTCCCAAAGCGCTAATCGCATCAGAGAAAATCAAATGGTTAGATTGAAAGACCAAGCCCGATAGTTCCGATGCTGTTGGCCCTCATATATATAAATCCCTGGGCCTATCGAAGTTCATATAGACCAAAGCCCCGCAGACGAGCGCCAAGCCATATCATAAATATATATCCCGCCCCGATGCATAAAACCTTGTATTATATTAATTTTTGGTTTTTCATATGTTTCAAAGGGTTTTCGCCGGTTCGCTTTTAAAAGCAATCTCCACCGTTGATCTTGAGTCGATCAAACGACCAGCACACGATCGCATCGCATGTTCTATCGGGCTCACTTTTGTGTTCCCTCCAATTGGCCATTCCCCAATCTATCTTGGACCATTGATCTCCTCCCCACCTTCCCAGATCCAACAGCCCACATTTTCTCCGATTGCTAGCCTTCCTCCGCCTTCAAAATCCTCCGATTCACTCCCCACCGTTGATCTGATCCTTAGATCAACGGCCAATGCTCAATCGCTCCGTCGCACTCCAAGTTCTTTGCCTCGCCGATGCCTTTGCCTCCGATTGCATCTGGACCATCCACGTGTCCAGATCGGATGGTCCATATCACATTTCCCGACTTTGGTTATATTTTATGCACCCCTCTTCGTAATGTTGTTTTGGCCATTTACAGCCATTGATCTCTACAGATTAACGGTCCTCGTCAACCCTTCTTCCGCCCTTGTATTATTTCATTCGATCCTCAGATGCAATATCTGCCATTCAAATCTTAGATCCGATGGCCCAGATTGAAACCACCCATCTTCTTACCGCCCGCGCATCTATCCCATATCGTGCTCGTTCTCTATTGTCAGATATGAGGCCCCAGATCTGACGGCCCACATTCTATATCGCATAGTTTTCAACACGATGGTTAATTTCCCAAAGGCCACATGAAATGGGTAGTTTTCTGGTGCCATGTGTCGGGCGGGGACGCATATCGCGTTCCAAAAGACAAAAATGCCTACCCACCTTTTTTCTGCACGAAAACAGTGGTTTTCATCCCCAAAACCACTTTTCCTCTTTCCCATTATGTTTCATCGCACGCGCCTCCCACCATTGATCTCTGCAGATCAACGGCCCAAATTTAATCTAGCCTTACATTACCAACCTCCACCCTCGCCAAAGGATTTTAACGCGTGATCTCCAACGTTGATCGCATGGGTCGATCTCATCCGACGACCCATGATCATCCTGAACCCCCAATTTCACTTTTAACCATATTTTCCTCCTAACAAAGGTTTTTTAACCTTATCTCATCAAATTTTCACCATTTCTTTATATAAGTGACTCCCTCGCTTATTTTCTCCCGGATCGCTCCCGACCGTCGATCTTTGCAGATCGACGGATCCGACTTAAGAGCTCCCTCTACTCTCCTTTTTGGCTTCTACGCAGATCTCCACCATTGGATGCTGCCATCCAATGGCCACGCTCCTTCCCCACACCCTCTGAAGCAGTTTACCCAATAAACGCAGGATTTCATAATAGTTGTGTGTGTTTTTGCAGGTTCAAATGAATTTCAAAATATTTTAAAGAGAGATGATAAAGCCGAGGGTGACGATCCTTAGGGCTTTGTTTATTTAAAGAGAATCCATACAAATGGTTCAAACTCCAAGTCTCGTCAATGCTTCATGGGCATTGATGCCATATGAGCCCTGTGCGGCCCTGCACATCAACAATACACATAGCAATGCATAAAATAATTAAAAGACTATCAGTGTCGAAGACAAAACACAGCAGAACAGAAGATTGAAGACAATTTTGGGAGGATTACGGCTAAGATTGATTATCAAAAGCCTAATCCTCCAAATTAAAACAGTAATTAAAGAAAAATCAAAAGATCATCAAACATAAGAGCCTCCACCACCACATCAGAGGCAAATTGATTCCTCTCAGCTACCACAAAGCCACCTGTTGCCTCAAAGCATTCAAACAGAGGCTGAAGTTATTAATAAGAAGAAGATATTTGCCTCAGCGCAGCCAAAGAATTAATTTCTCCAAAGGAACTTAATGCAAAATATCAACAGAATTATTATATCCTGAAACAGAGCCTTAAAGTCAACAAAAGCTCCCACCGAGCTTAATCTTTAAATGTAAAACAATTAATACAGATAAAACATCTGTAAATGTTAGGTAAACATGACTCGGGGTAGAGTCAATGTTGACTAGGGTAACTAGTAGTGGTTTTGGGGCACATGGTTTTGTGCACCCATGGTTTTGACCCATGGTATTGCATGTAATGGAGCCTATAAAAAGGCTAGGAAGACTTCATTGTAATGTAGGCCTGGAGGTGAGCGGTGAAGAATCACTTGGTAGGATTGGCCAGGGTTTTGGCCAATGGTTAATGAAATTTCATTGGTTGGGTTTTTCCCCGGATTTGGGGTTTTCCCGGATAAACATATGTGTTTATGTTCATGATTTGTTGTTGGTTCTTTTCATGTTTAATTATTCTCTTGGTCAATTATTTTATTGCTGCGGTAAATTCCTAACAGTAAACTTCTCCATCGAGCCCCTCAAAGGCCGAGAAGCATTAATCTGTATTAATTGACCCAGGAGATCTTTTATCAGATCCCACCTCCTCATTCCTTCTATAAATACTCCTGTAGAAGATGAGAAAATGTTGGTTGCAGAACTTTGAAACATACTTGTGCTCGAAATTTCTGATTGTAAATAGTGTTCAAAGACTCTTGAAGCTCTGCTTGTGATAGAATAGTTAGGCTGAGAAGTGAAGATGATTGCTAACCTGAAACACTGGACTTAAAGTTGTAACTGGTTTGAAGCATCAATACAAGCTGATTTATGGGATCCTGGTCTATGTCAACGGTGATGTTATTTCTTATTGTAAATTGTTATTTTATTTCTGTTACCACTTTGTTCATCTTCTCTAATAAAGAACAGCAAGCATAGAGTTAGGATTTGCTGTACATCAATACCCTTCTCTAACTGATAAGCTGTATCTAAATGTTTTCTTCCAATCTGTGTTATTTAGGAATGATTTAATTCAGTTCAAGCAGTTTGGAATGTTGGTGTTCCCTCGTCCTACTGTTTAGCTAATTGTTATTCTTGAAAGTTATTTTCATTTCATGTTAAGTAGAGATGAACTAAGGAAGATATGGTGAACCCTGGTCCTAGTTTTATCCCAAAAGACTGACTGAAATTTTCCCTAGGAATGTGTTGAAAGCTAGCTAGTTTTGAAGTACTTACCAGATCTTAGGCCATTCTTTGTTATCATTTGTGTTTCCCTTTGTGTTTTAAATGTTTTTCTATTGAAAGTATATCAAAGGCTGGCTAGTTTCGAAGTACTTACCAGATCTTGGATTGCTTTTATGTTATTCTTATGTGCTTGTCAAAGGCTGGCTAGTTTCAAAGTACTTACCAGATCCTGGGTTGCTCTTTGTTCTTCATTTGTTTAATTCCCCTTCTTTTTGTATCACTTCATTCTATAAATCAAACTTTAAAGAGATCCTTAGACATAGAGGACTTGCCCCATAGACCACTCTTGAACCTGGTTGTTTCAATTAAAACCCTTTTATGACTCCATAGCCCAATGGACTAAAACTTGCAATGATCCATCTTTTTGGCCAAAGCTTGTTTTTTTGCTTGCAACTTCTCACCTTTGAAACTCTTTGCATTTAGAACTTTCCACTCAAATAATAATCATGCTCAACCATCCAAAACAAACAAAAACCTTTGGCCTTCATAACTAGCCTAATATCATTACCCAAAACCTCAAAGATAAATCCATCTTTACACTTATTGGAGAGATCCCTCTCTGGATTCAGGAGGGCTAGATCCTAGAATCCCAAGGTGGTTGAAACAGTGTTTCTCCCTGCTGTCGGACTTTGCCAATCTTGTTGATTACAGGGAGCTAACATTTCTGGCGACTCTGCTAGGGATCCTTGAGTTATTTTCTTGTTGAATACTTTAAATATCTCAGAAACCCCTTTACTCACTAAACAATTGGTATATTAACCAGTTGAGCCACCAGCAACTAACATTTTTGGCAACTCACTGGGGAGCTTGTGAGTGTTTTTCATCATAAATACTTCTAAGACCTCAAAAATCATAATTTCAAGAACATTGTGCAAGTGAGTAAAAGCAGCCATTTCGAGCACTACCAAGTGATGGTAATCATGATTAAACTTGTTTGAATCAGTGACAAACTAGGCAAACCCTAGGATTCTCATAAGAGTTTATCTAACCTTGAAAGATCAATTGGCTTAGCCATAAGAGTAGATTGTCTTTGTCTCACAACCATAGCTAAGTTTTGAAACAGATTTAGGACACTCTTAGAAACCACACAACTGAAAAATAACTCAGAAAACCCAAAAATATTTCAGATTGGAATTCAATAAACATGGTGGTGGACCATAAAACCTTTTACCTCCAAAAGAGCTAAAAACTTCCACTTAGCGACTCCACAATCTTATCCAGACCTTAAGACTCCACTGGGAAGAATCCTTATCATTATAACATCATTCAAACTCGATTAGAGGACTGTAGGATTTAAATTTATCTAAAACATATTAGTTGACCTTTTAAATATTGTCATACCTGGTTGAACTTTTCTTGTTTATTTGGGTCTGAGAAACACAGCATAGTGGCTCCTAGAAAGATTCATACTAGAGCCTATCCTGACCCTAACCCACCTGAGATAGTTGATAACCCAAAAAGTATCCTTAGGAAGTCTCCCAAGATAAAATTTTCAACTGTTTTCAGATCACCCTTGAGAGCTAATTCAGTGCCTAAAAATCTTGCAGCTCTACAACAATCACAAGCATATCTAATAAATCCATTTAGAACTAGGTCTCTTGGTGATTTAATTCAGCTAGATTCTGAGTCTTCACTTTCATCCCTGGAAACAAGTGAACATCCTGGTGATAGAGAAACGACACCACCTGATTTACACTTCCTTCACAATTTAGGTGTCTCTCATCCAAGATCAGCTCAGCAATCTACTGTTGTTCCATCCACATCTGTTCACCAAACATCCACTGTCCAAACCACTCCACTTCAACCCACTTTACCTTTTGTTAATCCACCTCTTGTAAATCCACCTCCACCACATATCATGGCAACATGGTATGCTCCCTTGGTCCTTCCTGTACCATTATTCAATATTCTACAGGACTATCAGTCCAAAATTCCATTATATGATGCTAGTAATGCTACAACTGCATCACAACATGTGTATAAGATGAATGACTACTTTGACAGAAATGAAATTGATGATGATTCTGTCAAGCTTAGATTATTTGCTTAGAGTCTGGGGGGAGAAGTAAGAAAATGGTTTAAAGGCTTAAATCCCCATAGTATCAATGATCTCCAAGCCTTCCATCAGACATTCTTAAACAAATGGGAAGTGAAGAAGAATCCTCTCCAAGTCCTTTCTGATTATAAAAACCTCCATAGAAACACCGGGGAAAGTGTCCAAGCTTACCGCACTAGATTTAACAGTGTGTATAATGCGCTTTCCCCAGATTTAAAACCTCCGCAAGTCTCAGCTCTTAACAAGTTTCCTGAAGGGTTGACCCTGAGATGGCTTATCAGCTGAGAGAAAGAGATCCTGCAACTCTTAAAGATATGCAAAAAATAGCTCTAGCTGTGGAAGTTGACTTGATGGAGAAGAAAGCGAGGATGAAAAATGAGAAGAGAGTATCCTTCAAAGAGGAATCGACCCCTTCTACTTCGAGCTCAAAGATGGAAAAAATGATAGAGGAGATGATGAAGAAAATTAGCATCCTTGAGAGAGCACAAGCAAGTCAAAACCAAACTGCTCCTCAAAATAGAAACCAGAACCAGAATCAGAATTTTAGAAGGAATCAACCTCCAAACAGACCTAGGGAAGATGATCAACAGATCACTCCTCCCTTTCATCAAAACTATGTGAGTGAGGTTGAGGAAACAGATGAAATAATAGAGGAAGATGATATCAACATGCTGGGAGTAGATAATGATGACTTTGAGATTCATTATGATAGAAAACAAGGTCTTTACACACCTTATGATGACAAAAGAGATAATGATGAAAGTTATTATCAAGACATGGAGAATGTCATCATAGAATCTCAAAGAGAATACGACCTTAGAAGTAAAACTAGTCAACAAACTCCCAACACCAAAACCTCTGACAAATCTTCACAAAACAGCACTGCAACCAAGCCTAAAGTTGTCAAACAAAAGGACAGGACAGTGGCTGTGAATTCTGATAAAGGTAAAGAGAAAGGCACTCACAACGTTACAAAACAGAGTGCAGACCTTAGCAGTACTAACACTTCAGCTAGTACTCCTATTAAAACCATTTTGTCAAATGTAAATAGAACAAATCAGCAAGCTGATGTTGCTGATAGACTGGCAGCTAATAAGGCTGAGACAAGTTCTTCAAAGAGTCAGATTCCTTTCAGCCTAGAGCAGGAAATTTCCAAAATTAAAATCTTTGCTCCCTTGACTGAGTTAGCTGCCCAGAATGTATATAGGACCCAAATTTTGAAGGCTTTAAACATTGAAGAGAATAATGATACAGTCAATCTTAATTATGACCAGCCAGAGCTTATTTTTGGTCCAAAGATTGAAGGTAAGTATCAAGAGGGACCTATTCCTCCCTTTTATGTAAGTTTAAACGTTCATGACAAAATTTTGCACAATGTTGTGCATGATTCTGGGGCTTCTCATAATTTAATCTTAAAAGCTGTGATGGAGAGTCTGGGTCTAGAAATCACCAGACCTTATAAAGACATTTATTCCTTTGACTCGAGCAGGGTAAAATGTTTAGGATTAATCAAATACCTCTGCGTTAACTTAGCACAGATTCCAGCCAAATGCTTAGTCATGGATATTGTTGTGGCTGATGTGCCCCCAAAGTATGGTATGTTATTATCTAGGTCTTGGGGGGCTAAGTTACAAGGAACTATGCAGATGGACATGACCTATGCGACCATCCCTATTTTCAATCAGACAAGAAGACTTTACAAGGAGTCCCATATGCAATACACAGTTACAAGCCAAGATAGACCACAAAAATCTCCTCTGTATTCTGTAAATACAAGCCTCGACTCTTTTATCCTGTTTAACGATGAAACTTTCTCTGAACATGTGACTTTAACAGAATTGATGGCCGATAGAGAGGGAGAAGAGCACAACACAGAAGTGTCAAAGCAGTTTGTTGAACCTTTAAACTTTAGCAAACCAAACACAGATCTTGAGCTTCAAGTCATGCATCTTGTGCTTTTAAACCTTGACAGTCAAGAAAGAAACCCTCAACACAGCGAAAAACCTGAGGAGTTGAAACGAATATAACTAAGTGTTGATATTCCACAACAACCCGAAAGCACTTTAGTTGAAGAGGACAAACACCAAACAGATGAACCTAAATCTAGTCCTCTGTGGAGTATGAACTTCGATGGGTCATGCACTAGAACTAACACTAGTGCAGGTGTCTGGATATGCAACACTGGGAACAATCACACATAAAGCAGTTCCTGTAGGTTAAACTTCCAGTGTTCAAATAACATAGCGGAATATGAATCCCTACTTTTAGGCTTACGTTTGTTGAAAGAGTTAGGAGCCAAAAGAATTAGAGCATATGGGGATTCTGAGCTAATCATTAGGCAATTCAACGGGGAATACAATGAAAATCACCCAATATTTAGGGCCTATCGAAATGATGTCGTGGATCTTTTAAAAAAAATTGAGGAGTACCAGGTAATTTTTGTCCTAAGGAAAAGAAATATCGTGGCCCACAGCTTAGCCTTTGCAACTAGAACATGTTTAACGCCATATGAAACCAAAGACTGCACAACTCAGATAAAATTCAGACCAATCGTTCCTGATAACGAAAAATACTGGCAAGAGTTTGACGGAGACAAACAAATAGAAGACTTAATGCAATTCAGAAATGAATTCGAACTAAACAGTTGGGACTCAGATTATGAAACAGACTGCAACAGTGAAGAAAATTTTCTAGGTGAAGAAGAACCATCTCATGAGGTTTCCAATATAAATCTTTTGTCTAGAAAACTTGAAAACAAAACAGAGGTGACTGCAGAGCTAGAAACAGAGGAGTTAGAAACCCTGCAGTCCAAAGATCAGAGTTTGCCTAAGGGTCTGGCCCCTTTAGAAGAGTTGTTTTATTTTAACGATGTGGCCAAAAATCCAAAACTGGAGCCTGTAGAGACTGAAGTGGAAGAGTGCAATATAGGTAGTGAACTTAAACCAATGATGATTAAACTATCTAAAACTTTACCAGCTCACATTAAACTTAAATACATAAAGCTGTTTAAAGAATTTTCTGATGTTTTTGCGTCGATTTACGAAGATCTTAAATCCTATGACACTGAAATAATATAGCACAAAATACCTCTCAAGGAAAACCAAAAACCATTCAAACAGAAGCTGCGCAGAATCAACCTTGTTCAGCTGCCTTTGGTTGAGAAGGAAATCAAGAAAATGTATGAAGTTGGTATTATTGTCCCTATTAGATATTCTGAGTGGATGTCTAATCTGGTTTCCGTTAGAAAGAAAACTGGAGAGATCAGGCTTTTTATAGACTTTAGAGACTTAAACAAAGCTTCATTGAAAGACAACTACCCTTTGCCTAAGATGGATCATATTTTACAAAGGGTGGTAGGGTCTAGAAGAATTTCTTTGCTTGATGTCTATTCAGGGTATAATCAGATTTTAGTTCACCCTGATGATCAATTGAAGACAATTTTTACTACACCATGGGGCACTTTCATGTATGTGAAAATGCCCTTTGGTCTAATGAATGCTGGCACAACTTTCCAAAGAGCCATGGACATATCATTCTCCGAAGAACTGGGTTACTTCATCATTATATACCTTGATGATGTTACTATTTTTTCAAAAATAGATGAAGAGCACTTAGAACATTTAAGAACAGTCTTTGTGAGATGCAGAAGGTTGGGGATATCTTTAAACCCTAAGAAAACACTATTCAGTCTCCAAGAAGGTAAGCTTCTTAGGCAAATTATTTCAGAAGAGGGTATTAAGATAGATCCAAAGAGGATTGAGGCCATATTGCAAATCTCTCATGTTCAAAACATCAAGGAGTTGCAATCTTTCATTGGAAAGATTAACTTTTTGAGAAGGTTCATACCCAACTTGGCTGAGCTCCTTAGGAATATAACAAACATGTTGAAGAAGGAGCAAGGGGTAAAATGGACCTTGGAAGCAAAGAATTCCTTTGAACTGGTGAAACAAGCTTTAACCAAAACACTGGTTCTGATAAGTCCTAATTTTTCAAAAGATTTTTACATTTTTTCATTTGCATCAGAACATACAATAGTTGTTGTCCTTTTACAGAAAAAACCTGCAAGGACAAGAGTAGCCTATTGCATTTTTTAGCAAGGCTTTGAGGGATGCCCCTCTAAAGTATAACATTATGGAGCAGCAAGATTTTTCTTTGGTTAAGGCTTTAAAAGACTTCAGAGTATACATCTTGCACTCACACATCATTGCCTTTGTCCCAAATTTAGCTGTGAAAGACATTCTAACACAGGACCCAGATGGTAAGAGAGGTAAGTGGATTGTTGTTATTCTCGAATATGATTTAGAGATAAAACCCACTAAACTCATCAAAGGCCAAGGTCTAGCTAGGTTGATGGCTGAATCCAATTTTGAATTTCTTGATATTAATATGATTAGTGCTTTAGATGATCAAGAGGAAATATCAACACCCATTTTTGAAGACCATTTTATGAATTCCTCTTGGTATGCTGATATTCTTTATGTTTTGCTTAATTTGAATACACCTCCTTGTTTGACAAAAACAAAGGCAAGGTTTTTGAAATTGAAAGTTGTAAACTATTGCATTATAGATAGATGTCTTTATTGGAAAAATGCAAGTGGTATATTGCTTAAATGTTTGCCTGAGTATGATGCAGAGAAGGTTAAGCACGAGTTCCATGAAGGAGAGTGTGGAGGCCATTTATACTGGAAGACAACAGCCAACAAAATCTTGAGGGCTGGTTACTATTGGCCTACTCTTTTTCTTGATGTGCACAAGATGATAATTTCCTGTCATAAATGTCAACTTTTTGAAGGCAAAAGGAAGCTGCTACCTCCGCCTCTGCATCCAATCACTGTTGAAGCACCTTTTCAACAGTGGGGACTTAACTTCATAGGTGAAATCCATCCATCATCTTCAGCTCAGCATAGATGGATTCTCACTGCCACAGACTACTTCACTAAATGGATAGAAGCCATTCCTTGTAGACAGGACAATGATTTTGTTATTATAAAATTCATGGAGAATAATATTCTCTCTAGATTTGGCTGTCCTACCAAGATCATCACTGATAATGCAGCAGCATTTGGATCAAAGAAGATGGTTGAGTTCTGTCACAAATATCATATCACATTGGGCCATTCCATGACCTATTACCCTCAAGGTAATGGACTTGCAAAATCCTCAAACAAGATTTTAGTGAACATAATCAAGAAGTTGTTGGAGGACAACAAAAATTCTTGGCACACAAAGCTGGTGCATGCACTTTGGGCTGACAGATTGACTTTGAAGAAATCTATTGGTATGTCACCCTACCAGCTTGTGTATGGCACTGATGCAATATTTCCTACCAACCTTGGTGTGCCAGTTATGAAGTTAATTCAAGAGGTTCAGTCTAAAGATAATGACATGATCCGAAAGATAAATCATATTATTCATCTTTAGCAAACCAAAGAAGAGGTTTATAACAAAGCATTGCAGAAGCAGGACAGCATCAAAAATCTTTTTGACAGAAGAACAAAGGCTAGTTTTAAAATGGGACTCAAGAAGGGAAGACAAGGGCAAGCATGGAAAATTTGACAACTTATGGCTTGGCCCTTACTCCATTCATTCAGCTGCTGGTAATAATGCCTTTTTCTTACAAGAGTTGAATGGAGCAGAATTGTTTGGGGGTCCTGTCAATTGCAGGATGCTCAAACATTACTTCTCTTGATCCATGTCATGTTCTGAAAGCCCTTTTATCTTTTTTCCATTATAAATATTTCATCCATCATCGCATTCAAAGTTAGAAAAATCAAAAATACAAAAACAATGAAAGAAATAAAAGAGGGAAGATTACAAAAAACAATAAAGGTACAGCGCCACGCCAACAAAAAGAGAAACAAGTCTGAAAGTGTGCAAGCTTAAATGCCACTCCTGAAGAACACACTTCTAGTTATTCAAACAGCCTAATCTTGACTAATTAGTTTTAAATTTACTGTTGATAGGATAGTGAATTCGATTTGCCAAACTGTTTAATCTAGGCTTATCAGTAGGTAGATTAGGCTAGAAATTAAAGGTTCAAACATGCCCAAAATCTGAACCTATGATTCCAAAACATAAATGACTCAAATCTCTTTAAAATTCTTGAGTCAAAACGGAGGAATAACTGGTTCTAATCAGCTCAATATCTGAACCAGTTGATAGAAGAAGAACAGCTCAAACAAGAAGCAAAAACAGAGTTGTAAAAAGATGAAGGAAGTGCTTTTAACTTTCAGATCTTAAGCCTTCCATTTTGATTTAATTTTGTGCAAAATAATATCTATGTGTAGCTTTTTTTTTATGCCATAGATCAGCATCAAGTTAGATTGTTCAATCCTGACTTGTGTTGCTTTTTAAAATTTTGTTGTAGAATTTAGAGAATAAAAATCTGTTAGATTGTTTAATCCTAACAGATTGGTAGATTAGATATAGAAACGTATAGACTCAACTATTTAATCTAAGTTCATGGAGAAATAAGGAGTAGAATTAGATTAGTTTTATGCATTCAAAAGAATAAAGTGTTGTAAAAAGAGTTTTCCAATCCAAGTGCACTCTAAATGAAGAAAAAATGTTAGATCAGTAGGATTGGGTAGGTAGAAAGCTTATTGATGAAATATCCATTGTTTCCATGGCTGCTAATATGTTTTCAGAGCAAAATAAGATCACTCAAGTACACTAATCAGCCTCCCAGAGGATGCAAGTCTGAAGTTCTTGATGCCTTCAAGAAGGCACCATCCCCAAGTGGAGCCACTGTTAGCCACCAATAAAATTTGTCATATCAAATGGTGGCTAAAACATTTTTGGAGCCTTCAAGGAACAAGTTTATTGCTAAAAGTGTTATCCCTTGAAGACTCTTGAAGACATCATGCCCTCTGTCCAAATCTTCACTGTTGTTTCCATTGTAAACTCTGAAATTCTGCTGATTTCATAGAGAAAAGATTGTTGCAAAATCCATTTTTCCCTTCCCTCCACCTCAAAACTAACCTCCATTTTTTACCCCTTTTATTCCCATGAAATTCCTCTATTTTTCATTTTGCCCCATTTCCCCTTCATAAAATCCTCTTTACAGAGTTTAAAACTCCTTTTTTAACTCTGCCGAAACCTCCAAATCCATTGAAAACTTGAAAAAATTTCATTAAAAACACCTTTTTTTTTTAATTACAGACTTAAGCCCCCTTGGGCTAAGTCCTAACCACTTCCCCATTATATGCCCTGGTGCTAGAACCAGGCGCCAAGCCATTTAAGCGCTTATCGCGTCACAAAAATCCGAGCGCACAAGTCTTTTGGTTAAGTTGAAAGTTCTGATGCGATTAGCCCTTTATTACATAACTCCCAATCCTATAGCCGCTTCATATAACCTTTTAACCTACAATCAGGTGCTAAAACATTTTATATTTCCATTCCCGATTGCCTTTTTCCTTTTTAAATTCAAAAAACCCATTGTTTCCTAACTTTGGTCTAAACGCGCCGAAACCACGTTTTATTAATGTAAAAATGGGTAGATTGAAAGACCCAAACCAAAGTTTCCGATGCGATTAAGCCCCATTTGCATAAACCCCGCCCTCCGCTTCACTCCATATAACTTGCGCCTGAGGACCAAGACATAAAAGTCCTAAAGCACTAATCGCATCGGAGAAAATCAAATGGTTAGATTGAAATACCAGGCCTGACAGTTCCGATGCGATTGGCCCTCATATATATAAAGCCCTGGGCCTATCGCAGTTCATATAGACCAAGGCCCCGCAGACGGGCACCAAGCCATATCATAAATATATATCCTGCCCCTATGAATAAAACCTTGTATTATATTAATTTTTGGGTTTTTCATATGTTTCAAAGGGTTTACGCCGATTCGCTTTTAAAAGCAATCTTCGTCGTTGATCTCGAGCCGATCAAATGGCCTGCGCATGATCACATCACATGTTCTATCGGGCTCACTTTTGTGTCCCCTATGATTGGCCATTCCCCGATCTATCTTGGACCGTTGATCTCCTCCCCACCTTCCCAGATCCAACGGCCCACATTTGCTCTGATTGCTAGCCTTCCTCCGCCTTCAAAATCCTCTGATTCACTCCCCACCGTTGATCTGATCCTCATATCAACGGCCAGCGCTCAATTGCTCTTTCGCACTCTAATTTCTTTGCCCTGCCGATGCCTTTGCCTCCTGTTGCATCTGGACCGTCCACGTGTCCAGATCGGATGGTCCAGATCACATTTCTCGACTTTGGTTATATTTTATGCACCCCTCTTCATAATGTTGTTTTGGCCAATTACAGCCGTTGATCTCTACAAATCAACGGTCCTCATCAACCCTTCTTCCACCCTTGTATTATTTCATTCAATCCTCAGATGCAATCTCCGCCGTTCAAATCTTAGATCCGACGGCCCAGATTGAAACCACCCATCTTCTTACCGCCAGCGCATCTATCCCATATCGCGCTCGTTCTCTACCGTCAGATATGACGGCCCACATTCTATATCGCATAGTTTTCAACACAATGGTTAATTTCCCAAAGGCCACGCGAAATGGGTGGTTTTTTAGTGCCACGTGTCGGGCGGGGACGCATATCGCGTTCCAAAAGGCAAAACTGCCTACCCGCCTTTTTTCCACGCGAAAACAATGGTTTTCATCCCCGAAACCACTTTTCCTCTTTCCCATTATGTTTCATTACGTGCGCCTCCCACCATTGATCTCTGCAAATCAACGGCCCAGATTTAATCTGGCCTTACATTATCGCCCTCCACCCTCGCCAAAGGATTCTAATGCATGATCTCCACCGTTGATCACATGGGCCGATCTCATTCGATGGCCCACGATCATCCCGAACCACCAACTTCACTTTTAAACATATTTTCCTCCTAACAAAGGTTTTTTAACCTTATCTCATCAAATTTTCTCCATTTCTTTATATAAGTGACTCCCTCGCTTATTTTCTCCCAGATTGCTCCCGACCGTCGATCTTTGTAGATCGATAGATCCGACTTAAAAGCTCCCTCTTCTCTCCTTTTTGGCTTCTACGTAGATCTTCACCGTTGGATGCTACCATCCAACGGTGACGCTCCTTCCCCACACCCTCTGAAGCAGTTTACCCAATAAACGCAAGATTTCATAACAGTTGTGTGTTTTTTGCAGGTTCAAATGAATTTCAAAATATTTTAAAGAGAGATGATAAAGCCGAGAGTGACGTTCCTCAGGGATTTGTTTATTTAAAGAGAAGCCATACAAAGGGTTCAAACTCCACGTCTCGTCAATGCTTCATGGGCATTGATGCCATATGAGCCCTGTGTAGCCCTGCACATCAACAAGACACACAGCAATGCATAAAATAATTAAAAGAGTATCAATGTCAAAGACAAAACATAGCAGAATAGAAGATTGAAGACAGTTTTGGGAGGATTACGACTAAGATTGATTATCAAAAGCCTAATCCTCCAAATTAAAACAGTAATTAAAGAAAAATTAAAAGATCACCAAACAGAAGAGCCTCCACCGCCACATCAGAGGCAAATTGATTCCTCTCAACTACCACAAAGCCACATATTGCCTCAAAGCATTCAAACATAGGCCGAAGTTATTAATTAGAAGAAGATATTTGCCTCAGCGCAGCCAAAGAATTAATTCTGCCAAAGGAACTTAATGCAAAATATCAACAGAATTATTATATCCTGAAACAGAGCCTTAAAGTCAACAAAAGCTCCCACCGAGCTTAATCTTTAAATGTAAAACAATTAATACAAATTAAACATCTGTAAACTTCTCCATCGAGCCCCTCAAAGGCCGAGAAGCATTAATCTGTATTAATTGACCCAGGATATCTTTTATAAGATCCCACCTCCTCATTCCTTCTATAAATACGCCTGTAGAAGATGAGAAATGTTGGTTACAGAACTTTGAAATATACTTGTGCTCGAAATTTCTGATTGTAAATAGTGTTCAAAGACTCTTGAAGCTCTGCTTGTGATAGAATAGTTAGGCTGAGAAGTGAAGATGATTGCTAACCTGAAACACTGGACTTAAAGTTGTAATTGGTTTGAAGCATCAATACAAGTTGATTTATGGGATCATGGTCTATGTCAACGGTGATGTTATTTCTTATTGTAAATTGTTATTTTATTTCTGTTACCAATTTGTTCATCTTCTCTGATAAAAAACAGTAAGCATAGAGTTAGGATTTATTGTACATCAGTACCCTTCTCTGACTGATAAGCTTTATCTAAATGTTTTCTTCCAATCTGTGTTATTTAGGAATGATTTAATTCAGTTCAAGCAGTTTGGAATGCTGGTGTTCCCTCGTCCTACTGTTTAGCTAGTTGTTATAATTGAAAGGTATTTTCATTTCATGTTAAGTAGAGATGAACTAAGGAATATATGGTGAACCCTGGTCCTAGTTTTATCCCAAAAGACTGACTGAAAGTTTCCCTAGGAATGTGTTGAAAGCTGGCTAGTTTCGAAGTACTTACCAGATCTTAGGCCATTCTTTGTTATCATTTGTGTTTCCCTTTGTGTTTTAAATGTTTTTCTATTGAAAGTATATCAAAGGCTGGCTAGTCTCAAAGTACTTACCAGATCCTGGATTGCTTTTATGTTATTCTTAAGTGCTTGTCAAAGGCTGGCTAGTTTGAAAGTACTTACTAGATCCTGGGCCGCTCTTTGTTCTTCATTTGTTTAATTCCCCTTCTTTTTGTATCACTTTATTCCATAAATAAAACTTTAAAGAGATCCTTAGACATAGATGACTTTCCCCATAGACCACTCTTAAACTTGGTTGTTTCAATTAAAACCCTTTTATGACTCCATAGCCCAATGGACTAAAACCTGCAATTATCCATATTTTTGGCCAAAGCTTGTTCTTTTTGCTTGCAACTTCTCACCTTTGAAACTCTTTGCATTTAGAACTTTCCACTCAAATAATAATCATGCTCAACCATCCAAAACAAACAAAAACCTTCGACCTTCATAACTAGCCTAATATCATTACCCAAAACCTCAAAGATAAATCCATCTTTACACTTATTGGAGAGATCCCTCTCCATTTTCAGGAGGGCTAGATCCTAGAATCCCAAAGTGGTTGAAACGATGTTTCTCCCTGCTGTCAGACTTTGCCAATCTTGCTGATTACAGGGAGCTAACAGGTAGAAATAAAGTTCAAGTAATCATGTTTTTCAAATTATTGAGATCACAACTTCAAAGAAACATTAGCAAATGAAAAGAAGCAAAAATCTACCCAATGGAAAAGGCACTGGTCTTCATAAACTCAGAGATTTGATATTTGAAATTTTTGGACACCTCCAGTAAGGGAGCTGCCCTCCCCAAGTAGAGCCACTGTTTGTCATCAATAAATTTTGATGTTCTGGGGATGACTAAGTTATGGTCATAGATTTCTAAAAACAAGATTTGTGAAATATTGTGAGTTTTAGAAATCTCATTGCCTTCATTATCCTAAATTAAACTGTTTCACTACATTTTTTCCTCTCTGGCTTCTAAATTTCACCTTACTGATCCAAAAGGACTTCATTTCTAGGCCTACTGATCTCATTTTTCACTCCCCCTACCCACTCTCTCATATACTCTGTTTTTTTTCTTTTTCTGAAAAACCCATTTTCCCTTTCATAAACCTCCATAAAGGGCAACCCTATTTGTCATTTTCCATTATATATATTAAACAATGTAAAAGGCCCCTTTTACATTGTTTAAAATAAAAAAATTAAGCCTTTCGGATCTTTTTGTTTTATATAAAAACCCTAATTTTATACTATAGGCCTAACCTTATGATATATAGGCCTAAGCCCCTTTTCCTCTAGCCCCAGCCCCCTTACACTCATAAAACCACGACTTCGCCCATCCATAAGCCCCTTCCTCTATATAATTCCACCTTCGCCCTTTCTATTTTACAAAGCCCCCATAAACCTTATAAAAAGGCCTCATAAACCCTTATTCTATCAAAATTTGGACCCTGCTCTCCGCCATACCCAGCGCCCGTTCAAACCTTATAAATTAACGCATTTTCGTTAAATTATTAAAACGCCCCGAGCCCATCCTCCATCAAACCCCGTGACCCAATGTAAATACGCCACCTGTCCTCCACACATGCGATTTGACCACTTCCTCACCACCCCCCAGGGCATGCGACGACCATCAACCTCTCACCCTAAGATCTGACAATCCCTGGCGCATATCACAAATATAATTGCGCCAGGGTTAATGTCCTGCGACCCACGCAAAATGGGCAGTTTTTCCCTACCACGCGTCAAGCTCTGGAGCATATCGTGTATCCCTTCCCGAAAATCATTTACCGCCTTTCAACCGCACGATAAACCACTTCTGGTTTTTCGAAACCACTTATCCCTCCGCGCCATTTTTTTCAAACCCTCTCACCTCTGTTCAAACTTCTGCCTGGTTCTACCTTCAGAACCCTGCCTCCCAAGACATTTCCTCCTCTACAAACCCTTTCGATAAGCCCAAATCCATAGAAAAACACATTCAGTGCCCTCCCCGCAGGTTTTCAAACTAACAAAGTTGTTTTTGTGTGCAGGTTTAATGGAGGAATGCCTAAAAAGCATTCTGACGGTCCAAAAACGACCAAATCAACCTCTGGGTGACGATCCAAGAGTTTAATTTGAATCATAAAGTGGCCAGAGGTCTTGTATCAAGACAAACCATCGATGAAACATGATCATCGATGGTCGAGTAACCCTCCTACCACGACAAAAATCATTCCTTGCAAGTAGCAAATATGTACAATCAGAGAGACAGTGAAGAAAAGAAGACTAAAGGATTACAGGGCTAATCACTATTCAAAAGCACAAAAACAGAAGATTAGTCAACTAAAGCAAAGGTCAAAGGATAAAGGCAGACAGTTAAAAGGTTAAATGATAAAGACAGAAGATCAAAAAGATAATCAAAAGGATTAATGAACCGACAGAGTTAAGACAAATTAAAGAGAAACATAATATAAACAGACTGTCAGAAGCTTAAAGACAGAGTTTAAAGGCCTAAAAAACAGACATCAAAGACAAACAAGAGGTAGATTAACCCAAAGCGTATTTGAATTAGCTGCACCTATAGGCAGTTACTTCTTTCGAAGATATTTTGCTACCTAATGCTTTGTTTCCTTCAATAAAGCATTAAATAGTTATTACACTCAGTCAGAGATATTTTCTATCTACCAAACAATTATTGTAAAGTTATTAATAGGCCTTAAAGTCAAACATTTCACTGATATTCTCTCAGAATTTAAGATAGGAGTTAATATCCAGAGAAGTATCTTTAGATAATTTTGCCTTGAGCCTTGCATGGTCTTCAAGGTAGAAAATAAAGTAACTGTGTAATAAATGACACCCAAACCCTAAACTCAACTTCACCTCCTCATTTACAGATAAATACTGCATTTGAGCTCATTTTCTTGTTGGCATTTGATGACTCTTTGAAGTAATACATAGTCTTTTGGAGGTTGAAAATAAATTGATGTCTTGGAGCCTGTGAATGCCTTGATTTGTTTGTTGATGGAGGAGGCTTGCTTGTAGGATCCCTGAGCTTGGTTATTGGTGAAGTGCTTCTATTTTGTTATTGTTTTTTCCTATTTCATTTTGTTTCCATCTTTCTATACTGTAGTAGAACAAAGGATTTAAACTAAGAAATGTTTTTAAAAGCACCTTAGCTCTGTTTGTTCTTCATTGTCTTTATGTTTTCCTCTGCTAGGACATTTTAGAGAATTCTTAGTTGCTCTCTAGAGCCCCTAAGCTTGTTTATTTCATGAATGGTTTAATACAGTAGGTATCAAAGCTGATTTATGGCTAGCACTTCTTGTTTGATGTCACTAAATATTGTTCTTGAAGTCTCTCTCTAAAGTACCATTACTTAGGTCTGCCAAAGAGGTTTTGTTTCGATCATACCCTTTGTGCTTGCTTAAATAATTGTTTTGGAGATCTTCATAGCTATAATCAAAGATGTTCAGGCATTCCCTCTTCTCTGATTGCAGTTGTATGTGTGTCTTAAATTTTTTCTTTCCTTGAAAGTGAAATCACTAGAAGTTAAATGAGTTTCTCGCCTTCTATATTTCATTGGAATGTTTGTCTTGAATAATTATCTGCTCAAGTTGAATCAAAAAATTTATGGTTTTCCCTGTCTATTTATTGCCTCTTTATGCTTATAATATTTAAGTCCCTTATTGTTAATGGTACATGATAAAGGATTCTTAATTCAACTTTGTCCTACTTTTATTCCCACAATTGATGTCCATCTCATTACCCTTGAAAACCTTGAAGATCCATTGACCAAGTTAGATTTGCCCTGTGATGATCCCTGATTTATTGATGAACCTTTCATGACTTTATAGACTCCATTTCCCAATGAATTGAATATTTCCCGATTCCATCTATTCTGCTAGATCACCTTGCCCAACCAAAACAAACAATAAACCCTACACTTAATAACTAGCCTAAAATCAACCATCGGAAGCAAACAAGTTCGCATCCTTTGCATATAAATAGAGAAAGCCCTCTCTGAGTCCAAGAAGGCTAGGTCCTAGGACTCCAAAGACTGGTCTGATGTTACCCTGTGCATTTGGTCTACCAATCTGCTAAAACACAGGATCCTAACACACCCTCTAATTCTGGGATAGTGATATTTCGCAGGTCTTCGTCACATTCCTCCATTGATAGATTGTGACAGTTAGCAATATCCTGCATCTGTGTATCCCAATTTGGTTCCCCATACTCCACACGAGGGCGTGATTCATCAAATACTAGGGCATCTATGTCTTGCACGGCTTCGTCTAATTCCTCAGATCCGCCTATTAACCTGAACGTCCCCACAAAATCGTCCCTCATGGTCTCCCAATGGCTGGTGCGTTGATGTAACTCTACATCCAAATACGATGCGGTGGGGATTGGTCCCAAGTCATAAATGAATAGGTGGACCCATTCTTCCCTGGTCCTTTCGCACCACATCTCCATCCATGAGGACAAGTGCTTGCACGAGTCCCCTTAGCCACAGAAAGTCTCCATGCATAGGTGAACCAGAGGTTCAAATCGTAGGATCGTCATCTTGCGACATTTCTCCAAATCCTGAAAAGTCCCCTTATGAGTTTCCCACCACTACGCAAGGATCGAACGCATGGCTAGGTTAAGCACCCACATTCTCTATTCCCTTGGGAGTTATGCTTTGAATGCTCTAAGGAAATCCCAAATACTACTAGAATTGTCAAAGTAAGGCAGCTCCCTTACCTCTGAAGAGATACATCGGAAATTATTTGTGATCCTAAGACACCTTAGCGCAAATACCTCATGCAACCGGTTCTGCCAATTTTCGATCTCCCCGTCGGAATCAGAGAGGCATTCACTATCTTTCTCCTAGCACAACACGCCGTCATCCATAGGGTTAATCCAATCCTCATCCTGGGCGGTTAGTTTATAGATATGATCAACGTCATCTTCTTCACGCACGGGTTCTTTATACCGTTCTCCCTCTGCTGGGTCTAGAGGGACTATTACTCTCGTACCCTCCTTCTCAAAAACTGTGCTCCTTTTCTTTAATTTGATAATGCATCCCATGTCTATAGCCCAGTCTATTCCTAGGAGCATGCGATAGGGATCTTCATCCTCTTTAATCTGGATTAATTCAAAATCCGCATATACCTTAACCCCTCTGATATCTACCATAATCTTTGATAGTCTTACCAACGGTATGATCTTCTGTTAGTTAGCGATGCACAGGTGTATAGTAGACCATTCCAGCTTAGGTTCTCCCATCCTCTGCCATGTATGTTTGGGCAGGACATTCACATCAGATCCTAGATCCAGGATGACCTGATCCATTTCATAATCGCCAATCTGCGCAATTAGCCACATTTCTCGACCAGTGTGTTTCTTATGCTTGTAAAGCTTGTGGACATATTTAACTTCTTATGAGGGTTCAGTCTTTTCCGCATAGCTGTCTATCAATGCTTGAAGATTTTCTACTGCCTTCTGGTTGTGTAGCAACTTCATACATGCATGTATGAATGGTTTAACTTCTCCATATGCTTTTAGGTATGTTCGAGCTTTGGAGGTAGATTCCTCGTCTTTGGTAAAGTCTTTGCAAGCCTCTAGGAAGATATCTTTCTCCTTCTGTAGGTCCTCGCTTTCCTTTTTTATAGCGACTTTTCGGATGAGGGGTTCAGTCATAGCTCTTTCTTCAACTCCTCCCATAGCCATGCCACTGCTCGTAATGACATTAATATTAGGTTCCTTATCATGTGGTTCTACCTTAACCCTTTGTACATTCTACGTTGGTGTCTGCTATTTCTCCTGCATCTTTGCTATCAATATCGGACAATCTTCGATCACATGATCCAATTGTCTACAATATCTACAATATTGTCATGTAGGGTTCGTACAGTCCCTTGCGAAGTTCCCTACTTCTCCACAATTATAGCAGATCAATTGCCCTCTTCCCCAACCTGTGCTTCCGCCTCTCCCCCCCCCCCCCGGCCTCTTGTAGGGGGGCCTCCTCATCCCGAGGGGGATAGTGGTGATGAAGGGTCACCCTGTACCTTGTACAGGTTTCCTCGGTCTATCATTAAGTCATATTTCTAGAAATTGTGTTCGTCATGTCCCACAGATGAGCAGAATCGGCACCATTGTTGCTTCAATTCTGGAACATAGGCACGAAGACGGGGGTAGTGGGTGGTGTCATGTAGTCCAGCTACGCAGTAGTCATCGCACCATAACGTCGGGTCACTTGGTCCCACAGCCTCTTTAGGGCGCAATGGGTTGGGTCCCCTAGCCTGTATGTAGTCTACCAATAGAGGGCATTGATCCTTGGTGTGACATGACACCCTGCATCTTATGCACCAAACGTCTGGACTAACTTCTTTTCTTCGCTCCTTTCGCAAATTCTAGATTTCGAGGTGCAATGCCTCAAACTATCCTTGGATCTGTTGTACCCCAAACTAGGCCTCGTCTATTGGTGCAACTTCTAGCTTCATGGAAATCTCCAAGGATTTCTCTTGTGTATCAATCGCTTGATGACCCATAGGCCCGCGCATGTGAGGTAATAGCATGGCAATGAACCATTCCTTGTACTATCTATCCTCATACTTAAATTCCCCATCCCTGATAACCTTCTTTAGCCGTTGATCAGCCTCCCATACTGACTTAGTGGGTCCCTGTTTAAATTCTTTCAAGTCAACGACCACTTGAGCGTATAACTTAGGTTTCTGAAACTGTTGTTTTAAAGCATCCTTAATTTCTTGTATTGATGGATCCACATGTTGGCGTATGTACCCCATGAACCAATCCAGGGCCCTTCCTTCAAAGGCGAGGGATAACTGTGTCCTTTTTACAGCAACGCTAGCAACATTTTTCCCAGCCATACTGATTCTGCTATAAACCAAAATCGATCCATGTATTTGTCTCCCACACCCTTCAAGGTGGGTAGCTTCATGTGTGTGGCCGTATCTTCTTCCAATAGTGGCTGAGGGGTAGGGGAGTTATTCCCCTTATGCTGATTCGACGATGGTGTAATCGGAGGACTAGTTCCTGCGTGCACAGATGGCTCTCTTAAGGGGTTGTCGATAGATCTATCCCCTTCTCGGTTGACTCGGTAGTACTTACCATTTCGTGTTGTACTCTCACCCTAATTAGAGGTAATTTATTCGGTGTGGCTGCAAATAATTCCTTTTTCGCACAGTAATATTTTAATTAGTAGCGGAAATGTTTGCAAGAACTTACCTTGGAATCCTTTGAAGAACCTCCGCTCCACTTCAGAGTAGGATATAAACTGATCGACTGCAAATTCTATTACAAATACTCCTAGCACACTATCCACCCAATGATCTAAAGTTTGGGTGATTGTGTTGTAAGCCTTCTCTAACTGTTGAATCAATTCCGAAGTCCAGTATGTAACCTGATCATATTTCCAACATGTATGGATTTCTACTAGCCTTGCTAGCCACTCCCATAGCTCGTGCGCGAAAGTTACAAAGAAAATTTCATATACTTCTGTGAAAATATATTTTTTCTTCCACTTCTCAGTTGTTAGCTTTGTGTTGCGATTCTCTTTTATGGAAAATTCCTGAATATGTTTTTTGAACCAGTCTTCGAGCTCCAATTTCTCAGGTTGCCAACGGCTTCGTGCCATTACCCGATGTCTCTCTCAAAATGCTCCCAATCCCGAAACAATTTATTGGCTTGAGGGGTCCTGACCCAAGTTCAGATTTAATGTTTGCCAACAAACCCCTATAATACTGGCCCTTTGGGCAATGACCTACTTTCGCAGGCCGAGGTCTCACCTGAAGTAGTATGGGTGGGTGCTGGAACCAGGTTTCCGCAACCTGGGAGAAAGCAGGTAGTTAAGGAAGTTTTGTTGAGATCTATCAGGTTCGCACATAAACAAGCTTATTACCGAGCCCTTAACAGTATAAACAACATGTAACATAAACAAGTTACTATTGTTAAATATATCTTAGCAACACCTTCGCATCCACATGCGCATCAACAATCACAGAATAACACAATCAGAGGTACTGAAGCGAACAAAGTTCCTTCTCAAGTTAAATACTCTAGAAAACTTGGAATACAAAGATATCCATTGAGGATACAAATATTATATTAGAAAGTGTGATGAATGAGATGATTGAATGTTAAAAATGAGTCCTGCTTATATACCTACGCAGGTGCCTCTTCATGAAAGGTCATGTCTTATCAGACATGGCCTTTCAATCTAATTACTAATTAACTAATTAATCACTATTTACATTATTTTATTCATTACATTGCCTTCCCCTCAAAAATATTTGTCCTCAAAGCTTGTCGATGAAAGGCCTCGATTTATTTTCCTGCTACAAACATCTTCTCGTCTCGGGGCAATTATCCTCATCGATACAAGTTCATATGATCCTCTAAGTGACAAACAAAACTGTCACACTGAGAATGGATTGGACCATCCTAAATCAATCTTCTGTGGAATCTTACGATGACTGGAAACTTGTGATGATTCGTTAGTATTCTTCGGAATATCAGCTTGTTTCTGCTCTGAATACATAGCTTGGTTGAGTTGTCTGCTCCCATGATTTGGATGTCGATAGGGAACCATTTTGGTTTGACCTCTTTGATTTTTACCTGGCGAGGATGTTATGGAGATGGTTACAAAATCTTCACATAGAATGTTCCTCGTTCATCTGGCATCTAAGTTTTTTTCTTCTGCAACTTGCTTGTCGTCTTCTTTAGTTGAGACATTTACTGGATTAACATTCGATTTTTCTTCAACTTGAACTTCTATATTTGAATATTTTGATGCTTCATTTTCGACAAGTTGTTGCACCTTGTTTTCCAACGACTTCTTGTCTTTCTTTAGCTTCTTAATTTGCGTTAGTAATTTATCGTTGTGGTCCTTGAGGTGAGCAACTTATGCATTCTTGTTAGTTGTGATTTTATCAATTTCCTTTTGCATATTTTGTATCACCTTTTTACCTTCCTGGAAAATTACTTGCGAAATTTGTTGTACATCTTCAGGCGTCACGAAATTTGGCTTCAAGTTAACGTTCTGCAGCGTTATTTTCTTTTTTTTGTAGGAGAATGTCAAAAACTTCTTTTTAGTATTAAGGATGAATGACCCTAGTGATTCCATCTAGAGCAAACCCAGAACTATATCACTATTATTGGAAAATAAGGTTTTAACGGTGTAAATTCTTTATGTTGTATTGTTTATCATTTGTGTTAAATGAATTTGCTTCAGTTATATTTGATTCAGGAATCACTAATTGGTTAGCACATTCGATACTAACATAATTATTCTTTCGAGTAAAATCGATCGATATGAGATCCTCTTTTCCCGCAAGTGGCCCTTTGATAATAATTAATGCATCGACACATACAATAATTATTAGGAAATCTTCTCTCTTTTAGTTCTGTTTTGGATGCCATTTTGTCAGATAACTTCAGGGTTCTTTTTTTTAAAAGTGACCCTTCCTAATATTATAATAAAATATTATTATTTTCCTCTTAAATATTTTGTAATGAATCCTTCACTAATATTCTTTTTTTTTAAAAGCCTCAAATTCTTTTATATATGTATATATTCCTTTTTTAAATAAAATCTTTAGAATATAATGATTTATATCCTTTTCCACTTTCCCAATACTTAAATCTTTAATAACCTATTTTTCATTTTATATACCTTCGAGCTTTAATAATGGTTCCTTAATATTTTAAGAAATCCTTAATAATATGTTTCCTTTCGATTTTTTTGAAAATTACTTCCTTGATTTCTTTTTATGAAATCTTCTTTAATTACTAAGATGTTTGACTTTCATAATACTTTTTTTTAACAATTGATTTTTTTTAACTCTTTTTTTTGAAAGGTTACAACCCTAGTGAAACGTGGCTTTTCACATATATTCACCTATAAAATATATGTCCACTTATTTGTATTTGACTTCGTTAATTTTCTACACGTAAAAGTAAACTCACCATTCACACAGAGACTTTTTATTCCTTTTGTTCTTATTTTACCTTGAAAATACCATGGGCAATTACCATGCGCTTCTAAAACCACGAGCCTGTAAACCACTTAAAGAATAATCAAAATAACCTTATCTACTCTTCCTTCTTTCCTTTTTCCTTTTTATTTTTAAATTTTCTTTGTATGTACGTATATGTACTACTTTATGTATATCTCTTATTTTCATTTTTTTTTACTTTTATATATATATATATATATATATATATATTTGACTATATGTATATTGCTTTTGCTTCTTTTTTTTCAAAAAAAATTCCTTTTATTTTTCTTCAAATTTTTAATTTTGGCTAAAGGCCTACTAGTAATTTTAGCCAAAGGCCTACTGGTGAAAATGGAGAAACTCCAAGACTGGTAGCGAAGCGCTTCGATGACAAAAATGTTGACGAATTTTTTATGGCCAAAGGCCTGGACCAAGGAGGGTAACTCTGTGCAGCGATGAGCGGCCAGAAGATTGAACTGCTCCGATACCAAATGAAGCGAACAAAGTTCCTTCTCAAGTTAAATACTCCAGAAAACTTGGAATACAAAGATATCCATTAAGGATACAACTATTATATTAGAAAGTGTGATGAATGAGATGATTGAATGTTACAAATGAGTCCTGCTTATATACCTACGTAGGTGCCTCTTCACGAAAGGTCATGTCTTATCAGACATGGCCTTTCAATCTAATTACTAATTAACTAATTAATCACTATTTACATTATTTTATTCATTACAGGTACGCAACTTGTTCAGATAACATGGAGATACTTCAACAAATTTTGTGTTCAGTAACATCCAAAACCCAGTACGAACCCAAGTTAAAGCCCGCGCACACAACCAGTGGGGTCTGCACACAGCCAGCAGGAGTCCTTACCCAATACTACCCAAAACAAATTTCAATAGTTCATACTTAGCATAAATCTTTCTTACTCTTAGACTCAAACTATCTATCTATTTATATCATCATATCCTGCGCTATCGTATGGTCTGCAAGCCGTGGTTTGTGGACTCTAGGTCTACCCTTTGACCCATTACAATACATTGGGGGCTTTGACCCTTCCTAAAGCCCCTGCGGTAGAATAATTACTACAAAAAATATATATCAAAAATGTAGCTAGGGGACCCTATTCCAACACCCTTAAATGTGCTCTCACTTCCACTCCCTTTATCATTTCACCCGACTTTGAAAGGGACTTCATTCTATACATCTTAGCTTATGCCTATTCAGTCGTCGGGGTCCTCATATAGGAAGATGTTAATGAAAACGAGAATGTCATATATTATTTCAGTAAAATGATGGCATCTATATTATATTGTTATTGTATGTAGATGACATGCTTGTTGCAGGGTCTAACATGGAGGAAATAAATGTGCTCAAAAGAAAATTTGCAAATTCATTTGCAATGAAGGATTTGGGATCTGCAAAACAAATCCTTGGTATGAGGATAACTAGAGACAGGAAAAATTGCAAATTAACACTGTCTCAGAATGAGTGCATAGAAAAGGTGTTGAAAAGATTTAATATGCACAATGCAAAACCAGTTAGTACACCTTTTGCTAGCCATTTCAAACTTAGTAAGGAGATGTGCCCAAAGACCCAAGAAGACATGGATTATATGTCTAAAGTTCCATATGCATCTGCAGTTGGAAGCTTAATGTATGCAATGGTCTGCACAAGGCCTGATATTGCACATGCAGTGGGAGTTGTAAGCAGGTACATGAATAATCCGGGAAAAGAACATTGGATGGCAGTAAAATGGATTCTCAGATATTTGAGAGGTACCACAAATCAAGCATTATGCTTTGGTGGTTCAAACATTGCTCTACAGGGATATGTTGATGCATATATGGCAGGTGAAAGAGATAACAGGAGGAGCACTACAAGATATGTATTTACTGTAGGTGGAACAACTGTCAGTTGGGTCTAAAAAATCAAAGTGTTGTTGCACTTTCAACAACAGAACCAGAGTATGTTGCTGCTACAGAGGCTAGTAAAGAAATGATTTGGTTACAAAGGTTTATGGATGAATTGGGTAAGAAGCATGATATGGGCACGTTATACAGTGATAGCCAAAGTGCCATTCATCTTGAAAAGAACTCAACATTTCATTCCAGGACTAAACACATACATCTCAAGTACCATTTCATACGGTCAGTATTGGAAGATGGAGAGTTGAAGCTGGAAAAGATACACACTAGCCGGAATCCTGCAGATATGCTAACAAAAGTTGTAACCAGGGAGAAACTGAGAATGTGCTCAGTTTCAATTGGTCTTCAAGGATGACGATGAAGATGAGGAATAGCCAGGTCCAAAGAGGAGTCATTGTCCAACAAATGAAGCAGCGATGGAGTTGCTACAATCAGTCTCCAAGTGGGAGATTGTTGGGTGTGGAGCCTGATTATCTTGTTTACTTTGTATCACAACATTGGACCCCTATACCTTCAAAGGGGTGGCAACGCCACCCGTAATTAATCGCTGTCGTGGGGGTTAATTAGTCAATCTGGGCCGTTCATTAGGCAAATGATCTGACGGTAGAAGTTATGTTTAGATTAGGGTTTTTTTCCCTAGAAGGAAACCCCCTTGTATATATGAGGGTATTGTATTGCGGCTGTGTATTATTGTATGTGTATTCTCGAAGCGAGAAACAGAGAGGGAGACTGTGAGAAAGAACAGAGGATATTACAGCGGATCTGGTGTAGGTTTTGTCTTTTCATTTTGCTGGATAATAGAAAGGAAGGACTGGCTGTTCGGGGTGGACGTAGCCCAAACTAGGCGAACCACGTATATCTGTGTCTCTCTGGTTTTATGTGTTTTTGTGTGCTTTTATTTTCCGCATATTTTATGTGTTGCATTGCTCCATAATATATAATTTTCTAATAGCAGCCTCAGGTACATATTGAACCTTTTGAAAAATGGGCTTTAGATTTTGTAGGACCTATTAGTCCTCCATCAAAGCAAAAGAAATATATATTAGTTTGCACTGATTGTGTTACCAAATGGGTAGATGCCAAGCCATTACTTTCTTCTACTAAAGCATCTGTAGTTAATTTTCTTTTTGAGGATATTTTTACTCGTTTTGGTGTCCCAAGGGAAATTGTTACAGATCAAGGAGCTCAATTTACATCAAAGCTAGTGGAACAAGTAATGGAGAGGTGCAAAATCAGACATAGAAAATCTACGCCCTATCATCCACAAGCAAATGGTCAAGTGGAATCTACCAATAAAGTCATTGAAGGGATCCTAACAAAGACTGTCCATTTACATAGAAGAGATTGGGCAGACAGGCTTTCTGAAGCTTTGTGGGCCTATAGAACTACATGGAGAAGCACAACAGGCCATACTCCTTATGACCTTGTTTATGGAAAACAAGTTTTGTTTCCCATAGAGTTTCAGATTCAAACTTTTAAAATGGCAATTCAGCTAGGACTTGATCTAACAGAAGCACAAAAGCACAGATTAGAGCAGATTAATGAATTGGATGAGATCAGACAAGATGCAGTTCAGAAAACAAGTATAGTCCAACAGCAAAGGACTAGATGGCATGATAAGTACATCAAGGAAAAGAAGTTCAAAGAAGGTGACTGGGCTCTCTTGTTTGATTCAAAGTTCAAGGATTCCAAACACATTGGCTTGGGCCATATGAAATTATAAGAATTTTTGACAATGGAGCATTAAAAATCAGGACAATAGATGAAGAGAAGGTCACTTTTCTTGTAAATGGTCATAGATTGAAGCTGTATCATAAGCCGCTTTCAAGAGAATAATTTGTCAAGAGATTCCAGGAAAACAGTGATGTGAAGTTAATGAAGAAGAATTTTTCTTCTTCATCAACTTAGTTGAATTTTCTGAATTCAAAAGCATAATAATAATAATAATAAAGTATAAACATGAAAACTAATCACTGATTAGCATGTTTATACAGAAAGATAAAGTGAAAATCAGAATCTTTCTGACACTTTAGCTTTTCAAATTTGTTTTTTTTTCTGCAAGCAGTCATTACAAAATCATAAAGTTTCACTCCATCATGTCTCACTTCATTCATATTTCATTCATTCCATTCATCCATACTTCATTCACTCCATTCCATGGTCCATTTCATTCCCATCTCAGATTTCTAAATTTGATCTCTTTCTGCAGATTGAGTGTTACAAATCATAAATTGCAGACCACTTTTTATGTTTCATTCCACTTCACAATTGTGATTCATTTCATTCCATTACATTTCACCTCACTCCTGATCCATTTCACTATATTTCATTATCCATTTCATACAACACTCCATTCCATGTTTCAAAGTTCCTACAGGTACATTCTGCAGCTAGTCAGACATTCTACATCCAGCTAGACATTCTGCAGCCAGACATCCTGAAGGCAATTATCTAGCAACACTTGTTCAGCAGTAAATCGACCCTGCACACCTATGTCAACAAGAAAAATCAAAGGAATTATGAAGACTGAAGAATCAATGATTTTCAAAGGAGAACAAAGCATATCAAAACCACATAAATTAAAGGAAAGGCAAAGGTAAAGTTGTAAAATTATTATGATGACAGAATATGAAAGTTATAGTGTAGGTAAGTCATGTATGATTCAAAAAGTTGTTTTAATTATTCGTGTTGATCATGCCTATTAAACCTATCATAAAAAATTTGGACAAAATCCCCTCCACTCCGCCATATCAAATCATGATTTAAAACTTAACGGTTAAGTACTGAAGTGACCTAATCAGTCACATCAATAGGCCAAAGTATTCAGTGATGATTTTGAATTGATCACGAAATGTTTACGCGGTCTTTTCTCCCATGATGGTTCTCAAACTCATTAACTCATGTAAATCACCCTCACCACATTTCACTCATTCTATAACTTCTTCATATCATCCTTCCGTAGCTAATTCCTATTGCATAAACAGAGAACAGCAACTTTGGGGCAAAAACAATTTTTTTTAACAGCCATTTTCACAGTGGATAGAAGAGTAGTAAATTGAAGGTTGAAAAGAGAAGCCATGGGCCTCATAGTAAGGTCTGAACCGGTCGGAACCAAATACTTAGAGGGTTACCCACAAATTAGAGAAATGCTACAGCAGGCTGGGTGGTTACAATTCTTGGAAAAATTTAATGGTTTCCATAAAGAGGTAACTAAAACATTTGCACAGTCCTTCAATGGAGCAGAGGTCGAAATAGGAGATATTAAATTCACTATTACAGAAGCTTTCATTGCAGAAGCAACGGAATTACCCAGGCAAGGAGAACGATGGTTCAAAAATAGAGAATTTCATAATGAGGCATGGAGGCAAATGCTTAAACGACCAGGTATGGATGTTTCCATTTTTAAGAAGGGTGTTCCTAGCTCAGCACTGAAGAATAAATGGCGGAATATGTTGCTCATTTTGCAAAAATTTATAACTTGTGAGGGAAGGTTTGGTACCCTCTATGTTTATCATATTCGGTTAATGATGCATTTCTTAGATGAAGAAATCAATTTACCATTTTTCCTACTTCATAGTCTGAAGAGAATGGCCTCTAATGTACAAAAGAGGGTTCAATTCCTGGAAACCACTTTGTACCACCACATCCTAGTTAAAATCCTAATTGAACATCATTTGAGAAAAGTGGGAGGCAATTGGGATGAGTTTCTAGTGAGGAATCACTTTGAAGAACCCAAGGAACCTCCATCTGAAGGCAAGCTTACAAGAAGAAGAAGGAGAAGGAAAATTTCCGAAGCTGTTGAAACTAAAACTGGTAAGTCTATACAAGAGGACAGTGAGGAGATAATTTCTGAGAAATTGACTGAAATTAGGTAACAGCTTAAAAAGGAGAAGATGATAAGAAGGTATGCCAAGGAGAGAGGTGAAGGACCATCTCAACCAAGACGAAGCCACAGACTTAGGGGTATATTGAAGAAAACAGGGATTAGACAAACAGGAATCATAAACATTGAGGATGAAGAGACACCAACTGCTAGATCACCTGAGTACCAATATGAAGGGGATCTTGATGAAGAAACTCTGGAGATAGACCCAGCTCAACAACAAATTTATAATTATATTGAGACATTAGAGAAGAGAGCCTCATAAAGTAGAGACAGAACTCCTAGCCCACCAAAATCTGCAATTGATGCACTAAGAAGGGACAAATATGAGTTAGAAGTACTCAATAGGCATATCAAGAATGAGAATGACATTTTAAGGGAACAGGTTAAGCTGAAAAGTGATATGAATACAACCCTCTCTCTGCAAATGGAAAAGTTGTACAAGGTTAGTGAGAAATTGAAAAAGAAAAAAAGAAAAATTTGAGCAGGGCACTTATAAATTTGAGATTCAATTTGGTCATAAAGAAGCCTAGGAGGCCATTAACTATCAGGAAAAGCAGAAGAAGGAGCCTAGATGTCCTAGCAGAAGTCTCAGAATATATGAGTTGATTGCATGAGGACATGCAAAAACTTTGCAGTGGGGGTATGTTGAGCTCCAAAGATGTCCTTTTCCTTCACCAAATTTCACTTCATTTCCTTTGTCCCTTATCAATTATAGGCTTAAATGGTCAATAGGATTGATTAAATACACTTTATGAATGTATACAATGACTGACTTGCTATATTTTCATGGTTTTGTTGTTATAGTAATTTTTGACAAGACTCAGCTACAGAATGCAGCCATTCTGTAGCTAGTCGCCTATTCCACAGCTATCTTCATGTTCTCATAGGTTACAGGTGTCACTTCAGAGAAAAACGCATATGATTGAATTCCACAATGCTCACACATCATTTATTGCTCTCTACGAAGTCTGAGCAAGAATCTATAGGTGGTTATGCACGTGGAAGAGATCAAAGCTAAGAAGCAGATTCCTACCAGGACAGGGACTCTACAGATGTCTCCAGCAAAGTACGAGGCTTCCATAAGAGTTATAATTTGATTTTGATTGAAAAAGACACTTGTTCTTGTTTATTCTCAAGGGTAGTTATGTATTTCTTTTATAAGAATGACTCGGGAGACCGAGGGACAACTAGCTAGATTGATGTTTTGTTGCTAGATCTCAAAAGACCGTAATACTTTGTTTTTGAATACTTTTCCTTTAATGAAAGAAGCACCGCTTTATTGCAAGATCTGAGGCAATCTTGAGGAGATTTGTATGCTAATCCGGTGGTAGAGGGCCCCTACTGCCCGAGAAGCTTTGTGCACATTGTTTAGATAAGTAACTTTAGCCTTGTTGCATTCCTAGTTTAAGCAATTTTCTGAGCTTTGTGTTTTATACTCACTTGCATTGGATGCTACAGTCTAGTTTTGTTCTCACGAATTATTCCAAAATATCACTAATATTGAATGAGATATAACTGCAGTATTTTAGGAATTAGTTGCCTTTTTCTGAACTTTACGTTTTTGTGCTCAATTACATCAATTGTTACAGCTAGACTTGTTCTCCTGAATTGTTCCAAAATATCACTAATACTGAACGAGATAGGGTTGTAATATTTTAGAGATTAGTTGCATTATAGTGTAGTTGTAATACTCTGGAGATTAATGGCGCGCTAGTTTAGTTTCTGTTCATTGTATTTCAAGTTAGATTAATGGCACTCTAGTTCAGTTTCTATTCACTGTATTTCAAGTTAGGATAATGGCATTCTAGTACAGTTGTGGTCACTGTATTTCAAGTTTGAATGACTGCATTCTAGTTCAGCTTTATCCATTGTATTTTTAGTTTTATTAGTCAGTTGTATGATAGTTTTGTTCCATTAGACTTCAAGGCCTTCATTATTTACAAACTACTCTTGTTATTAATCTCTTCCAACACATCATCATATGGACAGGAATTAGTGATATCAGTTCAAGGCCTTGCTGTTTTGCAATCTCTTATAACTTTACAAATAGCCTTTTCCAAAACTATTCCAAAAGATTTCTAACTTTCGAATGAGGCTTAGTAATGACAATTTGAGTTGCAGAATGGATTAATTTCAATGTTATAGGTTAATTTAGAGTAGAATTCCTTACTATGCTACAAGCAATCTTTTCCAATTGTGTTCCAATAAATTTCTAACCATGGATGAGATTTTTGTGATATTGTAAGTCATTGTTTACTTAGAAGAGCCTCATTGCATTAAACTTATCCTTTTCTCAAGATATTCCAACATATTTATAATGAATGAATGGGACTGAGTTCATGTTATGAGTTATTTAGTTCTTGCTATGAGTTATTTTTCTTGTTAAAGTATTGCATTTTCTGTTATCAAGTGCCATACATAATTTAGAATAGGTTTTGCTCTGTTTTAGTGTGACCAACAACTTCTCTTTGCCAAAACTTAGTTCCTTTCCTCTTAGAATAAAAACACAAAACCAAAAACATTGGAAAAACACTAAACACAACGTAGTGAGAAACAAATACCTAGGCACATATAGTGCACTTCACTTCAACCGTTTACTAGCCCTGGTTGACAATTTATGACCTCAATTTAGGAACACTAAGTTGAGCAGACAAAGATTTTGGCACATGAATTTGAAATCATTACATTTAGTCATGTTCCTAGAGCCCAAAATCACTCTGTAGATTCCATTTCAAATAACATTCTATATTGGAATTTATCACATACAAGAAGGAAACCATAAACAATAACAAATGGAAAACCAAAATCGTCAAAAAATATGCATAACCATATTATTTATCGTCATATAAAAACATATAATTTTTTGGATTCCCCTACTCTAAATACATATGACATGCCCATAGCATGTTACATAGCCAAAAAATTGGACCCACGTGTCCCTATCCCTAGTCATTATCATCTGGAGGTTCTTGAGCCAATGTCTCCATACCACCAGCTCATAGATCTTGAACCGCCTAACCAACCATCACCATGCACCGTATGATACCTCGCCACTCTGAGGGAAGACCAGTGCACTCATATATATAACGATTTTCTAACTCATGCCATCCGCACTCCGATGCCTCTATCAGTATCATGTCGAATCTATGATGAAGGTCCTCTAGCAGAGCATCACTTTCTGGTCTCTGTCGTGATGTCAATCTACCCTGATCTGCAGCCCCAGGAGGTGCAGCTCGGACAACATATCTTGTTGGTTTCACCGGTGCTATATCTGCATCACACAAGTTTGTAAATCAGTACCACATATACATACTTCCTAAAACTTTAAATACAGTCAAAAAATATAGTAACTTTCACTTACCTTATGGACCCCAAGCTTGTCCTGTTGGTAGGGGCAAGTCAAGATCACCCTGGTAGTTCATGCCGCTATCCGGATAGTCATCTATGTACAGTGGTACACTCAGGTCGGAACACTCGTCAGACTCCCCCTCCTCCACTTTGTCGCAGTAGATTCTCCTATTGGTAGATCATGGGCTCCTGTGGGCCCCCATATTGGATATGTGCATGTAGACGGGTGGTAGGGATCTTCTCAAAGAATAATGAGCATATAACTATCCCAAATGCACATATCTCATTGGTCCCTCACCTGAATAAGGTCAATTATTGTTTCAATGATGACAACAGCATCTGGGCCCACCCATAGTAGGACCCTCTCAACACACTATCCACTAACATAAGCTACCCTCCAGTGATGTGATGCACGACGTGACTACCCAAGACCTGTACCACTGCTTCGGCTGTAGCTCATGTCGCCAACCTCTATGTGTCATTAATATGAATGGTTTTTCCCTTTGAACGAACATCCAAAATAAAATGACGGTAAAAAACTCACCTATCTGCCTCCCACGGGGCAGCACTTGATTTCTCTCCCCTACCAACCCCAACGGGGGCAATCCTGTCAGAAAATATATGTCCTAGATTGTTAGCTTGATACTATGGCCTTGTACCATGAACGCCTCTTGGTCTAGGTCCCATTAGCTCACTATCCTCAACAGTAAGGGCTCACCAGCTCTCATCAATGGTTTCTCCAATAACTTAAGAACCCCATAACGAGCCAAAACCCCTCTCACTGTTGGATCCTCCTCGATATCTGCCCGAAGAGTCTCTAAGTCTTATTCACACCACAATACCTTCATATCTGCCATACCTGCAAGAAACCATCATGTTTTTTTAGTTAGGAGTTAAAGTCGTACATTGTAAGACCTCAACTTCATCTTGGCATAGGCCCCCCACACTACCTTTCCTCCTTTCCCAAAATTCTTTTTTCCCCTAAAAAAAAAATTGAACACCCTTTTCAACCCATTTTCAGTGTTCTAAAATGAAAAAAATGCCTCACGAAGTGCGTTATGGCCGTGATGAAGGGCAGGGGTCTCCCACAACCATCTAAGGCCCTAATTTGAAAATCTAAACCACTGAAAATGATGAGTAAGGTTAGGCCACATACGTCCAACTCACAAATCCTAGTTCCGATGATCCATTTGTCCGCTATGATCTCCACAAGATTTGGGGAACTCTCCTCCTCTCCAATTTCTCCACAACTCACTTAGAAAATGAATTGGATTTTGGGGGAAATCACCCTTTTATAAGAAAAACCCTAGTTTTTCCTTCACCCATTGCGAACAAACCATAGCTCGGCTTGATGAACCATCAACACCATTGTAAATCTCTCACTGAGTTCTATAATGGGGTTGCCTTTGTTTTTGGTAATTTGATACTTCACCCAGAAGTCATTTTTTCCATGAAGTTTCACTTTGCCGCCAATTCAAACTGAATCTCTTCATATGAGGCCCCTATACTTCAATACTAGTTGTGTGTTGATTTTCATCATGGGTTACCCTTATTTATTCATTTTTTTATGGTTCCCCTAGGCCTATCCTGTGTGGAAGCATCATCGAGTCACCCTTGTTCAAAGCATCTCATATGAGTCATCCTTGCATTTTATGGAGTCTGTTTCGAGTCCCATTATGTTCGCTTACAATATTCCATCCATATTTTTGTCGCATTCATCCTGTGTTGCTATTATTGACCTCCAGCTATATTGTCTATCATCAAAAATCTTGTCTAAGTACTTGACCATCCCCTCTAGAATCGAGTCAGTCATTGCCAAGTCAACCATGCTTTTTATGCTCTAACAAGGGAGTTCATCAGTCTGCCTCTCAGTTCATATACCTTCATTCATATCCCTGGTGTCAGTCCATTAGTCACTCTACTATGCTCCCCCGTGCCTTAGCTGAGGATTCGTTATTGCCTCAACTCTAGTGGGACCTCTTCTGTCGACTTGTATACATTCATTCGAGAAGAAAGGTCTAGAGTGCGGTGTACCTTGGTTCCAGCTTTCATCATTGTTCAGTGCCTCGGATCAAGCAAATGGAATCATCATTTCCATTTGACTTGGTTATTTCTCATGTACTCGACTCCAACTCATTATCGCACGAATGGGAATCCTACACTTGATGGTCTCGTGATTGTTAGAAAATTAAATATTACAGAGCAATGCAACACATAAAATATGCAGAAAAATACAAGCACACAAAACACATAAAACCAGAGAGACACAGATATACGTGGTTCACCCAGTTTGGGCTACGTCCACCCCGAACAGCTCTGGCCCTTCCTTTCTAGGGTCTGAAGAAAATGAAGAGACAAACCTACAATGTATCCGTCGTAATATCCTTTGTTCTCTCTCGCGCCTCCTCTCTCTCGTTTCTCGCTCTAAGAATACACATACAATGCACACCGCAATACAATGCCCCCATATATACAAGGGGGTTGCCCTCTAGGGCAAAAAACCCTAATCTAAACATAACTTCTACCGTCAGATCATTTGCCTAATGAACGGCCCAGATTGACTAGAAATTACTATACTTTTACAAGGCAATTTTACATCTGTTTTTAGCTTCGGGGGCGCTGCCCCCGAAAACCCCCGCCAGGGCAGGGCTCCGAAAAGAGCTGCCGCCCCCCCCCCCCCTGGACCCCCCATGGCAGCGATTAATTACGAGTGGCGTTGCTACCCCTTTTAAGGTACAGGGATCCAATGTTGTGATACAAAGTAAACAAGATAATCAGGCTCCACACCCAACAATCTCCCACTTGGAGACTGATTGTAGCAACTCCAGCACTGCTTCATTTGCTAGACAATGACTCCTCTTTGGACCTGGTTGTTCCTAATCTTCATCGTCATCCTTGAAGACCAATTGAAACTGAGCATGTTCTCAGTTTCTCCCTGGTTACAACTTTTGTTAGCATATCTGCAGGATTCTGGCTAGTGTGTATCTTTTCCAGCTTCAACTCTCCATCTTCCAATACTGACCGTATGAAATGGTACTTGAGATGTATGTGTTTAGTCCTAGAATAAAATGTTGAGTTCTTTGCAAGATGAATAGCACTTTGGCTATCACTGTATAGTGTGCCCATATCATGCTTCTTACCCAATTCATCCATAAACCTTTGTAACCAAATCATTTCTTTACTAGCCTCTGTAGCAGCAACATACTCGGCTTCTGTTGTTGAAAGTGAAACAACACTTTGGATTTTTGAAACCCAACTGACAGATGTTCCACCTACAGTAAATACATATCCTGTAGTGCTCCTCCTGTTATTTCTGTCACCTGCCATATCTGCATCAACATATCCCTGTAGAGCAGTGTTTGAACCACCAAAGCATAATTCTTGATTTGTGGTACCTCTCAAATATCTAAGAATCCACTTTACTGCCATCCAATGTTCTTTTCCTGGATTATTCATGTACCTGCTTACAACTCCCACTGCATGTGCAATATCAGGCCTTGTGCAAACCATTGCATACATTAAGCTTCCAACTGCTGATGCATATGGAACTTTAGACATATATTCCATTTCTTCTTGGGTCTTGGGGCACATCTCCTTACTAAGTTTGAAATGGCTAGCAAAAGGTGTACTAACTGGTTTTGCATTCTGCATATTAAATCTTTTCAACACCTTTTCTATGTACTCATTCCGAGACAGTGTTAATTTGCGATTTTTCCTGTCTCTAGTTATCCTCATACCAAGGATTTGTTTTGCAGCTCCCAAATCCTTCATTGCAAAGGAATTTGCCAATTTTCTTTTGAGCACATTTATTTCCTGCATGTTAGATCCTGCAACAAGCATGTCATCTACATACAATAACAATATAATATAACTGCCATCATTTTGCCTTTTTAGATAAACACAATGATCAGAGTGACATCTAGTATAACCTTGTTCAGACATAAACTTGTCAAATTTTAGATACCACTGCCTTGGAGACTGTTTTAAGCCATACAATTTCTTCTTTAACCTACACACCAATTTTTTCTTTCCCTTTTACCTCATATCCTTCTGGTTGCTGCATGTATATCTCTTCCTCCAAATCTCCATGGAGAAATGTTGTCTTTACATCTAACTGTTCAAGATGTAAATCTTCCGCCGCTACAAGACTTAAGATAGTTCTGATTGAATTCATCTTAACAACAGGAGAAAATATTTCATCAAAATCAATACCTTTCTTTTGTGCAAACCCCTTCACCACAAGTCTAGCTTTGTACCTATGTTTTCCTCCATCTTCTTCCTTCAGCCTGTAAACCCATTTATTCTGCAATGTAGTTTTACCTGCAGGAAACTTGATTAAGTCCCAAGTCTGGTTATGCATTAAGGAGTCCATCTCTTCTTCCATGGCTAGCTCCCACTTCTTCCTGCTTTCAACCTGCATTTCTTCTTCATAACATTCAGGTTCACCAGAATCAGTCAACAATAAATAATATAATGAAGGAGAGTATCGTTCAAGGGGTCTACTTATCCTGGTAGATCTTCTAACACCACTTTCAGGTGTTTGAGGTGCCTGTTGCTGTTGTGGTGGTTTCTGCTGCTGTGACTGTTGATTATTATTGTTTTCAGGCACCTTTACTTTTTCAGTTATCTCATCAAGAACCATGTATTCCTTGCTTTCTTTTTCCTGTTTCTTTTCCTGCAACTGATTCTTATACAAGACCTTTTCATTGAATATTACATCTCTGCTCCTAATGATTTTGTGATTTTCATAATCGTATAAGCGATAACCAAAATCATTAGCACCATATCCAATAAAGGTACATTTCTTTGATTTTGCCTCAAGCTTTGTTTCGTTTTCTTTATTAATATGGACAAAGGCCTCACAACCAAAAGGCTTTAAAAAAGAGTAGTTTACCTTTTTACCTGTCCATGCTTCCTCTGGAATACCACCATCCAAGGAACTTGAAGGCCCTCTGTTTATTAGATAAACAACAGTATCTATAGCATCTGCCCAAAATTGTAAAGGCAATCCTGCATGCAATCTCATGCACCTTGCATGCTCCATGATTGTTGTGTTCATCCTTTCTGACACACCATTTTCTTGTGGTGTTCTTGGAATTTTCTTCTCTCTACGAATTCCATGCTCTGAACAGTACCTATCAAACTCTTTGCTGCAATATTCACCTCCATTATCTGATCTGAGACACTTCAACTTCTTTTCTGTCTCAATCTCAACCAAATCTTTCCATTTCTTGAAAGTATCAAATACATCAGATTTATTCTGAATACAGTAAATCCAAGTTTTTCTAGTTGCATCATCAATAAAAGTAACATAATAACGAGAGCCACCGAGAGATGATACCTGAGCAGGTCCCCATACATCTATATGCACAAGCTCCAATTTTTCACTCTTCTTTTCTTTCCCAACTCTAAGAAATCTAACTCTCTCTTTTTTTTTCCATAAATGCAATTCTCACATAAATCCAAATCAACATTCTTCAAACCTGGCAACAAATTTCTTGAGTGAAGAATCTTAATTCCCTTCTCACTCATGTGTCCGAGCCTATGATGCCATAATGCTGCATCTTCTCCTTTGGAAGTTAAAGCATTAACAGAGTTAGAAATACCATTGCATAAATACAATGTACCAACCTTTTCACCTTTTTCTATTACCAATGCTCCTTTGGTGACCTTCTAAGTTTTATCTCTGAAAGTTATCACACAACCTTCACTGCCTAACTGCCCTGTTGAAATCAGATTTTTCTTCAGAACTGGAACATGCCTTACCTCCTTTAGTAGCCATTGGTTTCCATTCTTTTGTTTTATAAGAACTTTACCCATTCCAACAATTTTACAGGGTTTATCATCACCCAAACGAACTTGTCCAAAATGTCCTTAAACGTAGTCATGAAAATATTTCTTATCGGGTGTGGCATGGAATGAGGCCCCTAACTCTACCACCCAGGAATTAGTAACATTTCGAAAGAAAGAATCAAAGTATCTTGTAACACACCACCTATCACATTTGCTTCATGACTGTTTTCTTGTTGTGCGCCTCCTTCTTTTCCCTTTCGAGATCTACAGTCTTTCTTTAGGTGTCCTTTCTTTCTGCATTTCTAGCACACTATCCCCAATGTAGACTTGGATCTGCCTTTCCTTGATTTACTGCGATATCCAGAGCTCTTTCCTATTTCCATTTTTCTTCCCATAGAATCTGCACTCAAAGCATTACTCGATGTCTCACTGGACCTTTTCTGTCGCATTTCCTCGCTAAGGATAGCACTGACAACATCATCAAACTTTAAAGTACTAGATCTAGAGACAGAGTTACTAATGGCCATTACTAAACCATTCCAACTCTCTGGCAATGAGCACAGGAATAACAGAGCTCTAACTTCATCATCAAAGTTTACCACTACAGAACTTAACTGACTCGTAACTGTACTGAAATCATTTAAATGGTCTGCAACAGATCCACCTTCCGACATTTTCATATTAAATAGTCATTTCATAAGAAATGCCTTGTTTGAGGCCGAGGGTTTTTCATATAGTTTTTCCAACGTCTGCATCAAACCCTCTGTTGTTGTTTCCTTCAAAATATTGAAGGCGTATGATGCCGAAAGGCACAACCGTACTATTCCGAGTGCCTTTTTATCGAGAATGTTCCATTCCGCGTCTGTCATGGCCGTCGGCTTCTTTGTTTTTCCGCACAATGGTAGGTATATATCTTTCTGATACATATAATCTTCCATCTGAAACTTCCACAGTGGGAAGTTTTGGCCGTTAAATTTCTCGACCCTAAACTTACCATAAATCCTTGTGCTCCGAACTAGAACCGAACCCTTCTTCAAATGCGAGTTTATCAACCAAATATACCTTCGGCTCTGATACCAGTTGTTAGAAAATTAAATATTACAGAGCAATGCAACACATAAAATATGCGGAAAAATACAAGCACACAAAACACATAAAACCAGAGAGACACAAATATACGTGGTTCACCCAGTTTGGGCTACGTCCATCCCGAACAGCCAGTCCTTCCTTTCTATTATCCAGCAAAAATGAAGATACAAAACCTACAGCAGATCCGCTGTAATATCCTCTGTTCTCTCTCACATTGTCCCTCTCTGTTTCTCACTCCGAGAATACACACACAATGCATAGCCGCAATACAATGCCCCCATAAAAGCGAGGGGTTGCCTTCTAGGGCAAAAAACCCTAATCTAAACATAACTTCTACCATCAGATCATTTGCCTAATGAACGGCCCAGATTGACTAGAAATTAATATACTTTTACAAGGCAATTTTACATCTGTTTTTAGCTTCGGGGGCGCTGCCCCTAAAAACCCCCGTTAGGGGGGGGCTCCAAAAAGCGCTGCCGCCCCCCCCCCTGGACCCCCCATGGCAGCGATTAATTACGGGCGGCGTTGCCGCCCCTTTTAAGGTACAGGGGTCCAATGTTGTGATACAAAGTAAACAAGATAATCAGGCTCCACACCCAACAGTGATGTAGCAGATTATACCAGTGATTCCGGGGTCTGTGTGAAATGTTTCAGACCTCATGAGGGGGTGTCCCTTCAAGTAGCCCCCCACATGCCCAGATGACCTCAGATCATGATTCAACCTTAGATGCAGTTCCGCAGATTTGATGGGTTCGGTTCCAGCCACTTGCAGTGCCCACAACATGCATGTCTCATTCGGATGATCCATTAAGATCTTCAAATCCCTTTCATGTTCAGTAGGGCTTCTTTGGTTGTGGTCCCCCCTATCCATTTCAATTAGAGGGGAATTATGTCTCATGTACTCAGATGTTATTGTATTCATTCCTGGCCTATGTTTTTCCAAGCGTATTATGTATATGGGATTCATTGTATTATGTCTTGGCCCATTGACGCGAGTGGATCATGTATTATGTACTTTGCAGATCAGTCCCACAGTGTTGGGCTTACCATTTTCTTTGTACTCAGTTATCTCAGCGAGTATGGGTATGCCTCCCCCGCCTCATTTAGTATCATGAAGTCACACATAAAATGAGACTTATATCTTTTTATTAGGTCTCACCCCCTCCTTCTTTGTCCTTACTCGCATTGCTTTAGTCGTCTCTCTCTCTCTCTCTCCCCTTTAGTGTCTTGTGGAAGAGTAGCTTACAACGTATTTCAGTCGTACGATTTTCTCCTAACTCTCATATGTTGGGGGGGAATTTGTTATCACCAAAAAATGATCACCTAGCCATTCCTAACTAGGTGGATCAAAATACACCATGCGAGTTTAATTTTACTGTAGCAAAATCACTTTAAATACAGGAAATAATTTAATAAACCACCTTTATTAAGTTATTTTTGATTAAAACCCATGAAAATAATTAAATAAACCATTATTTATTTAATCTTCTCTAGGAATAGCTATTAAATCATTATTTAATAAATATTCCTTGTCAAATTTGACGAAATCACCTAGGAATAATTAAATAAATCATTATTTGTTTGTTATTCCTTATTTCCAAATTTGAAATAATTATTAAATAATTATTTAATAGTTAGTTCATTTTCACACCTTTCTTATTATTCGCGAAATAATTAATAAAGTATTTGTTTGTTAAATATTTCTAAATAAATGTATTTAACCATTTTAAATATACCCTCTCCAAAAATATAATAAAGTATTTCAAGCAGTTAGATCTAGATTTTGGTCAATAATATTTTATTATTCTCCATTTTCGATATCATCCCAATACTTTGCTATAAATAAGAGTGGTTTTCATCCATTTCTCACCATGATCATTATCATCGTCACATACCATTTGAACACCCATTTTTGAGTTCTACATTGTCTGAGTTTACACACAATCGAGAGAGAGGAAGATGTAAATTCTGAAGCGACGAGGACATGAAAGGAGCCATCCCATTGAGGGAGACTTACGCCTTTTGTAAATATCCTGTGCCAGGTGTATTAATATAATTATTTTTCTAAAAATATTTTCCAATATTGGGTTTTACATCAGTTTTTATATACGTTGTTTATGCTTTTAGATTTGCATACATCCATTGTTTTTGCAGGTTTTCTCACATATTTGCTGCAGATCTGAAGTATGAGTAGCCACACTTGTTGTTAGGGTCATTAGTTACTCTTGAATTAAATGAGGTCTTTTTGGTACACCTTCCAAAATATTTCATACTAACAACGAGTATGCCAACGAGATCCTCAGGAAGTTCCAAATGGAGGGCAACAAACCCATGGAGACTCCTCTAGCAGGAAACTGGAGGAAGGAGGATGCTACTTCAGGCAAAGTAGTAGATGTTATTGTTTACAATCAGCTTATGGGTTCACTCATGTATTTGTTGAGCACACGACCAAACAAATGCTATGCAGTTAACTAGCATATTCAAGCTATGGTTAAGCCTACCAATTTTTTTTGGAAGATAAACAATCATGTGGTGAGATACCTCAGAGGCACTACAGAGTATGGGATATGGTACAAACACACATAGGGAGTGAATCTTCAAGGCTTCACTAATTTATATTGGGCAGGGAGTCCGTCCGACAGGAAGACCACATCACGGGGCATATTCAGCATAGGATGAACATCAATTTCATGGTACAACAGGAAACAAAGATCAATTGCACTCGGTTCAACAAAGGCAGAGTACATGGTGGCGAGTCAAGAAACATGTGACGCAATCTAGATGAGGAAGATACTTGTTGGTTTGTTTGGTCTACAAATGGATCCGACAATGATTTATTGTGATAACTAGAGCTGCATCAAACTCTTGGTTAATCTAGTTTTTCATGACAGGTCCAAGCATATTGATATCCGGTATCACCATCTCAAAGATTGCGTGGAGAGGCAGATTATGTCAATATATTACATTGTATTGTTTCATGTTATTGACTTTATGAAATATATAGGTAACAGGGTTTTTAGCCAAGGCTTTCCCCAGATGCATCTTGTGTTGTGCAATTGATAATTTATTTTTCTTACTTGTTATGTGATTGTGCAATCGAAATTGGTATCCGCAATTTGTAGAATTGATTAAGTATTTTGTTTTAGTACATTACAAGATCAGTTGAAACTATTTAGATATTTATACTAAAAAGGCGTTTTATGTTTTGCAAAAAGAAAAATTGTATGTCAAAATGTCTAAGTGTGAATTTGGTAAAACATCTTTAGTTTACTTAGGTCACATTGTTGGAGGTGGACAATTAAAAAGAGATCCTTCTAAAATTGGTGTGATTGCAAAGTGGCCTAAACCCACCAATGTTACAGAGGTTCGTAGATTTTTGGGTGCAGTACAATACTGGATCCCCCTTACATGCATTGGAAAGTTTGACGCAAACCTTTTAGTGGGGAGGAAAACAACAGAAGGCCTTTGATACACTGAAAAAGAAGATCTGTATTGCACCATTTTTGGCCTTAATTAACCTCCAACATCCTTTTGATATTGAGACAGATGCCAGTGGGTACACCATGGGAGCGGTGTTGATGCAACAAAGGAAACTTGTATGTTACCATTCAGAGAAATTCTCCCAAACTATCGTGAACTATCCCACATATGACAAGGAGCTTTATGCATTGGTTCAAAGTGTGAAGAAGTGGAAGCACTATTTGACTGGCAAGGAGACCATTGTTCATACAGATCACCAACCCTTGTAGTAACTCCAGTTGCAAACCAAGCTTCAACAAGCACATCATTTCAGATGAATGGAATTCCTCCAATATTTTCATTTGGTAATAAAATACAAGAAGGGCACGAGCAACAAAGTGGTAGATATTCTTTCTCACCCTCCTATTTCTGCATCCATAGTTTTGTAAAATGCTTCTTTATATTTTGAAAGTTATGTTGAACAGTAGGTTGATGATGAATACTTTAAAGATATATATGCAAAACTGACTCATGGATCACAAAGTGGTCAATTATCACTTACGCTGAAAAGGCTGAAAATTGTTGTACCATCTTGGTAAACTTTGTATTCCCAGCAATGAAAAGATACAAGTAATCAGAGAGGCACGTACCTCTCTTGTTTCAAGTCATTTTGGTGTAGATAAGACTCTGTGTCATTTACAAAGGTTTTTTTTATTGGCCTCACATGTGTAGAAATTTGAATAACTGAGATATTATTCACCGAGATTCTCCTGATCACACACTATTTTAGCTTCATGCATAATACAGAATCTCTTCTACCATTGATCATTAATTGTGGAAATAAAATCAATTGCATGCACACATTAAAACCACAAATAATCACACATATGAACACAGTATTTAATGGGAAAGCTTAAAGCTAAAAACACCAACTATCTATATATTATATGTCATGGAGACCATGTAACAATCATAGTACAAAAGTTCCTCACAAGCTCTCATCCACACCCTCAATTGCTACACACTATCAAGCTAGATCTAGCAAAACACATGCTCCAATCTTTTGCCACTTGATAGCCAGCCTCTATTGCATAATTAATGCTATGGGATGGCTTCATTAAATAGATAAACCACCTGGCTTGAACTGCGCAATCCTCATGGGCTTCTCCACCTATCTGTGTGTTGCAAATAGCAACAGTATAGTCACAACTGATAGTTAACCTGCTCTTTCACCTATTTCTGCACTGGTCTCCACTGAAACCGTCCATGCACTGAAGTTAACTGATGCATTCTTTAGTTGATTAATGAGTTTATAATTAGTGAATTAATTAATAATTAATTCACACCACTCTCACTAATTGTATCAATTAGTTAAACCGAATACAAATAGCTCAACTATGTTTAGATTAGTTAAACTGAATACAACTCCACTAACTTCCTCAATCAACTCCACCAAACTCTGTCACATGAGTTCTAACTGAAGTATCCATGCAATAGCTCCACATAACCCCTAGGAATAGTGTAATTCCTTCTGTCAGCTCCTGTGCCACATCTGTGCACTTAACTGAAGTGCTCCAAGAGAATAAGATAATGTTTAGAGTCCAAATATTATTAAGAGCTAATAATATTCGACATATCTATTTTTAGATCGGCAATCTAAAAATAGATTCCGCCCAATATGTCTAAAAATAGAATTCCATCTATTTTTTCTGACTTGACCAACCATCCACAAATAGCATCCTGCAAGAATATGATCGACATGTCTAAAAAATAGACATAGTCTAAAAATAGACTTGCGCCAAAAATAGCCTGCGGGCCCACTTAGTGAAGGTGACTTCTTTCCACTAAGCTCATAATCTTGTTGCAATCTCAACACTCCCTCTCAACAAGATAAGACGACTTACAACCCCTATCCTGCCTCTGTGGTATTTGAATTTTCTCCTGGTGAGCGCCTTCGTCAAGATATCAGCATCCCGATCCTCCGTAGGAATGTATGAAAGTAACATGACCTTCCGCTGCACACAATCTCTGATATGATGATACCGGATGTCAATGTGTTTAGATCTATCATGAAATACCGGATTAACCGAGAGTTTGATGCAACTCTGATTATCACAATAAATCACAGTAGGCTCTAAGTGTGAACCGAACAACCCGACTAGGATCTTCCTCATCCATATAGCCTCGCATGCAGCCAAAATCACTGCCATATACTCGGCCTCTGCTGAACTGAGTGCCATGGATCTCTGCTTCCTGATATACCAAGAAACCGTTGTCGACCCAATATTGAAAATCCCTTTAGATGTGCTCTTTCTTTCCATTGGGCTCCCAGCCCAATCTGCATCTATGAAGCCACACAACTTCACCTCATCTGACTGTCTGTACCATAATCCATATCCCGATGTGCCTCTGAGATATCTCAATACATGCTTCCCTGCCTTCCAAAAGAGCTTGGTAGGCTTAACCATAGCTTGTGAAAGCTGGTTAACTACATAGCATATATCGGGTCGTGTATTGACCAGATACATAAGCGACCCCACCAACTGTCGATAAACAGTGGCATCCACTACCTCCGCCGAAGTAGCATCCTCCTTCCTCCAACCACCAGGAAGAGGAGTATCAACAGGCTTGCAGCTATGCATGTTGAACTTCTCCAGTATCTCCCGAGCATACTTACCCTAAGAAACAAACAGTCCACCACTGCGCTGCCAAATTTCCAATCCCAGGAAATAATGAAGGAGGCCCAAGTCCTTCATCTCAAACTTCTTCGCAAGATCAGCCTTGCATGAGTGTATCAACAGTTCATCACCTGTCAAAATAAAATCATCTACATAAAGTAAAATGATCGGCAACTTACCCTCCACCACAATCTGGTATAGGTTAGGATCCACCTCACTCTTGGAGAATCCAAGTCCGGTGAAATAACTGTCTATCCGTGTGTACCAAGCACGAGGTGCTTGTTTCAACCCATACAGCGCTCTCTTGAGCACACACACATGCGACTACGTGAAGATCTCGGGGAGTACTTGTTGCTACATGTGCACCTCCTCCTCGTTGATAGTTCCAAGAGGCACGGTCTTCACATCCATTTGATGAATGTGTCACCCCATTTGCACTGAGAGAGCAAGAATCATCCGTATGGAATAATGCCTTGCGACAGGTGCAAAGGTCTCCTCATAATCGATCCCCTCAATCTGTGAAAAGTCTCGGGCAACAAATCTTGCCTTGTACTTCTCCACACTCCCGTCAGCTGCCTGCTTCACTTTGTAGATCCATCTCGAACCCACCACTGATTTCCCTTCAGGCCTTGGGACAATCTCCCATGCAGTGTTTCTGACAATCGAATCATACTCTTCCACCATGGCATCTACCCATGCGGGGTCCTCCACAGCTTCCTCGAAAGAGGATGGCTCTGTCACGATACACTTGCTCATAAGAGCCATGTATCCAGTATACCGGTCAGGTGACTGTCTCTGTCTGCGCTGTGATGTAGGTTCTCCTACAACCTTCTCTGCATCTTGAGCCAGTCACTCAGCTTCTGTAGTGCGCTTCCGCCCTCTGATGGTTGGCGCTGCATGAGTGGTCTCTTCCACTCCATGAACCTCCTCTTGTGGCTGATCCACATCCTGAGGCTCATCCTTAGGAACTAATAGCTCTTCATCTGCATGCAAGTGTGGCTCCCTCTCAAGCGAACACTTCATGGCTTTCTCCTCCTGAAATTTGATATCCCGTCGCACAACAGTCTTGCGACTGTCTGTAAAATACACATGATAGTTGTGGGGTGTATCGGTGTATCCCACAAATATCCCAACCTCTACGGTCAGCTCCAACTTCTTCCTGGCATCCTTCGTCACATGAATGTAAGCGAGTGGACAAAATCATAATGGAAATACTCGAGGGCTTCTTTCCTGGCACTCTCGGGTGTACTCATGCCAAGTATCTTGTGAGGACAGCGATTCTTTTATCTCTTAAAGTGTGCACATACTGCCACAAGTGAATGGGTAAGCCTTGATCATGCAGCATCGCTCGTCAAGCACCCACGATCTTACGTTTCTTCCGCTCGCTAACCCCGTTTTGTTGTGGGTTATGAGGTGCTATGAGCTCTCTTCAAATTCCTTCTGCGCTGCAAAAGTCCTTGAATTCGCCAGAGATGAATTCACCACCATTGTCGCTCCTAAGAGCCTTCACCTGCTTCCCCGATTCTTTCTCAACCAGTGCCTTGAACTCACAGAACTTTGATTATGTCTCGCTCTTCTTCTGCATGAAGAAGATCCAACACTTACGAGAAAAATCATCAACAAATATCACATAGTACCTGTGCTTTGTTGTCGAAGCTACTGAGAAAGGTCCACACACGTCTGTGTGAATTCTCTCAAGGATCGTCATGGCACGACTATCCTTCTCGTGAAAGGTGGCTTTCACAAATTTTTCCAAGGTACATCCCTTGCACTGATCTGACTGCGCAAGAGTACCCTTAGGAAGCCCAGTAGAAATCTGCTGCAGTATCTTCAAAGCTCCATGGTGAAGGTGGCCCAATCTCTGGTGCCACAACTCACCATCATCCCGGCTCACCACTCCTTCTGCCTTGCCTGCCATTGCTGCGCAGCCATCTACCTGCAATTGATAAAGGTTTTTAACTCGAACCCCTATCCTCCAGGTCTCACCAGTTGCCTTACTGCGCAGGAAAGCCTTTCCCTCGCTAAAGACAACATCATATCCCTTGTCTTCTAACATCGCCACAGAGATAAGATTATTCTTCAATCCTGGAACATGCATCACTTCCTTCAATCTAAAGGGTTTACCAGACTCCCTCTCAAAGGAAATGGTACCGATACCGGTCGCACTGTATCTACCATCATCGCCCATCTCGATGTGCACTCCAAGATCTTTCTCATCCAGATCAGTAAACAAATCTCGATCTCTTGTCATGTGAAAAGACGCACCACTGTCCAGAAACCACACTGAACCCATCACACTTGAAACCAAGCATGCGATCAGCGAAAAATCCAGCTCAAACTGCGAGGCTAAGGCCTCTCCAGCTGCAGTCCCAGCAACCTGCTTATTTTTCTTCTTCTGTGGACAATTAGTGGCGTAATGTCCATGTTGGTGACAGTGAAAGCACTTCACCTTGGACATGTCCCGCTTCTTGCCTTTCGCACCAGATTGAGAAGCATTCTTCTTGCTCTTCCCCTTCCTTGCTTTGGCAGCCAAAGCGCAATTTTCTTCATCAGAGTTCTTTGATGAAGATCCGTCCCTGGTACTTCGCCTTATCTCCTCTTGTACAAGATCCGACCAAATTCGCTCCCATCTTGGCAATTTCTCCCGACCATTGACATAGTCCTGATAGGAATGCCAACTCTTCGGAAGCCCAAGGAGAGCCAAGCTCACCAAGTCCTCATCATCTACAGTCATCCCCACACTTCCCAGCTCATCCCTGCATTGGGTGAACTTCGTGAGGTACTTGGGCATACTGTCGCCTTTCTCCATCTTTATGTTTCTAAGTTTATCCTTGAGCGCCAACTTCCTCTGGTCACTCTTGCTTTGGAATAAATCTGTCAAGGATTTCCACATCAAGAATGGAGAAGCCTTACCATGCAGGCTGGATACTATGTGATCCTTCACGCCCTCCAACAGAATCCTTCGACACTTTGCTGTCTTCTTTTGCCAAGCCTCAATTACGGCAGCATCGCTAGAAGTAGGCTTTGGGACTTCAACATCTATGAACTCCTTCAACCCATTGTCATCTAACACCGCCTCCATCCTGTCCTTCCATGCAATATAATTCGAGCTGCCCTCAAGGGCATACTCCAATCACAATCCGTTGAAAGACATCTCAACTTCGACACCAAGAAAACACTGCTGCAAATTCGAATTCCACCAGCACAAAAACTCAACCGCTTCAATGTTTTGCAATTGCTCCAATGATCAATATCGCTCTGATACCATGTAGAAATTTGAATAACTGATATATTATTCACCGATATTATCCTGATCACACACTATTTTAGCTTCATGCACAATACATAATCTCTTCTACCATTGATCATCACATGCGGAAATAAAATCAATTGCATGCATACATTAAAACCACAAATAATCACACATATGAACACAGTATTTAATGGGAAAGCTTAAATATGAAAACCCCAACTATCTGTATATTATATTTCATGGAGATCATGTAACAATCATAGTACAAAATCTCCTCACAAGCTCTCATGCACACCCTCAATTGCTACACACTATCAAGCTAGATCTAGCAAAACACATGCTCCAATCTTTTGCCACTTGATAGCCAGCCTCTATTGCGTTTTCAATGCTATGGGATGGCTTCATTAAATAGATAAACCACTTGGCTTGTACTGCGCAATCCTCATGGGCTTCTCCACCTATCTGTGTGTTGCAAATAGCAACTGTATAGTCACAACTGATAGTTAACCCGCTCTTTCACCTATTTCTGCACTGGTCTCCACTGAAACTGTCCATGCACTGAAGTTAACTGATGCATTCTTTAGTTGATTAATGAGTTTATAATTAGTGAATTAATTAATAATTAATTCACACCACTCTCACTAATTGTATCAATTAGTTAAACCGAATACAAATAGCTCAACTATGTTTAGATTAGTTAAACTGAATACAACTCCACTAACTTCCTCAATCAACTCCACCAAACTCTATCACATGAGTTTTAACTGAAGTATCCATGCAATATCTCCACTTAACCCTCAGGTATAGCGTAATTCCTTATGTCAGCTCCTGTGCCACATCTATGCACTTAACTGAAGTGCTCCAAGAGAATAAGATAATGTTTAGAGTCTAAATATTATTAAGAGCTAATAATATTTGACATATCTATTTTTAGACCGGCAATCTAAAAATAGATTCCGCCCAATATGTCTAAAAATAGAAGTCCATCTATTTTTTCCGACTTGACCAACCATCCACAAATAGCATCCTGCAACTCATAGAACATGATCCATATGTCTAAAAATAGACATAGTCTAAAAATAGACTTTGCGCCAAAAATAGCCTGCGGGCCCACTTAATGAAGGCGACTCCTTTCCACTAAGCTCATCATCTTGTTGCAATCTCAACAACATGAAAATTATTGTGACTTGATAGGTAAAGGGACATGTGTTGTGCTCAATTTTCAAGCCCTCTAATAGAAAATTAGGGCTCTACACACCACTCCATGTTCTGAGTCGTCCATGGGAAAGTGTGTTAATGGATTTTGTAGGCGGTTTGCCTTTGTCTAAGAGAGGTCATGACTGTTTGTATGTAGTTGTGGATCAATTTATAAAAATGTGTGTCTTAAAGCCTTGTAAGAAGCAAGTCACTGCAAAGCAGACAACTCATATTTTCTTTCAATTTGAATGGGTCCATTTTGGTTTGCCCACATCCATTGTGTCTGATCGAGACTCTCACTTTCTTGGATAGTTTTGGATGAGTTTGTGGAGAATGATGAACACCAAGCTAAAGAGGAGCACAACATTTCTTCTGCATTCCAACGAACAAACAAAGGTTGTCAACCACACATTGATACATTTACTCCGAGGCTATTTTGGCAAGCAACCCAAGTTGTGGGATGAGCAGCTTCCTTATGTGCAACATGCATGCAATCGAGCAGTGCAGTCATCCACTAAAAACTCACCATTTGAGACATGCATTGGACATTTGACAAAGGATCCCTTAGACATGGTCTTTGGGAGAGATGAATATTCCATTGGTAAAGATGACAAGGAAAAAGTGTGGAAGTTCATTCGGCGAATTCAAATGATTCACCATGTAGTGCAGGAGTATTTGGAGAAAATTCAAGCTCGATACAAAGCTCGACATGACAAGAACCAAGTAAATCACCAATTTCATGTTGGAGAAAAGGTGTGGCTCCACTTCAGAAAAGACAGGATGAAAGGGGAAGGAAATAAGTTGAGACCAACCCGATATGGCCCATTCACCATATTATAGAAGATTGGTGACAATGATTTTCATCTCGATTTTCCAACATAAATGCAGATTTACTCAGTGGTGAACGTTGAAAATTTGAAGCTTTAGGAGACTCCTTTGATCATGGACACCAAAGAGGTTGGATAGGTTCCTACAGTGGACAATTTTTTACCTAAATACTTTGACAAGCTACCTGATGACATTATCCTTGATGGGAAGACTAGGACTTCACGACAGGGAGACATGGAGTACCTTCGTATTGGTTTCAAGGGAATGCATCCAAGTAAAGCTAAAAGGATGGAAAAGGAGAAAGTGAGGGAGAAATTATCTAACTTTATAATTAACTAATAAAGCTTTTGGCAGTCCAAAATCCCATTAGTGGGGAGGAATGATCTTGGTGGCTCCAAAAATAAAATGGCCTTGAAATAGCTCAAAAATCAAAGTCCTTAGATTGAAGTGAAATAAAAAACAAATCGTAGTGCTTGTCATCTTGATTCCAACGGTGTGAACGAGACTCAAATCTGAGTTCATATGCAATAAGTTATAGCTGGTCAAAGTTCTAGTCAAAATAGGCCAAGTGGCAGTCACTAACGAGGCAACAAATTGGAAGAGGCTCGATGCACAGAATCAGACCATCGGGAAGGGCGCATTTGTCACCTCCTTAATTCATCTAGTAACCCTTAAAAACTAGATCCGAAATTTAAACTACTATGTATAAAAAAAAATAAAATAAAAATATTAAGTTTGGGGTGACGGGCCGCAAACCCCCAATGACAATGGTGAATATTAAACAATAAAAAAAAATGGGTCGGGCTATTGGGAGATCTGGGCCCGCCGAAATCATAACGCAATAATATGTATTATATGGTTCGGGGCCATGGGAGACCCAAACCCCACCCAATCAATAGATAACCACCACACATAGTCGGCGGGGTCGAAGCGGCTCGACCTGGATGGGTCAGCACACCAACGGGAAATTCCACACCATATTTAAACAACCATTCAATAGTCAATAAACCACTAACTATATAAAAACCAAAGTCACATATTCCAAAACAATTCCGCACCAATTTTGGGGTGGACGAGTTTTGAACCTGATTCGCCCCCATATTATTTTCCATCGCCACCAACGGACCAATGACCCAATGTTGGTACGTTTGCCCTCCTTTTAATATAAAAAATTCAACATTTTCGATTCGACCCAACTAACAGAGGGTGGAGTGGTGGAACCAGGAGCGGCTAGGGGTGTAGAATCTTGAGATGGGAATATTTTTAGATGCTGAAAATATTCCTTTGGGGTCCATATGTGATAGGGTCAAAACGAGGCAAGTTTATAGTTGATTTTTCATGCTTTTTCGCCAGGAATCCAACCGTGCAGTATGTTTCTCCAGCCGAGGTCTCCATACTTATGCCATCGTCAGAAGTAGAGGTATAAGATGTCATTTTTGTAAAGTTTCTTATAATTTATTTTTGTTGCCACTTTAATGAAAGAGGCCTCCCCAAATTGAGTAGGACCCGAAGATGTAGCCCACATTGGGTGAAATTTGTAATCAAATAGTATTGTGTCTTTTATCTCATGTTTGATTGTAATTTCCGCTTATTTTCATGTGTTTAAGTTACTTGGTTATATACTCTTTTATATGCAATTTTGTATGCATCCATGAAGTAAAAGATTTGGACCAGTCAACTTGTGGGAGACATCACTTTTGCAAACAAACTCGAATTGATGCAATATTTGCATTGTTGGAAAGGTCATTGAGTGTAGAACAATGTTTTTCACCTGACGCTTAAGTGAAAAGGTTTTGAGCTCAAAAATTTTCATTCATTGTCTCAAAATGGCATGGAAAGGCTCTAGACCCCAATTCTTCAAACTGGGACTTGCTTGTAACAATGATCTTGCAAGTTGATTCCTCCATTTTTTCCACTCTAAAAACATCGCGATAGATGAAAAATAATATAATTATCCAATTCATATTAGAAACCCTACATGAAAATTTTTCCCTCAATATCACAATAATAATTGGCAGAAGGCCAAAGCCTCGAGATAGGTGCCTAGGTTGGAAAAGAAACATCAGACAAAGCCCATGCGCGGGAGGAACATGTCACTTAGGATTTATGGGTCATTTTCACATAGGCTCAAAGTTTTCATTAAACCACAACTTAATATATACACATACACAAACACACACAACACTCGACATTGTATCCTAACATCTTATACTTTGTTGGAATTTTGTATTTTAACCTCATTTGTTGGTATAAGGAAAATATTGTGCCTTATTTAACCCACATAGTGTACGCCACGGAATTTTGGAGTGTACAATTATTTCTTGTTGGCAGATCAAACCATAGTGGTCTACATGGCCAAACTTTGCAAAACGTTATATACTTTCATTCTAGAACATACATAGGAAATTGCAACATAGTGAACACAACCATATAATGGGTGGTAAGTTGGGTGCAACTCCAAGGTCCTACTTATTGATATTTATCCCCATCATTGGTACAACTATCCATATTTAACATGCAAATTTGACTTACTAAACAATGGACATTATTTATTTATTTGATTTTAAGTAAAGGAAAATCAGGTATTTATTAAAGGAATAAGTTTATAAGTACATAAACTCAACCTTTATAATGAGTCCATTTTTTTTCATCGAGGCAAAGTTGCATCCTTTTCCCCTATTTGATTGATTTTTTGGTCATATCAATCATCTTAAAATGGGTCAAAACCCTTGGGTACAAAGTTCTCATGCTTTAATAGGAGGCATGTGTTGTATAGGTAAATCCTCTCTACGGACAAAGACGATCCCTCTAGCCCTAGAGTGGGTCTAGCAACATGGGAAACAAGCTAATGCCTACTTTCCTAGATTATAAATGAAACATAGATCGAAGGAGACAACCTACCTTGATCTGATGCTGCGATGTTTCTCTTCGTCAAAGCTCCTTGATCCTTCACTTTTCAGAGCTTGAGCTCTGCTGCTACCAGCGTTCAATTACCTGCACAAGTGACCAAGAAACAACAAGAAGCATACAAATAAAACATGCATATATAGATATAACCTATCTAACTGATCAAGGAATGTCAGAATTCTCAATCATAAACATGAACAAGAATGGAAAATAAATTTCAATTGTATCATGTTATAAATAGAAGAGGAGTCACAACCTGCACCTTGAAGTTGAAGCTCTCCTTCAGTGGGTATGAATCCGGGCACATCTCCAAAGCACTCGTTTTCAACTTGGTGTGAGAAGGCTAAGCGTTGAATTGTCTCCTTCAAAGCTAATGGAAATCTTTAAACCTCTCTCTGTAATGCTCTATTCCGTTCTCACTAGAAGAGGCATTGAAGGATGATGAATTTATAGAGATGGAGGAGGGGACATGAATCCACTTATGATGGGAAAATGGATTATCTCTTTGGGAAGTTTCTCTTTTTTTGGAACAAGAGGCCCAAGGGAGGAAGCTCGACTATATCTTGACCAACAAACATCCAACTCTCTGCCCTCGAAGCTTCTAGGCCATGAAGCTTCATTTCCTTATTTAAAAAATCTTCCAGAAGTGGATCGACGTGAGTGTGATGTCCATACTAGTGCCGATCGACGCTGCTCACAAGCTTAGGATGCATCATGGGTGGTGGTGAAACACAGAGGTTGTGCTGCTCCAAAAATATGGGTTTTTAAGGAGCTACTCCAGGAATGATCAACAAAGAATTTGTTCTTCAGATTGTAAGGGATGCAATGGAATATTTTCATGATGGAAAAGGGACACAGGGATAACTATTAAGGTCCTCCAAGATTCAGGAATAGGGAGTACAGGGACAGCGACAAAATGTTGTGTAACATATGCCCCCTAAAGCATGAAGGCATAACGAGAGTGAGGGGTGAAATTCTTTACGAGAACGTGCCAAGACCAAGACGTCATCGTCGGAAAAGCCTGTGAATAAAGTAAATATATACAACTGAAATGTTTGATATAAATACATGAAAATGAGGCATGGACACAACCATCCGTAAAATAGATCATGTAAATAGGAACAATGGTATGGACACAACCATCCAACAATAAGAAGGATCACAAATATGGACTCAGGTATGGTTGCAACCATCCAACTAGAAGAGTCATGTATAGATACATGAATAACTCATATCTCCTCGCAACCTGGACTTTATTATACAAAACCCAGGATCTTGCGCTCCGTCATGACCCGATCAAGTACAAATTCAGGCATGTGAATGAGTGAGCTGGAATCAAACATGCAACAAAATCGCCTAATTACCAGTCAATGATGTAAATTGTTAACAGGCGCGAGAGAGACCACCAATAATGACGATGGCCCTCGAGGTACTAGCAGTACAATCCATGAGATGTGAATATGGAACTGAACTTAAACATTCATGAAATGATCTGATCGAAGGCCAATGAGGTGAAACTATTGTCGAATGCGAAAAACCTGTCTTTAAGGGATGCAGGCTCTAAGGCACTGAAAGGAGTCTCTAAATAAACTTCCTGGATAATGAGTTGAAGTCGACATGAAGCGATCCGTCGAAGGAGGGACATGATGTATCCCACATTATCGACAAGAGACATAGGAACAATATGGTTCTGAATCAATACTGAACAAAGAATCAGTTAATGAAAAACTGCAAAAGGAACTTCTCTTGAACATATCAATGACACGACTCCTGAGTTTGGTAGTATTTGACTCAAATGGAATCAGAGGTCATGTCGACAAAATGAGTAATTGAATGAGAGGCAAACAGATTTCCCAAACCCATGGAGGCAAAGTGACGAATGTAGGATGTCCCCAACCTGACACGAATTGCAAACAAGTGTCATGTTCAAGAGCGACATACTACCAACACGACTGATAAATACTTCCATTCCCCCCCACCATTTATGGCGAGTACCCCAATTATTTTTGAAAACAAGCTTGAAGGGGATATCATATGCTTATCATATAATTTTTTCCTTAAGAAAAATCCATCCTAGTACATTTTAAGATCCCTAGGAAGGAGGAACTCGGTAGCATCATGATGACGAGTCCAGCAAAGGTGAAACTTGGCGCCTTTTCATGTTTAGAGAGTTTGAAAAGAATCTGAAAAGAAAACTCCATAGTGCCCTTTTCGTAGATAGTCTCTTGAATCTGAAAAGGTAGAAAACAAAGTTCAAGAGAACCTCTTAGTCACGATTTACTAAGGTATTCCTTCTTCGTAAATAGTTTATCCCAGCCCGAAAAAGGGTTAAACGTGTACTGGTTAAACAACATTTTTTTTTTACTTTAACGAGTTCAAAACGAAAAATACTCGGTGTTGGCTGTCAGTGTTGTACTTATTTCCTACATTTGTTTCCCCCATTTTACCTCATGACTACAACCACTGGGACTATCTATGCCTTTTTTTCCTACCTCTCTATCTTAACTTGTGTTGTTTCACCTTATTTTCATTACCTTTCCATTTCATCAATTATTATGATGTATCGTGTCTTTTTTTTTTACTAACTGAGGATGAATGTTTAGAGAAGATCTGTGGTCTTTTGTTGTCTTTCCAGATGCTATTTTTAGCACAAAATATCTAGAGTACAAGGCCTACAGGAGAAGTTAAAGGTGTGATGTTACAGTGAGTTGTTACACCACGACGCTATTACACCATCTTGTTATAGACCCGCTGATGAACTGCTGTTACAGTTGTACCGTTGACTGGATCTCGTCAACTTCTGATGCTAACCTGTCCTCTAGATGTTACGCTACAGCTGTGATTTATCACGATAGTTGTAGAAGTTATTGCATATTGTATTTTTGGATAGCATCCTCTATGCGGTTTTGATTGTAATCTATAATTTTCCAGTTATACTTTTCATTAAGAAGTGGTTGTAACCATATGTATTCTATTATGATCAGCATGAGAATCATAAGATTCTCATGACTGATCCATCCCTCATTTTTCTGAGATGTAACCACTATACATTTCTCGACCCTTGAGGTCGAAAGGTTAGTGGAGAACAACATTACTTTGGCTCTGTAATTTTGGTCAAATTAATACAAGTTATCATGTTGTTGTTGTTACATGCATCATCTGATCTAGTTTCCGTTAAGTTCTTTCTCTCCCTGTGCCTGCTAGGGAGGAAGGGCCCTCCTCTTTAGTAGGGATTGCAGTGGTTAAGGTAGTTGTGTATATATATATTTCTATTTGATTTATGTATCAGTGGAAGTGTTGTTGCTGTTGTTTAAGCTGTGAATAGATCTGCTTCAATTCCAATATTTTTATATACTATTACACATGTGGGATTAGAGATACCAGCTAGGTAACTGTTGTGTGGCATGCTAGGATAGATTAATTGAGGTGTGATCATAGTCTTATAGATCATTTTATTTCTGCATGAGTGATTTATTTCCAGCATTTACTTCAGTAACGATTTCCGTTATTTGGATTTGCTTCTGGTTTGATGTATCGGCACAAACAATGTGGTTGTCATTGAAATAAAAGACATCCCTGGATTGATAATTTATGTGTATTGTTTTAGTCATTTAACCGTGATTAATACAACCCAACATTTTGGCGTTGTTGCTGGGGATGGCAATGACGATCCAATCAACTAGATTTGTTTGTTAGATGATATAGTGTACCCAGTCTGCAATTGTCTGGCGGTAAGACAAGAGGTAAGAACCTGCGCATCACTCTAACATACCTGAGCGGTCTCACCAATGCTACACTGGGAACTTAGAGGTGAAATTTATGTGTGTTTTTTTAGTGTGTCTCCAGCGACACAATTGTTAGGTTGTAAGACGAGAGGTAAGAACTTGCGCATCTCTCTAATATACCTAAGTGGGCTCACCAATATCTCGTTGGGACACTTAGAAGTGTGAATTTTCAGGTGTTTTTTTTAGGATGTCTTTAGCTATACAGTTTTTGGGTGGTAAGATGAGAGGTAAGAACCTACGCATCGCTCTAATGCACTTGGGCGGGCTCACCGCTGTAGAAACTGAAGCACTCGTAGGGTGAATTGATACACATAGGGTCCATGTGTGCTAGTAGGATGATAGAAAAATAAAAAAAAACACCCCCCACTCTACTAACTACAGAAAAGACGGGTCATAAGAAGGAAAAGAAGAGTGCAGACTTGGGAAGAAAGACATTCTTTGGAGATCTGATCTCAGGGGGGAGAAAAGGAACAATCTACTTCATCAGAGATAATAGGAAGACAGGACCACAGAAAGTGGCTACTATATCAAAGCTTGAGGCATCTGTGCCTTCTGTGTCTAGGCCTCACCACCCTTTGAAAAGCATATCCACTCCTGATATCAAGACTCCAGATCTAAAACAATAGTGGAAAACCATTGATCAGGATCTGAGAATCGAAGGACAAGGGGAAACCAGTGGGGATCATCAGGGACCTGAGGAACAACGTTTAGTTGATCATCATTTGGATGCTGGTAGTGCAGTCAAACAGTTGGTCTTGGAATAGCTTGATCCTTTTATTTATCAATCTTCTGCATACTCTAAGTTCAGTTCATCCCATCAGGAAGAATCATCCATGGGGGGAGAGAATGTCAAGATAGATAGCTCTGCTACCTTTGAATTCCCGATAGTAGCAACACGGGATGAGGCTCCTATGAAAAATATTCCTTTTTCATCCCTACCATCCTTTCAAGGGATGGTTGTTGAAGATCCTAATACCTTTTTGTTCGAATTCGATGTGTTGTGTAGAGGAGATGACTACACTTCAGACGCCCAAAAGCTAAAATTGTTTCCTGCTACTCTTAAAAGAGCAGCATTAAGATGGTTCATGAGATTGGTTGTCGACACGATTCGAACTTGGAATGATATGAGGGAGGCCTTTCTCTTTAAATATCAGGATTACTATTGAACCAGGGACTTGAAGGAAGAGATATTCAGAATTGCACAGAAGGAGGAGGAGAGCTTGGAAGACTATATGGAGTGATTCCATTACAATTTACAAAAGTCTAAGTTCAATAACTTAGCCCCATAAATTCTGAAACCAATATTTTTAAGAGGTATAAGAGGTGACTGTCTGGAACATTTAAATATGTTCGTAAAAGGAGACATATCGCAAGAACCGCCTGAAGAAATAATGAATCTTTTCCTGTGGAGCTCAAGAGGATCGGTTAAAGGGAGGAGTTCAGTTTGGGACCCTTTAGTCCGAGTACATAAATCCACAAGTGGAGGAGTAACGAGAGCAGAGATTGGAAATCTATTTCAAGATTTTAAAACGGACCTCCTTAGCACTCTCTCTACCCAGATCACTACGGTACAAGTTAAGAAAGCAAAAGTAGAAGTTGAAGTAGCCTTAGCAATATTCTGTCCCCGATGCAAAAAGAAACATTTGGAAAGAGAATGTGGACTGAGTAGCATCAGCTTGTGCAACATCTACGAAATGGCACATTCCATGAATCAACGTCCTGAACTGCCCAAACTAAAGGATGTAATTCAAGGATCAAGCAAGGATGTCCAATCTTCCTATTTCATCGAATCAAAGAGGCCATGGTAGCCACGACATACAGGTATGCCTCCAAATTTTTCCTCTTTTATTCCTTCGAATAATGTTTATAATAATCAGTAATATCCATGGCAGTATCCTACTCTTTCCTCAACACAATTTCCTTCACCATGGAACCAGTGGCCTTCACCTCCACCAATGCAATATCCTCCATCGCACCCTCATTCTTGGAGCCAAAATTGGAGAGGTAACGGGCAAGGCCCAGTACCCCCTGCACTACCAATGTAACAACAATTACAACTGCCTTCTCTTCAAAATCCTACACCTATTTTCTGACCCCAATTACCTGTGCAACCTAACCCCAATCCGAATAATAAGGAATCCCAGAGCATAAACGCTTTGGTTACCTTCCAAACTTATCTTATTAATCCCATTGGACTCATCGAGGTTCATCTTCGATCAGGAAAATTAATTAGACCTGAACATACTCCCATTATTACCAAAGAAGAATGTGAGTCACCTAGAAAGGATATGGTCGATTCTGAGACAGTTTTTACACATGTAACAGCTGATACAACACCTGTTGTTACACCTGTAGTAGCCAGCTCGGGAGGGTCTGTTGTTTCTACATCAGCCAAGCCAAGCAAGGCTGGTGCATCTGTGCCAACTGATTCAGCTGTTAAGATTCAGGTTCCTCCATACCCTCAACGATTAATTGAAACTAGGCCAGCATCACATTCTGAATATGAGTTCCTCAAATAATTGAAAAATTTATATGTGTGGATTCCGTTGTTACAAGATCTTAAGGAAGTACCTATCTATGCTAAAACAGTGAGGGATATGTGTGTTAAAAAGCCCAGAAGAAAATTGAAAGACCCTGCTACTATCCATGTTATGGGGAAACTGTTTGATATTATGATTGATCAACCTTTGTTGACTAAATATAATGACCCAGGGAATCCTACAATGACTGTCCATATTGATGACCAACCCATAACCAACACTTTGATTGATTTTGGGGCATCCATCAATGTCATGACGAAAGACCTCTTTATCTCCCTAGGAGTTCATGGAATTAGACCTACACCCACAGTGCTTGAATTAGCAGATAGGTCCCTATGTCAAGCCCGAGGGAATGATAGAATATGTGGTTATCACTGTTGCTTCTTGGAATTATCTGGATGATTTTCTCATATTGCAAACCAAATCCAACTTGGGGGATCATCCTTTAATCTTGGGAAGACCGTGGCTAGCCACTACATATGCATATATCGGATGTAGGTCCAGATCTATGGTGATCTCAGACGGGCAGGCCACTTAGAACTTGAACCTTTACCCCCTAGAAAAACCTTACATGGATTTGAGTAGTCCCTGGTGGGACGAATTTGAACCTAAATTTGATCTTTCCCTACCTCTCCTCACGCTTGGAAAAGCACAATACTTTAAGGATGAAACAGAGGATGATATCATTAATGGTTTTATTAGCAATTCACTCTTTGTTGCCTCCATTAGAGATATGGGAGAAGAAGATGAAGTAAACGATGTAATCATTGAACATTTGAAAGCTACTCCACATACTACCAACAGTCCAGTTGAAATTGAACCTGGGAAATATTTAAACATTAATCCTAACTTGACTGCTGAACAAAATACATTGTTGTTACAGCTGTTAGATAATGGTTTTATTAGCAATTCACTCTTTGTTGCCTCCATTAGAGATATGGGAGAAGAAGATGAAGTAAACGATGTAATCATTGAACATTTGAAAGCTACTCCACATACTACCAACAGTCCAGTTGAAATTGAACCTGGGAAATATTTAAACATTAATCATAACTTGACTGCTAAACAAAATACATTGTTGTTACAGCTGTTAGAGAAATATAAAAATGCATTTGCATGGGACTATACTGATATGAAAGGAATCCATCATGGCCTATGACCTCACTGCATTTATCTTAAAGAGGAATGCAAACCAGTTAGACAACTGCAGCGCCAAATGAACCCCGCATTCAAGGAGATAGTGAAAGAAGAATTGCAGAAACTCCTTAATGCTAATTTCATCTACCCCATTTCTGATAGCCAGTGGGTGTCTCTGCTTGTCATAGTTCTGAAAAATAACAATAATTGGAAAGTCTGTGTATAATATAGAGAGCTTAACAAGGCCACTCAAAAGGACCATTTCCCTTTACCATTCATTGATCAGGTCCTGGATACTCTCTCTGGGAAAAAAAAAATTCATTCCTGGATGGGTTCGATGGCTATAATAAAATAGAGATTGCCCCAGAAGACCAAGACAAGACAACCTTCACTTTCTCGTGGGGTAATTTTGCATATAGAGTCCTTCCTTTTGGCCTCTGTAATGCGCCAGCAACTTTTCAGAGGGCAATATTGGGTATTTTTTATGATCTCTTGAGTGAATTTCTTGAAGTCTTTATGGATGATTTTACATCCTACGGGGATGCCTTTGAGACAATATTAGTTAATTTGGAAAAGGTGTTGAAATGTTGTGAACAAACTAATGTTTCTTTGAGCACGGAGAAATTCCATATGATGATGACCGAGGGAATTGTGCTAGGAAATTTCATTTCGACAAATGGAATCAAGGTAGATCCTACAAGCATTGAGGTAATCTCGAAAATCCCAACTACTAAGACTCCAAAATAGTTACATAGTTTTTTGGGACATGCAGGGTACTGTAAGAGATTTATAGAAAAAAATTCAAAGATTGCATCTCCTCTGTTTTCTTTGCTCATGAAAGATGTAGAATTTGTGTGGACAGGAAAGTGTGAGCAAGCCTTTTTTAAGTTAAAGAACTGTGTAACAGCAACACATGTTTTACGAAGAACAAACTGGAGTTTTACATTCCATATCGCTACGGATGCATCTGACATAGCCATGGGCGTTGTTTTGGGGCAGTAGGAGGAAAAGAAACCTTATGTCATTTATTACATCAACAAGAATTTAACTTCAGCAGAACTCAACCACACAGTGACTGAAAAGGAATTCCTAGCAGTAGTGCATGCCATCAACAAATTTCGGAACTACATCACCGGGTATCAAGTATTTGTACACATTGACCATGCTGCAATTCTATTTTTAATGAATAAACTTGTTACTAATGGTAGAGTTACACGATGGTTATTGTTGTTACAGGAATTTGATATCACTATTTTAGATCAACTCGGAAAAGATAATGTGGTTGCTGATTTTCTTTCTAGATTAACTATAAGTAATGATTGCACTCCCACTAAGGATTCTTTTTCAGATGAATATCTTTTCGCCATCTCTACTCACTCACCATGGTATGCAGATATAGCTAATTATCTTGCTGCAGGAAAATTCCCACGCCATTTATCTTCCAAAGAAACGAGGAAGATTATACAATAGAGTGCTACCTACTCCTGGATAGAGGGCAATCTCTATCACACTGGGCCAGACTTTCAGATTAGGTGATGTGTTAGAGAAGATGAGGTATTTTAGATCTTGAAAGATTGTCATGAGGAACCCTGTGGAGGGCACTTCTCTAACAAAAGGGCGGGATATAAAGTACTCTCAACATGGTACTACTGGCCAACTATATTCCAGGATGCCAAGAAGTTTGTGAAGGGACGTGACAACTACCAAAGGATGGGCTAGCCTCTGAAATCAGATGAGATGCCATTACAGCCTCAGATAGTGATAAAACCATTTGAGAAATGGGCCCTGGACTTTTTAGGGCCAGTTAATCCTTCATCACAACAAAAATCATACATATTAGTCTGCACTGACTATGTCACAAAGTGGGTCAAATCAAAGGCACTAATTAGAGCTACAGAGCAGGCTATTTCAGACTTCCTATTCGAAGATATCTTTGTTCGCTTCGAGATACCCAGGGAGATAGTGACAGATGGAGGGCCTCAGTTCTCATCTCATTTGATGAATAAGTTGGTTGAGAAGTATGGAATTCATCACAGGGTCACTTCACCTTATCACCCACAAGAAAATGGTCAAGTAGAAAGCACCAATAAAGTCATTGAGGGAATATTAACAAAGATAGTAGCCAGCTACTAAAGAAATTGGGCCGGGAAACTTCCAGAGGTGTTGTGGGCTTACATAACATCATGGAGGAATACTGCAGGATTCTCACCATATGAATTGGTGTATGGTAAGAATCATTTATTCCCCATAGAGGTCGAGATAAAGACATTAAGAACAACATTGCAGGTCAATCTGGACTCAAGCATAGCATAGAAACAAATATTAAACCAGCTCAATGAGTTGGAAGAGAAATGGTTGGCTATCATTCAACAGACAGAGATCATTTAGCAGCAAAGAGCTCGATGGCATGACGAGTTTATTAAGAAGAAGTTCTAGAAAGGAGATTGGGCTCTCTTGTATGATTCAAGGTTTAAGGATTTCAAAGGCAAGCTTTGCACTAGATGGTTAGGTCCTTACGAAGTAGACACGGTCTTTGACAATGGGACTATACAATTGGTTACCATCGACAGTGCTAAGACATCGTTACTGGTTAATGGGCACCATCTAAGGTTATATCATCAACCTAATTCGAAGGAATCATTTGTTAACATTGTTGCGGACTCTGAACTGCATGTTACAGTAGCAGGGGAACATTCCCCTGTGCAGCCTGAAATCTGAAATTCCAATAAGTGCAGCAGTTGAAAACCACCTTTATATATATAAAGGTGGTTTTCAACTGCTGCACTTATTGGAATTTCGGAACCGAACGGGGAATATATCTATATATATATATATATATATATATATATATATATATATATATATATATATATATATATATATATATATATATATATATATATATAACAAATCTGACTGTGAAAAACTCTTTCCGAGGCGCAGTCAAACAATTTGTAATAGCTGAAAACCACTCTTGTGGCAGCTATTACACCCATTTTTTTTCCTTCCTAAAACATCATCCCTCCTTCGTGATACATTTTACAAGATGATGTTATTCATTTGATTTTCTTTTTGTACCTAATTCTCCTAATCATCATGTTTTGTGAAGAATAATATAAAGGTTGTCTTGGCTGTTACACATGTAACAACCAACAGCCAGGAACATTGTTTCTCATTTTTGTCGCATGCAGCAATAATTGTGCCAACAAAGCGTGGCCGCCATGATCACTGCAAACAGTATGCCGCCAATTCAAAATCCTCCTCCACGTCACTTCAGGTACGTCATTCAAAAGGTAACACCATCATTTATAATTTGGTTATTAATGGAAAAGTAATGATATTCTCGTGACAACCGTGGGCAACCGTCACCATTAAAGCAAGGGGGGGATATATCTTGTAATCATTGAAAAAATCCATAGTCATAAACTGTTGTCAACCCCACATGCATCCAATTAATAGCACAATCGCTAATAATTACTAATCCGGCCGAAAAGGGCATGTATACTTAGAACACATTACGTTCCATAACAGGACATTTATGAAGAGTTTTGTGAGGTACGATTTGGTAATCAGTAAATCCTGTCACCTCCCATCGCCCTCCTCAATTGAAACCTTGTATCCTTATCTCAAACTCGTCATCTGGGACAAGCAGAGCAAGGAGCTGAGAGGAAGTAAGCAGTGTAGTGACATTATAGTGGGTTGAGCAGTAAGGAGCGAATTCAGAAACAACAACAATATGGGTGGAGCAGCAGTTAGACACGAACCGAATTCCATTGACGCCTTACAGAATTGTTCAGAAGCCTACTAGGTATTCAGAGACGCTGGATGGATTGTGTATTTCTAGAAATTAGAAGGCTTGGATGAGGCGGTTGCAATCGAATTCACTAAGAATTTGAATAACCACCATAACCGAGTCAGGGGCCTGCAAATTGAGGTGACAAAAGAAGTAATCGCCCGAATAACCACATTTTCAGTAGAGGGACAGAGGTGGCTTAACATAAAAATCAATGACCCCTCTTTGAAGGAAGACTTCCTAGAAGGAGAAGAAAAGTTGGAGAAGAAAGGGAGAGGAATTGATAGGTTATCACTCCCTTAGCCATGGGAATATGTCGCCTTGGGTTTAATCAAATACATCACTTGTGAGGCAAGATCCACAATTGTGTTTAATTATCACTTCCCTCTACTGAATCATCTTCGACACCAGCAAAAGATTAACCTTCCATTCTACTTATTGGGGAACATTAAGCACATGGTGTCGACAATGAAGACAACAGCACATCCGAAAGCATGTGTTACCAATCACAGACTCATCAAATTGATTATGCTCGATGCCCTAAGCCAGAAAGAAAGGAGCTAGGAAGAATTCAAGAGAAAAAGGCTGAGGACAAGCCAGGGAAAACAGGCCACGACTTTGGGAGGAAGTCAGGCAGAAGCTGAGACCCAGACTTGGCCTGCTAAGGTTGAAGTTGGCAAAGAACCCATTGATGAACCAATTGGGGATAGATGGCCAAAAAAAAGGGTGAAAGTTAATTTTCCTGCAAAAAATTCGCCCATAGTCGGACAACAGAAAGAAGCAGAAGTATCAGAAGAAGAAAGAGAACCTTCCTCATCAGGTAAGGACGAAACTCATGTCCTGCTTTTAGAACTTGAAAATCTAAGAAAGGAAAATGAACGGTTGAAACAAAGATTATCTGAGGGGAAGGAAATTTTGGTACCTGTATGCACGACATGTTTTCAAAAACTAACAGCAACATGATATAAGGTCTGTGGGGAAAGCACCAACCCAATGAAAATAGAAACAGAACTTCAGGAGGTTGTCACACAAGAACCTGCTAAGGACACTGTTGTTACACAAGAACTAACAGTTAAAGCAGAGCCTCTTGTATTAATTGACCTAGAGGCCAATACACAAGAACCTGTGGAGGCCACTGCTGTTACATAAGAAACAACAATGGACACAGAGGCTACTCTAGGCGGAAACGAAGGGGCTAATACACAAGAACCCACTAATGAAGTTGTTGTTACACAAGAACCATCGACAAAGGTGGAGTAGACCCGTTAAAAAGAGGTTGTTACACCCACTATTGATGTTGATATTGAATGCAGAAGAACATCAGGTCCCGTCTCGAGATGGAGTTCTAAGAAAATATTGTTAATTTCTGAATTGCAGAAGTGGAAACAGGAAGCAATCTCCCTTCGGGAGGGGATGATTTCGTTGAAATAACATCGAAAGGAGATAAAAACTCTACATGAAAATTGGATGAAAGAAGAGTTGAATAAAGGATGGGAGAATTATAAGAGGAAGGAAGCTATGAAGAAGCTGGAGGAACAGATGTTGTTGTTACAGCAACATGTTCAAGATCTTACCATAGATAAGAAAAAACTTCATGACCTTGCCCTCAATCTGCTAGGGTGCAGGTGACCTTCCCCATCCTACCCCATTTTTCTATGGGAACGCTACTTCTTGTTCCAGATGAAAGTTGTTATGGAGGACAGACCCTATCTGTGTTCTTCCACTCGCACATTCTTAGATGTCTTTCGTGCTTCCAATTTTGACAAACAAAGCCTGCTATGTGAGTTATTCTTGCACAATATCATTTACGAGGACATGAGTATGAAAATGGTGGTGAAGATATTCTCCTATATGGGGGATCTATAGTTGCGATTTTTTATGTACTTCATGAAGAATCAGATTGAGTGGAATTTGTCCACCAAATCTATGGATGCTAATGAAGAGAATATGGCATTATGGATCTAGGCAGAACCAGGACAGGCCGCCTAGTTAAGGTGAGAATTTAGAAGAATTTTGAGCACTCCTATGATAAGGGAACCTGTTGCCACTTAAAGAAGAAGGATTGTGAACTTTTGCCTTCATCGATTCTCAGTAATGAAGAGTTGAGCCTTGATTGGGTGCTTGAAATGCGCGGAAGCCAACAGTGTTGAGCTGCTGAAGGGGGACCCATTTGCATTCCAGAATTTTGTGGTGCTTGTTACACATGTACCAGCATATGCACAGATAGTACAAACCCTTGGCGCTTCCTGGATTGGGTTAAGGTTCAACTTCCCTTTGATCTGGCTGCAAATTGAGGATTATCAGAGTAATTATGAATTGAACAAGTATGAATCAAACTCTTGGGTACAACAGCTGATGTCTAGTCAAGGGTACAGGTCTGCAAATGAAGATATAGCCAGCGCTTATGACCTCACTGACCTGCACTGGAGATATTCTCATGAGAGATGAGATTTTGCACGAGGACGTGCAACTGCTTCGGTTGGGGGGAGATGTTGGGTGCCAGTTTTGTACTTATTTCCTACATTTGTTTCCCCCATTTGATCTCATGACTACAACCACTGGGACTATATTTGACTCTTTTTCCTACCTTTATATCTTAACTTATGTTGTTTCAACTTATTTTCATTACCTTTCCATTTCATCGATTATTATGATGTATCGTGTCTTTTTTGTGACTAACTGAGGATGAATGTTTGGAGAAGATATATGGTCTTTTATTATCTTTCCATATGCTATTTGTAGCACAAAATATCTAGAGCATGAGGCGTACAGGAGCAGTTAAAGGTGTTTTGTTACAGTGAGTTGTTACACCATGCCGTTACAGACCCGCTGACGAACTGTTGTTACAATTGTACCGCTGACTGGATCTCGTCAACTTTTGATGTTGACCTTTCCTTTAGCTATTACGCTATAACTGTGATTTATCATGGTAGCTGTAGAAGTTATTACATATTGTATTTCGGATAACAACCTCTAGGTGGTTTTGATTGTAATCTATAATTTTCCAGTCAAACTTTTTATTAAGAAGTGGTTGTAACCATATGTATTCTATTTTGATCAGCATGAGAATCATAAGATTCTCATGAATGATCCATCCCTCGTTTTTCCGAGTTGTAACCACTATACAATTCTTGACCCTTGAGGTCGAAAGGTTAGCGGAGAACATCATTACTTTGGCTCTGTAATTTTCGTCACATTAATACAAGTTATCATGTTTTTGTTGTTACATGCATCATCTGATCTAGTTTCCATTAAGTTCTTTATCTACTAGCGCCCTACGAGGGAGGAAGGGCCCTCCTCTTTAGTAGGGATTGGAGTGGTTAAGGTAGTTGTGTATATATATATATTTATTTTTTCTTTATGTATCAGTGGAAGTGTTTTTGCTGTTGTTTTAGCTGTGAATAGATTTGCTTCAATTCCAATATTTTTAAATACTGTTGCGCATGTGGGATTAGAGATACCAGCTAGGTAACTGTTGTGTGGCGCGCTAGGACAGATTAATTGAGGTGTGATCACAGTCTTGTAGATCATTTTATTTCTTCATGAGTGATTCTTTCCAGCATTTACTTCAGCAACGATTTCCGTTATTTGGATTTGTTTCTGGTTTAATGTATCAACACTGACAGTGCAACTGTCATTGAAATAAAAGGTGTCCCTGGATTGATAATTTATGTGTATTATTTTAGTAATTTAACCGTGATTAATACAACCCAACACTCGACATGTTGGAAATATTTTCATTGATGACAAAGGAGCACATAAGGATCAACAAATATATAAATGAACAACAAGGCAAAGAAGACAAAAGGGCATTGAAACTGCTACATTGAAGAAATCGTAATAATGTAAAATTGTTTATTGAGCTAAACTGTTGTGATGAAAAGGCAAGTCTCTAATGCAAAGGCAAGACTCCAAGGTAAAGAAAAAGATGCATTAAGATGAATTGTTGTGATACATTAATGATATACATTGTTATTTGATGTTGGCATTAAGTTGATCCATTCAATCATTACATGTGGTTGAAATTATTATTGGATTATTTATGTATTTTGTGGACTAATATTCAAAATATGAAGTGTGTGGAAACGAATGAATGGGAGGAAAAGTGTCAAGCCTATTATCTTCCTATTCTATGTGGAATACAAACAACCATCAACTATCTCTACAAAAGATGTCATTTTGGAGTGTATAGAAACATTAGAGAGCTGGAGAATGTGGGTGAGTTGATTGAGATATTATGCACATATGGAGCCGATGTGAAGCATATTTGAAGGGATAAGAGGCAGAAGTAAATATGTAGATATGCAAAGTTTATAACCAGGTAGATCAACATATTGTTTTCATGTTGTGTGAGGGGATTGTGGTCTCGTTTCAAGTTGTGTCTTGATAAAATGCTCAGTTGGAGGTGGTCGAGGTAGGAACCTCTTGTGGGTGGTAGCCTACAGAAAACACATGGGAGTTGGAGCTTCCTTGCATGTTGTAGCTTGCAGAAATTTGAGGTAGCAACCTCTTGTAGATTGGAACCTACAGAAAATCAGATGCAATAAAGAGTAGGAGCTTTCCTTTACATCACAGCATTAATAAAATCGTGGGTTTCTCCCTTATGGGTTTCCAATTATATCTAGTGTCCACGTGCATTATTATTATGTGTTGATGTGATGTGTTACTCTGCTTATTGCTTGTTGTTTACATATTCATTTTTTTGATAATTATGTATTAAGTTGCTCATGTAATGGTTTTGTTAATGAGTTTAATAAAATAATATTAATGTCCATGAATGGAATAAAATGATTCACCCCCCACCCCTCTCAGTTTAGTCAAGGGTTCATCAATTGGTACCAGAGCAATTCCTTTTGTATAAGTCTAACATCTTTAAGGTTGGTTTGGTCGATTCATGGACTATGTTATGAAACCAGCTCCAAAAATAGAAGAAAAGAGAGATCAACGCCTTAGAAATCAGCCACTTCGAGGGGGAAACCTCCACTACATTACATAAATGAACAATTATTGGACGATACAAATGACCAAAACCTCCTTCTATATATAGGAGTCCATGGGGTCACAATATAATCCTAGCCTACCTAACAATAATAATGTAAGGGCACAATAATAACAATATTGGGGTTACATGAATACAACAATAACAATAAGGGGGTTACACTAACAACAATAAGGGACTATACTAGTAATATAGGGACCTAACATGCCCCTCTCCTTCACAAAAGTGTTGTCCTCAACGCTTGAGTAACTCCGGATGCTTCTGTATAAAATTCTCATCCTCCCATGTAGAATCTTCAGTGGGTAAGTTCTTCCATTTGAAGAGATACTCTGAAATTGATCGATTTAATAGCTGTCGAATTCTTCTTTCTGTGACTGCTTTAAGTTCCAATATGATTTTTCCTTCCTCATCAAGTTCTAACAATATTGTTTGCACTGGAAGTTTGTCCCCTATAACCTTCTTTAAGCATGAAACATGGAAAATTGGATGCACTCATGAAGAAGTAGGAAGCTCCAATTTGTATGCCATCGTACTGATCTTTTGCAACACCTTGTAAGGACCATAGTACTTTGGCGATAATTTATTATCCTTCTTAGCTTGCTTGAAAGACTTTTTTTGGTATGGTTGTAGTTGTAAAAATACCTAGTATCCTATATCAAAACTTCTCTCGCTGTGATGTTAATATGCCTGTTGTTTCATTTCATTGCTTGAACCTTAGAATTTTCTCTTAAAGAAGATGTGATGGACGGTGGATGATACCCATAAAGTGCCATAAATGGGGTCATATTTGCTGTAGTATGGAAGGAAGTGTTATACCACCATTTAGCGAGAGGTAACCACTTGACCCATTGTGTTTGCTTATCAGATACAAAAAAATGAAGATATCCTTCCAAACATTTATTCACTGTCTTCGTTTGACCATCAGACTGAGGATGATAAGATGAGCTATGAGCTAGTTGAGTACCCAAACAAGAAATAATTTCGTCCAAAAAATTCCAGTAAAAATGGGATCTCTGTCACTTACAATAATCTTTGGGTTTCCATGTAGCTTTGGAATTGTTTCCATAAATGCAATAGCAACTATACTTGCTTTAAATGGATGAGATAATGCACAAAAGTGTGCATACTTGGTAAGTCTATCAACTACCACCATGATGACACTCTTTACTTCAGACTTAGGTAAACCTGTGATAAAATCCATTGAAATCTCCTCCCAAAGTTCAATTGGAATGGATAAAGGTTGTAGAAGACTCAGGGTCTTAATTGTCTCAAATTTATTTTGCTGGAAAACCAAACATTCCGCCACAAACTTTTGAATATCAGATTTAAAGCCATCCCAAAAAAAAATATTTCTTCACCCTGTGGTAAGTTTTTAAAAATCCTGAGTGTCCTCCTAAAGGAGAAGTATGCAATTCCAAAAGAATCTTTTGTTTTAGTTGGGAATTCTTGCAAATATATAAGTGATATTTGTACCATAAGGAATCATTTTTCCAACTAAATGTATCAGATATATTAGGATCTTGCTGAAAATTTTGAATGAGTGTCCACACTTCTTCGTCGTTCTTCCATTCATCCCTTGCTTCGGTTATCCAATCTGGTTGGATAATAGAAATGGCACAAAGCAATGCTTCCACCTCTTCATCCTTTCTTGAGAGTGCATCTACAACACCATTTAGCTTCCCTTTTTTGTAGATGATTTCAAAGTCATAACCCAACATCTTTGTGACCCATTTTGGTTGCTCTTCTGAATATAATATTTGTTCCAAAAAGTGTTTAAGACTATCATGATCAGTTTTTACCTTGAAGTGTCTTCCCATTGGGTAAGGTCACCATTTCTTTAGTTAATGTAGTATTGCCAACATTTCCTTCTCATAAATAGCTTTCTGTAAATACTTTCCTTTCATTGGACGACTTTCAAAAGCAATGGGTCTTCCTTCTTGCATTAAAACAACACCAATTCCATTTCCTGAGGTATCACATTCCACAATAAATGTTTTTGTGAAGTTTGGAGTAGCTAAGACTAATGCTAGGCACATTGCCTCTTTAAGATGTTCAAAGGCCTTAGTTGCTTCAGGATTCCATCAAAATGCATCTTTCTTCAATAATGTTGTTAGAGGTGCTTCTATTCTCCCATAATTCTTAAAAAAATTGTGACAATAGCCTGTTAACCCGAGAAATCCTCGCAACTGCTTTATGGTTGTGGGGAATTTCCATTCCTTAATGGCTTTAATTTTGTTAGGGTCTACCTTAACACCCTCGTGAGATACAATATGACCCAGATATTCCACCTCTTGTACTCCAAAGAAAAATTTGAATGTTTTTGCATATAATTGTTTCTCCTCCAATAGTTTGAGCACACTGTCAACATGTTGAACATGATCCTTACAAGACTTGTTGTAGATTAGGATGTCATCAAAAAATACTAGCACAAATTTTCTAAGGAAGGGTTTGAAAATAGAATTAGTCAACCCTTTAAATGTAGAAGGTGCAGTGGTAAGGCCAAAAGTCATGACCAAAAATTCATAATGACCCTCATGAGTTCGAAATGTTGTTTTCGGAATATCTTCAGTCTTCATTCTAATTTGATGATATCTTGAACGAAGATCCAACTTGGTAAAATAAATTGCTCCATGTAATTCATCAATCACGGGAATGGGAAATTTATCTTTAATAGTAAGTTTATTGAGCTCCCTATAATCCGGACACATGTGCCATGGTCCATCCTTCTTATGCACCAATACTACTGGAGCAGAGAAAGAACTTTGACTAGGTTGAATTATACCAGCCTCTAAGATTTCTGCAATCATACGTTCAATTTCGCTCGTTTGGACATAAGGATATCTATAAGGCCTAATGTTTGGAGGAACACTTCCTTGAATCAAATGAATTGCATGATCATGATCACAAATAGGTGGGAGTCCTTTGGGAGTTTCAAACACCTTGGAATGATTGTCCAATACTTTTTGGAGATCTGGAGAAATAAATGATTTTGATGTTGGAACTTCTAGTGAGCATAATTGTGCAATTACGCCTCGTTGCTATTTCTTCAGAAGCTTTGTCATGACATTAGAGCTTGTTATCTTTCCTGGCTTCCCTACGTTACCTAGTAATTCGATTTCCTTTCCTTCCGAAAATTTTTTCAAGAAAAGTTCTTGAAAATTAAAAGCTATTGTCCCTAAAGATTGTAACCATTGTACTCATAGTACAACATCAATGCCTCCCATTGGAATGGAAAGCATTGGACTATTCAATACATATTCCCCCATGGTTAGCTTGATATTATGGCATTTTCCAGAGCAATTTATAGCTCCTCCATTTGCAACCATCACTTGACATTCTGGTGTGGGTATAGGAAACAATTCAATTCCTTTGCTACCTTACAATGAATGAAATTATGGGTACTACCCGAATCAATCAACACTATTACCTTTTTCTTCTTGATATGTCCTTCTATCTTGAGAGTTTGAGGAGTAGTAATTCCTGCCAATGCATTACGATGTAGTGGGACTCATTGTTCTTCTTCTTCTAGGGTTGGTTCTGTAGTGTATGTCCTCTTCTTTTGAAGTTTCTTGTTTGTTCCTCCTCTTGGGTATATGTAAAGCAATTTCTTCTAAGCATATTGCTGTTGCTTTAATCCATTTGCTATCACTGATTATCAACTTAAATACCTTTTTATCTTTCTTCAGCTTATTAGTGTCAACCATATGAAGTTGTGAAGTCTAGAAAGGTTGTACTTCCATCTTCTGAATATGAGTATTGGCTTCCATATTGTATATTTGGTTAAGAATTTTCTTGCCAACTTGAATGCCTTCTCCCAGAAGTGGAGATAGGGTTCCCATGAACTTCATGTTGGATATTGTCCTTTAAAGTCTGGGAAGACATCAATGTTTGTGTCGTGTTCCTACGGAATATACGACCATCCTGCTGTTCAATTTTAGGTCCTCAATGTGCTCCACCACTAAACCCTTTTGTTTGAGATTTATCAATTGGCTAAAGAAGGTGTTTCTCTTTGTATCCTCATAATGTGCTATCATTTCCTCCGTAAAAATTGACCAAGTGACAATTTTTTTTATGGGAGCAAAGCCATCGATACCATACAAATGTATTTTGTTCTAAATGTAAAGTTGCAATGTGTACCTTTTGTGTGTTTTGCACATTATTGAGATCAAAATATTGCTCCATCTGTAGTATCCATGTTACGGGATCCTTGCCATCAAACTTCCTCGTATCCATCTTTGAAATATGGTAGTTCTTCAATCCAACATTAGAGTTTTATGAAATCATGATTAACATTTATTTTGTTCTCATCATGAGTTTCCTCTACTATCTTTTCACCATTAGGAATCATTTCTTGTATCAACTTTGACAAATCTTCCTTCAAACCTTCCATTTTTTCTTCCATACCATTCTTCAAACCATCCATCGTAGCTTCCATGCCTTTCTTCAAACCATCCATCTTAGCTTCCACGCTTTTCTTCAAAACATTCATTTCATTTTTTATTGCTCTTTGCGAGAGCGAAATTTGGTGCACTTGCTCTTGTAATTTTGATATGTCATGCTGCATTTCTTCATCTTCATGAGCCATAGTAGAGCCTTCTGAAGGCTTAATGGGTGTTGAATTCTTTTTTGGGGGCATTTTAGAACCCAATACTAATATATATTCTACAATATTCCCTTGTAATCATTTCAAATTGATTCTTCAAACAAGACTTATGCAATTTGGAAATAAAAATAAAAAATAAAAAAATACACACCTTTTTCTTACTTTTGAGGATCTCGATATTGAAATTGAAATATCTCTGTGATTTTGGATCTTCAATATCTGAAATTCGGCCCTGTAGTAGCACTTTAAATCGTCTTTCGAATGCCACATGTCTGACCTGATTTGGATTCTTCAAGGCAAATTTATACCCAAACTCCCACAATGACCTAATTATGGACTGGTTCACTAGAGAGAATTTGTATGACGTGTCACTGTTTCCTCCTTTGGCTCTAAAATTGATATACAGGAAACAACAGTCCGTGTACTTGCAGCCACTTCTTATAGAATTCCAATCTGACGCTCAGAGAGAGAATTATGATGATTTTCCCATGGTCACCTCTTTGAAATGAAATTCGGGAGCCTGCAACAACCCTAAGTTCCACAGATCATATCTCCAAAAATGTTGTGAAACAAGATCTGAAATTTCTACAAGAAGTTCCTCAAGATTTCAGATTTTCTTTGTAAAAATTCCAGTTTCTGAGCCTTCGTAGAAAAAAAGTTATAGCGCAAATGCCACAATGACCTACTTTAGGTGAAATTCGGGAACCTAAAACAACCCTAACTTCCACAGATCATATCTCCGAAAATATTGCGAACCAAGTTCTGAAATTTTTACACAACGTTCCTCAGGATTTCGGATTTTCTCTGTAAAAATTTCAGATTCAGAGCCTTCGTAGAAAAAAAATTATAGTGAAAATTCCACGATGACCTGTTTGGAGCAGTGAAACCCTAGAATCCAAAGCTCTGATACCAAATGTTATGAAACCAGCTCCAAAAATAGAAGAAAGGAGAGATCAACGCCTTAGAAATCAACCACTTCGAGGGGTAAACCTCCAATACATTACATAAATGAAAAATTCTTGGATGATACAAATGAACAAAACCTCCTTCTATATATAAGAGTCCATGGGGTCACAATATAAGCCTAGCCAACCTAACAATAATAATGTAAGGGCACAATAATAACAATATTGGGGTTACAGAGGTACAACGATAACAATAAGGGGTTACACTAACAACAATAAGGGACTATACTAGTAATATAGGGACCTAACATACTATCAAATTGTATGTGTGTTGAGTTCAAACTTTCATGAATAAAGAGATAAGGCTAAAACATATTTAATGGCTTATAGACCTGAGGTATGGAAACTTGTATGTGATGGTTACTACAAATACTCTCCCTCTTTTCCAGAACAACAGTGGAATACCAAGGAAAAATGTGTAAAGTATAACAATCTTCATAACAAGGATCTTGATACAGTAATGGATTTAACTTTTGCAAAAGAAATATGGAATAGATTGCATTTCATGCGTGAAGGAGAAATTAGTGGTTGCATTGTCGAGAAGGAGAAGATAAACAAGAAGGAAAAAAACCCTTTCAAAAGGAACAGGTTCAATAAAATGAGGTACCTGCTAGTGTGAATCGACGTGATTGCCATGAAGAAACTACTATTGAATAACAAGCCAAACTTGACCTTGTTTTGACTGAAATAGGAAGATTGAAAAATGAAAACAAAGATTTGAATAAATTAGTGCATATATGTGATGAAAGAGAACATGAATATAAGAAGGAAATCATTAGCCTAAGGACACAACTTGAAGAAGCAAGGAGAATAGAGGTGATGATGAATAATCGGCTAAAGGAGAAAGAGGTACAATGTGAGATATTAGAGGTTGAGATTGTTTCAACTAAAAGTGAGCTAGTTGAAAAGAACATATTATATATAAGGTTAGAAGAACATAATATCTCCATGAAGAAATCAGAAAAATCATCTATTCAAGAGGACACCAAAATGTTGAAAACACATGTAGAAGATGAGACAAGCGGTGTGGTTAACAAGGAGACAAACAAAGGCAAAGAACATAATCATGATGAAAAAAATGAATTGAAGAAAGTGAAATCTGCTCTTATATGTGAGGATATGAAGCCTGCAAGAATTGAGAAGAGCAATGTCGCATGCCTCCATTGCCATAAAATTGGCTATACAACAACACATTGTTGGAGAAGTAATCGAAGGAGACCTTTATCTACTATAAAATCATATGTCATCGTGTACATAATTTGTTCTAGGGCTATTGTTTCTTATGCTATGCATTTGGACATAGGGTTATTGATTACAAACATGTTGAAACGAAAAATAGAAAATACAAACATTACACAAGGTGTTATAAGCGTAATAATCCAAGCTACATAGCCAAAGATTGGAAGCTATCACATACCCTAAAGAATCCCAAACAAAATATGTACACTGCAAGAAAACCAAACAATTTGAAAAAAGGAAACAAAGACAATAGAAAACAACTTACTAAAGTGTGGAAGAGGAAAAATAAAGAACAACTAGTAACCTAGCTTCATTTTAGGGGGAGCTTCTCTAGGAAGCAAGGAATTCATTTAGTCAATATTAAAAGAGCAACATCAACACAGGGGGAGAGGTAACGTCATGGGTTTCTCTCTTATTTCAAATACCATAAGAAAGCAACACCAAAAATGTCTTGATAGAGATAATCAATTGAAGAAGATAAGTTATGTATCGAACTCTAGCCAAACCTGCAAGTCTGCACAATATGACAAAGAAAATGGTTTTAATGTATCTACTACAACATATAGAAAAAATGTTGGTTGTTGTGAAATTCCTCCTTTTCTAAATTCAATCTAGATGGGCAAAGTGCATAAGAAATTGGTAACCCCAAAAATCTTAATGAGGAATGGAATGGATGGGCCACATTTCAATGGCATTTGGGAACCATGCATGATAAACATTCAAAGAACATATTAGGACAATTAGAGAAGTTACAAAAGATAAAAAAATCCTTTATGAAATCATTGTGGTAGAGACATGGCCTACATGATAGAATTGGAAGCAGCAAGAGCATTGGCACCATGTGGGGAGGAAATCAAAAGACTGAATAGTGAATAGATTCCTAGCCAAAGTAGCAAGCATTATTAACGAGGAAAATATTGTGTCTCAAATTGAAGTATTAGAAAAACAGAAAATGATATATGCCTTCCTACAATATCGCCCACTGTGTTTCAAGATAATATCTCATAGGAACTATCTGGAAAATGCAAGCAGTCATAAGCAAAGGAAAATGTGTCAATGATTAAAAGCAACTCCATTTCATGGGGAGATAAAACCCAATAATTTATTGGAAAGGATAATCTGCAATATGTCTTCTATCCCTCAGCACAAATAGTGGGATGGTGCTCTTGTGTTTTGTCTCCATCAACTCCATTTTTAGTCCAACATCAACAAATACATGGTATGTTCTATCTACCTAAAGGGAAAGATGAAACAAAACAGATTGACTATTCTCCACTTTGGTTTGAGGTCCATTATGTAATCTTTGATTTGAACTAAGCTTGCAGGGCAATATTTTTTTTCTACGAAAGCACAATGGAGTAAAGCACGACCTACAATAATAAAGATGGTTGAAAGAAATAATGAACCAGTGGAAAAGAAGTAAAAATAGACAATTCAACCATTAATGTTTCAGTGATAAGGAGGAATCGAAAGTGACAAAGAGGGTAGAAGCCAGTGAGATTTTTTTTTAAAACATGTTTTTCTTCAATTGGAAGTTCTAAGTCCCATTATCTATATTTTTTCCACTCTATCGTGAGGAGTTCGAGATGGTTACAAATGGTAGATGAACAGTATACATTTTTAATTACAATGATAAAATGTGTTATGATATGCAAATCATATTTATATGCGTTACCTCTCGTTACGAGGAAATGTAACCATGGAATGTGTTACATAACCTATGCCAAAACATTAAGAAATTTTCTAGTTTGTAATTTATACAAGATATGTTACACAATCAGAGGATTTCGAACCTGAGCACTCTGAGCAAGTCTGAAAAGCCAAAAATTCCAAGTAGAGTGTATACATTACAAGAGTTCAATAAGCAGGCAGAAAAACAAAGGAATTGTAACAATAATGATATCTAAGACTTTGAGGTAGTAGCTGGTGGTTTCATAAATGCCTCTCTGTATTTCCAACAATAGTAGTCTTGTCTGGAAAAAATACCAAATGTCAGTGCATAGTTTCCAGAGAATTAATTGTGCATTGGAATTATATTACTCCATCATGTGGTTGAGTCACACTCTTCCATCTCTATGGATTATTCAAACAGTTAGCAATTGACTAGTTTAATGACATCGACGGATCGTATCTTCTATATTGGAGTATGGTTAATTTTTATTTTATTTTATTGAAGCAGGTAACCAAATGGCAACAATAGTGTGCTTTTAAAAAGGGTTGATATTACAGTGGGTGGCATGCACTGCATATTTACGTAGTTATCACATATTTTGGACGAAGGAATAAATATGTTGGCAGCGATAATGCGTTATTATTTTGTCAGTGTCAAGATAATACAATATCGTTCAGAAGGTTGTAGTTTGGAGAGAGAGCATTCAAAGGTTTGAATAGGGTCAATGCTTGATTGGCAATGTATCGGAGAATGTTAGAACTTCCCGGCATTACAATTGGAGAGATTTATTTCAGAAAGATGCATTACAGATGTCATACCATTCAATAAATGTAACCGTAACGGAAATATACAATATATAGATGGTCATAAAATGAGTGTTGGTTTATTGTATCTTAGATATTGGTATCAACGTATTAATGTGACAGCATTAATAATGTAACGGTGTCTGTCACAGGATGCGTAAAGAGGTTATGGAGCAGCATAATCAGAGCAAGCATTTTATTTTTCGAATGGTATCTCTACGAGGCAGATATGTTATAATATGGCGTTACAATATTCACCAATAAATATGATTGCGGCATTGACGCTGCAATGACATAGGATGCAGGACATTATTTTTTTTAAGAGTATGGCAGTGGAGCAGTGAAACGCACAGAGATATGATAATAATGGTTATTGGACAGTTATAAAGCATGACGTTGAAAATAGTAGTGGGCAGTGGTACGTTACGGTGACAACAACGAAAAAAAAAAAGGAACAACGTTATGGTATCTTTTAGGTCCTGCTATTTTCCCTGGGGTAATCACCCAGAAATTTGTTAGGAATATAGGGGAGGTGGATCTGAAATCTGAATTGAAGGATTTCTTGCAGTTAGACAGTGGAAAGTAGGACTTCGATGTGTCTAAAAGTGATCAGCCTAGTGGGGTGAATCCTTTAATGAGTATGGTATTTACAGAGGATCTCAATTTACTAAAACGAAAAAAGAAAAGAAAAAGAAAATGGACACATGTGGGCTGCCGAGAGGTTCTCAGAATGAAAGGAGCATGCATGGGAATCTCTTTGAAGCTCTGCAGCAACAAAGTGTGCACATAAATCTCTCACGTGTTTATAATCGATCTAGCCTAAGTGAAAAGATTCTTCATGATGTTAACATAAGAAGTGTACGTTAGAAGCTCTCAAATGGTGAGGAACAAATGAGCATACACAAAGAGCTCTTTCCATCTGCGAATCAAAGGAGCGTGCATGGAAATCTCTCAAATTATGAGGAACAACTGAGAGATCCATGAAGAAAATCCGGTCTGAGTTTGATGCAAATGAAGATCAAAACGTTGGGTGGTTTCTGTTGGGAGAAGAATATATCGTTGGCGGCCTTTCCAATATGGAAGATAGTTTAATACATTGTCTTTTCAATATGTATTGGATGTTGTGAAGGATTGAATCTTACACCTTTGACTGAATCTTACACCAGGAACTCACTACAACAATGCTTAACGAAGATAATGAAGGCAACTGAATTGAAAGCTCAACGTCCAGATGATATCGAAGTAATGTTAATTATCAGCGTCCAAATATTTATTATTCATGTCACAAGTATTATTATTATGGTTCATTGACACATTCATTTTTCTCCATGATATCAACTATCATGTGATATGGATCAACAATATATTATTATGGGCTTATAATGACAACATTTTAAAAATGACATTATTATTATTATATGGAGCGTTATTATATAAGAAACATCATTTGGCATTGTTATGATCTTTATTGACTTTCATGGCAGCATTCCATACGTATATGTGCCCCAACGTGCATTACAGATTAATGATTCAACAATTTTTTTAGTATATTCAGATTAACCATTCAATGATATGATTCAAATTCCTAAATCCAAAATCGGGACACTTTGACGTAGATCGACGGGTTCATAAAAGTGATGGTAGCACTATGCTTGGTGTGAGTGGCAGTGCTGAACATAAATCCGTTGAATGTCTGCGTGAAGTTAAGCATATATATATTCTTTTGTTAAATTTGGCAATTTTGTTCATGATGCAACTCAAGCATATAACTCTACATATCTCATGGAAATTGTTGAAAAAAAATTCCAAAATCATCATCATGGAAATATGTGGGACAATGATTTCATACAATCTCTTAAGTCACCTTATGAGGCACTTGAATATCATGAACGTTGTGAAAATATTATTGAAGAAGTGAAGCATTTACTTTTGATTGAAATGATGAAAGATGGCAACGATGATTTGATGAAACATCTCCATATGGTTGACATTCTTGAATTTCTAGGAATTCATCGGCACTTTCACCATGAAATACAAGTTTCTCTTCATTACGTGTACATATTTCGAAACGAGCTGGAATGCATCAGTGTTGGATCAAGAGATTACCACACAAAAGATCTACAGCTTTGGGATTCTAAGCTCCTCGACCCCATCGATATAACGTATCCTCAGTTGTCTTGGAGAATTTCAAGAACGAAAATGGGTTGTTCTTCCACATTTTATTATTCTATCTTGCCCATAAAAGTTGTCTTGGAGAATTTCAAGAACGAAAATGGGTTGTTCTTCCACAATTCCATTGTCGAAGAAGAAGAAGTTTGATGCATGTTGACATTACTTCGAGCTTCATAAATTTCATTTCCTAGAGAAAAGGTGATGGATTCTCATGAGCACATGGCCTTGACTAATGACATGTGAGTCTCTTTTCACCCTCTTCATGCAAGTGAAGGTTACATTGTCTTAATCCATTATCAATGTGCTTTTGGAGTACTTGTCCATGCCCTCTGCGCCAACACCGGATACCCATATCGGGGAACTTAAAGGTCAATTTGGATGATCAAGATCAAATATAAATATATCTTCTCACTGACAAATTCTTTATCAATTTTTTTTTAGTTTATCAACATTTTGTAGTGTCCCAAGGTGGAGTTATTCTCACTGTTTGCTGAGGTAATGTTGTTGATTTCAAGCATATTGAACTTACCCGAAGTCCCCTCTTAACTGATCTCTAGCGGTGTATTTGAGGGTATATCCAGAAGGTTATTTTCATGGCATCACTTGAAGCTAAATTTATTGATACATTGATTTGTGATTGGAGCATCATCGCTTATTATTTTAATTATTTTTCAAAGATAGATCCGTGCACTAATCAAAGGAAGTAACCTAAAGGTGTGATATTGTATTTTTGAAGCAGCTTTTATGCTGCACAATTTTGAAGCTTGGAAAAATAGTTAGAAATAGTTCGAACAAAACACAAGGGCAGTAAAGGTGAATCATTTTTGCAAAAGACACATTGGCATCATCAGACTTGAAGACATCTTCCATCAACAAACATGTTCAGCAGATGTGTATTACAAATGAAGACCATAAATTCTAGCAACTCTCATCATGGATATTCTTGTTGATAGCTACAAGCTTGCACATGATCTTGTCCTTTCTTAAGTGCTCTTGCAAGGTTAACAGAGTCTAAAGTGTATTTGGAGCATAGTTTATGTATCACATGGATCATCTTCATTATTCTTGTATAGTTTTGTCTATGAAGAAATTTTATTATCATCTTCAGTATTATGCAAGTGCAAGCCACTTGGATGGTTTCAGTTTATTGTGTATATATATGCAATTGAAACGATTTACAGAGTGTTCTCCCAACAATACTTATCTACCATATGGAGCATCAGTCATTTTTGAAGCAGTGGTCATCTTCAAGCAACACTCATTCAAACTGGAGCAGCCCCAACAAGCCATATGAGGTGGCATTCATTCAATAGCAGAATGACAGAATGAACAATGTTTATACAAAACTTAGAGTAGTAATGCTCATTGTACACTGAAATTTTTTTAACCCCCTTGCCATTGATGTCAAAGGGGGAGCTAATGTAATAAAAGGAAGGAAGAAATTTCTCAGAATGAAAGGGGGAGGATGTGTTGTCATCAATGCCAAAGGGGGAGACTGTTGGAAATATTGTCATTGATGGCAAAGGAGCAAATAAGGATCAGCAAATATATAAACAAACAACAAGGCAAAGAAGACAAAAGGGCAGTGAAACTACTACATTGAAGAAATTGCAATAATGTGAAATTGTTTATTGAGATAAATTGTTGTGATGCAAAGGCAAGTCTCTAAGGCAAAGGCAAGACTCAAGGAAAAGACAAAGATGCATTACGTTGAATTGTTGTGATACATTAATGATATACATTGTTATTTGATGTTGGCATTAAGTTGATACATTCAACCATTACATGTGGCTTTTTTTATTGGATGATTTATGTATTTTGTGGACTAATTTTCAAAATATGAATTGTGTGGAAACGAATGCATGGAAGGCAAAGATTCAAGTCTATTCTATTCCTATTCTATGTGGAATACAAACGACCATCAACTATCTCTACAAAAGATGTCATTTTGGAGTGTATAGAAAAATTAGAGAGGTGGAGAATGTGAGTGAGTTGATTGAGATATTATGCACATATGGAGCTAATGTGAAGCAACTTTGAAGGGATAAGAGGCAGAAGTAAAGATGCAGATATGTAGAGTTTATAACCAGGTAAATCAGCATATTGTTTTCATGTTTTTTGAGGGGATTGTGGTCTCCTTTCAAGTTGTGTCTTGATAAAATGTTTTGTTGGAGTTGATTGGGGTATGAGCCTCATGTGGGTGCTTGCGTGTAGAAAACACATGGGAGTTGGAGCTTCCTTGCATGTTGTAGCTTGCAGAAATTTGAGGTAGCAACCTCTTGTAGGTTGGAGCCTACAGAAAAATAGATGCAATAAAGAGTAGGAGCTTGCCTTTGCATCACAAAAATAATAAAATCATGCTTTTCTCCCTTATGGGTTTCCACTTATATCTGGTGTCCATGTGCATTATTATTATGTGTTGGTGTGATGTGTTACTCTGCTTATTGCTTGTTGTTTACATATTCAGTTTGTTGATCATTATGTATTAAGTTGCTCATGTAATGGTTTTGTTAATAAGTTTAATAAAAGAATATTAATGTCCATGAATGGACTAAATTGATTCACCCCCCCCCCCTCTCAGTTTAGTCAAGGGTTCATCACGACAATATTTTCATTTTTTGAGAGTTAGAAAAGAGCTTAAATATGACTCCAAGGGGGTGACTTTTTCATTTATTTTTACCGAGTCTGAAAAAAGTCATAAATTAGAACTCGTTTTCATATCATCCATAAAAATTTTAACCCTGTTGTTGCACAAGAGTGAACACATTATCTGTTCTCAAGGAAAAACTAATCAAGTATTGAAAAAACCCTAAAAAATGACTTGACCATTTATAAAAATCATAAAATTAAAAACATTCACTTTTTACTTTCACGAGTCATTGGAGAGGTTTTTTACCCTTTTCACCTTGATTCTTCAGGTGTTGATTGTGGGCGATCTAGGAAGCCGGTCGACGAACCGTTGGTACCATGTAATAGCCATGCTCATTATCTCTATTTTTGTACATGTCTCAACATTTTTTATGATGTATGTTGATTTTTGGGGAAGGAGTTTAAAACTCGTTTTTCGTGGTGGATCGACGTGGGAATGCCCTATCGGGATCGCGCCGATCTGCAATTTTTTACATAGTCTGCACGCCGATCGACTAACCTATTTTTAAAATGGACACGCCAATCACAGAGAGTGGAAAAATGCGATTTTTTTTTTCAAAAATCACCATCTAAATTCGATTTTTATGCACTAATGTGTGACAAAATGCTGTTCAAATGTTGTGAAAGGGAGAAATCATCAAGCAACATGGTGATTGAATGGAGAGAAATGGAACATGAAAATGTGGACAGGGAAGCCATGGAGGACCGAGAGTGCCTTGTTGCTTTGACGAATTGCAGGCTCCTTAAATTCTTCTTAACCCCCAGCCTAAGATCTCAACTAGAGTTACTACAGTACGTAGTGAGTATTTTGGATATAGGACGAGAGAGATTTATTATCGGTGACTAAGAGTTGGAAATCGAGGTGGATGACATCTACTTCATCACTGGTTTATCACGAAAAAGGGAACGAGCTCGTCTGATAGGGAGATGGATCATGGGTGAGAGCATGGATATGCTCATAGGGAGGCAGTGTCTAGAGGAAGCCAAGTCTTCCAGTGGGAAGGTGGACATAAGAAGCGTAAACAAGCATCCTCTCAAGGTAGTCATGTACACCATAACACGTGTCATTAGGGCACAAGCACCGCACGAGGCTACCAAGTCTCAACTCCAAACTTCCAGTGACTATATGGCACCCAACGTCTTTAACTAGGCAGAAGTCGTGTTGGAAAATATGAAGAAACAAATTTCCAAATGCAAAAATTGTTGTCTTAAGAAGTTTGGGTATGGTTCAATCTTAGCAAAATTCTTTCTGGAACGAGTTCCGTTGTTCTAATTTCAGTGGGCGGAAGTGGTTGTGCTGGCACCACGGGAGACACACATGATCATATGGAGTGAGCTGATGCCTCGTTCAGGAGGCGGGAAGCATATGTCATACAAGCCTGCTTTATTTTTGTGGCTGAGGCGTCAACTCATTGTTGTCAAGGACTGGCCATATTCTGGGACTGATTTCAGAGGTGACCCAGACCTTCTACTTCCGGAGGGTGATTAGCGAGATTATAGAGGTAAAACATGTTTTTTGTTAACTTTTTGCACGTTTGTATATTTTTTGGTATATGTGTTCTGATGTTTAAACTTATGTGCTGCAGATGTTGGACCACAAAGACCTGGAGGAATGTCCCCTATAGCCAGAAGAGTGGCGAGGGAATTCGAGGCTGATCCGTTTGAGAAGGGAGGAGATGCTAAAGAGGAGATTGCCCAGAACTTAGATGCTTTGACCACTGGGATTCTAGAATATGATCTTGTTCATGAAATTCTCCACTGCTACCTTACGCACACTGTAGGGGTGCCAGACCGCATCCATCAGTTACTGACTCGAGTCATTTGAGCAGTGACTTGTTACCATGAACACCACATTGATTAATGCAGTTTAGCTTTGATTTCTGTAGTTGTAGTTTTTGGGACTTGCGAGTCTCTTTATGTACGAGACATATATATATATATATATATATATATATATATATATATATATATATATATATGTTGAATTGCAGTGTACCCAAGCAACACATAAGCAATATCGGTGATGATGGCTTGAGGAACTCCAAACAGGGCGATAACATGAATGAATATAAATTGAGCAGCAGTTTGACTGTTAGTGACATATGTAGGCATCGCCTCGGCCCATTTGGTAAAATAGTCGACGACGACGATAATATAATAATGCCCCTCGCCGAGCGAGGGTTACATGTCATGAAATCAATGCCCCATTTAGCGAAAGGGACGACGGTTATAACTGGGTGTAAGGGTATGGGTGGGGTGCGCATTTTCCGTTAATAAATCTGGCAGGCGTGACATTTTCGGACGACAAGAATGCAATCCTTGAAGATGGAAGGCCAGAAATACCCAACGCAAAGAATCTTCTAAGCAGTGGCATATCCAGACATATGACCACCACATGCCCCAGAGGAAATCATTGAGCGCTCTCTGAACCTCTTCAAAGGTTAAACATTGATGAATAATCGAGTCGATGCCAACGCGGTATAAAGTATCTCCTAGAATGCGATAAGGTTGAGACTAATGTTGAATGCGTCGATGATCATATTTGGTCAACTCAGATCAGAAAGCTTAAGTTTGGAGACACACAATGATATCACCGTACCAAGATTCAACAGTGCTTATAAGAAAGAGAGCATCATCCAGAATCTTCTCATCAAAACTGGAAGAGAACATGCAGAGGGAAGGGAGCAGATTAACTCGGCAAAGATTAGTGATTTTTTTCCGATTTGGAAACAGTAAATTCCAAATCAAATTAATGTAGGATGATGATCCATTTATAATACTTGCCCCCTAGTAACTGACGTGTCAAAATATATGTCATGGGGTTGCAATCGGATATCGCTATAGTCGTGCGGAGTAAAATGTAATGCCAAAAACATTGAACAACCTAAACCGCAGCTAAAGCTAATTTCTCGACATGGGCATATCGAGTCTTTGTATCCATGAGATTACGGTTGAGGTAGTAAAAAATGTGTTCATTTCCATCATCGTCATCTTAGACCAGTACCATACCGATAGTACTAGAAGCATCTGCTAGATAAAGGAAATAATCACGATGGTAATTCGGGGGATGCATTAAAGGAGCATTAATAACAACGACCTTTAAGGCATTGAAGGAATTTTGAGTTATCTCATCCCATAGAAATGGGATGCCTTTCTTAACAAATCACGTAAAACCTTTAGCTAGCTTAACGTAGTTAGGTACAAAACGACGAAGGAAATTGACTTTCCCTTGTAAGCTCTGCAGCTAATGTAAAGATGAAGGAGGGGGTAAGTTAACAATAGCCTCGACATTTAGAGGATCGAGACGGATGCCTTCCTTGGAGATGACAAAACCAAGGAGTCTGTTGGATTCAATGCAAAGACACATTTATGTAGATTAAGGCGGATCTTATAATGTCTACAACAGAGAAAAAATTCTTGAAGGTGAGCAGGATGGTCACAACGCTTAGCTGAATGAGGAGGTAAATCATCCAGATAAGGTGGAATGATGTGCTTGATGTCATGAAAGGCATATGACATCGCTTGTTCAAAAGTAGCGTCGACATTTCTAACACCGAAAGGGAGTTTCTTGTAAGCAAAGTTCCCCAGGGATAGTTGAATGCAATATTGTGTTGATCGGCTGGCAGGATTTTAATCTGGTTATACCCAGAAAAACCATCCATAAAAGAAAAGATCTTGCTCCCAGCACACTCATCAATGATTTGGTCAATGAAAGGAGTGGGATAGTTATCTTTCAGGCAAGCACAACTTGCTTTTTATCGATAGGGACTATATTAGAAACCCAATTTGTCAAGGGGATCAGATATATGAACCTAGCTTTGAGAAGCTTTTCAACTTCTCCCTTTATAGCGGCTACATTTCTAGGATGCATGAGACGAAGTCGCTGACAAACAGGCTTCACATTAGGATAAGTGGGTATCTTGTGCACCACTATACTAGGATCGATGCTGAGAATTTCCTCATATGGCCATGCAAAGACATCCCTAAACTCTTGAAAAAGACTGGTGTAAGGCTTGATCTCACCTGGAGAGAAAGTTACCTTGATATGGATATTCTCGACGATTCCTGGCTTGAAAGAAATTTTGATAGGCATCGTAGCAGTGATGTTTCCCATGTTTCCCTTAGAAAATACCTCACGCTTCAATATGGGTGTCTGAAGTGGACAATTTGGGACATGGGAAGCGAAATTTTTGAGACATGAAGGAATTACTCCAGGGCTTGGAAGAAACGAAGAACGATGATGAGTATTGTCCCAAGGTTTTTCTTCGAGAGGCATGGTTTCCACGATACTTTCATCGGAAGGAAACGTCTCGTTCAAGGGATCAAAAGAATCCGAAGAACCAAGCCAAGGAGATTGAGAGTATGTGTCGAAATGCATATTACAAGTAGTATGATCAGAATCACAAGCCGGAGTTGAGATAATTTCACAATTATTGACTTCAACAGGGCTTAACGACATAACATCGCTGAAAGAATCAATTTTATCAGGCGAAGGAATGATCCAAGGATCAGATGAAGTAGAGATCATATTGACCTTAGCAGTGTTCGATGGTGGGAGACAAAAAAGACCCGTTAAGGCAGAATCTTTAAAAAGTCCTTCCCCCGCACTCTCATATGGTGTGGTGGTATGCTCCAAATATGGCACATTTATTTCTGAGGAAGTAGAAGAAAAAAAGGACAACTAGTCGACATTGATGATCTTCCCTTGATGTGGGAAATGAAGAACATGAAACAAAGTGGATGACACACAAAGCATAGCATGAGTCCAACTACAACTGAGTAGAAGATTGTAATTGAGTTTAGCGTCAACAACCTCTACTTTGACATTTACCGTTTTTCCTTCCAAAGTGATAGGAAAGTTAGGGAGGATACCAAAAGGATGGGAATCTCTTCCATCGAAAGCCTCCAAGGTGTGTGGAGCCTGGCTAAGAGTCAGAGATCCGATAGATTTCTAACAAGACACATACATGATGCAAGTGGATGCACCCTCATACAAGACTAACCGATGGATTGTCTTTCCATTAATAATGACTTGAATGAGGAAAGTGAGCTTATGGGGAAGACGCGAAACGTGGTTTTCTAGATCGAAAGTAATGAGACTTGAATCAGTCGATCAATTCCTCCAATAGCGGATAATAGTGATTTCTGTTGTGAAGGACAGCTCTGAAGAACCTCTAATGCAGACATAGGAGAAGGTGCTTGAGCCAAATCCTCAATGATATTGTAATGTTGAGCAGCTCGGGCATTTGGGTTATAAGAGGATTTTCGAAGCACACCTTTAGAAGGTGGTCAGATAACGGGATCAAGACTAGGTATTTCGATATGAAGAGGACCGAAAGTGGGTAGAGTAGGAGTAGGAGCATCGACAATTTCTTTTTCCATTGACTAACGAGGATGAGTTGAACAATATTTGGACCTGGTGGCCATAGAAATGGGTGTTATTCCATTCATCATAAACACTTGTGAACCCAATGAGGAAGAATATGGGGGTTGTTCTACCATCTGAGTTTGTTGAGATGGAAATGATTCTTTGAGTACAGCCGGAGTTCCTTGAGTACCTTTCAGTAAATTACTAACTTCAGCCCGCCGTGGATAGTATTTAGTGTAGTGTTCGTCGTCATAGATTAGGCAAGGGTACTTAGGCTCACGCTTAGTTCCATCATCAGTACGAGGTTTAGGAGAATCCTGTTTTGGGGTATTAGAATTGGGTTTTCCTTTGCCCTTTTTTTTACCCTTAGAATAGTTGTCTGCTGCGGTAGACTGGATGGCATTAACCTCCATAGTTTTTCTAGGATTCGAAGGATTTTACGAAACAAAATTAGACGAAGAAGTGGATTTCTACTTACTAGAAGAAGAATTTCAAGAAGTCTGGGCAACTTATCCAATACTATCGTCGAAGGGTGGTGTTGTCGGAGCTTTCGAAGTTTAAGGTTTAATAGAAGCACGCGGAGCATCAGGAAAGAGATCATACAACGTGCTAGACTGGGAATAAACCAGATCAAGATACTGTGCACGAGCAATGGCTTGCTCTTCTATGACACATGCCCCCATAGCAATATCCTTGGAAATCTCATTAACGAAGGATTTGGTGAACCATTCAGTCAAGAGTTGATCAAGAATTTCAAACTTGATCAAACGACGCCTCCGTCTCCACTCATGGATATGATCGGAGATGTGCGTAGCAGTATCTTGTTTCAAGGATGTGAGGAGGTGAGTTTACGTTTCATATCGAACAGGTAATTGGAAGTGTGTGAGAAAATCCATAGTGAGAGAGTTGAAATCTTGGAAGGTTCTGTGAGGAAGTTTGATGTACCACTTTGAAGCGGCACCAGTCAATGTTCTCTGGAAAAGACACAGGCGGACAGAGTCATCAACCCAGGAGTTAGAAGAACACCAGCGATGGTAGGTCATGACGTGCGTCAGGGGTCTTCGCCAGATTTGCCTTCAAATCTGGGGCAATCGCTTGGGATTTTAGTAGGAACCAGAATCCAATATGGATTATGGAGGATTGGATCATTAGTTAATCTCGACACATCAGGTAGTTCAAACGTTGCAAGAAAAGGCAATTGCGGATTGAAAGGCATAATCGACCTTTGATAAAGGCACATTTTAGGATTCCAACCAGGTTGGGAGAAATTCTGCCCCATGAATTTTGTTCGGAAGGATTTTTCCCATAAGGATTTAAACCTTGTTGATTTTGACCATATCATGGTTGTGTACCAAAGAATGGATTTTGACCTGCAATAGACCATTGAGGTCCAACCTGAGCATAATTCATAGCATATGGATTTTGCTGCTTCTGAAATTTTTGGAACCCAGTGCCTTGAAGTTGACCTGGTGAGCCCAAAATTTAACCTTGTGAGCCCAAAGGTTGACCTTGATGCTGCTGAGGGTTGGACACCACGGTACCTTGAGGATTTGACATCATGATATGTAATGTTCCATTTTCTGAAACATTGTCAAGCTGCTCAATGGGAATGTTGTATAAGGAAAAATAGGCAAATAAAATGCAGAACAAAGCTTGGTTCCTCTTGAATATGCTATGCGGGACTCAAATATGGAATTTCTTCAAAAACAAATCAAGTTAGATCTGCTAAATAGATTTCCCACAACTGGTATCAATGTAATGTCCTCTTTTTGAAACATTAACAATCAAAAATCTGATATATACCAAAGATTGAATGAAGGCGAATTTACCGAATATGTCACCTTCTCGAGGAAGTGTGAGATCCGAAGGCTATATGGCCCTTTTTAGACTCTGTCCATAGACTCTTGTCGAGAGGTAATGCCCAAAAGGGTTTACTCAGTAAGTCATGCCTGAAAAATGAATTTTTCAGCAATGGGAGCTTCAGATATCATAAAATATGCTTAAGAAAACTCAGCAATCAATAGGAAGTTCAACAGCAACCTTTACTCAACTTTTATTCTCAAAAAGGTGAGGAAAAGTAGCTTTTTATGCACTAAAATAGGTGTATAAGAAAATCTGCGTAAAATGAAGGGTCAAGGTTCTGTAATATGAAGGGTCAAGGTTCTGTAATATGTTATATCAGGTTAAGAGAGACTTACATGCATAATTTCAGCTTAAAAAAATAAGTTTTTCTATGTTAAACAGTTCCTCCTTCTCGACTAGTCAAGAAAACCCCTGATTCCCCATGACCTACTTTATGCAGAAATTTGCTGAAGCATGGATAGCGTGATTTCTGAAGGGATTGGTTGAGTTTATGCATGAATATAAGAATGCAAGTTCATAATATGAAGCATATGGATTATACTAAGAAAAGAAGCATTTTCATAAGGAAAAACCCCACAATAAGGTGCTGCAACACATAAAGAAAGACCGCATGACCATGACAGCGTTATTTTCTGGAGCTGAAGCAGTGTTTCATTAATCTTCAGATCTGAAGCATATCATTACATAAAAATATAGATCTAATACAGAAATAAGTACAAGAAATGTTGATCTATACATTCCCCTTGGGGTTTTGTGCAAAACATGAAATGTCGGAAGTAGATCTGAGATCTAAAATTGCAGATCTACAGAATGATTCAAAAATTTATGAATAATAACATGTTACAGCAGATCAGATCTGAAATAACATGGATTGGATGGCCAATCCATGGATCACCACAGTGAGAGGAAGAATCCTAACACCAGAGATCTCTCCTCCAAAATACCGACAAAACACTCAGCAGCTATAGATCTGAAAATAACGCAGTTCAGGGGAAAATACTATGCTACCTCTTCTAGAATGGGTTTGGCCTGATGACAAGATGTAGATCTGAAGCCCAATGAGTCTAAAACCATCTTATCAATGGGATAGATGAGTTTCCTAGTGACAAGGGGTGATAGAACTCCCTAGATCTGGAGAGATCTAGTCTCCACTTGCTGCAACTCTCATAAAAAATTCAACCCTGAACAAAACTGTGTTGTAGATGTAAGATGAAGCTTGGCCAAAATGCCGGATAGTGGAGAAATGCAACACAATCTCCTCCAAAGAGCTACTCCATGGGAGGAGAGGGGGTTCCTAAACAGGAAACCCTCTTCCCTTTGGCTAAACAGCCAAGAGAACTCGAGTTGCCCAAGCAACCTCAAATTCGAAATATCTTCAACAACCTTTGCTTGTTGCTCTCCTCCTTCTTTTATAATGTTAGAGTCTTGGAAAAACCCTAAACCACTTCATTGGTTTAGCCCCTTTCACATTTAGAAGCTCCTTATAGAACTGCGCAGTCTAAGATGCCCTCTTGTGATTTAGCCCCTTTCACACCTGCAAGAGATAATTTAAATAGCCCATATATGTATTTGTTCACATAGGCATTGATTTATTCTTAGTTTTCAGGAGTTTTACATGTCCTCTTTCACAATTTATTCATTAATCATGAAATACAAAATAAATAAGGCAAAATTAATGTTCCAATTAGCTGAAGCTAATTTAGGAACATTACAGTCTCCCCCTCCCAAATGTTGCTTGTCCTCAAGCAACTGCAAGGGTGCTGCAAAACTTTCCCTTCTTCTCTTGTGGCCTCCTCATCTGTTAGTCTCCACCATTGCTCTGAATCTTCTGCAATAGCTTTTTATTCCAATGTTCCTCCCTAAATATGCAAGTTGGCCTTTGGTGAATAAACCCAAGGGCTCTCATCATGAAGAAATGTAAGGTTGTTGCGGAAACCCTCTTGCTGATCCATGGCCTCCTCGAGATAGAAGTGATGACAATCATGGGAATTTTCATGATCCATGAAAGACTCCCATCTCCATGCTATCATCCAAATGAAGTGGATCACCTCCCAGCTTGGCAATCCATAGAAGAACTCCTCCCCAATACATATGAGAGGCATGTTGCCAACAAACATATGGCTCACTTTACAAAGAGGCAAGTGATCTATCATAGTGGCCATACAAAATCTCATGCTCCCATGGAAGCATGCAATGCAAAAAGAATGGAGGGCTCCTTCCCCAAGGACATACCCAACCAAAGTACCTCCTTTCCAACCATGTTCCCGAGAGTAAGAACATTTTCAACATAAGGAATCATGATTAGAATCATGCTAGCTGCCATGTATGATAAATGAGAAGAGAGGTGTTCCCTCATGTGCAACCAGCGCAGTCTTACCCTCACTGCCATGGAATAGAAAGTGTCGAGTGTCCTCCCCAACACTTGCTTGCTGCCTCATCCTTCTTGCATGCTTGGAGAAGGTGCATAAAATTTGGTGTAAAAGAATCACACCATGGAAAGAGCATCTCCCCTCCAAGGTTCTTCAAAGGATGATGATCATCATCATAGATCATGGCCTCAAGTGGCCCATGAAGCCCATCATAAATAGTGCTCCCTCTTGGGGCAAAGCCCTACAAATGAGTGTAAGAAAAATACAAGTATACATCATGAGATCCAGCAATATAATATTCATTATATACTTGTTCAAAATCAGCAAGGCTGCTCATGGGTGAGCCTCCTCTCACACTTCAATGAATAAGGAAGTGTAGATGATAATTCTTCCCAAGAGCTATGTTCCTCCTCATCTAAAAAATGGCCCATGCACTTCTCCATATGAGTGTGCACCTCCTCTTTGACATACTTGATGCCAAGTTCACATGCTAGAGCCCCATAAACTTTCCTTTTGCTGCCTCCCTTGCAGTTGATCTTGCTTAAGACAAGATTGAAGCATGTGGAAGTCAACTTCCCGTTGGAGAGTTCTTGCCTTCCAATACTTCCTCCATTTGGCCCATGCATGCAAGAGTACTAAGACCCTCTTGCCATGTTCAGAAATATCCTCTATCAATGAGAAAATAATGAGCTGTTCCAAAGGCTTGGATGTGCCATGTGCTCTCATACCCATACCATCATAGATTTATGTTTCCTCATTTCTCAGCGCAGATGAATGAATGGAAAATAGCAATGTTTTATTCAGAAAATTGCATACCTCTTTTCTGAATTCATGGAAGATACTCTGCGTTGTGCTTGCTTCTCTCAAGGCTCCTCTCTTAGCCAAGTATGCAAATGTTGCCCGTAGTTGAGAGAACACTTTATTTATCCTCCAATCAGGAGGTCTTCCTGGTGGAATGCCTCTTTGCAAAGAGACATCAAGGCATGGAGAAGAATGTGGATGTAGGTGGGCAGATTTACCCCTACCATTGCTGCATGGGTTCTCTTGCCTTCTTTGTTTCTCCAACCGTTGGAACAGAGAAGGGTGTATGCTCTTCTTCTTGAGATGCTCTTCCTCCACTCTTCCTCCTTCTAACTTCAAGATCTCACCACTTGGTAATGATAATACATGCTGCCCATGCATTGTGCCAAGATCTTGATGTGTGAGACCTTTTTGGAACTCCTTGCAAGAATGCAAGAGTTTCCCTCCTTGGAGCAAGTGCTCCATTCTCCTCTTCATGAGGTATTTGAGGTGCTTCTTTGTGACTGCGTTAGTACCTCCTCCCTTCTCCCCTTCTTCAAAACTGAAATTGTTTCAACATCAACAAGAGACCTTAGATCTTAGTCATATTTTGAAGGAGAAACCTTCATGCTTCCCTCTTGAGAAGAGGATCCTTCACCCAAAGGAGATCTGGCCCTTGGCAATTCATCCAACAAACTCACTTCTTCTTTCTTCCTCTTCATGAAGAAGTCACTAACAGAACGTTGAGGCTTAAACGATATGGCTAAGTGCCCATATCCATGAGATGAGGATTCAAAATGTTCCTCGTGTATAGATATCGGAGATCTAATCGGAAGATCTTCTTGTTCTTGAAACTTCCCGGAAGTTTCACTGCTTCTGCTTTCTTCTTCTTGTATAATCTCTTCACTGGATCTAAAGATAGATGAGAGTAAACTCATCTCCTTCAGATTTCTGCTCTCTGGTTTGCTTCTTACTTCTTCTGATAGCTTGATCTCACAGGCTGAGCCAGAGATCATGCTCTGATACCACTGTAATGTTCCATTTTCTGAAACATTGTCAAGCTGCTCAATGGGAACGTTGTATAAGGAAAAATAGGAAAATAAAATGCAGAACAAAACTTGGTTCCTCTTGAATATGCTATGCGGGACTCAAATATGGAATTTCTTCAAAAAAAAATCAAGTTAGATCTGCTAAATAGATATCCCACAACTGGTATCAATGTAATATCCTCTTTTTGAAACATTAAAAATCAACAATCTGATCTATACCAGAGATTGACTGAAGGGGCATTTACCGAATATGTAACCTTCTCGAGGAAGTGTGAGATTCAGAGGCTATCTAGCCCTTTTCAGACTCTATCCATAGACTCTTGTCGAGAGGTAATGCCCAAAAGGGTTTACTCAGTAAGTCATGCCTGAAAAACACATTTTTCAAGAATGGGAGCTTTAGCTATCATAAAATATGCTTAAGAACACTCATAAATCAATAGGAAGTTCAGCAACAACCTTTACTCAACTGTTATTCTCAAAAAGGTGAGGAAAAGCAGTTTTTTATGCACTAAAATAGGTGTATAAGAAAATTTGTGTAAAATGAAGGGTCAAGTTTCTATAATATGTTATATCAGGTTAAGATAGACTCACATGCAGAATTTTAGATCAAAAAAATAATTTTGTCTATGTTAAACAGTTCCTCCTTCTTGACTAGTCAAGAAAAACCCTGATTCCCCATGACCTACTTTATGCAGAAATTCGCTGAAGCATGGATAGCGTGATTTCTGAAGGGATTGGCTGAGTTTATGCATGAATATCAGTATGCAATTTGAGAATAGGAAGCATATGGATTATACTAAGAAAATAAGCATTTTCATAAGGAAAAACCCCGCAATAAGGTGTTGCAACACATAAGGAAAGACTGCATGACCATGACAGTGTTATTTTCTGGGGCTGAAGCAGTGTTTCATTAATCTTCAGATCTGAAGCATATCAGTACATAAAAATATATATCTAATACATAAATAAGTACAAGAAATGTTGTTCTATACATTCCCCTTGGGGTTTTGTGCAAAACATGAAATGCCAAAAGTAGATATGAGATCTAAAATTGCAGGTCTACAGAATGATTCAGAAATTTCTGAATAATAACATGTTACAGTAGATCAAATCTGAACTAACATGGATTGGATGGCCAATCCATGGATCACCACAGTGAGAGGAAGAATCCTAACATCGGAGATCTCTCCTCCAAAATACTGACAAAACACCCAGCAACTATAGATCTGAAAATAACGCAGTTCAGGGGAAAATACTGCGCTGCCTCTTCTAGAATGGGTTTGGCCTGATGCCAAGATGTAGATCTGAAGCCAATGAGTCTAAAACCAACTTATCAATGGGATAGATGAGTTTCCCAATGACAAGGGGTGATAGAACTCCCTAGATCTGGAGAGATCTAGTCTCCACTTGCTGCAACTCCAATAAAAATTCAGCCCTAAACAGAACTGTGTTGTAGATGTAAGATGAAGCTTGGCCAAAATGCCAGATAGTGGAGAAATGCAACACAATCTCCTCCAAAGAGCTACTCCATGGGAGGAGAGAGGGTTCCTAAACAGGAAACCCTCTTCCCTTTGGCTAAATAGTCAAGAGAACTCGAGTTGCCCAAACAACCTCAAATTCAAAATATCTTCAACAACCTTTGCTTGTTGCTCTCCTCCTTATTTTATAATGTTAGAGTCTTGGCAAAACCCTAAACCACTTCATTGGTTTAACCCCTTTCACATTTAGAAGCTCCTTCTAGAACTGCGCAGTCTAAGATGCCCTCTTGTGATTTAGCCCCTTTCACACTTGCAAGATATAATTTAAATAGCCCAGATATGTCTCTGTTCACATAGGCATTGATTTATTCTTAGTTTTCAGGAGTTTTACATGTCCTCCTTCATAATTTATTCATTAATCATGAAATACAAAATAAATAAGGCAAAATTAATGTTCCAATTAGCTGAAGCTAATCTAGGAACATTACATGATACCTTGTGGCTGCTGAGGTTGGCCAAGTTGCCCTTGAGACCCAGGTTGACCCCGCTGAACAAAGATCTAACTTTTTTTAGATGAGGGTTGTCCTTGTTTGACAAAAGGTTTGCCTTGTTGACTAAAAGGTTGTCCCTGTTGAGAGTAGGAAAACTGACTTTGATGGGCAAAAGGTTAGCTAGATTGAACAGAAGGCGGTGCTTGTTGCACATAGGGTTGACCTTTTTTCCCACAAGGTCATTGTTGGCCAAAAATAGGCCCCTACTGATATGCATAAGCCCCCAAATGAATTCCATATTGACCTTGAAATCTTTGCGTATTTAGGAATGCAGTCTGCAACTGCTAAGAACCAAAAGGGACATAGGATTGTTGGTTGAGTATTTGGTTCTGCAAAGCTTGTTGATAATGATCGTAGATTAACCCTGCCATACCAAATGATCCGGAAGGCATAGGGATACTATCAACAGGTTGATAAGATCATGGGATGTGAGTTTTTAATCCACTCATAGATGGCCTAGTAGAACATTGAGAGACATTCGATAGGTATGGCCCTCCCCCAGCAATTGGAATCAACAAAATTGATATGGGAACATTGATAGGAGGTGGTGAAACACTGATGCAAACAGTTGGATGTGTGGGAATAGATGTAATTGTTGTTTGAGCAAGGATGGTAGCGGATGCACCAGAAACAAACGAACCAGATGTAGGTATTGTGGTAGTTTTCCAAATGGTGTTGTGATATAGAGACATGACACTTGAAACATCTGAAACTAGATGTCCCAAGGATGTGTAACCAAATGGAACTGACGGCTAGGTAGAAGGCTGAGAAGCCTACCCCTCAAAAGGAAAGTGTTCAGGAGGGAATCGATGCCCCTCATATAAAGACTCGTCCATACCAGTAATGGAGCTTGAAACCTCAAGGGGAGATGAAACCTCTCCTTCATAAACCATTGGTGGAAAAAGCTGACTAGCGATAGTACGGTGCGTGGATGGCGAAGGTGCCAAAGGTACACCAAGTGTATCAAATAGACTATACTACCGTTGAGGGGAGACTTCTACATAATCGAATAACATATTTTGAGGAAATGTGATATAGCTAGCCATCTTGCCAGGAGGAGACTGAGTAGCTAGAGGTTGAACACTTGGAAGGATGGCAAGCTTAACCCTTTGGGCTCCAGCTGATGGTGAAGCGTCAGAAGATACTTGTGTTGATGTCCCTTCGGAAGAGGGTGAGGAAGGGGAAGTCGAACTTGATGGTTTAGCCATGATGACTTTGACTCAGAAGAAAAAGAGGAAAATAGGTGATTAATTCAAGGCTTTCAAAATATATTCATAAGGAGTTACTCATGGTGTGGCCAAGAAATATCTTAACGGGTAAGCCATGTGATCGTGGGTAATAAATAAAAAAGGGTGAACTAGGCATAAAGGATTACCAGGTATCCATGAACTGCAGTATACACCTTAGCAAATAAATTTACCAAGGACTTGACGTACGACAGCCAATCTCCTTGAATGTTGTGTTTGGTGTATCACGTCTACAAGGTGGCCGACTTAGTTACCTATGGTAGGTTTGCAGCCTAATGGTGTCTCCCAAAATATACTCGATGATACTTCGAATTCCAATTTTGTAATAGTGTTGTTTGATGTGTAATTGTTCGATGAGAATGTCCCAAATATACTTATCATACGTCAATATACTTCAGTAAGTGGGACGTGAAATCACCCTCAGATTGTAATGCAGATTGTTAGCAACAACTCCTATGCTTTACGACGCCGGAACACGTCTCTAACCTAGACCTCTAATTTTTTTCGTTAAGTTCCAAATGCTCCTTGGGTTAATTGAATAAATTTTAGAGTTTATCTTGAATTAGGTTTCAGTTTCAAGGCCTTATCGATGTCACCTGAATTCCTTGAATGCAACTATATGAGAAAAAGGAAACTATTCATTTCGATGAAAGCTACGCTAAATGGGAAGAAGAAGTTCACACAATCAATGAAGAAATCAAGCAAATGCATTAAATGACAATTTTCACTATTTCTTCAAGTGCATGATCTAAAGCAAAATGAAAATTTCTTTCATTCTCGTAGTTTTCATTGAATACACTGGAAGTAATCAAAATGAATTTTTTCCCTTAATATGCAAAATAAAATGCAATTTTAGTTGTTGTTGTTCTTTTCAATGTAAACATAATATAAAAAGATGCAATAATCAATCTGAATGTAATAAATTGCTTTGAGTATTTATCTAATGAAATACCTCACAATGTTGCAAAATGCAATAGTCGTACCAAAGAGAAATCTCAAATCCTTTTCTCAAAACAAGACATTCTTCACACTTTCCACACTGATCAACACACAAAAAGAAAGATGTTTCAGTTGAAGACAAGCAATGTAATCTATGCTTATTGATTGAAAGGATAATCAAATGCACACTAGTCGGACACTTTAAATCTCTAATCACAAAAATCAACTGAAAAACAAAAACAATCAAACCAAAAGGTTAAAAAATGGACGACAAAACTGACCCAAGAGCAGGTCTGGAACCCAACGAATAATTCAACCAATTGAATGACTCGAAACACCTAGAAACCCTAGGATGAAGAGGAGGAAAAGTGATGAATGTAGGTTGTCCCCAACCCGACACGAACTGCAGACAAGTGTCAAGTTCAAGAGCTACATACTGCAGACACAACTAATAAATACTTCCATTCTCCCCCACCATTTCTGGCAAGTACCTCAATTATTTTTGAAAATAAGCTTGAAGGGGATATCAAATGCTTGTCATATAAGTATGTCCTTCGGACAAATCCATCCTAGTACATTTTACGAGCCCTAGGAAGGAGGAACTGGGTAGCATCATGATGACAAGTCCAATGTCGTTAAATTTTAACGAGTCCAACAAAGGTGAAACTCGATGCCTTTTCATGTTTAGAGAGTTTGAAAAGAAGATGAAAAGAAAACTCCATAGTGCCCTTTTCATAGATAGTCTCTCGAATCCGAAAAGGTAAAAAACAAAGTTCGAGAGAATCTCTTAGTCATGATTGAACAAGGTATTCCTTCTTCATAAATAGTTTATCCCAGCCCGAAAAATGGGTAAACTTATATTGGGTAAATCCTCTCTGCGGACAAAGACGAACCCTCTAGCCCTAGAGTGAGTCTAGCAACAAGGGAAACAAGCTAACACCTACTTTCCTAGATTATAAATGAAACATAGATTGAAGGAGATGGCCTACCTCGATCTGATGCTGTGATGTTGCTCTTCGTTGAAGCTCCTTGATCATTCGCTGTTCAAAGCTCGATCTTCGTTGCTACCATCATTCAATTACCTGCACAGGTGACCAAGAAACAACAAGGAGCATACAAATACAACATGCATATACAGACATAATCTATCTAACTGATCAAGGAATGTCTGAATTCTCAATCACAAACATGAACACGAATGGAAAATAAATGTCAGTTGTATCATATTATAAATAGAAGAGGAGTTACAACATGTGCCTTGATGTCGAAGCTCTCTTTCAGCGGGTCTGAATCCGGGCACATCTCCAAAGCACTCGTTTTCAACTTGGTGTGAGAAGGCTAAGGGTTGAACTCTCTCCTTCAAATCTTATGGAAATCTTTAAACCTCTCTCTGTTATGCTCTATTATGTTCTCACTAGTAGAGGCACTGAAGGATGATGAATTTATAGAGATGGAGGAGGGGACATAGATCCACTTATGATGGGAAAATGGCTTATCTCTTTGGGAGGTTTCTCTTTTGTAGGAAAAAGAGGCCCAAGGGAGGAAGCTCGACCATATCCTGACCAACAAACATCCAGATCTCTGCCCTCGAAGCTTCTAGGCCTTGAAGCTTTGTTTCCTTATTTAAAAAATCTTCCAGAAGTGGATCGACGCGGGTGTGATGTCCATACTAGCGCCGATCGGCACTGATCACAAGCTTAGGATGGGTCATCGGCGCTGGTGAGACACAGAGAGGTCACGTTGCTCCAAAAATATGGGTTTTTAAGGAGCTACTCCATGAATGATCAATAAAGAGTTTGTTCTTCATATTGTAAAGGATGCAATGGCATATTTTCATTATGGAAAAGGGACACAAGGATCAATGTTAAGGTTCTCCAAGATTCGGGAATAGGGAATACAGGGACAACGACAAAATGATGTGTAACAACATGTTTTTCCAAAAATCCTTGCTTCATTTAGAGAATAATTTATTTCGAAAAGGGGTGAACCAATTCACATTTTTTTGTAGCTAGTCTTTTCAAAGTCCATAAACTGTCGTTTATCATAAAAGGACTACAAATATTGGCCTATCAACCAAATATCGTAGGAAATATACTAATAAACAAAAAAATATCAAAGACTGGCAATAACAATAATTACAACAAAGAACATACTTATTCTCTAAAGATTTAGGATGAAAACTTTAGGGTTTTTTGCATTGAGAAGGAGGAAATGCCTCCGATATTGGCATGACTTTTCATGAGTAGGCTAACTTTTCTCTATCTTCTTGGACCAAAGAATTAATGTTCTTGCACCCCTTTTTATTGTTCTCCTTCACCATCTTGAGGGGATCTTTGAAATATTGAATATGAACTCCTAAATGGGGATTTGAGGAACTCTAACTAGATTCAGTGTTATTTGTTTGATTGTCTGGGATGGAATGCAAATCTTTATTGAGGCAGGAATTTGCCAAAGAAATAATTTAGGGAACATCTAGATCCATGTCTTCTAAGAGTTATTTAGTCTCATCCTCTTCCAATACTAAGCTAGTTTGTTCCTTTGGTAGAGAATTTTGCAAATGATCTTTTGGATTCTTTTTCTCAAGCTCAGTTAGGGGTAGCAAAGACTTGAGAAGATCTATAGTAGCTAAATGGGGGACTAATTGATTAATTTATTTCACCAGGATCTCGTCCAGAGAGGAGACACAAACCTACTTCAAGTTAGTTGATGTATTAACTTACTCCATTTATCGACTTCCTACATCACAAATTTGGAGCATAGTGAAAGTTGAGCCACTTCTACTAAATATTTTGTATACAACATCCACCACCTCTTAAGAGGCGAGACACCCTTTAAGAGTTTGATGCACATGAATATTTGGTTTAATTTATTGATAGTGATGATTTTGACTAATTAAACAAGATTGTAAATTAATAAGAGGTCAAACTCAACCTCTTTTTGGTAACTTTTTTTTACTCGAATCCAATATAAATTTAGCAAGAGCTTTGATCATAGAACTTTGTCCTTGGTGGTTTTGGACCATTTCAAAACCATGTCGTTTAGCTATCAAAATTGTTTAAATTCAAACAAATGAGTGGATCAAAATACAACTTTACTTTGTCCAAAAAATACTCATTTGAAAAATTGGGTTTGTCCATTTATTAACTAACTCCATTAAATAAACTTCTTACATAGGTATACAAGCTCACAAGGAATTCTATGTCACTTTGGAAAACTCACAATGATTATTAATATAGTGATGCTCATCTCAACAACTACAACAAAATGAGCTAGTTCTCCATTAAATAATATAATATATAATGCATAGTTTAACCGATAGAAGAAATGACTTTTTTTAGAGCAAATTATTAGTTAATTTAAAACAAAATAGTTTAGAGATTTTTAAAATCTTGAACTTAAATTGTTTAATTTGTAGAATTGTAGTGCCCCAAAAGTCGTTCACGAATGCATTCAAAAATGTATTTTAAATTATAAAAATTCACAATCATGTTTGAAATTCTATCAGATTCTAGTGAAAAAGATCATTTTGTCTATAAGTTAGACTTGTATATAATTGTCCATGTAATAAAATACCAAAATACTAAACTCAATTACTTCAATTCAAATCTCAAAATAAAAACAAATATTATATATATATATATTATGATAAATAAATAAAGTTTATTAAACATTTGATTTACAACATAAATTCAAGCTGTAAAAGCCTTCATTCTCAAATAATATAATATCTACTAATTTTATTATTATTATTATTTTACAAGAACGGTTATGAGATTATATTATAACTTTGGCAAAATGCCAGTGATCTGATTACAATGTTGGGCTAGAGCCCAGAGTTCTTCTTCAGCCAGCACTTCATAGACCTTATTGTTTCTAATTCCAAATTTCTGACATGCTGCTAATGATTATATTTCCGAAATTTTTCCTAGTTTATGAATATAAACAAACCGACTCAGCAATATGCAATAGAACATAATAGCAGCAAATTATGGTATAGGATCCCCGTCTTCATTCATATCGCTTGATAGAGCACCGGCTGAAAGGAGGATTGCTCTATTAGCTTCCATGTCCGCTTCTTGATTATTCTCCCTCCTCACATGAAAAAAGTTCACATTTTGAAGGGAGTTTTGCAGAATTCTAATCCTAGTCACCACTCTAGCAAGTCTGAGATCCACTGGGATGGAGTTCTCGACCATGGTTTTTATAATAATTCGAGAGTCCCTATAACATTGACCTCTTCTAACCCCAGGGCCTTGACTTGCTTGAAACCTTGTAGGAGGGCTAACGCTTCAGCTTGGATACTTGTGGTATAACCTATTCCCCAGGCATATTTGGACATGATTCTTCCATCTTCATTCTTGATAACTCCCCCTGCTCCAGCACTTCCGAGATTACCTTTTGCTGCCCCATCAAAGACTAGGGTATATCTGGATTGCTTGAGGTTCCAATATGCAAATTCTTCCTCATTCCCTCTGATTTGCCAGTCTTTTTTTCTGTTTGATTTGCCTTTGTTCTTTGATAAATTACATGTTCATTCTTGTGCCCCATTTGAAGTCTTGTTGACTTAAATTTGTGTCTTCTAGCTGGTCACCGAGATTTTCTTTCCATTGGCTTTTGATCTTTACAATGGTGAGATTCACATTGTGTCCTTTATCTCTGAAAACTCTTCTATTTCTCTCAAGCCAAATTTGCCAATAGATGAATTTTGGCAATGTTATCCAGGCTACCTTGAAGTTGTCATTTTTAGGGAGTGATCCTGAATAAAGATACATCCATTTTGCAAACATCTCATTGATGGACGAGGGAAATTTAAAATTTGTTCGCCATAGACTCAAGAAATCCTGCCAGATTTCTGAGGCATATTTACATTCCATCATAATATGATACGCTGTCTCTTCAGTCTCACAGCAAAGTTGGCATTTGGAAGGCCTTGCAAATCCTTTTTTCATTAGTCGATCATCTGTTAGGATTCCTTTGTGACAGAGTGCCCAGCAAAATAAATCCACTTTCGGAATTGATTTGTGAGACCACAATACTTTCCATGTTGCAAGATCGGGAGGGACGTGTGGTCTTTCCCTCAGTTTGATATAGCCCTGCGCTGCTGTGTATGAGCCAGACTTTACACCCCAGCCCCTGTGATCAGCTTTCCTTACGTTCAACGGTGTTTTACCATTTAATAGCTCAAGTAGTGAGTCACGTTCTTTGACTAGCGTGGAAGGGATAATGGGCAGGTTCCAACCTTGCCATTCACTGCTGTGCTAGCTCGAGATGTCCCAAAGTGTTATCAACCCTGCATTGGTTAAACAGTAATGCATCGATTGGAGCGAGGCCACTTCAGCAATTGGAGGATGGTTCATGATTCGATCTGTCCAAATGTTTATGCTTTTTCCGTTACCAGGTATCCAGTACGAGTGCTCTTTGATTAGGGAGGCAGATTTGGCATAAAACTTGAGAAGATTCGAGCTACTAATGGAGATGGGGTTGTCTAGGCATCTTTTCCTTGAACCTGTAAAATATTTTTTCCACATTGCTATTTTCGCCCAACCTGGATGAGGAGCTATCATTTTCCAAAATATCTTGGCTCCCATCGCCAAATTTTGGTTGATCAGCTCTTTAAAGTTCAGTCCGCCTTCCATGATAGGCTTGCATACTTTGTCCCAGCTAACCAGAGGAATTTTCCTTTCATTTTGGTTGCCCCCTTTCCAAAAGAAATTGTGAATTAATGCCTCCATCTTCTTAAGAATGCCAGCAGGAGCTAAAATTATAGAGAATTGGAAAATGGGGAGGCTACAAAGGACAGGTTTTATGAGAACTGATTTGCCAGCCAGATTTAACCAAAAAAAGCCCCAGGCCTGAATTTTGGCCTTGAATTTGTCAATTAAAGGGCTCCAGTCTTTGCTGAAGGCTAGTCTCTGAAAAATGGGCAGGCCTAGATATTTAAAGGAGGACCAATTTGAGGAGGCATCGAAACCCAAGATTCTAGATATGGCAGCAAGGCCACTGGCTGAGATATTCCAGCAGTAGATCTGACATTTCCCATAGTTGAGAGAGCTTCCTGTAGCTTCACAAAAGTCATCCAACACTTCCTTGAATTTTGAGGCTGAGAGAACAGTGGCTACCCCAAGCAAGAGAGTATCGTCGGCAAATAGAGCATGATTTACATTTTTTACTCCTCGAGCAATGTTGAGACCCAAAATCTCTTGCTCTGCCAGCTTCTGATCCAAATAAAAACTAAGAACAGTGGCTTGAAGAACGAATAGAAGCGGGGAGTGGGGGCAACCCTGCCTTAACCCTCTCGACGCTTTGAAAAAATCTGTCGCTCTCCCATTTACCAGGGGAGCAATCCATGGTTCTGAAATACAAGCTTTTATCCAATTTATGAAATTCGACCCAAACCCAAACTTGTACATAACTTCCCACATAAAACTATGTCTAACACGATCAAAAGCATTAGCCAAGTCAAGTTTTACCACCATACCTTTTTCTTTGCACATTTGACTTGAATGGATCGCCTCTTTGGACGAGGATGAAGTTGCCCACGATCTGTCTCCCTTGAACAAAGCCCCTTTGATTTTCCAGGATAATAGAAGGGAGGAGTCCTTTTAATCTACTGGCGATCACTTTGGTGATGATTTTGTAACCAATGTTACAAAGAGAGATGGGACAAAATTTGTTGAAGGCAGTAGCACCTTTTTCCTTGGGAATAAGGGAAAGGAAGGCAGAGTTAGTGTTGCCCTCTATTTTTCTGACAATTTTGGGACTTTAAAATCATTTTGTGCAGATCCTTTTCCACTATCTGCCAACATGTTTGGAGAAACCTTGCAGTAAAACCATCTGGCCCGGGGGCTTTGTCGGGCTCCATGTCGAATAGGGCAGTCTTTATCTCTTTGCTGGTAATTTTTGCTTCCAGCTGTTGATTCATTCTATTAGTGATCTTCAAAGGAACCACCTCCAAAAATTTAGAATTTGGATCCGTCTCACCATCTTCAGTATAAATACTTTTGAAGTGAGTGGAGGTTGCTCTCTTGATGCTCATAATATCCTTATGAGAGGTGGCTCCTTCCTTAATTTCTGCAATGGAATTAAAGCATTTCCTTGCTTGAGCTTGTTTATTGAAGAAGGAGGAATTCTGATCTCCTGCTTTAAGGCATAAGCTACGGGACTTTTGTCTCCAGTATTCCTCTTCCAGAAGGCAAGTCTTATGATAATTTTTTTGGAGAACTGCCTCCTTGTCTAAAACCTCTCTTGTGATTTCTGATTCTTCGATTTGGATATGGTGTTGCTCAAGGCTTTCTTGTGCCAACTTCCTCTCCTTTGTTGGGTGCGGAGAGAGATTTGGCCCATACCTTCAATGTGGTTTTTAATCTTCTGAGTTTTTCCTCCCATATGAAAAAGGGAGAGCCCTTCACCGACATCCTCCAGCATTCTTCAACCATATTCAAGAAATCGGGATGCTTGACCCACAAAGGGCTGAATCTGAAGGGAATGGGGCCAAGGTCATGATGGGCAACAATCTCCAACATTATAGGTTTGTGGTCAGACACGCTGCAAGAGAGAATCTGCATTCTTGCCTCCAGTCCTAATAGGAGAAATGAGCTCTGAACCAAAAACCTATCTAACCTTGCAGCAATATGCCTAGGATCAATTCTTTTATTAGACCAAGTAAACTTATTGTTTGAGGGAGAGATGTCGAGCATATCCTAGTCTTGCATTAGGTCCTCCACCCATTCCCTTGCCGGATCCTTGACCGTGCTGCCTCCTTGCTTTTCCTTCGCATGCAATGTAAGGTTAAGATCTCTAGCAACAATTACATTTTCCAGATTTTCTGATTCCGATAGGGTCATGATGGAATCCCAACATGCCTTTTTCTCCCCTGCATTTACCGGTACATAGACGTTGAAGAGGAAAGTTACCTCCAAAGTGTCCACATGTTAAAGTTTCAAATACAACCAATGCATGTTTAGGATCTCTTTAATCTTTACAAACTTGGATTTGTTCCAAAGGGATCCTAATCCCTCGGAGGCTCCCCGAGCGGAGATGGCCTGTCCCCTGCCTTTATTCCAAATTTTCTTGCCTGTTTGGAGAAACTCTATGTCCTCCATTTTTGTCTCCTGGACTAATAGAATGTCTGGGGCTTTTGTTCTCAATAGACTTCTCATAGCTTCTTCTTTCACCTTTCTCCCCATTCCTCTACAGTTCCAGGAGATGACCTTCATCATTTACCTTTTTGTGAGTGATGAGCTCCCTTGGAGCTCTGCGTCTGATTTCTAGTTACCTTAGGAGTTTTAGCCAAGAGCTTCCCCAGAGTGGGCTGACTTCCCTGAAGCTTATCTTTATAGTTTTCTGTTCTCTTTTTTTCACGAGCGGACTTTCGCCCTCTTGTTGATCTTCTTGCTGAAGTTTGTGATTCTCCTATTTCCCCTTCCTTTATTCGAGAAGCCTCTAGAAAAATGGCCATAGATGTGGCATTTACGACACTTGAATGGAAGCTGCTCATAGTCTAGCTTCTGCAAATGGGTCCAGCTACCCACTTGATTTTTATTGTCTCCGGGAGTCCTACCTCTAGATTGACCTCAACGCAGATCCGTGCACAATCATATTGGTCCTTGTTATTTGCTCTATTAATGACTTTACCTAGAGTATTTCCTATATGTTTCAGAGAGTCCCAGTTCCAGCAATGAATCGGTAGATTTGGGAGCCGTACCCACACCGGGACAGCCGTGGGAACATCAACCGCAGGATCGAAGTCCGACGTCCATTTATTGAGGTATAGGCCCTGAGGTCCCATGAAGTAGGGGCCATTCCTGAAGATCAAATCTTTATCCTCCTTTGAGTTGAACTCGAATAGGAAATAGCCTCTTCCCAGGAAGTAAGAGGTTACACTTGTTCTTGATCAACGACACCTAGTTCTTGACAACCCACTTTTCTATTGAGGCGGGAGAGGGCCAAAGGCATGTAAACTGACCCACAAGAGCCCGATCCGCCAGAGATAGAGCAACCTGGATTGGTCCCTCAAGGGGGAGGGAGACCTTAGGAATATCGTCTAGCTTTTTGACAAACTTGGCGATTTCAGGTTTTTTCTTCTTCGGCAAAGAAGCAAGCAGCATGTTGAACGCCGATTCCGCTGAGGGAGGAGGAGTGGCGGTGCACTGACCCTGTGCGTCCATGGTGGCGAGGGGCCCTGGCAGGGCTTGATCCTAAGGGGGATGGCTGCACTCTTGCTACGCAGTGCGCAGTCATGCAACAACCGCGCTCCTGTGCAGACCTAGCGCACAACAAATTTTATTATTATTATTATTACAAATATTTTATGTTAATTATTCACAGTTATTATTATTTTGTGGTTGGAGAGTGAGAATGATTAAAACTATTTATAATAAGAATTTATAAATTCATCATTTACATTAATTATTTAATTGTTATTTTAATTTTTGGGAAGGTTTTTCTGTATATTTTTCCATCTATAAGTTAGACTTGTATATAGTTTTGGACGTTTCCCAAATGCAACACAATTTTTCGCATATTAAACATTTGATTGACAACATATTCTCAAATAATATAATATTTACTAACATTATTATTATTATTATTATTATTACAAATAATTTATGTTAATTATTCACAATTATTGCTATTATTTTGTGGTTCGAGAGTGAGAATGATTAAAACTATTTATAATAAGAATTTATAAATTCATATTTAATAATTGAGTGACTTATTTACATTAATTATTTAATTGTTATTTTAATTTTTGGGAAGGGTTTTTTTTTTTTTTGTGTTTATATTTTTTTGTCTAATTTACTTAGAATCCAACAACAATTTTTTGGAATCACAAATTTGAATTGAAAACTCTTCACTATCCAATAATGTAAGATTTAGCAGAAAAAAAAATAAAATTTAACAGACAAAGCCTAAATGTGAATAAGCAATTAGTGGTTGGAATCCAGAATGTCAGTGTGTAATACCAACCAATTACCAAATCATCTTACCAAATCATCCTATCACAAATAAAAGGAAAACAAATTATTATTTTATAATTTAATAAAGGAATTAGTTAAAAACTGATTAACTTAAATTCAATAATAAAAGTCAATTAATTCACCCTGATTTAAATAAAAAATTATCACTGCCACATCACATGGCAGCCAGGCTGAGGGAAGGCAATCCCTACGAAGGCAAAGGCATTAAAAAGAAGCATTTGTCTTTGGTCAAAAACATGAAATCCGGACCATTAACCCCGAGTTAAAATAGAATTGTGCTTTGATGTGAGGTGGGTAGAGGGCCTTTGACGTATTTCTCAACACTGGTCCTCTTCTTTCTACTATTATTGCTTCCCGTGCTTCTATTCTCACCCAATTGGAGGTGGAGGCAACTTTAATTCTTTACGGGATTCGATCTCTGTACATCTGAATGGCCCTGCATACTGCAAACGCTTTCATCTAATTCTCAGGGATCAATGCACTTGTGACCATTTTTTGCATTCTCTGCCACCAATTTTTACGGCAGGAGGTTTTCAATTCCATTGATTGATTGATTTTATGATGATGGTGGAAAGAGGAGGAAGCAGCTTTGATCAGGAACATGGGGAAAACAGAAAACGTCGCCCATCACGCGCGTGCACTGCGCGGACTCCAGCCCGGCTAGCGCCGCTCGCCCCAGCCATCGAGCGCTCTGCTCCCCGTAGGAACAGCAGTGGCAATGAAGACCGAGATTTCGTCACCGTTTTAACGACTCCTCCTCCTCCTACCCAGAAGCGCCGATGGCTCCTTCGAAACATGTGGGAGTTGGCTTCTATTCTCAGCTTCTTTCACGTGAGTTTTCCACCCTAATGGAAATCTTTAACATTTTATTTTACTTGCATTTGCTTGTCCCACGTTTGAATCGTCTTACTTGCTCGCCTAGTATTCATCTACACAGACCCTAATAAGCTAATGGTGGCTGTGCACAATGAGCTGCAACCTCACCCACCTTTTCTTCTCAATTCCTTTGTTTGAATTAGGCATTTTAAAGCAAATACTCAGTTACCTCGGGGCTTTTTTATTTTATTTTTTATTTTCGAAGTTTTTTTATAAGTCCAGGGAAGCATTGGGCTTGGAACTAGCTCAAATAAATCAGGCAGGGTAAAACATCGAAGGTTTTTTGAACACAAGGACTTTTAGTTGCTTAAGTTGTCCGTTAAGTTGTTGTCATTACATGGATATTCTTCCATCAAATAGAACTCACATGTCATCATTATATGGATATTCTTCCGCCAAATAGAACTTGCATTTTTACAAAGTTAAAACAAGCCATATGAGTATTCGTGATCACTTAAACTCCCACATTATAAGGTATTGGTTATTAATTTTTTTAATATTTGCACTTTCAAGGAGTATATCATTGAAGATAAGAATTATTAGTAAGCTCAACTGTAACGATAAGAATATTTTCCTGATAAAATTATTAAAAATTGGAATGGGGTTATAATTATTTATTTGGGTTTTCAGACAAATTGAATTTTATTATTGCTCTGACATTTTCTTATTATTTTATTTAAAAATATCATAATTCAGTTGTTAATCAATTGGATTATCTCAGTTGGTTGAGCCAAATGACTTTTATTTTTCCTGCCCAAATTCAAAACCTCACTAATGACATGATAAAATATAATGCCTTGACACTAATGACATGATAAAATATAATGCCTTGATAAATATTGTTGTAATGACTTTGTGCTTAAACATTGTGAACTCTTGAATGAGTATAGAATAGCCTATTACCAACAATCTCACTCTAACTTTTAGCTTTTAGGTTAAAAAAGAAACTATTTTTTTTTCTAAAAAATCATAATTCAATTATCAATTGAAAGTAACCATCATTTATTACCATAAATGTAATAAATGATTAGAAATAACCATTTATTACCATATGTGATTATGGGTTAACTCATTCTTATTTACCAAAAAAAAAAAAAAAACTATGCAATCCAAAATAACCCATTGATAAGATAGACTTTTATTTCTATTGGATCCCTCTGCTCCTAAATCATTAATACCAGTTAAACATAATATTAAATCTTTCTTTAAAATCACCTCAAAGCAGTAGGGATTCCTATTTTTAAAGAAAGATTAATATAGAATCTTTCTTTATAAAAGCCACATTCCATATGATTATCATTAATACCAGTTAAACATAATATTAAATCTTTCTTTAAAATCACCTCAAAGCAGTAGGGATTTCCTATTTTTAAAGAAAGATTTAATATAGAATCTTTCTTTATAAAAGCCACATTCCATATGATTATCATTGAGACTGCCTGACTAGCTCCAGTAAGGCCATATACATTTCAACAACACCTAATCTATTTTTTTATATTTCTTTAAAATTTTTAATGGTTTCTTTATATTGATTGAGTATTGACTATCATGTTTTGTTTACTGTAAGGCATACATTTATGTGTGTCATATTACTTGGCAACTTTCTTGACCCTTTCTCATTTAAAGACTGCAGGTCTTTCGACCAATTTTGAACATAAAAGTGGAGTTTACAGCGGAGGAGTTGGAAACTGCACTAATCACGCCAAACAACATGCTGGGCGATATACACATACCGCTACTGAAGGTGTGTGACTAATATCTTGACATTTTGACATTGATTTTTCGCTGAAACCTTTGAATTTTAGAAAAACTTTTTTGACCGCCACTGAAACTGACCTAGCTACAGACCCAGTAATTAGCTCAAACTGAAATGTTGGTTCACCAGGGTCCCATCTCAGCACTTCATATCTATTTGTTGGGTATGCCTAGTTAGTTATCAATTGCTCTATTGGGGAAAAGGTCATCAATTTCTCTAAAGGCGTCAAGTCAAAAGATGAAGCTCTTAAGCATTACAAGGATTGCAGGGGAAAAACAGAGACGGCAGATAAAATAATCAAAGAACAGTCTCTTCCACAAATAACATTTTTATTCAACGCATCCTTGTTTTATTCTATGACAAAAGATTACATCTCACCCCATTTAGATAATGACTTATCATTTGCCATCAAATTTTTGATACTATCTACATGCCCATTGCCAAGGTACATCTTTAATAATAACAAATAAGCAAAACCCATTTAGGAAACATATGCTCCTGCAACAAGCCTACCAAGCTTGTGAAAGTTTTGAACCTCCTGGTTCAGTCTTCAAGATAAAACATATTCTGCCAGCAAAATTCCTCTGGCAATTCCGATGCAATTTTCCTGAGTGCAGTCTCAGTTATCCATGCAGCATCAGCTATCAGCATGTTCTTCCATGTGACTAGGTATCATTCTTTGATCCTCAACCTGATGGTAATGCGGTAACATTGATCTCTAGAATTCTCTAGATTGTATCAAATGGCTTTTAGGCAAGCCCTTAACCCAACTTGGAAGCTTTATTGTTGCCACATTGTCAGATTGATCCATTCTCCTCCTCCTATAGATCATAAAGGTTGGCAAATATTAAAAATTAAATTCTTTTGTCAGATAGAAAAGATCATCACCAAATTTCCTCAAAATTCAACAAGGGCAAAAGTTATTTTTTAATGTATTATATTGGCCTTACGGAATCTGTTTTTGTTTTGTAAAAACACCATTGATATATCACCAATTTGATACCGTTTTTCTCTTTTCTCTATTTTAGCTCCAACCTTGTAGACCTCATTATGCTATTCATTATTTTGTATGACTGGCTTGAAGAACTCCATTATCCCTTATCCGAATTTTTCAGTATCAGCAGACAAACGAGCATCTAAAGGCATAGATCTCAATTCTGCTAGACCATTGGGAGACTACCCATTTGCTATCGTCAAAGTTGAATAACCAATGGTATGACTGCCTAACTGTTAAGATAAAACTTAACTTGAGGTGGTAACATGTTTTATTGTCTCACTCAATTCTATACTGGACAACACAATGAATGCTCCAGAGTGAGATTAGCTATTTCAGTCTGTTCATCTGTTTGAGGATGATACACAACCAAATTGAAGCTTCGTTCCTGACATTGTCCAAAATGTTGGCGAAAAATTGTTCAGGAATTTGTTATACCTTATAGAGGCAGTCCATGTAATCAAAGCATTTCTTTAAAGGAAATCCTCGCAATATGTGGTGGAACAACATGTTTTTTCCAATTCTATAAAATGCACCCATTTAGAAAAGCAATAGACAGTAATGAATATAGTATGTGCCCCTTTCAGTATTGGTAAACCCAACGAAGTCCTTACTTCTGTGTTGGCATGGTTTTTCTACTATTATCAAGGATGGTATTTACTAATATTTTGTTGCTGACCCTTAGCAGGTTGACAAATGTAACAACTGTCCATACACTTAGCCACCTCTTTAAGTATGTTTGGCAAATAATAATGTTCTTCCGATTGTTTGAGGGTTTTATGATTTCACTCAAAATGTCCACTAACTTCTAGTGTAAGTGTTTTCCGCATGGACCCTTTAGGAATGCAAAGTTGTTTGGTGAAATGAAATTCTTTCTTAAACCATATGGTCCAAAGAGCTACTTCTATCGCCTGTATGTCTTTTGCAAGACCTATAAGCTTCTCCAAGTTATGGAGCATCCTAAATTCTTAATAAGGCTGTTCGAATTGCTCAAAACGCAACAGTTGATTTTTGTTTGGTCATATTCATTATTTTGTGCTTTGTTGATGCACTCTGCATCTGCAACCACATTTACTTTATCTCCCTTTGCTTGCTCACAAAAGTAAAACATAATATATATATATATATATATATATACCGTTTGGCATTGCAAGCATTAATCAATCTGGACATTACATATACTTCAAAGCTTGGTGATCTATATATGGTACAAATTCATAGTTATAAAATAATGCCTGCAATGATATAGTGTAATATTCCTTTTTAATGAAATTAAATAAACACAGCAAATGGTACAGCGATGGAATGACTCATAAGCAAACATTCACAGCACATAAAATAATAGGACTGCTCATGCACAGACATACGTTAAACAGCGAAAATCTGAGCCATTTTATTATGCTGGGAATTATCAGAGATTACAATAGATGCCCCGATGATAGTGCTCAACTGGCGCGGGCAAGATAAAAAGACTTCCTCGGAAAACAAAGGGGTACAGCAGTTTTACGGTTGCATTTAAGCGGCTGGGAATAACTGCCGAGTGCTGCCAATATGCTACGGCTGGAAAAGGGAACCATTGAGCGACTCCCAACACTGGTCAGGCCCTCAACAGGCACGGACTGTCTCTGCTTCAAACTCCAGACCCGAAACCTCCAAAATGATAACGACTCTGTGCATACACGCGATGAACTGCGGTCTTTTCACTCAGACGGCGCTGCCACTCCTGACGCAGCGCTGCAACAAGTTTGCAACAAGCTCTAGACCCAATCCTTTTGACCAAACGATGGTAGGACTGCCTCACCCGAGCAGGCACTTGAAGTCCCCCGGGGCTGAGGTTGAGATCTCCGCTCGGAGACACTCGGCGCACTAAACAGTGCTGCAGACCTGCTAAACAGCCGGCGTGCTCAAGTCTTAGCGACCAGTTTCAATTTCATAAACATCAATAATAATCCCAAAACATGGTGGCTCCCTTCCTTTTGTATGCGGCCTTCGTCACGAGCCCTTGACTTCCGCTTTCCCGCGCAGCCCCTCTCGGCCCCACGCTGCCAACTCCGCCGCATACCTACCTTCCCGCGCTTGGACGAGTCACGGCCCGCTCACTGTTATTTCCCTTTAACCATAGGCGGCAAAATCTGTCTGAATTAATATTCCAATTAGCTTTCACGGGGCTGCTGGCGTCCTCCCCGGCAAAATGTTGCTTGCCCTCAAGCAACTGCCTGAACATCTCTCCACCGATACTGCAAAATGTGCCTAGGTCCCAGATGCGCCACTGAATCTTTTCGGACCTCTGCACCACCCTGACATGAAGGGATCTCTCAATGCCAGGATCCCAAACCGATCTCTCATGGTTCCAGCCAACCAACAATCCTCCCGAATCCCATTGCCACCATGGCCAATAATAGCCCAAGTCCCATGGCTCGGACTGCTCACTGCCTCTTGCTATGACTGAAGTCCATGACTCCTGCTGTGATGTAGCTGTCACTGTGTAAGTTGTCCCATCGACCGTGTACCAACTCATCACCTCTCTCCACTCAAGGCATGGAGTCGGAAATATAATGAGGAATATCTCCCTCATGTGGATCCTCCATCTCCAAACAATCATCCGAACCAAATGAGCCACCTCCCAACAAGGCAACTCCTGAAAATCTCCTTCCACCTTAAGCTCCGGTAATGCAGGTGGGCTAAAAATATGAACTTGGCAAGCATCATAGCTCGCCCCATGCTGTCCTTCCCTCCACTCATGACAAGTGTAGAGTGTATGCAGATCCTGGGCTGCAAAATCATTGCCCTCCAGTGGCAAAGTGAAGGACAGTCCTCCAAAGAAGGTTCCTCCAACAATGAAGAACAAGCTGGCCCAAAATAATCCATCCCTGAAGAATAGGACATGGCCATCATGGAACATCCAAATGAGAGGTTTGCTGAAAGTTTTACATGATGATACATGATGCAAACAATCTCTCACAAAGATACAACGCAGTCTCATCCACTGCAACTTCAGAAAATTACATGGCAAGCAATGCCCATGATTCATCACATCTACTAAAGGATAGTAAATGGCTGAATGTAGCAACAATAATACATGATCAAGTTTTTGCCCATGGCTGTACAATGGATGAATATCTATCTTATGGCCCACCTCAAACGAGAACAAACATTTAGCTGTGGTGGCCATATTTCCTCTCATGCTCTCATTAGAACATGTAGTGCAGAAATTGTGAGAATTTTTCCCACTCACGGACACATCCCACTCATGTGTCTCCCTCATAATCAAGCCTCCTATACAAATCTGATCTATATCAGCAAATGAAGACATGAGCAGCAGCAAAATGAAGGAAATGTTGAAGGTTACAAGTGATGAAGAGGGGTACCAACAACTTCCCCAACAAGTACAGCGCAGTTTTATAAGTTGCTGCTTGATGAAAATACAAGGCAAAATGTTAATCATACATGTCTTTATATGACACCTGCTATAGTGCAACAACTGAACATACATGTGGTGATAAAACATTTGCCCAAGGCCACAAAAGAGATGGCTGCCTCCATCATGTAGATTGGCCCAATAAAACTCATGGAGCAATATGACAAGCTTGCCCTCTTGTGAAGCAATGCACTGCATAAGAATGGTAAGAGTGTGAAAATCAATGAATGTATAAACAAACTCCTCACCATATGCTGGAAGTAAGATGGTGCATGGATCCATGAATGAGTCCTCCATAATGTGTCGGCATGCTATGAAGAAGACTGAACCTGGTGCTGCAAGAAGATAATCCTCCTTATGCTTGGAAACCCAAGTCAAGAAGAATATGCCATATATGCCTCTATCATCATTACCTCCTCTTTGTTCATCCAGTGCAACAAATACGAAGTGATCCCGGGACCTATGGGTTATAGATCCACCATAACTCTTTTGGGCACACTTCATCCATAAATCTCTGCTCCAAGGTGACAACGCGGTGAGCTCATGCAAATAAGCTCCTATCAATACAAAGCTCTGTTCTTTGACATGCTCCTTGTCAAAGACTCCTCCGATAATGCTGCAACAAATATGGAATACTCCCCAAGATAGAAGAGCTCCCAAATCATCAAAGACCGAAGAGATAATGCCATCTCCTCTTCCTGCAACATCATGTAAAGTGTGAGAGAAAGTCTGCTCTTGCTCTCCCAGAAATAAGCGAAGCAACAAGACATTTTGTTGCCTCCCCATACTTCCATCATACAACTCATGTGATGAAGACATAATGAATGATATGAGTAACACATCAATACCATGCATCCATACTCTATGCTGCTCAATGATGCAAGTATCCAGCCATCTTTTCTCCACCCTCCTACCCTTGGGAAGAGTGTTTGTCAAGTGATGGCCAAACCAGCGCAGCCAAGCCCCCTGCTGCCCGGTATCATAGTTCTGCAAGTGATGGCCAAAATCCTTCAAGAGTAACCAACGCAGCCAAGCCTCCTGCTGCCCGGTATCATATATCTGCAAGTAACCTCCTGGCTCCTTGCTCATCCTGGTACTCCTCCCATGAGGGCTACCATCCTCCCAAATCAAATTCTTTGCTTTGCACTTCATGGGACTTTGACATGTAAGCTTCTCGAGGATCATTGAGACCCTATCAAGGATCAAATAGGTGGTAGGCAAAAACCTCCCATCATGATGTGTATGGCTCAAAGGATGTCGAACATGGGCATGAGAGACGTTATCCATCTTAAGATGCCCTTCATCTTCTATCTGCCCTTGTGAGAAAGGAAGAAAAGCATTGCATCCCATAGTGTGTTGAGGTGCATCTCCAATGACATCTCTCCTTGAGACCTCCCTTTCATCAATAGCCTTCCAAAACCAATGAGGTCTTGGATCTGGAAGTAGAAGTTCCTCTTTGAGCTGAGAGGAGCTCATTGAGAAAGTGTTATCTTGAAGGGAGAAAGGGTTTCTTACTCCAAGATGTCTACCATCAATCTTCAAGGCTTCAAACCCCAACCTCCAATATGATGCACAATCCAACAATGGCTCACGAGAGTGATGGTTTGATTCCTTCTTGAGTGTTTCCATGTTGCACAGTGCAGTGCAACCAAGCTGCTCTATAGTAGCAATGAGAATTGACCCTTGGCCATGCAAAAGTAAATCTCCACATTGATCAAAAGAGTTTGCTGCAACAATGGAATGTGGAAATCTTTTCATACCTTGATGTGCATTTGGAACTTCTTGCAGGGTTGCAAGAGTCCCTTCCTCAAAAGTGTTAGCTGCCCCCATTGTTGATGCATGTGGCTGCTCCTCCATGAGTGTGACAGCGTTATCACAAGCCTCCTTAAGAGGGGGTGTGATCTTTTCTTTCTCTGCTCTTTCTCCATCAAAGGTTTGGATCAACCTTTGAGTGAACTCTGCAAAAGTATTCACCCTTGCATGGCTCAAGTGGCTGCACCACCAATCATAGGCTTCACCCACCAAGTGCAGCGCTGAGATTTCAACAGCCTCTTTCCCTGCTATAGGATGTAGTAGGAAAAATGCCTCCAGCTTTCTCACCCAAGCTCTCGCATCAGATGACCCATCAAAGGTAGACAACATAAATCTATTGCCTTTGATTTCCTTTCTGCTACATGGTCCCTTCTCTTCCTTCAGCTGGATGAAGTGAGGGAAATCTAGAGTCTCCCTGAAGGCTCTGGGTTGAGATCTATACTCAACAAGGTAATCACTGAGAATCTGATGATCCAAGTGTCTTCCATGCTCAGTATCTTCTGCTTGATGAGAGTAGGAAGTGCCTGGTACTTCCTCTTCTTTTTCTTCAACCTTCTTGACCTCCTCAATGGTGGATTCATTCCCTCTGGATCTGAAAATAGATGAGAATAAACTCTCCTTTTTCACCACTCCGGTCTTCTTGGGCTTAGACTCACAGGGACTAGTGGATCCCTCATGCATGGGAAGAGGTGATTTCCCAATGGTACGCTGCAAATCTGAACTCTGCGTGGTAGAAAACCCACTGTTCCTTTCATTGTACCTTCCTCCTTCATCCTGCCTGAGCTGACAGTAATCTTTGAAGGGCAAAGCTGCTTTGAAGTCTTCCCCCATGGACTGCCATTTACGGAAATAATCTCCAAAGGGTAAATGATCTTGCTGCCTTTCTTCCTTACTCTGCACTGGAGGTAAGAATGTAGGCATTGTGATGATGTCCACAGGCTGAGCCAGAACCATGCTCTAATACCACTGTAATATTCCTGTTTAAGGAAATTAAATAAACACAGCAAATGGTACCGCGAAGGAATGACTCATAAGTAAACATTCGAATATACATAAAATAATAGGACTGCTCATGCACAGACATACATTAAACAACGAAAATCTGAGCCATTTTATTATGCCGGGAATTATCGTAGATTACAATGATGCCCTCGATGATGGCGCTTAACCGGCGCGGCAAGATAAAAAGACTTTTTCGGAAAACAAAGGGGTATTGTGTTAGGCCACGGTTGCGTTCAAGTGGCCGGGAACAACCGCCGAGTGCCGCCAATATGCTACGGCTGAAAAGGATCCACTTGAGCGACTCCCGACACTCGGTCGTGCCCCTCAACAGCACGATCGTCTTCCCGCTTCAAACTCCAGACCCGAAACCTCCAAAATGATAACGACTCTGTGCATACACGCGATGAACTGCGGTCTTTTCACTCAGACGGCGCTGCCACTCCTGACGCAGCTCTGCAACAAGTTTGCAACAAGCTCTAGACCCAATCCTTCTGACCAAACGATGGTAGCACTGCCTCACCCGAGCAGGCACTCGAAGTTTCCCGGGGCTGAGGTTGAGATTGCCTCACCCGAGCAGGCACTCGAAGTCCCCCGGGGCTGAGGTTGAGATCTCCGCTCGGAGACACTCGGCGCACTAAACAGTGCTGCAGACCTGCTAAACAGCCGGCGTGCTCAAGTCTTGGCGACCAATTTCAATATCATAAACATCCATAATAATCCCAAAACATGGTGGCTCCCTTCCTTTTGTATGCGGCCTTCGTCAGGAGCCCTTGACTTCCGCTTTCCCGCGCAGCCCCTCTCGGCCCCACACTGCCAACTCTGCCGCATACCTACCTTCCCGCGCTTGGACGAGTCACGGCCCGCTCACTGTTATTTCCCTTTAACCATAGGTGGCAAAATCTGTCTGAATTAATATTCCAATTAGCTTTTGCTAATTTGGGAATATTACATATAGTTGCATGATTGCATATATTTCCTGAGCATAATGTTAAAATTTCAGCACATGGTAAGTAGACCTGCAAAGTGCAAATCCTAGAAAGCTGGGAACTGAATAGAAGCTCGAAGGTGCTGTTTGTATGCTAGATCTACAAACACAGCTAACTGAAAAGTATGAACAGAAAACAATAGAAGTTTGCAGTACTTGAAATCACATCTGTTTATTACTTCAAAACAGAAAACAGAAACTCACTTGCTTTCATGGCTACATCCTTGCCAACACATATATAGGTAGAGAATGAAGAAGCCTCTAGAAAACAGAAAACATTAGAAATTTGAAAACCTCAAAATCACATCTATTTATTAACTCAAAAAAGAAACTAACATTGCATTCTCACATTGTGTTAATTTCTAAATTCCAGATCTGATCTTAATTCCTATTTATTTTTATAACCCAGAAAGTATATGTGCAATTATTGAATATAAAATACACTGGAATTTTTAACTCAGAAAGTTTAGACATCAGAAGTAAAATATGGGAAATCAATCACACAAAATTGTCCTCCAACTGATCTTTACTTTCATTTCTCTGAATAGTGAGGCTCCCTTACTGGGAAATTGGCCCATAGAGAAATTCACAGAAATTATTACGGCAGATAAAGTTGGCAAATCTGCCCTTGAGAAATCCTATCTGCACCACTGAAGCACTGTACCATCCTTGTACAGCCTCATTTTCACACATGCGTCCTGCGGAAGTCACCCTTGCATGGCACATGTGGCCCAAATACTAAACCTGCATGGCACATGTGAGCTCAGCTCTCCTTCCGTGTCCCCTTGCAAAACTTGTGCTTAAAAATTCGTCTGGCCTCCTTGCTGAAGAGCCTCTACTCAATCTCCTTCTCCAAAATTTTCCTCTCACTCTTGCACACTTCTTTTCTCTTCAGCCCTTGAGAAAATCTCACTCTCAATATGTGTCAATTATTGTATTCTTCTCCTCTCCTTAGGATCGCTTTTATAATTTCTCCTTGAACTAAATCCCTAACCCTAATTTCCAAAGTGATGGATGGCTAAGATTAAGTCCTAACTCACTTCAGATCAAATGGAAGTATTCCTGGCGACTAGAGCAAAAGTCTCCTCAATGTCCACTCCCTCTTTTTGAGAGAACCATCTCGCCTCAAACCTTGCTTTGTACTTCTCTATATTTCCTCCGTCGCATGCTTGATCTTTTAAAGATCCCCCTGAAGCTCACCATCAATTTCTCCTCTGGCCTCATAACTATGCCCCACACATCATTCTTCATGATGGAGTGATACTTATTCATCATGGCATCCCTCCAAACTCAATGGTCTGCGGCTTCCTCAAAACTGGTAGGCTCGGAATCATGAGAGCTAAATAACTGGGAAATCGCCTCGATAGTCTACTCTCCCTGGATGTGCTCCTAGGAGCCTCCATATGCTCTTGAGCCACAATGTCTGCTCTAGCCATCCAGGACTCCTAACAGAACTGGAAGGAGCGTCCAATTCTTCCTCTTGACTTGAAGATTGAGTCCTGGCTGTGGGTGGCGATGAAATTTTCTCAATCTCCGACTTCACTCCAAAGAATGCTTCTTTTGGAATCTTGTCCCCCAAGACTTTATGAGGATTCCTGTTTTGAACATACATTGCCATATTGCATGCCTTCGCCCAAAGGAACATGGGCAAATCTTGGTCACGGATCATTGCCTTGGTAGTTCCAACTATGGCTTGATTCTTCCTTTCAACAACTCTGTTTCGCTGTGGATTGTATGGCGCCGTCAACTTCCTCTTGATCCTCGCTTCCTTGCAAAAATATTTGAAGTCATTGGAGGTGTACTTAGTACTTACCCCCATTATCTCCTTTAGATTCTCATCATTTTTCTTGTGTAATTCTCCACAAGAGCCTTAAACTCTCAAAATCAACTAAAGACCTCACCCTTGGTCCTCATGAAGAAAATCCATGTCCTCTTAGAGAAATCATCGATGAAGGTCACATAGTAACTAGAATTCCTCATTGATGTTACTGACATCGGACCACACATGTTTGTATACACAAGATACAAGATCCCCTTGGATTTGCTCTTTTTGTTTGGAAAAACAACCTTGGCATAATTTCTAAGAACACATCCCTTACACACTCCTTGCTACTCCATCTTGAACTCTGGAAGACTAGTGACAATTTCCCTCACTATGGGCAATGCTTTATATGCAAGTGACCCATCGTCTTGTGCCAAAACTTTCACAAGTTGTCATTTTCATCAACTAAGGCTCATATAGGCTGAGCCGCAGCGTGTACATGTTACCCTCTTTGCCTAGGCTGAGCCTTAGCATGTACATGTTACCCTCTTTGCCTCCAATCACTTGGCTTGAGTCAAGGCTAGAATTTCTTGGTCAAAGGAGAACCTATCCATCGTAGAAATAGACAACATAACCCTTGTCCTTCATTGTTGAGACTGAGAGTAAATTCTTTGTTAGTCTATCTTTCACTTTCAGAGGACCTCTTGACTCTAGCTGAAACAAAATGTTGACAATTCTCTCTACGTGTTAAATTTAGATAACAATGGTGTTCTATGCTTGATGCACTTTTACTTCAATCTTTCTTAGGCCCAATACAAAATAGAATTCACATAAACTTGAAAGTAAAATGCTAATAGAACACAATAATAGATCAATAGAAGACAAGCCAAATATAGATCAGATTTACAATTCCTTATGTCTAGCAAAGATATGATATATTGTTGCGTTATAGCGGTCCGTAGGATGCTTCAACCAGCGAAGTCTTTCTCGGTCAGCCAACACTTTCATGTGTCACACCCACAGCCCTCAAAGATAGCTCATCGCAAGTCAACCCAAGAACATCGCAGAAAAGTCAACGCAGGCAACATGAGAAAAATCAATGCTTCAAACTAGGGCTTTGGTCAAAGAACCCAGAATTCCTCGATTTTAGTGCCTAGCTGTACGACCTCCTAAAATCGGAATTTCTACAGAAGATTGAGGTCAAACGACCAAGGGTTGACCACGGTCAACATTGGTCAACGCTGCAGGAGAAAAGCCCTAAACAAATCAGCGCAGAAAACAGAAAGCCCTAAATAGATCAGCGCAGAAAACAACAGCTTCGCTCCACACGTGTGAGGGAAAAAGGCCTCCAAAGGCTATCGAACCAATCAGATCACAATGAGAGAATGTGTTATGAGATGATGAGAAAATGACCTCCAAGTCTCTCCAATTTATATTAATCAATGAGGGTGTGTGACACATCTCTTAGGCATGTGGGATAAATCTGGCGGACCTTGCACACGTGGAAAATAAATTTAAAATCAATGCTCTGCTCATCCGATCAAGATGATCTTTAGATCAATCTTGCACCTCTCCGAAAGAGGAATCCAACAAAAATATGACCATCGTCATATGAGCAGTGCAACATGGAGTTTGGACCTAGTTGCGCAAAATTAACACTCCCTCTCAACTAGGGAGAACTCTATTGGTCCACAAGTGCCATCCATCATGTACCAAACCAAACATCGTGCGTCATCCCGCTGTAGCTTGCTTTGCTAGCTCTTTATTTTAGAACAAAAGGTGAGTCACAAAGACATCACACACAGCTGACCCAAAGTTAGCTTAGAGGTAAAAACCTCTCTCGGACTCAAAAGAGTCTCATACTAACCTGAAGTGAGTTTACTGACTCGAAGTCAGTTTAGAGGATAAAACCTCATCATACTTGATCCCAGATCAAGGTGTTGGACACGTGCCATCCTAGACATAGAGAGTACGATAATCTCTGATGCGTCCATCGGTCTTGCTATGGTCTCTATCCTCATTTCCTACCTCATTGGCCAAATGAGAGGTACTTCCCATGAGTCCGAAACTCCATAGGTAGGATGCGTGCGGGGCACAGATCAGAGAGAGGCGAACCAACTCAACATCATAAGGGTGGGGCAGAAGCACAACAAGGTTTGGCAAGCCTAGCCTCGTATGTGCTTATAGCTCCAAGAAGCTATCCCCAAGCCTCCTGGACCTAGTTGCCCAATATTAACACTACGCCATACTTCTTATTGTTGCATAGTTCCACATGCAGATCTAATTCCTTCTTTGACAAACTGGTGAATACTTCTTGTGATCTCGTCATGTGATCAAAAGCACCATTGTCCATGAACCAAGCGCCCCTGGAAACTGTGTCAGAAAGACAAGATATCGACGATAACTCATTCTCGAATCTCGTAGCAAACTCACTGACTTGAGTGTCTGCAGATGTTGCTATGTGTTGTAACTCACCCTTACCCTTGTTCTTGTTCAGACACTGTGGAGCATAATGCCCCCTCTTGTGGTACACAAAGCATTTCACTTTCTTTAGACCCTTCTTCCTTCCAACTTATGAAGTGTCCTTTCCACTTGTATCCTTCTTGACCTTCCCTTTGCCCTTTCTTGCTTGGCTGGCAAGGGCAAGTTTCTCACCATCACCCTTATGTTGGCCTTTTAGACATTCCTTCCGAATCTTTTCCTAAAAGAAATCAATTCATAGCTTGTCCCAGTAAGGAATATGCCCTTGTGCAATGATACTCTTGATGAAAAGGGCCCATGTCTTGGTGAAGTTGTTCAAGGTTGTTCTTACCATCTCCTCATCTATCACATTCTCTCGAATTGCTACCAACTCATCACATACTTGTATGATCTTGGTGAGATAAGAAGTCATGGTATCTAATCTGGTCATCTTTGTGTTCCTGAGTTTCTCTATCAACACCATCTTCTTATTAGTGTTATCGCTTTGATAAAGCTTCATTAGAGCCTCATGTTACCCACCACTTATGGGTGATATCCCTAGGAGAATTTTTTTTCTCCACGATGGACCTCAGTGGGTAGTGAACAATCCCTTGCAGCCTCTTACTAGCTCGTTGTGCCATTTCTCTGCTACTTGAACCAGCCATGTGGTTCCTCGCCCATCTGTATTGATCGTATGTTTGAAGGTGGGCCTCCCGAAGCCAAAGGTATGTCTTGTCATTTGGTAATTGAGTATTAGGTTTACTTATCATGGATACTTATGGGCATGGATTGATGGGGGGATTCAGCGGAAAGAGTGGACTTAGTCTGTGCTCCTGTTCCCTTGATCTCTTTTGGGTGTTACCTTTGCACTTTAGTCCCGTGGGATCTCCTTTAATGACCATTTGGTTCTAGGGTGGTACTACTTGGGAAACCTCAACTTTGGGTGCGTGGTCCTGCTCCTTTATCTGTACATTTTACTTCCCTTCTACTCATTATACTCCCATTCATCTTTTCTCCCACCTGGGTCCAGATAGCTCCCATGGGTCCACATGGGGTCAACTTCCCTATCCCCTTGCCCCCACCTTGGGTTAGGCCTAGAATGATGCACCAGAGGTTGAAGCAACTAAAAAAGAAAAAGAAAAAGCATAATTGGACACACTTAACAGTTTATTATACCACAAAACGCAAAAGATGGCCGGGACAAAAATAATTAGCACGTGGGCAAAAGCCAAAGCATGAGCTCTGACCCTTACCAATGGCCATCACCTTGGTTCCATAGGCCCTAAATGAGCCTCCTATATCATACAGGAACCCATGATTGTCCCAACCCGCAAAGGGCAATGAACCACCCTATCTTAAAGGGGTAATCATTGTTATATCTGACACATCATGCTCTTACCCTTGAGCCCTGAGCAATTAGTTAAAGAAAATTCATAAAAGGCAAAAGGCACATAAAGAAGGGTGGAAAAATCAAGGCCGGGACACCTCATGTACCATGATTGCTCCCTCTTACAAATTATATACCCTGGTGTGGGCTTCCCCTTATTTGGCTGCCCCTATGCCCCGATATATGGCCTGGGATTGCCTCTCTCGTTCCCTACTCCGTTTCACGTATTTATCACTTGCTACCCCCATTCAAACAATGTACCATGGACCTACTATCGCCTTTAATGGTTGAAACCACTTAATAAGGTACATGGCTAACCCCCTTTAGAGTATGGAGACACTAGAACATGCCAAAGCCCACTATAGAAGGGCATGCCATTGTGAAGTGTCCACTTTGTTATCCATGATTTGTAAGCCCTTTACATGAGTATTGTAATGACTGGTTGTATTGGAGGCCTAGGGGACACATTGGATCTTATGTGGGATTACATATGATTTCCATTTGGGTTTGGTCTTCCTATATAGGATCCTGACCCCTAGAGGGCTACATGGTCACATGTAGGGGGTGCATAGAGAGCCATGGGCCTCAAAAGAAACAGACAACACTCCACGGATCCTCATCAACCTTCAGAGACTACTAGTGTTTCACTTTTGGGATGATGGTGATGTGCTTGGTACACTATGCCCAGCAGGCCCCACAGGAGCCCCCAGGACTTGTACGATGTCATGGCAGCATTCATTCCATCACTAGAGCCCTTGTTGTGGACTTACAGGCATCTCTGATTCATATGGAGACCCATGGGGTCATTTGTGTGCTCCCATACCCACTGGGAGCACCACAGGTCTACTACTTGGAGAACAAGGGGCCACCCTCTTGTCCATCATATTCCAAGGGATTTATTCCTCATTATGGCATTTAAGGATGTTACTAGGCCTCTTGGAGGGCCCTACGATATGTATACATCATTATTTGGCCCTTGTGTGGCTTATTTTTACACCTATGAGCTAAATTGGTGGGTTTGTCACCAATAGGGGTGTTATTTTCACATTATTTTATTATTAGCAGTGTTCCACGGAGTCGCGACTCCCAGGGTCGGGTGCGCGCACCCCTCGCACCCCTCGCACCCCGGACGGGGAGTCTCAAGGGGAAACGTTTCCCCACGCACCCTTTTTGGGGAGTCTTGGGGAGTCGCAGGGGGGTGCGTTTCCCCAGTGTGGGAGTCGCGACTCCCCAAAAAATGAGCTTCTGGGTGTCGGATACGCCCGCGGGTTCAAAAAAGCGTTGTTTTTTTATTATAAAGGGGGGCTTTTGCTCATTGTTTTTCACCAATTGAGGAGGATTTTTCAGGAGAGGGCATCAAGCCTATGGCCCTAGTATTTATATATGATTCATGGTAATGTTAAATTCTTAAAGTAAAAGTGACATTCTCCTTAATTTTCATTTTCATCCTTTTACTTAAATTTTTAACATTACCATGAAATGACTCAGGATGTTTGAGAGTGGTTCCGACCTCATTGGATTTCATATGGAGAAAGTAGAATTTTAGATCTCATTCAAAATCCAACAGACTTATCAGTTTTTCAGGATTTCAGGATTGGGCTATTGCAATGTTTCCATCGAATTTTGTCATGTATTAGGGTATGGAACTCGTATTTAATCAAGAGCACCAATCCATTTGGCAGTGTTCTTATGTAACACATTTTGATTCCGATGACTTAATGAAAAAACTACAATATCTTACTATCTTCAATCTTGTCTTTCTGAGTAAATTTGACGATTGTATCATGTATGGTGTATCAATGTATCATTGTAATTTGTATTATAGTATCAATGATGATGTATGACTCATGAGTATCTAATATCTATGTTTGAATCAATGAATTTTGTATGAATTTGTGCAAAAAATATCTAATTTTTAATATATATATATATATATATATATATATAACGTAACGTATCCCAGAAGTATCCTGTTCCGGGGTCACCGTACCCGTATCCGATACTTCGAATCCCGGTATCCCCGTATCCCCGTATCAGGTGACTTAGATTTTTACTTTTCAGTTGTTGACCTCACACTAATTCCTAACTCTCGACTCTTAACTATTTTTGAGTTTGAAACTTTGAGTTATATAAATTTACTATTTACTATTTAGTGTTCAAAGTTCAAACTTAGTATCTACTATCTACTTCTAGTATGTTTTGCTTTCAATTTCGATTCTAGAATGATGAATGATGAAATTAATTTTTAAATCAATGTACATTGTAGATTGTAGAATGATGAATGATATGGAATCATGGATCAATGTATTTGAAGATTTCATTATTGAATTTATTTATTGAATGATCAATGATTATGGATGAATATTAGAATAATGAGTATGTCATATGAATGATGTATGTATCAAAATGAAAGATGAGGATGGATCAATGTATGTCATTATTCAATTCAATTATGAATTTAAATTTTATCATGTGTAGATCAAATTTCAATTTTCAATGTATTTACTATTGGTATTATTATTATATATATATATATATATATATATATATATAACAATGAATATGAACTTGAATTTTATATATATATATATACCCCGACGACTCCCCGCACCCCCGAAATTTCCCTAAAATTTCAGGGTACTCCCACACGTCCCCCCTGTGCGTCTCCCCGCACCCGCGTCTCCCCGCACCGGAGTCTTGGTGGAACATTGATTATTAGAGCTATTAGGGGCCTTTAGGCTAATTCGAGATCCTTAGGAGCCTATATATTGGTGTTAGCTCCATTCATTTTGGTCATCACATTTTGGATTGGATCTCTCTCATAGAGAATTTCGTACTTTTTCATTGGAGGAGTTTTTTTGGAGATGGATGAATGATGTATGGATTTGGGCTATTTATCTTCTCTTGGAGCTTTGTTATTGCAAACGAGTTGCTGGTTGGATATACTCAATGGCATTGTAAGTGATTCTTGGTGTTATTATTCTTTTTGCTTCATATTAATGATTTATGCTATAACTAGGGCTAGTTGTTGCATGAATATAATGTGGAATTGAGCATGTTCTGGCAAATTTTAATGTATGGGCCAATGTCATATAAATGAAATGTCCTAGAGATATATTTTCTCGACAAGCTTGCACTCTTTGCTTGAAGTATAAATGCTTGAAAGTCTCTTATTCTTTTCTCTACACCAGTATTGGACGAAGTTGATTTTTCAAGCCTCCTTGATCAATAAACCAAGTTCTTACTCATCAATCATCCTTGACTCCATCTCCCCAAGTGAACTAAGGCACTGATCCATAGAAGGGTGATCATTTTATCCATAATTTTGCCCATTTTTCACTTTTTCCAAGGTCTAGCCCTCAAGGGTCCCCTAGGCATCAATTTCTTGGGAATTGAGACAGGGAAAAATTTCGATCTCCTATGAGTCACTTCGTTGGTGGATCCCCTCCCTTTCCACAAAATTTCAAGCAATTCTGATGGTGGGATCTTCGGGAATCCCGAGCCCTAGCTCTAGGATTGAAATCTTCCTAGGCATCCCTAAGGGTAGAACTCAATAGGATCAATTTAACCTTTTGAAGTGAATATTCTCCTTTCCCCTCACCTCATCTAGGATAGGAGCATCATTGGTTGCTATATTCTATCCCCGAACTTGGACTGGGTTGACTTGGCCCCATGTGGTCCCACTTCTCATTAAAGATGATTTGTTAAGGACAATTTGGGAATCCAAGTTTCCCAAGGATTATAAGGATTGAGAACCTCGCCTGTGAGCCTACTCCTTCCACCTCAACCCTCCAATCCTCATCCCTTACCCCTAGTGGACTAAGCCCCTTGCTTGAAGAGCAAGCAAACTCCATTCTTCAATCCATCTTAGGGAAAGGGTTTTCAGGGACACTTTCCACCTATCCATTGACATAAAATTTACAAGTGATTCCTACACTACTGGGACTCCTCCCATCGGTGAAAGTCGTAAAGAGCAGGGACCCCTTTAGGTCCCTTGCTACTTTGAGCGGTAACATTTTTGGCGCTGTTGCTGGGGAGGAAGCACGTCTGCCTCGTTGGAATTGATTCATCGACGACATTCTAATTATTCCTCTGGTGACTCCATTTTATATTAAATCCCCTAGTCTGCTTGAAGGAGACAACGTTCCTCCGTTGATTAGGGCTCTTGCAAGAAGGAAGCGTGAACCATCACCCATTGGAACCTCCCTCTTTCCTGAGTTTGAAAGGGGCAATGATCCCACCACAAAAATGACGGATACTTTTGACATTGGCGAAAACAAGATGACGAAAAATTAAAGGCATTTAGTTAGTGTGTTTGCTCCTTTGAAGATAAGGGATGACCCCAAACCATTACTTGAAAAATACAACCGATGGTTACCAAGATTCAAAGGAGATGCCACTATGAGTGCCCGTGACTTTGTTGAGGAATTTTATTGGCAACTATCACCTTAGATGATCTTTGATGAAGATAGAATCATGATGCATTTTGCTCTATCACTTGAGGGTCAAGCTAGAGGATGGTACCTTAGTCTTCCCCCAGGGTGCATTGGTGACTCCGATGAGTTTGAGGACCTATTCATGAAAAGGTGGTCTTGCAATGCCCAGGGTACCTTTAACATTGAGAAGTTTTATCAAATATCAAGGGGAAGGGAAGACATCCGGGAATTCTTTCAAAACTTTGATAGGGTCATCCGAGACATCCCTGATCACCTAAAACCCTCCGACACCAACATCCTTGATAAATTTTTTAAGGCCGTTGAGGGTCACCAAACCTATGCATTGAGGGACAAGAAGCCTTCCACATTGGCCGAAGCTAAATAAATGACAATGCAAGTTGAAGAAAACCTTTGTATCTCAAAAATGAATGTTGATGACCTCCCTAAAGCCAAATCAGAGGCCAAAATGGAGAAATCAAAGGACCAACATGAGGAAACCCTTCTGACTATCCTCAAGAAGATGGAAAGGCTTACTGAGGAAGTCCATTCATGAGATCAAATTGTTATGAACAAGATCACTGCTTTGGAGAAGGCCCAAAAATCAAATTACATTCCGAAGGGGAAGCCTTTTCCGAGAAAGCAAAGTGAGGAAGATAAGCCTAGCTCATCCCATGTCCCAAATACCTTGGCCCCTACCAATGCAGTGGACCAAGTTTCATCCTTTGAAGATGAGGCTAGTGAGTATGAGGAGAGTGATGATGATGAACCGAATGAGCAAACCAATCTTGTCGAAGCTGATATACTCAACATTTTGCTTGGAGGTTAATACACTAACCCTCCCATCAATGAGATCATAGCCAAACATGAGGAAAAGGAGTCCATTTTAAATGTTGATGAGTGTGGTGGAAGATTCAAAGGGGTTCAATATTAACGAAGAGAAAACAACAAAGACCCCGCAACCTCCAAAGAACCTAATAAAGAAGGCTCTCTCCCCAAACATGATCCTCCCAGAAGTGTCCCTCCCAAACACCCTCCTAAAGAGCAAGCCCTTTTAAGGGGTCCTCCAAGAAAGGACTCCCAAACTAGAGTTGAACCTAAAAAGAGCCCTCCAAAGGAGGGAAACGCAAAAGGAAAGAAAAAGGGAAACATGTTGGTCTTAACATTGACATGGATGATGCTATTGGGAAGATCACTGTATTTGTTCCTTTGAAGGAGATTGCCAAACTTCCTGAACAATAACAACAAATTAAGAAATCCTTGGGCTTCGAAGAAGAAGAATTCCTTGAAGACTTGCAAAACATTCATATTCCCGATCGTAACCCTGGACACGAACCTTTTATGCTCACCTTGGCTATTAATGACCTTTATCTCCATAATTTTATGCTTGACTCGGGGGCTTCTGCCATCATCATGCCTTTAGCCGTCATTTAGCAGTTGGGTCTTAACATCACTCGGCCATACAAGAAAGTCTGTGGATTCAACTCTAAACCTGTGGAAGTGGAAGGTCTTATCAAAGACCTTAAGGTATCTTTGGCTAGGAACCTTGACATTTCTCTTCTCATGGATATTGTTGTCATTGAGATTCCTGATGTGTGGTGGATGTAGCTATCTAGGAAATGGGGAGCCATTGTTGGGGGTCGTGTTCATATGGACTTATCATACGCTACCATCTCTCAATCTGATGGGACCCCTTTCATCCTCCATAGAGATTCCACATACCTATCTCACGTGATTGAGCCCGAGCCCTATTATGAAGCACATAACATCGAGAAGCCTTCTCCCATTCTCCCTTCACAAGAGGTCCGTATCCTTAAAAGGCCATGTCACAAAGAAACTAAAAGGTGGAAACCAAAGAAGGAATACAAATTAGGGGACTTGGTCTTAGTGGACACAGAGTTGGTTCCCATCAAGATTCGTGGGAAAGTTGGGGATGACTATTACTACATTGCCAAACTTAACGACGAACTTTGGCCATAAGTTGCATCACTCCTTTCGTTGATACTTGACGATTGTATTATATGCATGTTAGGATAGGATGCATTGCATGGTGATTTTTGCATTAGAACTAACCGCATATGATATTTCTCATGTTAGATTAGTTGCACTTAGATTAAAATTGCATATTTTATTACTTGTTGATTTTATGAGCTGACATTAAGCATGGATGATCATAAGACATCGTGAAAAACATGCTGCCCCGTGGTTTTGGTCTTTGACATGTGTAGATAACAAGTCTACGGTGACCAAGAGATTGCTGGAGTTCTCGTGACCTCCTGTTCGAGTAGCCTTGCCCACTTCTTCGAGAGATCACGTTCCAGTTGGAGCCAGATGTTACCCACCAGTTAGTGGGTGATATCCCTAGGAGAATTTTTTTTCTCCATGATGGACCTCAGCCGGTAGCCATCAGCCCCTTGCAGCGTCTTACTAGCTCGTTGTGCCACAAAATACAAAAGATGGTCGGGACAAAAATAATTAGCACGTGGGCAAAAGCCAAAGCATGAGCTCTGCCCCTTACCTATGGCCATCACCCTGGTTCCAGAGGCCCTAAATGAGCCTCCTTTATCATACAAGAACACATGATTGTCCCAACTCCCGGAGGGCAATGAATCGCCCTACCTTAAAGGGGTAATCACTGCTATATCTGACACATCATGCTCTTATCCTTGAGCCTCGAGCGGTTAATTAAAGAAAATTTATAAAAGGCAAAAGACACATAAAGAAGGGTGGAAAAATCAATGCTGAGACACCTCATGTTCCATGATTGCTCCCTCTTACACATTATATATCCTGGTGTGGGCTCCCCCTTATCTGGCTGCCCCTATGCCCCGATATATGGCCCAGGATTGCCCCTCTCATTCCCTACTCTGTTTCACTTATTTATCACTTGCCACCCCCATTCAAAGGATGTACCATAGACCTACTATCCCCTTTAAGGGCTAAAACCACTTAATAAGGTACATGGCTAACCCCCTTTAGAGTATGGAGACAGTAGCACATGCTAAAGCCCACTATGGAAGGGCATGCCATTGTGAAGTGTCCACTTTGTTATCCACGATTTATAAGCCCTTTACATGATTATTCTAATGACTGGTTGTACTGGAAGCCTAGGGGACACATTGGATCTTATGCAGGATTACAGATGATTTCCATTTGGGTTTGGTCTCCCTATACGGGATCCTAACCCCCAAAGGGGTACATCCGCACATGTAGGGTGTGAATAGAGAGCCATGGTCCTCCACAACAATAGACAACAGTCCATTGATCCTCATCGACCTTCAGAGACTACTAGCGATCCACTTTTGGGATGATGGTGATGTGCTTGGTACACTATGCCCAACAAGCCCCACAGGAGCCCCACTCTCTTGGCAGGTGTCCTAGGACTTGTACGATGTCATGGCAGCGTTCATTCCATCACTCGAGCCTTTGCAGAGGATTTACAGGCATCTCCGATTCATATGGAGACCCATGGGGTCATTTGTGTGCCCCCATACCCACTGGGAGCACCACAGGTCTACTACTTGGAGTACAAGGGGCCACCTCCTTATCCACCATATTCTGAGGGATGTTACTAGGCCTCTTGGAGGGCCCTACAACATGTATACATCATTATTTGGCCCTTGTGTGGCTTATTTTTACACCTATGGGCTAAATTGGTGGGCTTGTCACCAATAGGGGTGTTATTTTCACATTATTTGATTATTAGAGCTAATAGGGGCCTTTAGGCTAATTCGAGATCCTTAGGAGCCTATATATTGGTGTTAGCTCCATTCATTTTGATCATCACATTTTGGATTAGATATCTCTCTCATAGAGAATTTCGTACTTTTTCATGGAGGAGTTTTTTTGGAGATGGATGAATTTTGATGTATTGATTTGGGCTATTTCTCTTCTCTTGGAGCTTTGTTATTGCAAACAAGTTGCTGGTTGGATATACTCTATGGCATTGTAAGTGATTTTTGATGTTATTATTCTTGTTGCTGCATACTAATTATTTATGCTATAACTAGGGCTAGTTGCTGCATACTAATTATTTATGCTATAACTAGGGCTAGTTGCTGCATTAATATAATGTGGAATTGAGCATGTTTTAGCAAATTCTAATGTATGGGCCAATGTCATATGAATGAAATGTCCTAGAGATATATTTTCTCGACAAGCTTGCACTCTTTGATTGAAGTATAAATGCTTGAAAGTCTCTTGTTCTTTTCTCTACACCAATATTGGATGAAGTTGATTTTTCAAGCCTCCTTGACTAAGAAACCAAGTTCTTACTCATCAATCATCCTTGACTCCATCTCCCCAAGTGAAATAAGGCACTGATCCGTAGAAGGGTGATCATTTTATCCATAATTTTGCCCCCTTTTCAATTTTTCCAAGGTCTAGCCCTCAATGGTCACCTAGGGCATCAATTTCCTGAGAATTGAGCTAGGGAAAATTTTCGATCTCCTAGGAGGCACTGCACTAGTGGGTCCCCTCCCTCTCCACAAAATTTCAAGCAATTCTGACGGTGGGATCTCCGAGAATCCTGAGCCCTAGCTCTAGGATCGAAATCTTCCTAGGCATCCCCAAGGGTAGACGTCAATAGGATCAATTTAACCTTTTGAAGTGAATATTCTTGTTTGGTCCTTTCCCCTCACCTCGTCTAGGATAGGAGCATCATTGGTTGCTATATTCTATCCCCGAACCTGGACTAGGTTCACTTGGCCTCGTGTGGTCCCGCTTCTCATTAAAGATTATTTGTCAAGGACCATTTGGGAATCCAAGTTTCCCAAGGATTATAGAGATTGAGAACCTTGCCTGTGAGCCTACTCCTTCCACATCAACCTTACAATCCTCATCCCTTACCCCTAGTGGACCAAACAAGCTCCATTCTTCAATCCATCTTAGGGAAAGGGTTTTTAGGGTCACTTTCCACCTATCCATTGACATATACTTTACAAGTGATTCCTACACTACTGAGACTCCTCCCATCGGTTAAAGTTCGTAAAGATCATGGAGTCTTAGCTGTGGTGTAAATTTATGTAGATGTTCTATGCTTGATGCAACTTTACTTTCACTACAACAATCACATAAACAATCAAGTAAAGTGCTGATAAAACATACCAATAGATCAACAGAAGACAAACCAGAAACAGATAAATGTGTTGGTGGGTTATGGTAGTCAACAGGATGCTTCAACCAACAAAGTCTCCTTGGTCAGCCAACCCAGCATGTGTCACAACAACCCTCAAAACATCGACACGGTCAACTTAAAGTCAACCCCAGAAAAGTCAATGCTACCTAGAAAAGTCAACGCAAAACAACAACAAGTAGCAACAACAACAGTAGCAGCAGCAACAACAACAATAACAGCAGCAGCAGCAACAACAACAGCAATAGCAGCAGCAGCAGCAGCAACAACAGCAACAACAATAGCAGAATTCTCTTTGTCTTTCTTTCCCACGTGTGAACCAAAAACTGCCTCCAAGGAGCTCGAATCAATCAGAAGAGGAGAGATGATGTGTGAGGATGAGATGAGTGAAATGTCCTCCAACGTTGACTCTATTTATATCAATCACTGAGGGTGTGTGACACATTTGCTGGGGTTGTAAAACCTTAAGGCCGACCTACACATATTTTGAAAGTATTAAAAATAAATTCAAAATAAATGTTCTGCTCATTGGATCAAGATGATCTTTAGATCAATCTTGCACCTCTCCGAAAGAGGAACCCAATAAAAATATTGGTGTCTTCATCTGAGTATCACAACATGGAGTTTGGACCTAGTTGTCCAATTTTAACACTCTCTCTCAACTAGGGAGAACTCCATCCACCTGTGCAATCAAACATCGTGCGTCATCCCGCCGGAACTTGCTTTGCTGGCCTCTTAATTTTAGAATAGAAGTGGGTCAGTCACAAAGACATCATTCCCGGCTGACAGATTCAGCCCAGAGGTCCGAAACCTCTATAGGACTCACAAAGAGTCTCATACCAACCCGAAGTTGGTTTACCTGACCCGAAGTCAGTTGGAGGTCCGAAACCTCACATGGACTGAAAGAGTCACATATACTAACTCGAAGTTAATTTCACTGACTCGAAGTCAGTAGGAGGTCTGAAACCTCACTAGACTTGATCCCAGATCAAGTGGTTGGACACGTGTCATCCTAGATAGAGAGTACGGCCATCTCTGATGCGTCCATCAGTCTTTGCTACTAGTCTCTAGCTTTTCCCAACTCATTGGCCAAATGAGAGGTACTTCCCATGAGTCCGGAACTCAATGGGTAGGATGCATACGGGGCACTGATCATGAGAGGCGAACCAACTCAATCATCATAACGGTGGGGCAGAAGCACCACAAGGTTCGGCAAGCCTAGCCCCGTGTGTGCTTATAGCTCCGAGAAGCTATCCCCAGAGCCCCCCAGAGCTCCAAGAGCTCATCGTCCAACAAGACCCTCAGAATAGGTCGTTCCACGATTCCAAGATTCTCACGGAAGGTTAGGAACATGACCTTCCTCAAGGGCATTGTGAGAATATCCGTGACCTGCTCATCAGTTCCTATATGATAGAGCCTTACGGCGCCTCGCTGTACCATATCCTGGATAAAGTGGTACCAGCCATCAACATGCTTGGATCGTTCTTGGAACACGAGATTCTATGACAAACGAATCCCCCTCAGGTTATCACCAAGGATAATGGTGGCATCTAGCACATGCTTGAACAACTCACTGAAGAGCTTTCGCAACCAAGTGACTTCACAACAGGCCATACATGTTATAATGTATTCGGCCTCAGCGGTGCTCAAGGCTGCCGACTTTAGTTTCTTGCCCGAAGCAGATCTACGTGTGAAGCAACATCCATATGTGCTCTTGCGATCCACCACACTGCCAGCCCAATCGGCATCAATATATCTTTGGAGTGTCATACTCCCGGCAGTGTATCTCAGCCCATGGTCTAACGTGCCCTAGAGATATCTCAAGAGTTTCTTGGCACCAACCCAGTGAATTTTGTGATCAACCGTGTGTTGACTCCACAACATACGTCTGGACGGGTGTTCACTAAGAACATCAGGGCCCCTACGAGTTGACGATACTCAGTAGGATATGCTAACATGGGCCCAGCAGCGCTGCCACTCAACTTCTTAAAGTTGAGCTCCATTGGTGTCGACACGGACTTGTAGTCCATCATACCAAATCTTTCCAGAAGCTTCACAATGTATTTTCCTTGAGAAAGGAAAATCTCACCAGGTCTCTGCTAGACCTCCAGGCCTAGGAAATAGTGCACTAGTCCTAGGTCCTTCATCTCGAACTTAGCAGCGAGCTCCCTCTTGCACTGATGAATGAGAGGGTCAGCACATGTCAGGAAGAGGTCATCCACATACAACACCATAATGAGAGGCTTCTCCCTGTCAACCTTGAAGTAAAGGTTCGGATCAACATTACTACGAGTGAAGCCCAACTTCATCAGGTAGCTATCTATCCTCTCATACCAAGCTCTGGGTGCTTGCTTCAGCCCATAGAGGTCTTTCTTCAACTAACAGACATGGGTGTCTTGATCCTGGACTTCGAACCCAAGAGGTTGCTCTACATACACCTCTTCCTTTATCGCACCATGCAGAAAAGTGGTCTTCACATCCATCTGATGAAGACTCCATCCTTGCGTAGCAGCAAGGGATATGATAGATCGAATGGTGATATATTGTGCCACAGGTGCGAATATGTCATCATAGTCGATGCCTTCCTTTTGAGAGAAGCCACGGGCAACGAATCTTGCCTTGAACTTTTCAGCACTTCCATCAGATCCATGCTTGATCTTGTAGAGCCATTTCGAGGTGACAACTGCTTTGTCCTTCGATCTTGGAACTACATCCCAGACATCATTCTTCATTATGGACTCATACTCTTCGTGCATAGCATCCTTCCAGACTTGATGCTTAACGACTTCCTCAAAAGATCCAGGCTCAGATTGTACAATAGTACCCATGGCTGCTAAATACCCTTGGTATCTACTTTGCTTTTTGCTTTCACGGAATGTCCCCCTTTGGGGTCGTATGTCCCTCAACATCCTCGAGAGTGTCCCTGAGCCATGATGGTCTCTTTCCCATTGTAGGAGGTGGATCAATCGAGTCCATCGGTCCTTCAACATCAAGCATCGTCTCATCCTTCGGTTCTTCTTGATTTCTAGGCCTTGCTTCATGATCTTCCTAAGATCTCGGAAGATTGATTACTTTCTTTAGGGAAGCAAATTCATCAAAAGTGACATTGTGGCATATCTCCACTTCCCTTTGACCAGGCACGTAGACTCTATAGGCCCTCGAAGTTTCGCTGTAGCTCACAAACATTCCCTTCTTCCCAGAAGCATTTAGCTTGCTCCTCTTCTCTTTTGGCACATGAAAAATAAACAGGACATCCAAAAACTCTAAAATGTGAGACGTCAGGTTTCTTACCAGTGAAAACCTCTTCGGGAGTTTTGGAGTCCAAGGCAGAATGTGGGCATCGGTTTTGTATGTGCACAGCAGTGTTAGCAACTTTTCCCCACAGAAACTTCGGTAGACCCTGGTCACATAACATTGCACGGGTAGCTTCCACAATGGTCCTGTTCTTTCCTTTAGCAACGCCATTCTGCTCAGGAGTATATATAGTTGTGGTCTCCCTCTTAATGCCGGCTTCTTTGCAACAGTTCTTGAACTCGTTCGTCTCATATTCAGTGCCATTATCGGTCTGTCGGATAACATCTCATGACATTGCTCCCAGTGGACTTCCTCCAACCTGGTAGAGTGTATCAATTCTAGACCCAAACGTGATAGCTTCCTTGAAGCTCTTTTTCCACATGCGCATCTTTCCATCCATGAATGCCACATTGAAACCTTTTTCTTCCATGCCTGATATAGATACAAGGTTCTTCTTCAAATTTGGTACGTAGAGTACATCCTGCAAGCAAAGGACTTGACCTTGAGACAAGTGGAGGGTCACAGTCCCTGTCCCTTTCACGGGATATGTGGTATTATGTCCAAGGACAATTTTCATATTAGTGTCCTTCTCAACCATATCAGAGAGTGCTTCTTTGAACCCGGTGATGTGCCTTGAGGCACCACTATCTATCAACCAGACATCCACAGTGTCGGGTGGAGATGCAACGGAGAGGGCAGATACGAGAATGTATTCATTTCTTTTATCAACAACATTTGATTCCTCATACCTGGAATTTCTCGACCTTTTGAAAGGTTGCTCATTTCCGTGGAAGGGAGCCTTCCTCTTTCCCTTGAACCTGTTGTTCCTTTGATTGCCATTCCTCCGGTTGTTGTTGTTTTCATCACCATCGGGAGAGTCCTTCTTGAAAGGACATTCTCTAGCATAGTGACCTGGCCTATGACAAGTGAAACACTTGCCCTTCTTTCCTTGGGCCCCTGCTCTTCCTTTGTTCTTTGGACCACCAAAGTTCTTCTTTCTAGAATGAGCAGCGTAGGCAGCATTTCCTTCATTTCCATACTCCATTCTTGTCTCTTCTTGTACGCATCTCGATAGTACTTCGTCAAAGTCAGGTATCACATTATTATTTAGATTGGTAGTGTTGAACACATGCCATTCGGATGGGAGCCCTCCAAGTGCGGTGAGTACCATCTCTCGTTCAACTATTGTCTCCTCAATAGTCAGCAGATTGTTCCTGATCTCGATCAGCTTCAGAAAATATGATTGAACAGACTCATCCTTGCCTTTCCTTAGATTCTTCAATTGATTCTTGTAGAATAGGACTTGATTCACATTGTTGGCCTTGAACATGTGGACCAACTTATCATACATCTCTTTGGATGTGCCCAGCTCAGAGATGTAGGCAACTAGACTCTTGTGAATTGAGTCCCTGATCATTAGCTTTGCTTTGATCTCCCCCTTCCTGTACTTAGTTTTGGCGGCAACAGTTGCAGTGGGTGGAGGCTCCTGGATTTTACCCTGCACATAGTCCATGACATCTTGGTCTTCCAACATAAGATCCATTGTCATTTTTCAAGCATGGAAGTCATCCTTCCCAGTGAATTTGTCATCAGCCTTGAAGCCATTATAGTTTGAGGAACCCATCCTCTTCTTCGGTGATTGCTACAAATTAGGACTTTGTCTTCACCTCAGCTCCGATACCATGTAAATTTATGTAGATGTTCTATGCTTGATGCAACTTTACTTTCACTACAGCAATCACATAAACAATCAAGTAAAGTGCTGATAGAACATACCAGTAGATCAACAGAAGACAAACCAGAAACAGATAAATCTGTTGGTGCGTTACGGCAGTCAACAGGATGCTTCAACCAGCAAAGTCTCCTTGGTCAGCCAACCCAGCATGTGTCACAACAACCCTCAAAACAGCCACACGGTCAACTCAAAGTCAACCCCAGAAAAGTCAATGCTGCCCAAAAAAGTCAACGCAAAATAGCAGTAGCAGCAACAGCAGCAGCACCAATAGCAACAACAGCAGCAACAGCAGCAACAACAACAGAATTCTCTTCGTCCTTCTTTTCCACGTGTGAACCGAAAACTGCCTCCAAGGAGCTCGAATCAATCAGAGGAGGAGAGATGATGTGTGAGGATGAGATGAGTGAAATGTCCTCCAATGTTGACTCTATTTATATCGATCACTGAGGGTGTGTGACACATTTGCTGGGGGTGTAAAACCTTAAGGCTGACCTGCACATATTTTGAAAGTATTAAAAATAAATTAAAAATAAATGTTCTACTCATTGGATCAAGATGATCTTTAGATCAATCTTGCACCTCTCCGAAAGAGGAACCCAATTAAAATATTGGTGTCTTCATCTGAGCATCACAACATGGAGTTTGGACCTAGTTGTCCAATTTTAACACGTGGTGATAGTGGGATAAGCCTCCGCCACGTGGGATAAGCCTCCGCCATTGGCCTTGGTCTAGTAGTTGCCCTATTAGGAACCCCTTTAGGTCTCCTGCTAGTTTGAGTAGTAACACGTCCCACATTTCCCTTGTTGTCTTCTTTTGGGATAAATGAGAAATCACATGATCCTTCACTGCATTTGAGATTATCCTTCTGGTTTTTACATCCTTCTGATTGTGGATGACCTGTTTTGCAGCATCTATAGGGGGGCTGATTTTGGTGTTAGCAATCTCCAATAAGCAATTCTCCATTAGGATCAATGTAACCCTTGCCTTCTAGGGAATGAAGTTTGATGTGCCCTCCAACTTGGTCTCAAATTTTAATCCGGTTGCAACCATCTCCCCAACTAAAAAAATTTATTTGTTGCTAGAAATATAGATTTGCTGTAAACCTATAAGAAATTTGATTTCCCCTTCTTCAAAGTTGATGCTTTGATTCCATGTTAATTTCTAAATTCCAAAGTTGATTTTAATTCCAGGTAATTTTTATAACCTAGAAAATATTTCTGCAATTATTGAATATAAAATACACTGGAATTTTTAATTAGATAGCAAAAGGAAAATACAGGAAATCAATCACACAGGAAATTTTCCTCCAACTGATCTTCACCTTTAAATTATTATCTAAACAATGAGGCTCCCTTATGGTGCAGAGAAATGTAATTTGCACCATATAAGTGTTGTACAACCCATGAACAACCCCTCTTTCACACGTGCGGCTTGTTGAAAGTACCCTCACATGGCATGTATGGCCCAACTACTAAACCCGCATGGCACGTGTGAGCTTGGCGCTCCTTGTGCGCCCCCTTGCAAAACTTGTGCTCAGAAATTGTATAGCTTCCTTGCTGAAGAGCCTCCACTCAATCTCCTTCTTTGGATTTTCCTCTCATTGCTACACACTTCTTTTCTCTTCAGCCTTTGAGAAAATCACTCTGTCAATCTGTCAATTGTTGTGTCTTTCCCCTCTTCTTAGGATTGCTTTAATAATTTCTCAGAGGTAAATCCCTAACCCCAATCTCCAAAGTGATGGATGGATAGGATTAAAACCTAACCCACTTGAGATTAAAACTAATTCGCTATTGTAATTAAAATTACATTTCCTTCACTTTCCTAGCTTAATAGCCAACATAAATGAATTAATTAAATTAATGTTCCTTTTTTAAGTTAGATTTAAGCTAAATCATAAAAAAAACTTACCCAATAAATTGAGCTAGTTTCCTAAGCAGGCTTTGAATGGTTTGCGCATGCTTGACACCTAGCTAATGCAGAAATTCCTATTCTTTTGTTGAAAATGGGTGTTATTGATGTCAGAGGCTGTCAAAATTAAAGAAAAAGATACATAGTCAAATAGTATATTTTGAGACTTTTCCAAAGATATATGGCATGTCTTCTAACTCAATGTTGAGGAGAAAAGATTTTTAAAATATTTGTTATACGTTCTGCCAGTTGCACAAGTTGGCCCAGGTAGTGGACAAGTTAGCCCTTAGACCCCTCTAGTTTAGTATAAGTATGCCACTTGTGTGGCTCATTTGAAAAAGCGTTTCGATTCTATGTTTAGGTCAAGGAAGGAACATGTATGCGGTTCATATCTCATGAACCAAGTGAAGTAAAGTCGAGTTGGAAGGGTTTATGTTATGTTTGAGGCCTGTTGAGGCCAAGTTTTGCTGTTAGGGAGATCGAGTTCAGGGTTTGTTGAGGAGGGTGTGTTCTGGTGTGAAGGAGGTCGAGTTCAGGGGCTGTTGGATCGAGTTTTGTTGGACCTGTTCCGGTTTAAGGCCAAGTTGCAGTACTGGTTAGAGGTCGAGTTGTAGTCCTATTTAGAGGCCGAGCTGCATTCCTTCTGGAGGCTGAATTCTAGTCTCAGTTGAGTATAAGCTACTAGGAGGGAAAACCTTCTTTTGAACAATTTCTAAGTCTAAATATTGTCTCTTGAACAACTGTAAGTTGGTGCTTATTGAGGATTGGTGTCCTCATCTTCTTGACAGGCTGGAGCCTGCTATTTTTGTATGTTGGTGCTTACAGAAGACTGTTTGAAAGACATTTATTCTTCAAGTTTGGGTTTTCACTATAATTCCTGTGTTCAAGCATTGTGTTGATGACTGATTATATGATGAGATTTAATTCTTAAGATTAATAAAGTGAAAAAGTTTAAAATTTGAGCGATATTGATTCATGATATTGTTTCACCCCTCCTCTCAGTATGACTCTGTATTTTCAACATCATTGCTATAAACGTCAACACTCTTAGCAAGGAGGGTATTCTGCAGTGTGCACCACTCCTAGCTTATCTTTGTATAATACAAACTTCTTTTTCACCAAGGGCTTGGTCAAAATATTTGTAACCTGCCCATTTGTGGAGATTTGGTGTAATAGGGCAACTTCTATTGTCTAGCCAAGGAAACCAATGCCAAATTTAGGGAAACTATTGGCTCAGAGCAATCAATACCCAACATGAGCATGTGAAAAAGTATTGGTGTACTACAACTTCATAAACGTTTTCTAGATGGTTGGGATCAAAGAGGGAATATTACTGGATAAGACTAAGACAAACTTGCAGAGATACTTACTGAATGTTTTGTTGATTAAGGCTGGAAATGTAGCAAGAGCATTTTTTAGGCTGAATGGTATCACTCGTCATTGGTAATAGCCTTGACAAATTATGAATGCAGTTTTCACTCAATTCTAGAGCCTTATGGGCATTTAATAATACATAGAACAAAGGGCAATCTTAGCATAATACTTGGTAGGATGTAGCTCATACACCAAATCAACAAGTAAAAGCATATGGAAGTGTCGTGTCATGAATACAAATGTGACAAATTGTCCTTTTTACTTGCCGAGACAATAGGTGCAACATAAGAGCTCTTACTAGAAGCTATAAGCCCAGTGTCCAAGAGTTACTTAACCAACCTTTCATTTTCAGATTTTTGAAAATGGACATATTGATAGGGATAGGTTGCTATGGGGACTTTAAATAGGGACACACTCAATAACATGTTCCATGCCCTTATGAAGTGGATATTTTGTGGCATCTCTTGGAATACCACTTATGTTTCTTCAGTAGAATAGAGAGCCTTAGATTATGATTTTGTTGAGAAGGATTTTCTTCTATACAATACAAGTGATCCATGAAGCCAAATTGGCCCTTCTTTAGAAGTTTGGACATGTGTTGGAGTTGTTATCATAAAATATAGCACCTTAGTGCAAAGCCTTTCACAAGGTCATAGACAAGTGTAACATGGAAGTGTTACCTTTGCCACCATAGTGATCACTTACATGATTTAGTGAAAGATGAAATCGAACAAAAGGGGGGGCTTCCCTAGTAACTTCAAGGAATCCTATAGCAAGATGGGATGAAGTTTATAGCCTCCTATATTAGTTACTCAAACATACCACCACTAAATTAAACATTCAAGGTGAAACAAGATAATTTGACCAAAGCAATTTCTAGATTTATGTGAGTGAAGTAACCAAGACAATTTGTGATATTACTCAAGCGAAGATAGGCTAAGAGGGTAGCCCAAAGTTCAAACACTATAAATGAAAGAAAAAACTATGGCGGCGTAAAACTTGTGTGAAATATGACAATCTTCAGCAATTCATCAAGTTATAACGGTAAAGATAATTCAGCCCTTTTAACATGTAAGGATGCAATAAAGTAGGGTTCAAAATGCAAGTTAAACTAGGGTTTTATAGACGATTATTTTCTGAAATATAAAGGGCACATAATAGCTTTAACAATGCAAGACTTCAAGCCCTAGAGGGCTGAAAATTCAGTTAGCAATTTAATAAAGGACAACAAAATGTATTGTTTTATTATAAATGCTAACTAAATCCTAGATATATATCCTAATTATGGCTTAAAATTGAAGAACAATTGCATACAAACCCTAATCTAACACTAGAACAATAAAAGAAAAGGTTAATTTTGATTTTATCGATTGACTAATGGGAGTTAAGATCTGTGCCTACTATTTTTTTGGGGCAACCATGGACTCCGTTGAAAAGGGTGAAGCATAGATCTTGGATAAACCCTAAGATAGTCCACTACAAGCCTTAGGAGTTTCTCCTATAAGATGATAAGTAGGGTAGTCCACTACAAGCCCCAGAAAATCCTCCTGTGGCACTTTAACCACTTGATAAGCACATCCACAATTCATACAATCATCAAACAAATCCACAATGATATAGATTGAACGCTTACTAGGTAAACCAATGCTCATCCATGAAACCCCAATCACGAGTCATCTATCAAACTTGAGAATGCATCCATAAATCATCTCTCCAAGAGGTTGCATAAGTCATTCATCCATAGTGAATTAGTAAAGGGAGAAGTAGAGAATTAGTACTAATCCTCCACAAGTAGTAATGACAAACTTAGGTGAGTGCTTCCCTTATTTATATAAGGGAAACCAAGCACTTTACTTCTCTAAGGTTAAAACTTAATATCCACAAAAAGCCTCTAAAAATATAATTATCCGTGATACAAGCTGGATGGGGATATGCAAATATATTATAGTCTTCTGGCTGATGTGGGGATATTCTGCCGTTCTTTCTTTCGAGAGATTGCCTAAGAGCCTAGTTTGTAGAACTATGACATGTAATAGAATGAGTGGCTGTTATGTATTCCATGTCGGAAGTGTGCCCATGTTCACAAGGAATTATTGTCATTGAGACAACTCCATTACAACTGAGAATTCTTGGTGTCTCTAGCCGAAAGATTTCTTGGTGTACCTGTGTTGGAGCATTGGAGGGAAGTGGGATGATCCTAGCCTTTGTATGGTAGAGAAGGGTATCCCATTCCTTGGGTTGTGCAGGTTGAGGGGACAGAGAGCTGGGCAGCGACAACCATAGTTTTTGACTGGTTTGTGGTGTTTTTGGGCAGCTACAGCCATCCTTGAGTTTCAAATTTCAACATAATTTTCTCTGTTTACTAATTTATGAGAGGTCAAGTTTCCAGCATGTTTCCATTTCAGATACCATTTATAATGAATTTAAATGATGTTTATGTTATTCTTTGATGGCTGTTATGTTTACAAGAGAAATATATGCATTTATATTATTGAATGTTTAATTTATATTTGCATATGCCGACTTGTCACATGCATTCTTAAATTCATGGCAAGGCAGTGGGGAAATTGGTATCAGACTCCAGAGTATAGTAAAATGAAAAAATTGTAAAATTCAGAAGTACCCCCTATCCTCCATGGTTGACAGAGGGTACTGGGTATGTTATAGATGCAATTTTAAGAAGCAACTGTAAAGCATACATTTCGCTTTATTGTTAGCCCCTTGCCCAACAACAGGTTTGAAAGAAATAAAATGCTTTTCATTCCAGAATGGGATGCCCCCTGCTTCACACATACCTGGGGATCCTTGACACCATCAAAAGATCCCCATGCCATAGATTTGTCTATTTCTGGAATTTCCAGAGTTCTAGGGAGCTTTTTGTTAACAGGTCTCCAGATTCCTCCATAGGCAAATCTAACTTGATGACACACTTGGATTGGAAAAATTTTGTTGCTTTGAAAGGTCATTTCATTAGACTTCTCCCTAAGTTGATGGTATCAGTGGGAATGGATATTTTTCAATCTATGTATGTCTTATTTGTTCTTTACTAATAGTCATTGTCACTAGTGGTAGCTCTTGATAGTTATTTGGTTTGACATAATCTCTTCTTGGTATGCCAAGTATGGAAATTTAAAGCAGGCAATTCAGTCCATATAAGGTGGGTGTATGCGTGATCATGGGGAAGGGAACTGTTTGTGAATGTTTAAATATGGGTTGCCAGGCTAGAACTCAAGGCTACTTGCAATGAGACAATCTACAAGATGGAGTCTTTGGAGAAAATGAGTCTGGATTCTGGAAACATTATTATAGACATGTAGTGTGAAGGAGAAAAGCTATAGGAGAACAAGAGGATGTGGTAGTTTGTTACCTATTCTTTTGTTTGGCTATGTTTTGAATGCTCAGGAATGTGGTCGGAAGGGTAGAGAATCAATATGTTTTGGGAATTTCTTAGTTATTAATGTAGATTTTAAGTAATATCATTTGAACATATTAATTGAAATACATCTCAACCTCTAATTATTTGTCTTGCAGGCGATTCCTCCTGTAATCAGAAGTGCTCTTGGGCGTGACACGTGGGTGTCTGTATTATGTAAGAAGCTTAAGGATCGCTGGTACCAGGTAGGTTATAACAATAGGACAGGATCGTTGCAGTTCAAGAGCATAGTTCTAGAATCTGCTATTCCACTTTGAATGCTAGCAAATTTTTAAATGTGTTGTGACTGAAGTAGCTTATTTACTTTCATATATAGGTAGCTGAAGGGGAATTTCCAATTATTGCACCCCGTGGGTGAGTGTTTTAGCCTCAAATATATTTGTGCCTCTATGGATTTTATTTGTCTGTGATCTGAGGCTTCCCTTGTTGTGTAGAGAGGAGAACATAGCATACAAGGAACTTGATCCTGGTCCCCGAGTGTTGATTTTGAAAGCGCTATGTGAGATTCGGGTTGAGGTATAAAACATATTTGCATTTCTATTTTGGTGTTATCATCAAAATGCAAGGATTCCATTCTTCATATGTTGTGACCAAGTTTAAAGAAAGGCATGAATTTGCTGGTATTCTACCTTTAGTGTCCTTTTCGTGATAATATATATTTTTAAATGAAATTGCATTTTTCCGAAGTAAAAATGTTCTTGGTTGCCTCATGATCAACATCTCAGTTCTGTCGTAGTGCTTCCAAAATAGTTCATAGACAACAAAATTTCTGTTTTTGCAGTCAAAAAAATCATTGGGTGCCTGTTTGGTGGTGCCAATATGTGCAAACCATTACATCTATATCCGTGTTTTTTCAGATTCTCTTTAATTGCATATTTTTCTTACATTTAATCTTTCTGAGAACAAGTAATTAATGTGACCTTTATCTTTTGGCCTTTCATACATGACAGCAAGAGGACATTCAACCCCATATCTATAGTTCTCTTAAGCATGGAGTTCAGATCTCGGCATTCCGTAATGAGCGGATCGGGGGGGATTCACATGGAACTTCCTACTGGTAAAGCTGCAGATATTTTGGAGTCTTTGATGTTGCATTCTTGTTTATAGACTGTTGTGGTTCTCATTATTTGAAGGCCATCTTAGCCTTATTATGAGTTCATTTGTTACAATTTTAGAACTTATACCCAAATCCTTAATTGTTTTAAGGTGGAGATTCTGGAAATAGATTACACAAAAGAAACAAAATTTTAAGTATGTGGGTGCCTGCTTTGTTGAGTGGGACCATAGGCAGGATCATGACAATTGTTATAAAAGAGCCACAGCTCTAGGGCTTGTTGTGCCAGACCTGTCTTTTTGTTTCTTTTTGGTTCATTCCAGGTCTTTTTATTCAAGTATTTACTATTGTTATAATTGAGTTGTTCATCATGTTGTATTCTTTATTTGATTTGTTTAGGAAGCTGTAATAAATTGATTCTAATACTTATATGTTGGATTGATTTTAAGGTATGAGGATGATTCCATTATTGGTCACCGTTTATACAGGGAGATTCGGAAGATCGAGGTAAAAAATAAGACTAAGGGTAAAGGTCGTTTGTCCTTGCCAGTGGTTACCTGTCAGTGGGAAACCATAGCAACCAATTTTGATGAATTTCAGGCTGTAGCGGTAAGTAATTTAGTATACAGTCATCTTATCCTGCTTACAATTTTTATGATATCCTTTACAATCAGAAGTTTAAAGGTTCAGATCATGAACAATTGTTGTGTTATATAATATATTTCATTGCATGAAGAATAACAAACTGAAATGATAAATAAAGAAGTCTCTTCAAAGTGTTGGCGTTAAAAATACTGGATGCAAGTTTTTCAGCAGAGGTGCATCTCCAGCTGAGTGTCTATTGGAGATTCATGTCCGCCAAGACTTTTTGAGCACGATTTCAGGCCGAATCTAATTGTTTTTTCACTGTCTTGCTTCCTTGGAAAGACCCTCTCCTTAGGGACACTCGGATGATTAGGGACAGCTGCAGTGTTTTATGGCATACAGATTAGTTGGTGGCTAATGCTTTGTATAAATCCAGGTGTATGACTTCTTTCCATGAGGAACCATCCTCCTTTAGCTGTTAAGGGAATTGAGGCTTTTTGAATTGTGCCACAGACTCGTATGTTAGCATTTTCTGCTTTTGTAGTTAGGGAGTTTCCTTGTAATCCTGTTGTTAGTTGTCACCTAAGTCACCAGGTTTGTGTTCGTGTTTGAGTTCGGCGACGTTGAAATTCGAATAAAGTTCGGCACCGAAAATTTTTCCGATAAAGTTCGGCATAAAATTCGACATATAGAAATTTGAAATATATATATATATATATAACAATTTTAAGCATGTTGAAAGATAAATATGATGCACATAAATAAATAAGCATGTCAATTTTCAAAGTGCATAATGCACATTGCAAGCACATAGATGATAGGATTATTGCTCAAACATTTACATCATTTCCACATATAAACCATGAAAGTGAGTGCCAAATTTCCAATAAATAACGAACTTCAGTCTTTCATACATAGTAAACAAGGTGAGAAATCTGTGGATCCAGCTCCAAATCTGGCAAGCTCCATTTTCAGTTTGGAAATGGCAGAGGATCTGCTCAGGATCTGTTTTCAGCTTCTGCATTGTCAGAAACATCACGAGGTCCTCCAAAAGAGCTCTTAAAAAGACATAAAATTAAAAAAAAAAGGCAGTGTGGAGCCCTAAAACACTAAAATCCCAACCCTTTTAAAATGCGCAAATCAGGGGTTTTCAAAGCAGTCAGTGCTTCTGAGTTTCTGAGAGCAATTTGGAGCTTCTTGGAGTGATTTGTGGAGTTGTCTGTGCATTTGCCAACGAATCAATGATGAAAGCCCACATTACGGATGCATTTATGGAGTTATGGATGCTTTTTAGAATCTAGATATCTAGATAGTGATCATTAATGACTTATCAGATATTCTTTTTGTATGTGTGCCGTGCTTACATATAATGTCTCGACTCTTATGGCTGATATTTATGGCAACTCTCGGAGTCATGAATTGTTTTGATTCTTGAAAAATGTTTCCAGTTCATGGTTTTCGACGAAATGTAAATATTTATTTTTATATATGTCATTCCTCATATTTGATTCGACTTTTCAAAAAAATCGGCAGATCCATTTCCATGCAATATAGGTATAAAATACAATGAAAAGATATTATGCAGGTAGAGATGCGGAATCAATGAGATTGCATTTGACCTTGAAGATGCAATGACTTTCAAAAGATATTATGCAGGTAGAGATGCGGAATCAATGAGATTGCACTTGACCTTGAAGATGCAGTGACTTTCAGCCTCATATTAAAGTACAAATCAGAATCAATCTCATGCAATAAGCAATAGACTTCAAATCTTGTAACTTGCAACTAGAAATAAAATTAACATAAACAGTTATCAAGAAACATAATAATTAAGAAGTGATTCTCTTAGTGTATCAACATCCAAACCTGCCAATATCTGGGTATTCACCACTTCCAGAAGGGGGAGCACAGTAAATAACCGTGGCAAATGCAATGAAAATCATTACTGCGGCAACGCCAATGTCACCAAAATGCCAAACCTAAACGAACACGAACGAATTTTTGACGAATTTAATTAAAAAAACAAATTTAATCGACTGTTTTTTCATGTTCGTGTTCGGCATTATGTTCGGCTTTGTGTTTGCCGAACAAAATCGAACATGTTCGGCTGCTGATTAAATTCGGCGAATTTCGAATTTTTTCCTTGAGGTTCGCCGAACCCAGTGACTAAGGTTGTAACTCTTGCTTCATGATGTAACTCTTTGTTCAACGAAGTAAAATACTAAAATGAAATTTAAAATAAATAAATAAATAAATAAATAACGATGTCTTGACTCTTCTCTCCATTTCAATGCACAAAGTAATACTCCAAGGGTAGCTAAAACTTCTGCATCTTATTGGGTTCTGGCAGCTAGTTATTTATTGGTTGGCTCACATTTGCATAGGAGAATGGAATGCAACAGTTGCCTGCAGACACTTTGATTTTTTTTTTATAAGTTCTGGGTTGCTTGCACTTGCCAGATTTGTGTGCTTGCCCACAACTTGCGCTTTTTTTTTGTAGTTTTCAAGAGAAGAAATTATTCTCTTGAAAGCTACAAAAAGATAGAGCAAGTTTTGTGGTCATTTTTCGGGCATTAATATAATTATCTTATCTTATCTTGCAGGCAGTTATAGGACTAAAGAACTCCCCCAAAAAACTGCCTTTTTGGGTTTAGCATAGGATGAAAAACACATTCTTAATGTACACAGGGCATTAACAAACTTTATGGAGTTTAGAGACCTACCTTTGTATCAAAAAGACAATAAAAAGTATTCAACCCTCGCCACAATGTAGAACCACCAATAACTGCAAGTGACTGTCCTACACCTTCATCTCTATCTGTTCCAAAAAATGGACATTAAAATTCAAAACAAATTTAGAGGTATCCTTTTGTAGAAGCACAGTCCTTTATATATTATTACTTCTTTTAAAAACATGACTAGGTAATAAATAAGTAGCCTTAAAAAAGGATTATAAATTTAAACCAGATTTCCAGCCTTTGAGACTAAGTTCCATCCAAGGATTCCTGCAGGTAGAGCTCTCCTTCCTGCACTGTTACCCCTCAGGATTGTAAATTCAAACTAGATTTCCAGCCTTGAGACTGGCTATGTCCCATCCAAGAATTCCTGCAGGGAGAGAGCTCTCCTTCCCTGAACTGTTACCCCTCCTTTGACAAAGTGTCAGCAATAGTGTTTAGTTCTCTGTAAATGTGTGTGAAGGAAATACAATTGAATAATTGAGAAACCTCTTTAAGCTGTGCTACCAATTGCTGTAGAGTCACTGTTTGGATAGCTTGCTAACCATTCATCCATTTTTTCACGAACATTGAATCTAGGTTACTAGCCTCTTTTGAAGCAACAAGTTTTAACAGAGTTCTCAGAGCTATTAGTGCTGCATAGTTGCTTGTATCAGAGCCCAAAAAAGCTTTGGATTGGACAAACTGACTTTCTCTGCTATATAGAACTCCATTGACACTGCTTCTGCTGTCCAGTCCTTGACAAGCCCCGCTGAAGCCCCAGGCAATTGTTCGATCAATCAGTTATTCCCCTAGTCGTTTGGGCATTTTTAGCCTTATTTTCTGTTTACAGTGCTGAAAAATAGTCCACACCCGAGCAAAGCATATTTCTATTCTCAAAAACCTTAGCATTGCAAGCAATCCACATGCCTCACAACACTAAACAAGGTATTGTGCGAAACTTGTTCAACTCATTTCAGTTGAACCAAGGTTTTACAGATTCATCAATTCTGTTATCATTCCAGCTGAACCAAAGTTCTAGACATTCACCAATTCTGTTATCATCCCAGCTGATTGGCACCTAAATCTTTTGCCCATCATCTTTTAAAATTTATTGAACACCGGGACAGGTCTGAACTGTTAAATTTCCAATACAGTCCTGATTTATTTATACTTCAACAATTTTTATCTCTAGAAAATTATTAAATAAAATATTGAGTTGTGTTAAATAATCCTAAAACCAACTATCTAAGCCAACAGATCAGATCTAGTTACTTGCTGGAATTATTAACTCTTTCATGCAGCAGAAACTGAGAAAAGTAATCTCACAGTGCACAATTTATTTCTGCTCTTCTAGATCAGTTCATCATTTAAAAATTATCTTTAGAACTTAATCAGAAATTTAATCAATGGCTCTGAGAAATTTAATCAATTGAACAAAAACTTGAAAATTTCAGTCTGCACAGAAATCGAGGCATCCTGCCCTCCAATCCGTATGGACGGCTGTATACCCCGCTTGGCTGGGTTGTATGGCTCTTTTTTTCCTTGCTATTGACTGGCTGACTGTCCTTGCTGAACTACTGCTGAAATCCTCATTAATGGCTGAAAATCCGATCTCTGATTTTCTCCTTTATTCACGTGACTTGTTAAGTAAATGCTCTCCATATGTCTTTGTCCTTTGCCCTCTCTTTCTTTTATAACTTTGACATGAGCCAAAAACCTAATCATCAACAGTTAAGAACATGTTGAATATCACCATAAGTGGTTCCCTCTCACACAAATGTATAAAATAAAGTGGTTCTCATCTCTGTTTTACTTGCGGCCTCAGGAGTCCATGGAAATTGAATTTTTGAAAGGGGTTGCATCCTTGAAAAGGGTTTTGATTTGCTGTTTGTACTTGGCATAAGGTTTTGCTGAAATTGCATTGCAGGTGACTTGAAGAAGAGTTTCTACTGGCAGAAAAACAGGTCTCTTTGTCAAGTATTCTGAAGCATCTCAACATCTGACTGACACAGTTCTGTGGAGGCCTCTCTTCTAATGCACATCTTGCTGACCTAAGATCTATTTTTTTCTTGGATAAAGGTATTTGCTGAGGTATAAGTATGTTCTTGCAGGAAGATTTGAAGAAGCAGATCTGTTTTAATTATTTGACTCTCTGCAGCCTTTTGGAAACCTATCTCTCTCACCACATGCATATCTTCTGAGAAATAGAATAAGCTGTTCGAAGAAGGCTATATGAGTCTGTTGATCATGAGTTCTAGGTTATGGTATTAACCTTTGAGATTCGATAGTCAAACTTAAATGTTGCAGTGTCTTTTTGAAAGCCCTACCCATATTCTTGTTAATAAGACCTTAAGAAATTCGTGGGAGTAGATGGCCTTCAGTCCGTTTGACAAGAACAAGGACACTTGCTATTATGGAGAGGAATTGTCATCATAGACTCGGCAACATATTTAGCATATATAAAGTAAACAATCATGTTCTGATGACTTCAATAGTATAAGGCTCATGTTTAGAACTGAAGTTAAGATCTGGAAGCAAGATCTTTCAGATTTGGAACAAGTCCACACCTCTAATTTGGACAACAATTGACGTTCATGGATCCAAGTGATTACAAAGTGTGTGAGAACTAGTCATCGCTTGCAAAATGTTTTTATTTTAGGATATTTCAAATATTAAAATTGTTCATTAATATGGAAGAGCTATGTTATTGACAACTCAATAAATCATCGTGGATGCTAGCATAGTCTGCACCTATGTATTTCGTCACCAGCAAACTGAGTATGCGAATTGATGCCTTGATTGATTCATGTTCGATGACAAGCAATGCGTTAAGTGTGAAAACTTCACTGCCAAGGTTTGATTCACTATCAGTGCAAAAGGAAGATACAATGACCTCTTACTTAAGAATCCTCATTAGTGACTGTTCTAAGATTTATTGCAATCCGTAGCTTCAGATCTAAAATTTTCGGAGGTTGTTCCAGCATTTGAAATTGACTATGTGAAGCAGTCCTGAACCTTGAACGTGTGTCCAATACTTAGTCAAAGTATCACTGCTGGTTCTGACTGACAAGTTGACTAAGGTTGAAATCTTCTGAGCATGTGCTAATGCTGTGTAGATGATTGGAGGCAGATGATCGTGCACAGTTGATCAAAATTCATGCTGATATGTATTGTTGCAGAGCAAAAAAAACTTGAGTTTGATTCGTTATTTTTTGTTCCCATCAGCTATGTAATTTAAGCAGAATATAATATATGTCTGTTGAGCCCAAGCTTTATCAATCAAGTAGTCTGCACAAGGCACTCGACGTATCTAGCTAGGGTTAGGGTTGTCGACAAGTAACACCACCTTCTGCCAAAGAACAGAGTTATGATCAGGAAATGTGACAACAATGGTCTGGCTTATTGTCAGTTAATCAACTTCCTCAAGAATAGTTTCAAGTAGAAACAGTATATGCCATCATCCCTTGCAGTAGGCATCAAACTACCTATATATTCTGCTGTCAATAGAACGAGCAGAGCATGTGAGAAGAAACTGCTGGTGTATACATTTTGTAATTGAAAATGTCCCATCTTAAAGATTAGGAACAAGTTGATGAAAGCTAAAATGATCAACTGAAGCAAGACTAAAGAGAGAGTTATGAATAAGCCATATTGATTGGATTAAAAGGATGCAGCTATTGATGATGTCTGACCCTCTCGTTTATCAATGTAAGAGGGAGCTGAGTTTTTCCCAGTCTTGATGTACTATTCCCCGCGCTTAATGATGGAGAAGTTGTTGATCTGCATATGTATATCTTGTAAGAATCCCTGATGAACACCCTATCAGTCATATGCCTCATTATGATGACTTTGAGTTTATCTTTGGATGAACCTCATATTGGATAGCTGCATATTAGGATATCTGTGTATCTGGGGCACACTGCTGGAATTTAACATTCCATGGAAATTGGCTCAGTTGACAGTATGGTAGATGATTAAAGCACATTTAAGTATTGTATCTCTTAAGGTCCACCTTTATTTCTTATAGACTGAAATCTGTTACTCTGAAGCACTATTGAAACAGGTTGTATAAGGTAGCAAGCACAGCCATTTAAGGAAGCCCTTCAGCAGCCATTTATGAACATGCTGAATATCACCATTATTGTATATTATAGAGTAGGATTCAGAGAATCCAGTATTTCACATATTAACAACAAATACCACTTTATGTGGTATTATGGCATATTTTTTCTACAAAGAGGATGGATCTTATGATAAGCAGGCTGCCACTTTATTTTTTGTTCCCATCAGCTATGTAATTTAAGCAGAATATAATATATGTCTGTTGAGCCCAAGCTTTATCAATCAAGTAGTCTGCACAAGGCACTCGACGTATCTATCTAGGGTTAGGGTTGTCGACAAGTAACACCACCTTCTGCCAAAGAACAGAGTTATGATCAGGAAATGTGACAACAATGGTCTGGCTTATTGTCAGTTAATCAACTTCCTCAAGAATAGTTTCAAGTAGAAACAGTATATGCCATCATCCCTTGCAGGAGGCATCAAACTACCTATATATTCTGCTGTCAATAGAACGAGCAGAGCATGTGAGAAGAAACTGCTGGTGTATACATTTTGTAATTGAAAATGTCCCATCTTAAATATTAGGAACAAGTTGATGAAAGCTAAAATGATCAACTGAAGCAAGACTAAAGAGAGAGTTATGAATAAGCCATATTGATTGGATTAAAAGGATGCAGCTATTGATGATGTCTGACCCTCTCGTTTATCAATGTAAGAGGGAGCTGAGTTTTTCCCAGTCTTGATGTACTATTTCCCGCGCTTAATGATGGAGAAGTTGTTGATCTGCATATGCATATCTTGTAAGAATCCCTGATGAACACCCTATCAGTCATATGCCTCATTATGATGACTTTGAGTTTATCTTTGGATGAACCTCATATTGGATAGCTGCATATTAGGATATCTGTGTATCTGGGGCACACTGCTGGAATTTAACATTCCTTGGAAATTGGCTCAGTTGACAGTATGGTAGATGATTAAAGCACATTTAAGTATTGTATCTCTTAAGGTCCACCTTTATTTCTTAAAGACTGAAATCTGTTACTCTGAAGCACTATTGAAACAGGGTGTATAAGGTAGCAAGCACAGCCATTTAAGGAAGCCCTTCAGCAGCCATTTATGAACATGCTGAATATCACCATTATTGTATATTATAGAGTAGGATTCAGAGAATCCAGTATTTCACATATTAACAACAAATACCACTTTATGTGGTATTATGGCATATTTTTTCTACAAAGAGGATGGATCTTATGATAAGCAGGCTGCCAGATGGACATTGTGCACTTTGGAAAGACAAGCTTAGGCTTGTGGCGTCCCTGAGTAACAGGGAGCAAGTACAGTCAAATATTTCCTTCATCAAGATATGCAAGAAGTAGAGGATTGATAAAACTGCGTATTCATCTATATGATGCTGGGTAGAGCTATGAGGCTCTCATTGATGATCTGATTATCAATATCATTATCAAGATCCAATCTTGATCTTTGTGAAAGCAGCTTGACACTATTCCCTACATGAAGGGATCCTTGATTGAATATTGAGCTCTGGGAGCTCCTGGGGGCTTGGGGTACTTTTTGAACTATGAGTGACCATAGGGTGATTGGTTCACCTTCCCCTAGTGGCGCGCTGTGTATAGGGTGAGTGGTTCACCTTCCCCTACAATTGCGGACACATGTGTAGGGTGAGTGGTTCACCTTCTCCTTATGTTGATGTCATATGAGTAGGATGAGTGGTTCACCTTCTCCTGTGGATACCCCAGTGAAAGATGCATTTAGGCATCTGCTTTTAGACATGTCAGTGGGACGTGGTTCATCTTTTCCCCACATATAGGATTGATCATTCCCTATGATTGATGATTGACATGTCGGTGGGATGTGGTTCTTCCTTTCCTCACGTGTAGGATTCTTCCTACTATTATTGGTTTTTTCATGCGTGTAGGAGGTGGTTCATCCTTTCCCTATGATGATTGTGATATGTATTTGTAGGAGGTGGTTCATCCTTTCCCTACATGTGGCTGTGATGTGTGTTTTTAGGATGTGGTTTGTCCTTTCCCTACATGTGATTGTGTGTAGGATGTGATATATTCTTTCCTTGTTGGTATTCCTGCATCATCCTACCCATGTATTCAGGGATACATGGGAAATACCTCTCATCTGGCCAACGAGTTGGGAAAAGTGGTTAGGGACCATAACACTACTGATGGACGCATCGCGTAGTGCCATACTCCCTATGCTAGGATGCATGGTGTTTATCTACTTGATCTGAGATCGAGGTTCTACCTCCGGGCTGACTTTTGTGAATGGAGAGTGGCAAGGTCTTGTGACTCACTCTCGATCAATTCTTTTTTATTATTCACATCAATGTTCAGTAGAGCAGATCGGAGTAAAGCAGAGCAGAGAAGACAAAGATGGTTCATGATGGCAGGATGGCATGATGATCTATGGTAGCAGATGGAATTCTCCCTAGTTGAGAAGGAGTGTTAAAATTGGCAACTAGGGCCACATTCCACTTTGGTCTGCTTAGTTGATGGAGATAATAATCCCCTTGAATTCCTCTTTTCGAGAGGACCAAAATCGATCTAAAGATCATCAAATTTGGTCAAGGAAAATATCGTTTATTCAAAAAGAAATTCTATAAGTTGTGATTTTGTTTAGGCAGGAAAATTGAAAATTTAAATTTCAAAGTTGCCTCCAAATTTTAAGGACGACCTTCCCTCCATCTTGTATATAAAGAGGAGCCTACTTATTTCGATCATCCATTCCCTCTCTATTTTCTCTGAATTGCCGCAACAAAGGAAGCTCTCTAGCGTGGATATCTAGGGAAATATCTAGGATTGTTTGGGTTAGTTTGGAGGCCGCTCAACTTTAGATGGACAACCATAGGAAATAAGAGAATTTTGGGCTTTGTATATGGGTCTATTTGCTATTACAGGTACAGGATGTAAGGATGGGTTTATAGGCAACCTGTGGGATGAAATTCTCTCCATCTGTGCCTCTGTACCTCAGATCAACCACTTCAGAAAAGGCCACAACTTTGCACTTTTCTAGATTAGGGAGCCACATAGCCTATCTTGGATCTAGATCAACCCTAGGACAAATGACAACAATTTCTTATATGCCTAGGTTAGTCGCAGTGGAATGAAGGTGTTTTAGGTTGGTTGAGTGGGACAACAACAAATAAGCATGCAGCCCTAACCAGATCGTGAGTATCTTCTGTTGACCATGTGCTGGAATTATAGCTATCAAGCCTCTTTCATATCTTAAGTTGGGCTTTCAATTTAGCAAGTCATTTTGACTTTGACCTATTTTACTCTCTCTCTCCGCTGAACATTCGATTTCAATAATAAGAAGATTTGATCAAGGGTTTTCCCCATCTGGGGGTTTTTCCCTGGCTTGTGCCATATGATTGTGTACTCTTGTCTTCGTCATTTATTGCATATGTTCTTTCTTCAGTTTCTGTCAATATGATAAAGATTCATGTGATTGTCAATGGATCAATAAATGGGCTAATTTGGTATATTGAAGCAACTGACCTTAGCAAAGAACATGTTAACCTAAATTTAACATAAAGCCACTTGGAAGTCATAATTGAATTCCCCTTTAGTCTCGACACAATCTCCTAGTTATCATTCTTCATGATGGAGTTGTGCTCCACCATGGCATCTCTCCACCCCCACTGGTGGGTTGCTTCTTCAAAGCAAGAAAGCTATGAATCTATGATGTTGGTAATAAGTGCCATGCATGTCAGAAATTTTTGTTGAGGTCGGTTCTCCCTGAAAGCGGTCTTGGGAGGCTCCACATGCTCTTGAGCATCCTGCGAGGTTTGCTTTGTTGAAGCTTTTGGTAGCTTCAGAAGGTCTTCTACATAGGCTTGGTGTCTTAGCATGTAAGAGATGATTTATTGCCTCTTTAGGTGCTTGCTTGGTGTAGTAAGAGATTTATGTCTTTTTAGTTTAACTCTGGAAAATTACAATGATTAAAATCCATTAATTATTGTGGACTATTAAGTCAATTTTTTTAAGGATAAATAATGAAATATTTAAGTGACTTAGAGATGATGTCAACCTTCGATTTCCTAAATATTTTAGAAGGGAGATTAGGGTTAGGGATTTCGGCTTGATGAAGATTATAAATGAAAGCCTAAGGGAGAGGTGAAGACACAACAATAAGAGAAAGAGGCGGCTACTGCATTTTTCGGAAAGCGATTTTCTCAAAGAGGGAGAGTGATTTCTCCAGAGGATTATCTAGACTGTGGAGAAAGAGGAAGATTTTAGGTTGATTGAGGAGCATTTCTAGGAGGCTGAATTGTTGGAGATTGTAGGGCCGAATTGCTGAAGCGAGAAGGTCAAATTGTTGGAGACGCTGATTTTCCAGGGCCAAATTTTCTAAGGTGTAGACGCTCTTCGAAGGGAAGGCGCAGGGCCAAGTTGTTGGTGAAAGGTGGGTCGAAATTCTCCAAGCTGAATTTCTTCAAAGGCAAATTTCTAGTGGGCTGAAATCCCTAGGGCCGAATTCTTCCAGGTGGGCTGAGTTACAGGGTCTAGTCAATGCATATTTCCTTGTCATTTCAATGTGGGTCGAAACCCTGATTTTCCTAAGATCAATTAGCGAAGGAGAATTGTTGTGAGTATGTATTTGTTGCAATGTGTGATTGATCTTGTCAGTATCCTATAATTTATTGGATCTCAAGGCGACTAATTATTTTTCTTTAGATTTTTCATATTAAAAATAATGCTCCATTTATTTCCTAGTGGCTACTGCTGGTCAAAAGGACAAAGAATGGTTTCTCTTAGGTTTGGAAATCCCTTTACAGGTGCATGGAAGAAATGTTTTGAAAAAGTCTAAACATTAGGTGAAACTCCTTACCTCTCGCACATTGCATTACACTTATGATATAAGCCTAGTTCCTTCCACTCATCATCTCGTCTCATCATAGAAAACTCTGTCATCTCTTTGCCCATATCAAACCCCCGCTTCGCATCCAATAGCCAATATTATTTTTCGGCTCCCCTCCTAGCATTTGAACTTTACTGTTTGGGGGGGTCCGAAATAAATGGTTTCGATCTCCACTCATACACCTACGTGTCATCCCCAGAAAAGTTCGCACCCCCCCATCGCAATATTGCTAACTAGATATGCCCCCCTTCGAAATTCGTTTCAGGGTTTTGTAGGTCAAATGCAGTGCTGGTGAATTATATTGAAATTAAATTTAACTCCACCTTAATTTCTTCGTGGCAGAGAGTGGTGAACAAGGAAGAGCCAGATCCAACGCGACCTACAAAGTGTTGAATCCTCTCGTGCGGAGGCTCAGGTTGTTGGAAGAGCTGGTGTGGGTAACTTCCAGAGAAATTCACGGGCTTTCAAAACTCTGTTTTGGCTGAAATAACTGTGGTGACAAAGAGGAAAGTGACTCTGAAGGGTTTCACAATCATGAAAATAAGTCTACAAAAAGTTCGAGTTTTATATTTGAGTTGAAGAAGCTGGCAGTGGTGAACACTGGCCATGTGTTTGCCATGTGTTTGTCAAAGTCATGATTGATGAGGTTGTAGAAGCAAGTCCTGTGTTGGAGAAAGATTCCAGCACTCCTTTGAAGTTACACGCAAGGTTGATGGATATTGGTACCTTTGGCAGTGCTAGTCACATAACAGGTGGCATGCAAGGTCTGTCCAATTAACAATGCGTTGTATGCTATGGAGGAGCTCAATTGTCATGTCAACTTCTGTCAGGATCAACAAATATTTTAGCAGATCATCATCTCTAGATGTAAGTGCAGGTTCAACAAGCCAAAGGTTAAAATCAACTTACTATTCCAGATATTGCCAGGAAGGCTTTATATCCATAAGCCATTCGTTGGGGGAACATGGAAAGATTGGCTCAATACCACGTTTGCCACTTCTTACTATGGTAGACACAAGGCATCCACTAATAAACATTCCTGTTGCTAACCTTTCCACTTAGATCTCAATTTTTTTCAACGAGGAGTATAACAGAAGACCTTTACAACTCTTTCAATCATGCTCTTATTTCATACAACCGCATTGGTGGTTTAATATGCGAAACATATGGTTCAAGTTAATGTGCAGGTCCCGTCTTCAATGGACTTGAATTTTATAGATATCCAGCTTGATGTTGGGCGTGCATTGTGTATTTTTCCCAAGTCAACAGAGGATGATTTATTTCGTTCTATGAACTTGGCACAGTAAAGGAAGGCGAAATTACCACTAGAGTAAATTATCTCGATTATATCAGCATTTCCTATTACAACTGCAAGTTTAGTGTAATATCCCAAAACAGGGATTTCCTACAACAAATAGAATATCTTAAGATATTCTAAAGTTGGAGCTTCAGCAAATCATGAGCATGGAAATGCAGATCAACTCATTAGATGTAAAATAACATCTCTTCAGCAGATGAGAGAACCTCAGCAAGCATATGGCCTATATCCTCCTTCCCAAGTGGGGAAATGCAGCAATATAGGGCATAAAACAGTTGCCTTCAGAAAATAACGCTATACCTGTGAGGAATGGGACTTGGATCCCTTAGAATATATCATATACAACTCACATGCAGAATTAGAGGTGAAACAAATCACTCTAGCCAGTATAAACATATCTCCCCAAGTCAATATGTCTCAAATAAGCCCAAACCCCAAAGCCTAACTCATGCAGAAAGGACTGAAGCAAGAACATCGTTATTTTATTATGGGTTTATGTAGCGAAAAATGTGACATAACAGATCTGGAGTCTACACACATCCAATGGCTGAGAAAATGGAGATCCCTCCCTTTTTATACAAAATGAGATTAACGCGACAAGGGTTTCATGAGAGACAAATGTACAAAAGAGCAGATCTGTAGATTTGGATCTGAAGAACGCAGTGATACTGCAGCACTGAATAAATGTGGCTGAAATATACAAATGAGAGAAGAAGAATGAAGTACAGAGCTATTCGGGAGAAGGGTTAGCCCTTTCTCCAAGGAAAAAGCTCACAAGCAAGGGATCAAACCCTGCTATTGCTGCACTCTAGAAAATGATGCAGTTTCTGAAGCTTATTGCGCTGTAGAAGATGAAAAGTGATTTGGCCACATGCCAAGATGTAAAATGTGCTCCTGAACCTCGTGTACAGATCTTGCAAAGCAAAGGGAGCTCCCTCCTCTGAAAGATAAGCTCAGGAGCTGGTGTTGTAAGTCTCGCACTGCAACACCCTGCAACACAACGTTTCCTGCTACAGGAATAACGCTGTAGCTGAAGGAGGTGCTTGGCCTCAAACCCGGATGTGGGAAAATGAAGAACAAAACTCCTCCAAGTGATCACTTAATGAAGGAGAAGGATTCCCTAAGCAGGAATGCCTTGTGTTGAACAACACTGCATACTCAACTCAACAGTTGAAAAATGCTCAAGTATCTAAGCAGACCAAAATTAATAATCCATAAGCTAACCTCAAAAGTCTGATATGCTCCTCCTTATAAGGTTTGTGATCCTCCTCACCTTGGGTCCCACCTATTAGGGTTTCCAACACCATGTGAATACTTTCCCTCCAAAACTGTGTTGTAGCTCTATCAAGACTGCTCCTCCATGCTGCGCTGTTGACTTGGTCAACTTGACTGAATCAACATGATTCTTTTCCTGTTCACACATGGGAAGTGCAAAATCCAGCCACTAAGTTATCCCCTTTTCACACCAAGAGGTCTTTTATGCTATCACAAGACATGTATGGGCCTCTTTCTCCCATTTATTCACCTACTAAGTGCAAGAAACAAAATTTAATATTTCCATTAGCTGTAGGCTAATTTTAGGAATATTACAGACCTCTGCTCCCAAATTTTGCTTGTCCTCAAGCAACTGCAAGGATAAAATTGGAAAGTCTCCTTCCTGCCTCCTGTAGCATCCTCATATGATGAGCTTCCCCAAAGGATAAGATGCTGTCTCAACAATGAAAGCTCATAGTGCCTCTCCCAAGCAAACAAGTTAGCATTTGGTGTATGTCCCAAATGGCTATAATCATGCAAAAGTAACATACTCAAAAGGAGACAACTATGTGTTGTCTAGAGGTCCTCTCAAGGCATGGAGTTTGAAGTGCATGGGAAATTCTCATTCCCAAGCGAAACCTCCACCCCCAAGCTATCATCCATATGAAATGAGTCACCCTCCAACATGGCAACTCATGAAGAATCTCCTCCACCTTCGGCTCATGAAGTGTAGGTGGGCTGAATAGATGAACATGATAGGCAAGAAGGCCTATCCCACGCTGTCCACCTCTCCACTTGTGACAAGTGTAGAGGGTATGCTGATCTTGCGCTGCAACATGGTTGCCCTCAAGTGGCAAGAAGAAGGTTGAATCTCCAAGGATCCTTCCTCCAATGTCATGAGCCATGCTCACCCAAACCATCCCATTCAAAATGAATGGCACATCATCAACATATGGCATCCAAATCAGAAAATGGCTGAAGATTATGTGCAAGTTTGGATGATACACATGGTCTCTCTGGTGGATACAACCCAGTCTTTTCAACTGCTGATTCAGAGCATCAAGTGGCAAGTTGTCCTTCAAAGAATTTTCAGCTATGCATGTTAGCTCATCTACTATGAAGTTAAGCAGCAATATATATCAGCTGTATACAATCGAAACAATAAAACACTTGCCCAAAGTTATGTAGAGATGGGTTATCATCATTACAAAATTTGGCCCTAAAGTGACCATGAAACCCATAAATAATCTTGCTCTCTTGTGGAGCAATGCACTGTTTACATATGGTGAGAAAATACAAATACTCAATAGAGTAATCAACAAGCACATAAATGTATTTCTTACCATGCATCAAGTGTGAGCTAAAGGTGAGGTCCATGAGTGAGTCCTCCCATGAGAAGCTTCTCATAAAAATCTGCAAGAGGAGAGGGTGCATACTCCCTTTGGAACACTCCATCAATAGAAACATGCTCTCAAGTGATAGCACTGTAGGCCTTAGTAACAAGGTTCTTGTCACTCCATGACTTCTCCCTTTGACATTCCACATGCCAAAGCCATCCACCATCATGCTGCTATGTGAGAAGATCTTCTTTCGACATGGAAGCTTCTCATAATCCTCCAATGCTGAAGGGTAGCCTCCTTGCACCTTGAATGTGCCTTCCTTATTTCTGGAAATATCATGAAAAGAATGAGAAAATTTCTGCCCATACTCTCCCAAGTGTAACCACAACAACAACAACCCTTGCTGCTCCCTCATCTCCCCCTCATACAAGCCATAGAGTGAGATCATGATGGTTGTCTTGTATGATGCCCCATACAAACAAGTTTTCTGTTGTTCTATCATATGGGTGCCATGCCATGCCTCCATCCACCACATACCCCTTGAAAAAGGGTATGATGCAAGATGGCCAAACTCTTTCAAGAGTAGCTAGCGCAGCTTTGCTTCTTGCTGCCCTGTGTCATAGATCTGCAAGTGGCTCACCAACCTCTTGCCCTCCATCCACCTCCATTCATCCAAATGTGGATGCCTCCAATCATTTTTCCCCTTGGTATCTCCCCAATGAAGACTACCAATCTCCCAAAGAAAATCTTCCTCCTTACACCTCATGGGAAGTTGAGATGTAACCCCTTGGAGATCTTTTAGAAAAGTCCTCTCATCAATGATCCTCTTGAATCCCATAGAATCCAAGTGTGCTGAAAGTAAAACACCATCAGGAAGTGGCACAACACTCATGAGGCCCTCCAAAATCTCACACCCTAACTCCTCATGCTGCATGCAACTCGATAAGGATGCAATGGAATGAATGATCATCCCTTCTTTGTTTAAACGAAGATCACACAGCACAGTGCAAGCTTGTTGCTCCACCCCAACAATGTGTTTTGATCCTTGACCAAATGAGGACAAATTCCCAAGGTTTTCCATAAGATTTTCTGAAATGATAGGAAATGGAAATACATGCATACATTGGTGAGTCTTGGGAACATCTTGTATGGCTGCAAGAGTTCCTCTCTTCAGTGTGTTGGCTAATCCAATCGCTGATATGGATGGCTGCTCCTTCATGAATGTGACAACGCTGATAAAGGTCTCCTCAAATGGGGATGAGGTCTCTTTCTTCTCTGATCTCTCACTGTCAAATCTTCTGATCACCCTTTCAGTGAAATCAGCAAAAGTAGATACTCTTGCATGACTCACATGACTGAACCACCAAGATCTTGCCTTTCCCTCCAAGTGCAGTGCTGAGATATCCACAACCTCTTTTTCCACTACTGGATGTAGTAGGAAAAATGCCTAACGTCATCACCCAAGATTCTGTTGTACATAAGGGTGATCCATCAAAGGTAGACAATAGGAACCTATTGCCCCTTAGCATCCTGCTGTTGCATGGCCTTCTTTCTTCTCTCAGTTGGATAAACTGAGGAAGATCTAGGGTCTCTTTGACAGCACTAGGTTGGCACTTGTATTCTGCCAAATATCCACTCGGGATCTCATGCTCTAAGTGGTCTTCTTTCTCTTCACTTCCTCCATGAGATAGGAAGTGCATGGGTCTTCTTCTTCCTTTTGAAACCTTCTATAGGTCTCACTGTAGCTTTCTCCTTCTCGAAACCCTCTTGGAGTTTCATTGCATCTTCCCTTTTCCATCGGTTGAACCTCCTTGGAGAGGCTCTTCTTAGATCTGAAAATGGATGAGAGTAATCTCATCCTCTCCATCATTTTGTTCTCATCTTCTTATTATATTCTAATTGGATCTGAAATCCATAGGCTGAGCCAAGATGGCAGCTCCGATATCACTGTAATATCCCAAAACAGGGATTTCCTACAACAAATAGAATATCTTAAGATATTCTAAAGTTGGAGCTTCAGCAAATCATGAGCATGGCAATGTAGATCAGCTCATTAGATGTAAAATAACATCTCTCCAGCAGATGAGAGAACCTCAGCAAGAATATGGCCTATGTCCTCCTTCCCAAGTGGGGAAATGCAGCAATATAGGGCATAAACAGCTGCCTTCAGAAAATAATGCTATACCTGTGAGGAATGGGACTTGGATCCCTTAGAATACATCATATACAACTCACATGCAAAATTAGAGGTGAAACAAATCACTCTAGCCAGTATAAACAGATCTCCCCAAGTCAATATGTCTCAAATAAGCCCAAACCCCAAAGCCTAACTCATGCAGAAAGGACTGAAGCAAGAACATCGTTATTTTATTATGGGTTTATGCAGCAAAAAATGTGACATAACAGATCTAGAGTCTACACACATCCAATGGCTGAGAAAATGGAGATCCTTCCCTTTCTATACAAAATGAGATTAACGCGACAAGGGTTTCATGAGAGACAAATATACAAAAGAGCAGATCTGCAGATCTGGATCTGAAGAACGCAGTTATACTGCAGCACTGAATAAATGTGGCTGAAATATACAAATGAGAGAAGAAGAATGAAGTACAGAGCTTTCCGGGAGAAGGGTTGGCCCTTTCTCCAAGGAAAAAGCTCACAAGTAAGGGATCAAACCCTGCTACTGCTGCACTCTAGAAAATGACGCAGTTTCTGAAGCTCATTGCGCTGTAGAAGATGAAAAGTGATTTGGCCACATGCCAAGATGTGAAATGTGCTCCTGAACCTCGTGTACAGATCTTGCAAAGCAAAGGGAGCTCCCTCCTCTGAAAGATAAGCTTAGGAGCTGGTGTTGTAAGTCTCCCACTGCAACACCCTGCAACACAGCGTTTCTTGCTACAGGAATAACGCTGTAGCTGAAGGAGGTGCTTGGCCTCAAGCCCGGATGTGGGAAAATGAAGAACAAAACTCCTCCAATTGATCACTCAATGAAGGAGAAGGAATCCCTAAGCAGGAATGCCTTGTGCTGAACAACACTGCATACTCAACTCAACAGTTGAAAAATGCTCAAGTGTCTAAGCAGACCAAAATCAATAATCCATAAGCTAACCTCAAAAGTCTGATATCCTCCTCCTTATAAGGTTTGTGATCCTCCTCACCTTGGGTCCCACCTATTAGGGTTTCCAACACCATGTGAATACTTTCCCTCCAAAACTGTGTTGTAGCTCTATCAAAACTGCTCCTCCATGCTGCGATGTTGACTTGGTCAACTTGACTGAATCAACATGATTCTTTTCCTGTTCACACATGGGAAGTGCAAAATCCAGCCACTAAGTTATCCCCTTTTCACACCAAGAGGGCTTTTATGCTATCAGAAGCATGTATGGGCCTCTTTCTCCCATTTATTCACCTACTAAGTGCAAGAAACAAAATTTAATATTCCCATTAGCTGTAGGCTAATTTTAGGAATATTACATTTAGACCAAGTTTATAGAGCTTACCTTAGATACTTTGGTCAAATGGTTGTTGTTAAAGCGCAAAGGACTAAGATTGAAGAAGTCATGGGTTTAGTTCTCTACTTGGTGTGGAGCCTGGGTAAGCTTATAAAAGGGTTTGTAGACGGTGTTACCTCCGACATTGTGGCTCTTGTAGATGAGTTTACTAAAAGAATATACCAGAAAGTTTAACAATGTGCAGAAGACGAAAAATACAATCAAGTTTGAAAAGCTCTTGTTTTACAGGTGTATCTTCCAGCTGTCGCAACACTTACTCAACCTCAAGATATCATGGAGATCAACCATTGAATGCAAATCCTTATTCATATATGTTGTCCATCTCTCGAATGGAAAATAAGATCTTGTTAATAACATCATCCTGAGAAGTAGGAGGAAGTTTTACACATGTCACCCCTGTTGTAGTCACTTCCTTAAAGACTGATGATTAGTTATACAAGTGTCATTAGTTTTATAACATTTTTTCTATTTTTAGAAAGAAGATGGGAGATTTGATCAAATTGAGCGTTTCAAGGTATAAAACCATATGAATATCCAACTCCAGATTTTAGCACTCAAAGGATAGTCAAATAGCACAAGTGTTAGGCTTGATAGGATTTACACCTGAAATTGATTTTAGGGAATCAAAACAGCGCCAGATGTCCAAAAAAGTGCCAAATGTCCAAATGTCCTTAATGACTTCAACTGTTTTATTTACACATGTCAAATAATGTTAGTCCTTCTCTGTTATGTAGTTAATAAGAAAGTGATTGTTAGTTACGACATTGATGGTAATAAGTTAGTAGGATTAGCATATATACTTTATTAATTCGAAGTATGAAGGGTGGGGGGAAATTGTAATGAGAAACAATCCTATTTTGGAAAGTGGTTCACTGAGTTTCAAGTGACTATTTGCAAAGTAATACAAGACCAGCTGTTCAGGATTCATGTGGTGTCTGAAATGGTGAAGTTTTCTCCTGTTTTTATGTGTTTTTCTATTATCCTCCTTTCTCAGTATTTCTGAATTCTTATTGTAAAGCAAAAAATGAAGAATAGGGTTTGTTATCTAGAGCACCCTATTCTGGCTGTGTTTACAATATTCTATGTTTTCTACTGATGCCAAATCGAGGAATTCTTAAGTGCTCCTTGGTTTCTGCTGAACTTTACATTCTAGTCTAATTGAGGAATTCTTAATTACTCCTCAATTTCTACTGAATTCCACTCTTCTTTTATCTTCCCAATCCATTTAATACCGAAAGATCCTAAGTAGTACACATAGCTTGCCCTATTTTACTCATGTTTGATACTTCTGCAAATTGATCACCCAAGCCCTTTGACTCCATTGCCCAATGGCCTTTTCCCCTTGCTTTCCCCACCAAACCAAATTCAAAATCCAAACTCTGAACCCATTAACTATCCTAAAATGCCAAATCAAACAAAGCTATAACTAATAGAGAGATCCCTCTCTGGGTCTAGGAGGGCTAGATCCTAGGCTTGAAGCGGTTTTGATGTTGCCTCCGGGATTCTGTCTTCAGCCTCGGAATTACGGAGCGCTAACATAGTGGCGACCATACTGGGGAAGAGTTTTATCTTCCTCAGTAACACTTACAAGTTCAGATCTGGCTGATGATGGTGGACAAACAACTTGACACAAGAAGGTTGAAATCATCCACCTGGCGACTCCAATCCAGATTAGTTTCATTCAAAGACTCCACTGGAGGAAGAACCTGAAGCATGACAAGGCAATCTGGAAAGACTAGGTATTCAAGTTCTAATTGTATTCAAGACATTTTTGGCTTTATCTGTAATTACTTTCTATCTTGTCATGAGCCTGATCAAGAGTTCCGCTGTTGAAATTTACATTGATCATTTGCAAATTGACGAGCCTCAAGAAACTAAGCCCCAAATTGTAGATCATGTATATACTCATACACCTGTGCACATCCTGGATATACCTGTAGAAAGTTCGATTAGACACAAGCCTCGTGCTTTACCCCCTATTCTTGTTGAAATTCCAGATAATTATAAGCCCCTGGCTTTACCTCCTATACCTGTAAAAGTCCAAGACATTTACAAGCCTTTGGTTTTGCCTCATATCCTCCATGACTTCCTTGCAAATTATAGCAATAACCTACCCAGGTTTGATGGAGAAAAGGCGAAGACAATTGTTGAAAAACACATTCAAAATGTTCAGGACTTTCTTGATCTTTTTGAGGTGGAAGAAGATGATGTATGTATCAGAATGTTTGCCTTATCATTGCAAGGTAAAGTTAAAAATTGGTTTAAGAATCTTCCAGCTGCAAGCATTAGCAATTTTCATCAATTCACGCAAGTTTTCCTGGATAGATGGGTGGTCATGGGAAATGTTTTTCTCATCATAGAAGAGTATAACCATTTAAAAAGACAGACATGGGAGACAGTACAACATTTTTCAGCTAGGTTCAATAAGGTGTACCATTCAATGCCTGCTGTTATAAGGCCGCCCCCAGGATTAGCTCTCTTGCATTACCTTGATGCATTTGACCCAGAAATGGCATTCCAATTAAGAGAAAGGGACACTGCAACCCTTGAAGAAATGCAAAATATTGCAGTTGATGTGGAGGCAAACTTGTTGAATAGAGAGGCAAAGTTGAAAGCAGTAAAGGACAAAATAGAAAAGGAGCAATCGATATCTTCAGAGATAAAACTAGATATCTTGACAAATACAGTCAATGAAATGATGCATAAGATTAGCAGGAAAGAGGAACTTGCTGTTCAAATACCTCATGTTCCATTAGTTCCATAAAAGACAAGGATCAATGTACCCAAGCAATTTGTAGCTCATCCTTGGTATCCTAAAGCAGAAAAATTATTATTTCATGTACTCAATCCACAACCCAGCTAAAGGTGATGCTCAAAGTCACATGATGGTGGAAAAATCTCCCGAGGTGATGTGCATGTTTAATGACCTTGCATATGTAGAAAATCTTCTCCAATGTGATTATCAAGAGGAAGATTATATGGTTGAGAGCGAGGTTGATTGTTCAAAGCAACCATCACCATCTTCTTGGGAGAAAGAAGCCCAACCATCAAAATACAAAGATGGCAATCAAACTCTGCATGTTGAGCCAAAGGGTAAGGAGGGAAATGCAGAAAGTTTTCAAGTAAGTGCAAAATGCCTTCCTCTATGTTTTGCTTCACTTCTGAGAGAAAATTATAAACAAATTGTCAACAGTAGGATTGGAGAACTCTCTCACCAATCAGATGAGGAAATCATGGATGATAAAGGATCTGTTTTAGATCTAGGGGTTCATCCCTTAAGTCCTTTTCAATGTCAAATCTCAGATGAAATCACGAAGTTTGAAACAGATGATGAATTATTTCAGTTCAATTCTCTACCTTTATGTTTTAATTCATTTCAGATTGTGAAAGGGAGTCTTGGTCACATTTTAGTTGATAATCATAGGAGAAAACATGAAATATCAGTGGAACATATGCTATAGCCATCTAAAGCACCACATGACCCAATAGCTGATATGTTGGACGGTTTGTGTTTTAAAAGGCAGTGTTCATGAATTCATAACGCTCTCAAAAGCTGCTATGATATGGATATGATCAGACAGTCAGCTTCATCACTATGTTCAATCGAAGTATTGTTTCAAAGCTCATTAGGAAAGTTGCCGCCATGTTAGGAAGCACTTGAGGATATAAATAGCATAAAAACAACCTCAAATCGTGGAGTTGAGTTGGTTAAATGGGAATGCCAAGAAACAGGTCAAGTCTATCTTGATCCTATATATATCTATATGGAATTTTTTTTTGTCACGAAGCAACCATTCCTTTCCTGCATTTCTTCTGTTCTTCAGGTCTACCAAGCTCCATGTAAAGAAGATCATGCTGTGAATTTTTATTGAACACCATTAACAAGTTTGTTTCTGAGTTTGGTGAAAAGCAGTGGAAGAACAAAGATATTAGAGCAGTTGCTTGACTGGTTGCACTGGCATTATTGTATCATTTAGAACAACAATAATATCAGTAGAGTAGGGTAGGTAGGTGTGCAAATAAGCTCAGTACTATGAGCATCTTTCCAATTTTAGTTTCAGATTGATTTTGAATGTTCAATTCAAGGGTGTTCCAGACTTTAGTTGCATAGAGTCATGATTTCAACTTAAAGATTTTCAGCCGCAGAGGTTTTGTAGCAGACCAGGTTGCATATTTGAGATCAGCCCAATGGATCAGGCCATTGATCTACAATGTTCTTGACACCTCCTCCGGAGCTGCCATCGCCAATTAGAGCCACTATTTGTATCCTATAATCTATAGGATCTTAAGGCGACTAATTATTTTTCTTCAGATTTTTCATATTGAAAATAATGCGCCATTTATTTCCTAATGGGTACTGCTAGTCAAAAGGACAAAGAATGGTTTCTCTTAGGTTTGGAAATCCCTTTACAAGCGCATGGAAGAAATGTTTTGAAAAAGTCTAAAACATTAGGTGAAACTCCTTACCTCCCGCACATTGTATTATACTTATGATATAAGCCTAGTTCCTTCCACTCATCATCTCGTCTCATCATAGAAAGCTCAGTCATCTCTTCGCCCATATTAAACCCCCGCTTCGCATCTAATAGCCAATATTATTTTTTCCCCCCCCTCCCACCATTTGAACTTTACTATTTGGGGGGGTCCGAAATAAAGAAACCTCAGGATGAAGAAACTCAAGCCCTTGTAGCGCATGCATGGAAAGGAAAGGAAGAAGAAATTTTGGAAATTTTGATAAAAAAGATACAGGTAGAAGACTAGCTCCAACTCAGGATCAAAAGAAGACGGATATGTCAAAGATTAGGTGCTGCAGTTTTCATACTTTTGGTTATTATGCTTGCTAGTGTCCTCAGAAGAAAAGGACAGGAAAGCAACGCGCATTGGTAGCTGATGGCGATGAGATGAGCAGCCACGATAGAAGAAGTCAAATGAATATTTCTTTGTCTTCGCTCTTTCAAGCACTATTACTGATAATAGTGAGATCTAGTTGGTGGACAATGGTGCTTGTAGGCACATGACAGATTTTCAAGATTCTCTCATAGATTTGACAGAGAATGATTCAACATTATAGCTGGAACTTGGAGATAATGCCAAGTATGCAGTGAAAGGAGTTGGGACAACATTGTTTCAGCTGGAGTTCGTTGATTCTCTACACATGAGAGATGTTTTGTTCGTCCCAAGATTGAAGAACTTACTCTCTATCTCAGTGTTGGAGGATAGAGGTTACGAAGTTGCATTTGTAGATGGTTAGGTTCTTGTATGGCCTAAGGGCTCGAGCATAGACTTAGTAAAAGTGGTTGGTGCTTGAGAGGGAGGACTATATAGACTGATAGGATGACTAGCCCAAACATTGGTACATGATAGTATTAGTTTATGTTAGTTATGGCATCATATATTTTCTCATTTGCATTATAGGGCTTTGCCAACATTGAGGAAAATGGTTATAGGTTTTCCAAAGCTCTTGGTAGAACATGATGGTGTTTGCAGAGGTTGTGCACTTGGCAAGAATGCCAAGGGATCTTTTCGGGGCAATGATAGTAGATCTAAGGGCATCTTGGCTCTAGTGCATTCAGTATCCAGATGTATGCAGACCAATGGCGATATCATCTTTGGGTGGCTTCTTGTACTATGTGCTATTCATTGATGATTTCTCTCGGAAGACTTGGATCTACTTCATGAAGACCAAGGATGAGGTCTGCAACAAGTTCTAGGAGTGCAGGGCTTAGGTAAAGAACTTAACAATGAAGAAGATCAATATTTTGAGGTCAGATAATGGAGAGTATACTTCCAGGGACTTCAGTGATTTCTGTAAGGACACAGGGCTCAAGAGGGAGTGGATAGTTCCTTACAACCCTCAGCAAAATGGGGTTTTGGAAAGAAGATCATGTCCATTGTGGAAGCAATGAAGGCGATGATTCATGATCGTGATATATCCATGTTCTTATGGGCAAAGGCATCCAACATAGCTGTTTATGTTCTAAACAAGAGCCCTCATCGGATATTGGAGGACAAGACTCCCGAGGAGGCATTCACATGAGTGAAGTCGGAGGTTAGTCATTTGAGGATCTTTGGTTGTCTAATATACATTCACATGCCCAAGGAGAAGAGGAAGAAGATGGAACCTTTTAGGAAGAAGGGTACTTTTGTGGGATACAACGAGACTTCGAAGGCCTACAAAATCTACATTCCAAGACAACATTAGATTGAGGTTAGTTGGGATGTTACTTTTGATGAGGAGGTAGCCTTCAGGAGGTCCAGAGAGTCCCGCATGGACATTGATAGTGAGGGGCAAGAGGCTTTGGAGGATGCAGGTACAGGTCCCTTTATTCCAGTTGATCATTCTTCAACCTATCAAGAGGAGCCAACATAGCCAATTGATTCACCAAGAGATGTTGTTGTCACTAGGAAGAGGCCGACGTGGCTTTGTGACACTTTGTAGGATGTAGAAGGGCATGCAACTCCTTGTGGTACCTTCAGAGAGAGTAGACGACCATAAAGGTTCTTGAGCTATATGGCATTGATGAGTCACATCATTGATTCCGAGCCTTCCGGTTACGAGGAGACAACTCACCAACAGGTTTGGAAGGATGTCATGATGGGGCATCGATCCATCATGAAGAATGATGCATGGGAGAGAGTTCTGAGTCTAGAAGGGAAGTCAGTGGTGACTTCCAACTGGATCTATAAGCTTAGGCATGCAACAAATGGCAACATCAAGAAGTACAAAGTGAGGTTGGTGGTGAGATGGTTCTTCCAGAAGGAGGGATTGGACTACGAGGAAACGTTTTTTCTAGTTTCCAGATACGCTTCTATCAGAACTATTGTTTCTCTTGCTTTAGTTATGGGTTGGAGGTTACATAAGATGGATGTAAAGACCGTGTTTCTCATGGTGTGATTGAGGAGGAAGTGTACATAGATCAACCTTAGGGCTTTGAGATACATGGGAAGGAGTCACATGTTTGCAGATTGAATAAGGCTTTGTATGGACACAAGTAGGCACCCAAGGCATGGTATTACCAGTGTTACACGGGGTCTCGCCCCCCCACCTAGGGGTTTGCATTTCGCTCGCGTCCGGGGTTCACCCCGACGCCCCCCACGCCCCCCGCGCCCCCCCGCACACCCCCCCCCCCCCCGCGCACCCCCCCGGCCACGCCCCCCGGCCCGCCCCTTTAGTTTATGGGGTTTCGTGCGAAAGATGCCACGCAGGCAGTTACTTGAGAATCTGCGTACCCCGATTCCGACAGACATGAAGTCGGTCCCTAGCTCCTCATGGTTAATGCAAATAATTAAATATTAACTTTATATTTTTATGCTCATTTATCATTATGATGACATCATTTGATATTCATATGTTATGTTTTATGTTTTATGTTTCAGACATAACCTATTTGCGTTTAAGTTTTATGTTTCAGACTTGAGTTGTAAACTTCAGTTTAAACTCTATTTTGAATCTTGATATAATATGTCATATGATATCTTAAACTTTATTTTCATTGCACATTGTTAGTAGTTACATTAATGATTATATAGTTACAAACTTACAAACTTACATGCATGATTGTATGATGTATGTTTTAACTTTTAACTTTTAAATTTGCTTCAATTATATGATTCATCATTCATCGATTTGTAATTTTATCATTTATGATTTATCTTTCATGATGCAAGTGTATGATGACTATATATACATTCTTTGCAAAAATATAGTTACATTATAAATATTAAATTTTATAATTTTTATGACCCCGACGTCCCCCCACGTTTCCTGAAAATTGGTAGGGAGCTTTTGCATAGGCCGCTCCCTCGCCCCCTCGCTCCCACCTCCAGAGGACTTGGTGGAACATTGGGTATTACAGGATTGATGGATACCTTATGAGTGTTGCCTTCGCCAAGAGTTATTTGGATCTTATGATCTGGCCTTTACTCCATAGTTGTTGATGGTGATCCTTTGATCTTGGTGCTGTATGTTGATGATTTGTTCCTTACTAGGGCAGAGAGGATCATTGTTGGGTGCAAGAGGGAGTTGGCCTCAGAGTTCGAGATGAAGGATCTTGGATTGATGCATTTTTTCTTCGGATTGGAGGTGTGGTAGAGATCAGATGAGATCTTCCTCACACCTGGGAACTACACTGTTTAGATTTTGAGGAGATTTGGCATGATGGATTGCAAGTCATGGCTACACCTATGAAGACAAATCTGAAGAAGCTGAGTGATTCCACTTTAGATTCATATTCAGTGGATCCCATCATGCACAAGCAGTTGATTTGATCCTTGATGTATGTGGTTAACACCAGGTTAGATATTTGGTTTGTAGTGAACACTCTGAGCCAATATATGGTTGAGTTGAGGCATGTGCATTGGGTTGCAGCGAAGCATGTGTTGAGGTACCTACATGGTATAGTTGGATGTGGTTTGAGATATGTCTCAGGTGGTGAAGTGAGGATGCAGGGTTATACTGATATTGATTGGGATGGGAGTGCAAAGGACTGAAAGAGCACCTCAGGGTGTTGTTTCAGCTTGGGATCGACTATGATATCCTAGTTTAGCAGAAAGTAGACTCTTGTTGCACTCAGTATAGCAAAGGCAAAGCATATCACAACCAGTCCCACAAGTCAGGAAGCAATGTGGCTTTGGAAGCTACTCGCAGGGCTATTTAACCAGGAGCTAGAGATGACCTTGATACATTGTGATAATCAAAGCTGTGTTAAGCTTGTGGAGACTCCAATGTTTAATGATAGGTCGAAGCACATTGAGATCAAATATCACTTCATTCGAGACATGGTGTAGAAGGGAGTAGTGAAGCGCTAATACATATCCACAGATGAGCAGATTGCAAATATTCTCACCAAACCTATGTCTAGAACGAAATTTGTATACTTTAGAGACAAGCTTGGCATGATGCAGAATGTCTCCTTCACTGTGAGGGAGTGTTGATGTTTTTGCAGCATTGAGCAAACATTTTCCCATGGGGTCATGTTGATTTGACTAGGGGAGAATGATACATTCACCCATGGGACCATGTTGATTTGGCTAGGGGCGAATGGCCCAGGGGGCAGAGATCCTCCTCCCATGTGGTCATGCTAATTTGACTAAGGGAGAATGATATTTTCACCCATGGGGCCATGCTAATTTGGCTAGAAGTCAATGGCCCATGGAACTCACATTGCTGGATCTAGGGTGGAGTGATTTATTTTATAGTGGGTTTGAATTGGCTATCTAATGGGGTCTTTACCCATTAGTGGGGTTAATGATTCTAGTCTAATGTTGACTTGTCATGTAGTTTCCCTAAGTGAGGGGGTGAAGAGCCACTTCTATGGGTGTACACTCAACATTAGAGTTCTATATAAATAGACGGACATGTGAGAGGCAAATTAATCAACATAGCAAGATCATTGATCTTTTCTAAGTGAACGGGAGATTTGGCTAAGGAGAAGTCTGTCGGAGATCATCTTTATCATCTTCTATATCTCTAATTTTGGCCGCACGTGTGAGAAGAGTTTGATGGCCATACAACCAAGTTTGACCAACATCTTGGAGGTCACACACGTGAAACGTTGATAATTTGACCGAGCTGCTTTGTTTGAAGTTGATCACATCTGTTTGACCAAGATTTAACCAAGGCCGAGAGTTGATTACACATGCAAATTGATTGCATGGTTGACTGTGATCGCATATGCAGATTGTTGACCGAAAACTATAGGTCGAGAGCTGATCACATTGTTAAACTTTGACAACAAACCAGTTTGATCAGGTTGTTGACCAGAGTTGACTTGTAATTTGTTTGACTGTTTTGACCAGTAGTTGTTTTAAACATGTTTGACTGGTATTTTGACTTGGATATCGACACAGGTTTCTAGACTAATTCTGATTTGTAATCCTCGTTGAAAGACAATTTCTACTTATGAAAAGATTGTTGGGTTTTCTCCGAAGGTTGGGTTTCCCAGGGTAAAATTATTGTCTTTATTGTGCATGGATGTCTTTCTATGATCTTTATTGTTTCCGCTACATTTACTATAGTGATTTTCTGAGTATAATTATTCAATGAAAGCAGTGGCATAAAAATACGGTTTGAAAATCATTAGGAAGTAATTATCTGGCAGAAAATTGTATTCCATTGCACTTGCTTTAGAATCTGAATAACATTTGCCTCCTGATTGATGTCGAAGGAGCTGACTGCTCCTGCACTGAAGGTTGCTTATCTATACTACTGAAAGTCTGTGCTCTCGACTCCTCCTTTGGTTCCTCCTTCTGAGGCCCCTCTGCAACTGTTAGTAACTTAGTAGATCTTGAGATTTCCTAGATGCCAAGTTCTCCTTGAACTTGACATCTCGGCTCACCACTATCTTCTGTTGATCTATTAGGAAGACTCTATAATCCTTCGAATCCTCATTGTATCCCACCAGAATGCCCATCTCACCTGAGGGCTGCAACTTTGTCCTCTTTTCGACATGTATGTGGATGTAGATTATGCCCATCTCACTTGAGGGCTGCAACTTTGTCCTCTTTTCCACATGTATGTGGATGTAGATTAGATGACCAAATATCCTGAGATGTCCTAACTTAGGATTCTTTCATGTGAATGCTTCCTCTAGTGCCTTATCCTCTAGAATTTGGTGTGGGCTCCTGTTATGAAAATACACAACTGTGTTGCATGGCTCGATCCACAGAAACATCGACAATCTCTAATCATGGATCATGGCCTTCACCGCATTGATGATAAACTGGTTCTTCCTCTCTGCAACCCCATTCTGCTGCATATTGTAGGCCACTGTCTTCTCCCTCTTGGTCCCTGCGTCCTTGTAGAAAGCAGTGAACTCATTAGAGAGGTAATTGTTGAGAAACTTAGGGGCAACAACATTGAATGATTTCTCTTTCTTTGTTAACTACTTGTGGTATATTTTTATTTAACTTGATTAACTTCTTCTTCACTTGATTATTATTAGTGTTTTCTTCATCAAACAACTAGCAAACCATAAAGAATAATAAGACAAAGGACACAAGATATAGGCGATCAGGCAGGGCCAAAACCTCTCCAACTGAGAGGAAAACCCACAAGAATTCTTCTCTTCTTATAGAACTTCAATTGTCGAATTCCAATACCTATGACCCTTGTCCAAGACTCCTCTAAGACCAAGTCAACCTTCCTTCCTAATTTGCATAGTCTCCAGAAACAAACTTAGACCTTCCAGCAACTTCGACCCCCAACATTAATTTCTGCAACTTCAACCTTGATGCAATTTCACTGCTTTGACCTCGCAGCTTCACAGCTTCGACCTAGAAGCAACTTCACATCCTCGACGTTGCAACTTCACATCTTTGACCTAGAAGCAACTTCACAACTTCGATCTTACAGCTTCACAACTTCGATTCAGCATTAGAATTTCGACCTAGCAACTTCAAAATTTCGTCTTTCACAGAAACTGTAGAAACCCTAACACAAGAGAGAGAGACCAAGGCCCGAAACTTCAATCTTGCTCTTCATCTTCTTTTTCATCCTTTTTCTAGCTTCTTTCTTAGGAGATCAAACTTGCTTGTGAGTGTATCCAAATGAGGTCGAGTTCTTTCTTATATATAGGCTTTTGAGGGGTACAAATCTTTAGGTCGACTTGTCCCTTCATATAGGCCCACTTAATCTTTGTGCCATGACGAGGTCTTGGAGGGTCTTTTGACTCTATTTTGACTCAAATAAATTTTCTTTACAATATGTAACATGCCCAAATGGGTCTTCAATACATGACAATGACTCAATTGACTTTATGACAAACCTAGAAGGACTCAATGGGTGCTTGACCTATAAAATAAATTTCCTTGAGCATGAAACCCATGCCTAAAGAACAACAATAATAAATTTATTTTTCTCTTTGCAACAAATACATAAAATCATGATTACACATGTCATTATGAAGACCAAACCTAGTTACATATTTCAATAATATTCACCCTTGTTGTTTGTTCTCAACATCTTGATCTTCCTTCCTGTCATGTTCTCCAACTAAGCTTTGAAAGCTATGAAATGACTGAAGACCTCACCCTTGGTCTTCATGAAGTATATCCGAGTCTTCCTGGAGAAGTCATCAATGAAGGTCACATAATAAGATGTGCCCTTTACTGAAGATATTAACATCGCCCTGCTAAGTCATAATGAATCAAATCCAAAATGCCTTGGGATCAATTCTCACTGCTAAAGAAAGATGCCTTGACATTCTTTCCAATTGCACACCCTTTACACATCCCCTGCTGGTACAAACTAAAGTTTGGAAGCCCAATGATCATCCGTCTCAGTAATGGTAGAGCTCTATGATGGAGATGCCCCATCCTCTTGTGCCAAAGCTCACACATGCTCTCACTGGTGTGCACTAGTGCCTGAGCAGGCTTACCTTGAAGTCTATATAGATTTCCCCTGCTGAATCCTCACTGTAGCCTTTGGACTGGCTCCCCCCTTTGGAAATCAACCTCATAACCTTTGTCCTCCATGAATGAGATGGATAAAAAGGTTCTTTAAGCCAAGTACATAGAGCTCTTGTGCATCAAAGGACCCTCTTGACGCTAGTTGGAATCGAACTGTCCTTTGCCCCATCACTGCATACATGGCATCATTGTCGAGCTCAATATGGATCCTTGAGTCGTCCTTTGAAAAACCACTGAATAGTTCTCTAGCCTTTGTCATGTGTTGGGAGGTGCCACTGTCCAAGTACTAGGCATTTCTAGTAGGGTTTCGGAGGAGCGCCCCCCCACCCCCTCGACCTCGCTCCCAATTCGTGCTTCGCGTGGGAGCGCATAGGGAGCGCCTCGGGAGTGCGCTCCCAAGGTCAAAAAGACGCTCCTTGGTTTTCAAGGAGCGTTTTTAGGCAGTGTTTTTTTAGGGAGGGAGCCTTTTTAGGGAGTGTTTTTTTAGGGAGGGAGCGTGTTAGGGAGTGTTTTTTTAGGGAGGGAGCATTTTAGGGAGCCTTTTTCTTAGGGCGGGTGTCCATTGTATTTGATGGATGGACAAATGTAAAAGGCAAGCCATTGATAAGTGTTCTTGCTATGTCCGTTAGTGGTGCAATCTTCCTTTCATCATATGATTACTCAAATAAGTTCAAGACCGACATCAACATTGCAGAACTACTAGAAGACCAGACTGCTAGAAGACTGGCACACACAAAGACTTGGGTCTAAATGAAATTACTTGCTCTCCATTTGCTTAAATCATCCATTTATTATTATTTTATTATTTACAATTCTTATAATAAAATAAATAATTATTTATTTGTATTAATATTTAGTTATTCTTTTGAATAGGTAAATATTAAGTAATAAATGATTATTATTTTTAAAGAATCTGTAACATTTAAATTTCTTAATAATTAGAAAAATAAATAATATTTGATTTAACATATTAATAAGTAATATTAATTATTTATAATAATATAATATGAAAAAAATTAATTAACTAAATAAGTTAGAAAAAATTTAATTAATTTAAGAAAAAATTTATAATGATTATTAATTATTAATTATTATTATTATTTTATTTAATCAAAAAATTATTTATAATTATTATTAATAATTATTTTCTATAACTAATTGTTAAATTATATAAACTTATTATTATGAATAATTAAAAACATTATTACTTAATAAATTATGAATAATTTAATAAACAATTTATTAATAAAAAAAGGTTTTTTGGTCGGCTATTTTATTCTTTCTTTTAATATTTATTAATGGTTTGATCTCTCTTTCAAGCATTCTTTGAAATTCTGTCTTGAAGATGGATCCCCGTTGGGATTCGAAACATCGACAAATGTCTTTCAACATTGTGGATAATCCAAAACATTCGTTTTTAAATGTATCGTGTGATTTTCTCAATATGTGTTCAATGTTTATCAATACACCATTTTTAAGTTTTTTAAATCTTTACAACCATCTAGATTTCTATGGTTGAAGATTTGCACATTAGTTCATCCAAGACACACCACAGGTTAGAGCTTTTTCATTTTCTTCTGGGTTACATCTTGGGAATTTATGTGAATATTTTATTGGATCATTATCTTTAAGTGGGTGTCTGACATAAAGTATCTTCTCTTCATTCTTACATTTCTACAAATACCTTTTAACGTTTCTAATGAAACTATTCTTCATTCTTACATCTTTACAAATACCCTTTAACATTTATAGAGAAATTATTCACCTTTTTTAAATTATATTTTCTGAGGGAAGATAATGTCAACAAGCATTAAGGCCAAGCATTAGAAGACCACCATTACCATGATCTACTAAAAAATTAGACATTTCTCGTGGCAAGAGGCCAAGCAATAGATAAAATAGGTTTACTAGTATTTTTTAGTTTCTAGTAGTTTTGACTTTTTATAACTGTTGAAACTTGACTCTTTCCCACACATTAATTTTCCCTACCACCGTCGAATGCAGCCAGAGTCAACCGTTGACCTCTGGTTGACTCTGGCTACATTCGACGGTGGTAGGGAAAGTTAACGTGTGGGAATATTTTTGTACAAAAGGTTGAGGCTGTTGGTTGAGTACATGGACGTCGATTGTGTCAACGGCATTGGCCTGACGACAATTTGTTGTGGTCTTGCTGTGGTTTGTCGAAGTTGGTCAATTATCGGTTGTGCAAGAGCAACGATAAAGGCGATGGTTGTGGAGCGAGGTTGCACTAGTGGTGTGGGGATGGAGTAATAAGTAACGAGTACCAATGTAACGAGTAACGAGTATTTGAACAATGTAATGAGTAACGAGTGTTGGCTGATGCATGTAGAATGATGGCGGAAGGCGGATGGGCGTTGGTGGTGCGAATGCTCGTTGCAAGCTTGAGGCAGTGGCTCCTGAAGAGTGTTGGCAGGCCAGGTAAGGTTGCTTTTTTTTATTATTTTTTTTGTTTGGTTTTTTAATTTATGTCTTCTTTTTATAAAACTCCCTTTTTCTTTTTTTTTCTACATATTTCTTTTTTCTTTTCAACCTTTATATATATATTTTTTATATACAATCGTTTTAAATTTTTTTTTGTTGGGTCTACTCTCTTTTAAAAATATATATATATATATATATATATATATTTTTTTTTTTTTAGAGTTTTTCTTTTAATTTTTTTCTCAATATATGACCTGTGTTTTTTTTTTTCCAATAGCCAAAAGCCTAAAGGGTAAATTGGAGAACCCCCAACAAATGTTCAGCGAAACGCTTCAATTGCACGACAACAAGGTTGACGAAGAGTTGATGGCCAAAGGTCGCTGATCGGAGAATGTGGCTCTGATACCAATGTAATGAACAAAGTTCGTATACTTGCAATACTATTCAAAATACTTTGAAGACAAATACATCCATTGTAGGACAATAATTGTATATTGAATATTGTATAAAAGAATTGATGAGATGATTACAATGAGGGTGTCTTATATATCCTAGGCAGGTACCTCTTCACTGACGATTATGTCCTTAGGGAGACACCTTTTCATTAACTAGTTACTAATTAATGATTATTTATTACTATTATTGTTTTACATTATTTGTATTATTTTATATATATTTTTATTCATAATAGTTTGTCGCTGCCACCTCCATCTACATCTACCTCCTCACATGGAGGTCATGTGCCTTCTGGTTCTGGTCATTTGACTATGCGAGAGGAAACTCCTAGTAGACCACCACGACCTTCTCAGAAATTGGACATTTCTCGTGGCAAGAGGCCCAAGCATTAACAATAGATAATGGAGTTACTTGTCTTTTCTGGTTTCTAGTAGCTTTTATAACTGTTGACTCTTTCATATTTATTATGATATTTTTTGTAAACAATATATGACAATTTAAGTTTGAAGTTTGAAGTTGGCAATAATAACTCATTGGTAATGAATTATGAATATATTATATGATGTTTCATGAAAATTGAAACATTTCATTTCATGTTAGATATTCTTTGTTATCGTTTGGTTACTTGGTAATGGTAATGGTTCAAGTACAAGTTAGAAATTTAGTGATCAATGATGATAAATGTTATATATTGAATTTTGAAAGCTTGAAACTTTAAGATTGATGAATCATGAGACTCGATATGTTGTATGTTACTAACTTGTGGACGTGGTTGATGAAGATTATAACTTCTATATGATTGATGTTATATGGTTCAATCCATGTTTTTATGCTTTTTATATCTAATTCATCATTCTACATGATTTTGTTGACATACATGCATCAAAATATATAAAAATATATATTATATAAAAACTTGCTCCCGAACTAGGAGCTTTTGAAAATTTCGCTCCCCGTTCCTCGCTTCCGCTCCTGCTCCTCGCTTCTGTTCCTGCTCTTCGCTTCTACTCACGCTCCCAAGTAACCTTGCTCCTTACAACATGGTACAACATTAGCATCAACTAGTCACCATAATTCTGGTCCCTCTGATCCCTCTGATACATGGTATACACCATTATTATGATCAATATCTTTGATATGGTGAATCTCCAAAGGCCTCATTCTTCATGATTAATTTCAGTTCTGTTACTAAATGTGCTCACTCAACTTACCTGGAGAGTTTGAGCTTGAAGTTGAAAGGCACCCACTCAATTGAGTGATTTTGGGCCTCTAGGACCATTTTTCCTAATTTTGGTCTACATACTTGACACAAAAAGAATGATTGTCCTCTGCTGGGCCTCTAGGAACATTTTTCCTAATTTCGGTCAACATACTTGACACAAAAAGAATGATTGTCCTCTGCTGGACCATTCTCCCTAATTTCGGTGAACACATTTGACACAGGGAGAATGTCTGTCCTCTGCCGGACCATTCTCCCTAATTTCGGTCAACATGTTTGACATAGAGAGAATATTTGTCCTCTGTCGAACCATTCTCCCTTATTTCAGTTAACACATTTGACACAGGGAGAATGTTTATCTTATGTCGAACCATTCTCCCTAATTCCTGTCAATGCATTTGACATAGGGAGAATGTCTGTCCGTGATGCTATCATATCAACACTCCAGACCATTCTCCGTAATCTTGGTCAACTTGACCTAGGGGGAATGACTATCCTTGATGCTGCAATTTCATCTCTCTCTCTCTTGCTTGAGAGAGACATGCTCAATCACTCCAAGCTTGTTCTTGAAGTATATAGACTTCATCCTTGGACAAAGGCTTGTTTGTAGAATAGTATTGGGGCCATATTGCTCCCTTCTGTACCACGTCTTGGTACTAGATTTCACTGTGCTTTGACCTATCATGGTCATCACCTGTACTTGATCAAATAATCCTACAAGTAGTTTCTGAAGCCATACTGCTTCACAACTTTCCAATCAAGCTGTAATATACTTGACCTCTATAGTACTGAGTGCGATAGAAGTCTGCTTCTTGCTCATCCAAGAAATCATCATGGGGCCCAAACTGAAGCAATATCCTGATGAACTCTTTCTGTCTTCTGCACTCTCTTCCCAATTTGAAAGTGTATTCTTGCAATTGTACTTCATTGTTTAAGATATATCTCAAACCATAACTGACTGTGCCATTGTCAACTGTACCATGTTGGTACTTCAACACACATTGAGCCACATGCCTTGGCTCAACCATAAACCGATCGACTTCTTTTATTGAAGCCATCACCATGGCTACTTTCTGGATACCCTAATTGGGTGCTCCTTGAACAGGTCCTGTTGTGGCAATCCTAGATGCTCCGTATGCCACTATAGCCTTCTAGTTACTGTAGCATATAAGCCTATCTAGCCTGATGATGATAGTCAACTCTTAAGCGAAAGCATGGCTCCTTGACTATTCCCTCTGTTACAAAAGAAATTTTTTCTGCCACAACTGCTCCCTCTGACACATGAGTCCTTTAGCTTATGTCAAAAACAAATCGTATAGAATCAATCTTGATCCAACTATCCAAATCTCAGATGCAATCTTCTATTTGCAAATAGGAGATATCTTCATGACCCTCAAAGCCTTGAGGTGATTCCATGTACACTTATTCCTCAAATTCTTCATGGAGAAAATGACCTCTACATCCATTTGATGTAATTCTGTAATTGAAGCAACAAGATTCTAATAGAGCTGTACTTGGAAATTGGAGCAAATGTCTTTTCATGATCCTCTCCCTCTTTTTGGGAGAACCTTCTAGTCTCAAATCTCATTCTATGCTGCCATCTGTTGTACGTTAGATCTTGTAGATCCATTTAGAAGAAACCACTGACTTCCCTTCGACACAATCAAGGTATGCTTCAAATTTGCTAATTTGTCTGCTCCCTCGGAGCTCAGATTTCTTCTAGTACAATATCTCTCGACAAAAATCACTGATTCTGGGAGAGTCCTCTTGTCACAAGCTTTGCTTCTTTCTTCCACTACTTCCATCTGCTACTAGAGCCTTGGGAGCCTTTGGTATGTACCTGCAATCTTCACTATGAGTGTTGGAAAAGTAACTACTTTGGGTCTTCATATTTATCTTTGTAATTATATCTATTGGTATTTCGTGTAAAAGAAGGAGAATGATTTTTATTTAAGCATGGGTTTCATGCTCAAGTCTAGGTCAAGCATGTTCTTCATGCTCTTAGGGCTCAATGAGTCAAAATGAGTCTTTGTCATATGTATAACCCATTTGGGCAATTTGTAACAAGAAACCTAAATTATTTTTGAGTTTAGAAAGGCAGAATGATTGTTGAAAATTTGGCAACTCAGGGATGAATTTCTAAAAATCGAACGTCTAAAAAATAGAATTTCTAAAAATAGATAGTTTAAAAATAGAAAGTCTCAAGTTTGACTTTCCAAAAATAGTAAATCACTTTGCACCAATTGGCAACCAAGTATTGTTGATGGAAAAACCCTTCCGATCATCGATCAATCCTAATAGTTCAATTTCGACTTAATCATTAAAATTTTATCATCGATATTATTATTATCCTCTTTATGATATTATTATTATATTAAAAGGAATTTCAAGACACTCAATCATGGCTCTCAATAATGTTCTCTTACACTCTCATTATTGGCATGGCATACTCCTCTTACACTCTCATTAATTCTCTTACACTCATTAAAGCACGTCATAAAAGAGTCTCTTACACTCTCTTACACTCAATAAAAGCATGTCATAAAAGATTCCTCCTACGCACTTTTAATGCATATGTTACACTTTCTCTTAAAAGCATAAGTTACAAAGACATGCGTACCTCCTTAATGGCAGTTACATTTCCTAAATGGGCATGCGTTACACTCCTCAAGGCATGCGAGTTACTCCTCCTTTATGGCATGAATTTGTTGCTCCTCCTATATATATGTGCCTCGTTCTTTCTTCCCTCACTACTTGTGCATTGTGAAAGGAGAGTACAAACTTGAGAAAGTGAGAGTTAAAGAGTCTAGAGAATTGTGAGAGAGAGAAAGTCTTGAAGAGTAAAAGCAGAACTTGGTGAGCCATGGTTGATTCAGGACTTCAATGTTTCAGTGTTGATTCAGTTGAAGGGAAGGTTGATTTAGTGTGTGCATCTGCTGCTGCTATCAGTTATCTTCATGCTACAACTTGTTCAAATTTGGGTGAACTTACTCTTTCTCTTAACCTCTCATTGTACTCTATCTCTGCTGAACAATTGATTTCTAATAGAAGAATTTGGTTGGGTTTTCCCCTTGTGGGTTTTGCCTTGGTCATTGGCTCTAAATTCTTCGTGTCTCATTGTATTCTTGGTTGTCTTCTATTGTGCATTTGATTATATTCAATCTACAATTGCTTATCTAAAATTGCAACATAAAGAAGTTTTGTACCAAGTGTTTGTTACAACATAGAACATCAAAATTTCAACAATGACCTCTAAGACCAAGTTGGCCTTGCCAGTGAAAAGTAAGCCTATGGGAGGCCTATTCAACCTCTTAAGAAGTGTATATATAGCATGAGACTTCGACTCATTTGGAGATACTTAAAAAGTTTGATTTAAAGCAAGTAGAGAAGACAATCAAGAGCGAAGGACGAGAAGAAACACTAAGCGAAGGAAGGATACCAAAATTTTGACTTTTTCTGCTCACACGTGTGAAAATATTGGGGTTTCTGTGTGAGTTGCAGGGTTGAGAATTGTAGGCCAAGCTGCAGACCCGAAGTTGCTGGACTGAAGCTTTGCCTAAAGCAAATTTTGGAGAGTTTGACCTTCTTTGACTTTGGTGGACTTAGTTTTTTTTTGAAAGATATCTTGTTGGAGGGTTGACTTGGTACTTGGAAGAAGTCTTGGTCTTTGGGTCTTGGAGGTCTCATTTTGATCTAATTCTATAAGAAGAGGATTGTTCAGGTTTTCCCCAATTGTGGGATTTTGCACTAGCATGGAGCCTATATCTTGTGTTCTTTGTGATCTTCATGTTTTGGTAGTTGCTTGATGAAGAAGTAAAATGAAATAATAAAAAGCCAACAAATATCACAAATAATTATCAAGTAAGGAAAATCAACATTAATCTACAAAGATCTCGATTTTTCAACATGGTATTAGAGCTAAGGTTGGTAGAAGGAGGCTGAAGATCACATGTGGTTGGCATTATAAGAAAGCCTACTACAAGAAGGATCTGAAGTCTGATACAGGTCTGACTGTGGACTGATATAAAAGTCTCTGTTCTTAAGTTCTCGGCATAACAAGTAATCCGAGCTCCCTCTGAAATGAAGACGAGTTTTTCTGAGATCTTTATCCGAGAATCCAAGTCTGATGGACGAGTTGCTTTGGATGACTACTATACAAATTCTCTTCTGGTGTGAAATTCTAAAATAATGATGTATGTTCTCCTCAAAATGGTGCATTAATCTCTTACTTCGTTTCCAGGTTCTGTGATTGTGATACAAGACACTTGTATCATCCGAAGTTTCCTATGATAAATAATTCAGTTCGAGGTCAGATCCAAAGGTTCCTGTTGGTCAATAATTGGCATTGATGGAAATATCATTAATGATTCTTGGATGAAGATATCCATAGTGTGTTCAAGTTACTATCCTCCCATGCACAAAAAATACTAGGGCAAAATATTTAAGAAAATAAAGGCTCACTGTCCATAATTTTTTATGCACAAGAATACAAGGACAGTCATCAAGAAAAATGGTTTTTGGGGACATTAAAGGAAGGTTATCAAAGGGAGCCCTTGTTCATCTTGAAGAAGACTCCTTCTTTCCAACGAGCTCTCATATGCCCCAAAACTCCTTGTGGTTTGAAAGATATGAATTTTTGAAGTTGCGCAATTATTATTTCCCTTTTGAGCCGACTTGTTCTTGGTCCTAAGGTCGGCCTGCGTTAGGGACATTTCTGTTGACGTTCGATTAACAAAAAACACTATAAATATAGTGATCCGCTTCATTTCTCCATCATCATTTTTGGTCAAAAAACACAAAGCAATGAAGGCAAGTTCACATCTCGTGAACTATAATAAGGAAGCTTCAGGATATCACTTGGGCTTATTCTTCGGATCTAAGGAAGAGATAAACACTGTGATTAAACCACAATACCTGTCTGCAATACCTTTGGAAGAATTAAATTACAGTGGCTTGATTAAGCTCGAACCTGGAGCAGAAATTACAGTGGGTTGTTTGGAGTTAAGCTTGGACGTGGTGCAGAAATTACAGTGACTTGATACGAGACAAGCTTGGACTTGCTATCATCACAGTCTTGGTTAGTGAGCTCGGTCTTAGTAAACAATGGTTCAGACCTACCTTCAATGGCTCAAATTAATCTTTGAGATCTATTGCAGTCTCGGTGGAGCTTTGACCTGTGGAGTGTATACATAGTTTAGACCTCTACCTGCTGAAGCAACGTTGGAGCTCGAACCTGTGGGCTATATATATTTAAGACTTGTTTCAAGGATCATACCTCACTTAGCACCTCACAACCATCTACAAGATTTCTGTTGAGCTAAACTGAGGCTCGAATCTAGTCACTGAACAGATTTGGACCATGGTTCATTTGTTCCAAAGGATCGGTTACTATTGGGAGACTCAGAACAAACTTATAACTAGAATCTCAGACTTACCTTCCTTGGCCTGTGGTATGTTACTTCATGCCTATGGAGGATAGCTTATACTTGTGAAGACTCATAAACAGTAAAAAAATCGTGAAGAATAGAATAATGAAACAGTAATGAATGTAAAGATCCAAGGAGTCCATGGGATCCATGGGTTCATCAACAAAATCATGCTCAGGCTTGGGATATTCTTGATCCTGCCTTTCAACATTAGCAAGAGGAGGAGTGTATAAGGCTTTTCAAAGAGCTGCATCTGTTGATTTTTGGGTAGCATCGGATGTGCTGTAGCTTCGAAATTTTGGAGAAATTCCACTCGGAGTGAAAGTTATTCAAATAATTAATTATTTTTAATGGAGCCTAAGTTAAAACTTAGGATATCAAAATAATTAAAGTGAATTAATTTAAACATGTGCGTGAGAATATTCTAAGTGACGAGGACAAGTATAATTTAATCTTAGTTGTTGATTAAGGACCGTTGATTCATAAACAAGAAAAGTATAAAGAAAGGCTTGAGGGTCAGTTGGAGAACACACACAATGAATCAAGATCGAATTCTTCTGACGGAGCAGTGCTTAGAGGAAGATAAGATCTAAGTGATTCAGTTGCAGCAAGGGGCAAAAGCAGTTATTGGTCAGAGGACCAAGAGTACATAGCAGAGCAAGGGCAGCAGAGGTAACAGAGGAAGCAACGCAACCACTAGGAGAGGTGACGCAGTCCCCAGAGAGGGTGACAGAAGCCCATGCAGGGCTCACGCAGGGGCAACGCAGAGCATCTGAGAGATGGTCCAGATTTAGCTGAAGATCGGGGTGTCTGAGATGGGAGGGTTGAAACTCGATTTTCTGAGAGGTAGATCAACACATAGAAGGGGTGACACAGTCCTCAGCCAGACCTACGCAGGCCTATGCCTCTACTGCTCACAGGAAACTGGGGTTTCACTAGTTTCTGATCTGGATCAGTTGGGACTTGCAGTGTGAGGTAAAACTCACTATTTTATCTATCTGCTGAGGATTTTTCTTTGTTGGGTGAGCCGGATTTTGGCACCCTAGTTGTACTCAGAATACTGCTGCTTAATAATACAAACCCAGATCTGCTGCATCGGTGTTCTCGCATTGGGTTTTTCAGGGGAAAATTGTCCAAAAATAAGTGTGTCCTTTGTGTGATTGCTTCATTTATTTTTCAGTTCTTGATCTGTATATTGGTGTAGGTTGCAGTGTATTTACGTTGATATTTTTACTGAAGTATTCAGAAAACTAACTTGTTAATATAAACACAAGTAGATAATGTAAATCACTTTTCTATAGTAGGATTTCTGGTTTAGATTCAAAATTTTTCACATGGTATTGAAGCGATTGCAGATCAAGAAGGACTGAAGCCATCAACAAAAGGAGGGAGAAGAATTTGCTGCGGGAAAACAACTGTCCCGAGTGACAACGCTGAACCAGAAAGGCAGAGGAAGGGTGACGCAATCACCAGAGGGGCTCATGTAGGGCCTGCGTCAGCCTGCTAAGGTGATGTTGTAGCTGCAAGAGGAAACACAGTGGTTGCTAGGCCAACACAGAGGTTATTGAGCCTCAGTTATCTGGTTGTTGTGGTTGGAAGAACAGTACAATTTATATTTGGAGTTGCTGGTGGGGCATTGTTTCTGTTGGTGCCGAACAATGTCTAGTTTGGCAGAAGCAAAGTAGAGGGTAACAGTTCCTCAGAAGATTTCTTGCCAAGAAGTCTAGATCTAGTGCTGAGCAGCAACAAAGAAAGATCAGAGAGGAGTGTTTCAACATCTGTTGGCAGAAGGATTTCCATGAAGGAAATCAAATCTCAGAGGGAGCTTGTTCCTTAGAGGGTTTCTAGCACCAATAAATCCAGATCCGATTTTTGCTGGGGCAACAACAGAAGAGGGAGAAAGGGACTTGTTCGACACTTAGTTGAGTAGAGATCGCTGTGAATGGACTCGGGGATCAGGACAGGTTGGATCCAACTTTGTCATTAGGAAGGCCAGGATCCTGGCAGTTTTGGATGAACATCGCATCAAGGATCATGCCTTGAACACTATTGCTGTTCCGGTTGATGCTAATCCTCTCAAGAAGTACGAGGAGGCTCAGGAAAAAGCAAAACGCATGATCATTGGCAGAGTTAAGGATCATGTGATCCCACATATAGCTGAGAAGAACACTGCAAGAGAAATGTGGGAGTCCTTCACCACTATGTACCAAGGATATTTCGTTTAGCAGAAGATGTTGATTGAGAACCAACTGAGATTATTTCAGATGCAGAAGGGAGAAGAGATCGACCCCTTCCTCATTAGATTGCAAGGGATCCGAGATCAACTAGCTTCTATAGGGGCTACACTAGATGTTGGGCTTATGGTCAGGACTGCCCTGAATGTAGTCACTGAAGACTGAGAGACCTTCGTCCAAGGAATTTTGGGCAGCGTCTGCGTCGGGGAAGACAGGTGGGCGCTCGACAAGAAGAGCTTAGACGATGGACAAAGGCAAGAAGCAACAACAAAGGGATCAAAGTCAAGAAGGAGGAAGAGGAAGATGCGGTTCTCACATCTAATAAGGGACAACAAGGGATACATAGAAGGAAAAAGAAGGACATATCGAAATTTAGATGCTTCAAATGTGGGGAATTAGGACATTTTGCCACACAGTGCCCTCTGAAGAAGAAGGGTAAGGAAGAATCTGACTCGAAGGCTGCTCCAGCTTAGGCTGATGGGATGATGATGATGGATGTGCTATGAGTGCTCATGCACCTAAGAAGTGGGGCGATATGGAGCTATAGATCAGCTACATGAAGAGGGGCAGGATCCTTGAGGTGCACAAATTCTTGGATCACATACGGCTACAGGAGCCTTGAATGGTAGTAGCAGAATTACAGGTGTTAGTTGATGCAAGGGATGATGGAGCAACAGTGGCAGAGCTAGAGTGCCGAAGTCTGAAGCAGCGTAGAGGAGAGGCAGCAGCAGCGTAGCAACAACAACGCAGTGCATAGTGGTGCATCACAATGCTTATGCAGTGTAGAGCAACAATAACACAGTGGCATTAGAGGGTCAGTGCAGATTAGCAGCAGAGGTAGTTGCAGCATCAAGGAGTATTCAGACTGACCAATATGTTAGTTTTGGGAGGTTTTTTAGTTGCTTAACTCTCAATAACTGAGTTGTAGTGCAACAGTTAGCAGTGGCAGTGCTATGGGCAACATGATGCAACATTTTGAGAGGGGGTTGCAGTACATATGTAGCAGTGATAGTGGTAGCCATTGGCAGTAGTACAGATAACAACAACGCAGTGGATGAAGGGCAGCATGCCGTGCATCAATAGCGCAAAGAACTGATGTCGTGGATGAGGTTGATGCTTCTGGTGAAGAAGTATTACTAGAGCACATTCCTCGCTAAGAGGGAGTGTTGATTTTTGGGTAGCATTGGATGTGCTCTAGCTCCAAAATTTTGTGGAGGGGCTACAACACATGAGATCTCCAAGACCCAGAAATTGTTTGGAGAAATTCCACCTGGAGTGAAAGTTATTCAAATAATTAATAATTTTTAATGGAGCCTAAGTTAAAACTTAGGAAATTAAAATAATTAAAGTGAATTAATTTAAGCATTTGGGTGATAAGCTTCTAAGTGACGAGGATCAAGTCTAATTTTTTCTTAGCTGTTGATTAAGTATTAGATCATGACCGTTGATTCATCAACAAGAAAAGTTTAAAGGAAGGCTTGAGGGTCAGTTGGAGAACACACATAGTGAATCACAAGATCGAATTCTTCTGACGGAGCAGTGCTCGAATGAAGATAAGATCTAAGTGATTCAGTTACAGTGAGGGATAGAAGCAGTTATTGGTGGAAGGACCAAGAGTACATAGATGAGCAAGGGCAACAGAGACAACAGAGGAAGCAACACAACCACTATAAGAGGTGACGCAATCCCTAGAGAGGGTGATGTAAGTTGCTGGGGTTTCACCAGTTTTTGATCCAGATCAGTTTGGACTTGCAGTGTGAGGTAAAATTACTATTTTATCTGTATGCCGAGGATTTTTCTCTATTGGGTGAGCCGGATTTTGGCACTCTAGTTGTACTCAGAATATTGTTACTTAATAATACAAAGTTACAAACCCTCATATCTGCTGTACCGATTTTCCCGCATTGGGTTTTTTGGGGACAATTGTCTAAAAATAAGTGTATCCTTCGTGTGATTGCTTCATTTATTTTTCAGTTCTTGATCTGTATATTGGTGTAAGCTGCAATGTCTTTACATTGATATTTTTACTGAAGTATTCATAAAAACAACTTGTTAATATAAACACAAGTAGATAATGTAAATTAGTTTTTCTGCAGTAGGATTTCTGGTTTAGATTCAGAAATTTTCATAGCATCTTTATCAAATGTTATATCTTTGCTAAACTCTATATTTCTTTGTCCTGGTACATATATTTTATAAGCTTTAGAATTTTCACAATAACCAACAATCATACCTTTCTTGCTTGAAGCTTCCAACTTGGTACTCTTTTCCTTTGGCACATGAAACTAGACAGGGCAAACAAAGATCCTTAAGTACCCATTTTGTTATGGGTTATATAGTACGGTGGTCTCTTTCCTGATTCCAACTTCTTTGCGGAAGTCTTGAGCTCCTGTACACGTCATGTCCACTCAAGTCATGTGATGGCTCGACACCTTCCTCAATCTTGATACGACGTACTTGGTTCTCACATTCATCAAATGTACGTGTTGATCCTAGAACAAGAGCAACAACAATAGTAGCAAAGTAAATAATCATAATGAAAGTATACTTGGTGATGAGGTAGGTATTTCTTTCTTTTCTAGATGTGAGAGTGGCTCTTTCATCATCCTTGCTCCAACTTCCTCATGGAGTTTACTCTTCCTGCACTATTCTGCATCCTTATGATCTTCATGATCTGTTTTTTTTTTTATCGCATTCTCATCAAGAAGTTAGTGAAAGAATCATTCAAATACTCATTAAAGAAAAATAACCAATGATCTATAAAGATAAATCTAAACAAAAACAATGACACAAAGAAACAACATAAGACTTGAAAATACTTTGGGATTGAAGGAAGTTCTTAGGTCCCTCTTGATCTGACCTCTATAGGTTACCACTGTCCATAAGTCATATGTCATTGACAGAAGAAATGCATCTTCTTGATCATCACTTGCAAACTCCATCATGTTCCACTCTAATCTCAAGTGTTTCGGAAACCATCTTTCTCACATGAGGTAATGCTTTATAATGAAGATGAGAGAACTTTTGGTGCCACAATTTATATTGATACCTACTTATCATGAATCAATGCATGGATAGGTCTTCCATTGATTTTATAAAGATATTCATGTGGAAATTTCTGAATCTTTACACTTTATGCAGAAATTATTACTATTAATCTGGTTATGCTCTTCCTACTTAGACAAGTTATTAACTGAATAAATTCAAGTTAAAATCGAAGCAAAACACATAACAGATTTCCACCAATTCAGATCCAGAACAGGTTCATGCACACATAGACAGAGTGACAGTTATTTCTAGACAAGTAGTCCTTGGAAAAACCCAATGTGGGAAAACCGGTCTCTGGCTGCTGGAGGTTTTTATTATTAAGAATCTTTTGAATACAACAAGCCTGGGTTTCAGATGTGGAAAACCCGACAGAGTTATACTAGATCTACAACTTATTGGCTGATCTAGGGCGAAAATAATGACTGATCCACACCCTCAAACGGGATTTACAAAACTCAGCCAAGATTAGGGCCTAGAAACCCCAGCGCTGCCCATGAAAGCCTCTGCGTCAGCCTTTGAAGCACCTCCAACCCTCAGCGCTGCTTTAGAAGGGACTGTGTTACCCCAGACTGGGTGACGCAGTCTCTACGCTGCCCCTTAAGGTCCTCTGCGTAACCCTTGGAGGGTCTCCTGCTGAAAATTACACTGTCCTTGGAGGGACTGTGCTATCCTTGATTCCTTGCTATTGCAGCTTCCCTTCTCCTCTGTGCTGTCCTTGAGCTGATCTCCGCCTCTTGTGTATTCTAGACCCCGGGATCAGATCAACCCCTTGGCCTAAATTCCCCTCTTTGCATCTGAAACACTTGTGAGTATTCTTAGCAAACCTTGCCCTAGAATCTTAGCTTAGCTTCAGTGCTTTGCCTCTGTGTCTCTTTACGAATGACCCCAAGCCTTTCCTTTATACTTTTCTTGTTGACAAATCAACGACCATGATCAGATCTTGAATCAATGGCTAAGATTAAAAGAAAGCTTGATCCGTGTGACTTTCATCACATGTTTAATTAAATTCACTTTAATTATTTAAGTTCCCTAAGTTTTAGCTTAGGAAATACATTAAAATATTTAATTAATTTAATATCTCCTAAACCAGATGAAATTTCCCAAATCAATTTCTGGTTCTTGTAGATCAAGTTTACTCTAGTCCCTCCACAAAGTTTGGGAGCTACAACACAACTGATGCTACCCCAAATACACAGAATCTCAACAATTCAAATCTTGATCCCAAAGTGAAGACATGTAATAATAATTATACTTATTGACTTCATTGTCTGCAATGATATTAGTTATAATCCATCTTTGATTGCTGCAAAAGAGGTTAATTTATAAAACTATCATTCCATCTTTTGCAAAAGTCATGATTCTTACCTACAACCACTATTGTTATTAAACTTTAATATCAAAATTACCAAAACCCATAAGATTATGATCATTCTCATATAATGTGAGAGTGTCAAAATCCCCCTATCTTCAGCGTTTAGTTTCTATCAGTGATTATTTCATAACCTTTTATGCATTATACTTCTTTCCAAGACAACTCTTTCTTGGACATGCATAAACATAAGTAAAACTACTTTTTACTTTTGCATGTATTAACAAGTACCAAAACCACAACTATTTAACACATGCAACACCTTAATTACTATCATATCTTGGGTTCCTTGAAATCTTGGAAGAACGGTAGCAGTAAAATTTCAGCAAAAAAATTTCAGCCGTAAAATTTCAACTATAAAATTTCAGCAGTAAATTTCAGCACTAGAATTTCAACAATAAAATTCAGAAATAAAATTTCAGCTGTAAATTCAGCATTAAAAAAAGAAATATTTCAGCAGCAAATGAGAAGCAAGTAGAAGGAACAACAAGAGATATTTCTGCCAAAAAAGAACTGCAAATGGAGCAGACAACAAGAGATATTTCAACATAAAAAGAGCTGCCAATGGAGCGGACAACAAGAAACATTTCATTGTAATAGATTTTCTGGATTCATCCCATTCACGTTGATTTAAAGATTGACGTTTCGAACCATCAACTGTGGTTCATCATTAGGATATAAAAGTATATGGAAAACCGGTCCACCTTAGGTTTTAATAAATAGGGAAATGATGATAGTGTTGAGGAAGGTGAGATCTGTTTTCCTTTTCATTATAATTAACCTTATTCGTTCTAAAGAACAAATTTCTTTCATTTTGTCCCTTCCGTATAGGGTGATAATTTCTGATTCAAGATTTATGGGATCGTTAGCTTCTTGTAATAGATTTTCCGAATTCATCCCATTCATGTTGATTTAGAGATCGACATTTCAAACCATCAACTGTGGTTTTTAAACTCATGTGGTGATCATTTTTTAAAGAGCTTTCCGTATCGTTTCGAACCATCAACTGTGGTTCATCATCAGGATATAAAAGTATATGGAAAACTGATCCACCTTAGGTTTTAATAAATAGGGAAATGATGATAAGGTTGAGGAAGGTGGGATCTGTTTTCCTTTTCATTATAAGTAACCTTATTCGTTCTAAAGAACAAATTTCTTTCATTTTGTTCTTTCCGTATAGGGTGATAATTCATGATTTAAGATTTTTGGAATCGTTGGCTTGTTGAAATATATTTTCCGGATTCATCCCATTCATGTTGATTTAGAGATCAACATTTCGAACCATCAACTGTGGTTCATCATCAAGATATAAAAGTATATGGAAAACTGATCCACCTTAGGTTTTAATAAATAGGGAAATGATGATAGGGTTGAGGAAGGTGAGATCTGCTTTCCTTTTCATTATAAGTAACCTTATTCGTTCTAAAGAACAAATTTCTTTCATTTTGCCCCTTTCGTATAGGGTGATGATTTCTGATTTAAGATTTCTGGGATCGTTAACTTGTTGTAATAGATTTTCCGGATTCATCCCATTCGTGTTGATTTATCGACGTTTCGAACCATCCACTGTGGTTCATCATCAGGATATAAAAGTATATGGAAAATTGATCCACCTTAGGTTTTAATAAATAGGGAAATGATGATAAGGTTGAGGAAGGTGAGATCTGTTTTCCTTTTCATTATAAGTAACCTTATTCGTTCTAATGAACAAATTTCTTTCATTTTGTCCCTTCCGTATAGGGTGATAATTTCTGATTTAAGTTTTCTGGGATCGTTAGCTTGTTGTAATAGATTTTCCAGATTCTTTTTTTAGACTTTATATTTTTAGAAATTATATTTTTATAAATTCATCCCTGAGCTGCCAATTTTCAGCACTCAGAAACTGAAACCTCTTCCCAGAAACTGCTGCCCAGAAAAATCCTTAGGAACTCACATGTTCGAGGTCATAAAAGGGAGAGAATGTATGAGATATCTTTGTCCTTATTCTTTGCCCTTGTCTTCTTCTTCATTTAAATGCCCCAAAAAACGTCTTTTGTCTTGTGTGATCCAAAATTTTCTAGAGGAGGAGGTCAAATAGCATATATTTAGTGATTTTGGCTGGCAGAATGGGTGTCTCTTAGCTTGGGGCTGACTTGACATAAAGGAGGGCCCAAGTTGACCTTATTTGGAGCCAAAAATTCAACTTTAAAAATTCAAGATTTCTCTTTTGAAACCAACATGAAGAACATGTCTTATATTAATTATATTTGAAGGGCTAAAGTAAAAATTATAATGAAGAACATGTCTTGCATAATTCAAAGGCTAAAATATTAATTATGAGGACCGACCATAGCTACAAAATTCAACACTTGGGAAGAGAAGCATCTAGAGTTAATGGTGTTTGTTTTCCCCATACGGCTTTATGCTTATATGCTCTAGTTCCACATACCAGTGAAACATGAATCTCCGATCACTCGCGATTATTCACGAGTCAAACTCTGCTCTTCCCTCAAACGATCCGATTCAACTCTTGGCGAGTCAAACTCGCATTGACCGAGTTTGACTCATGGTCGATGTGAATTTGACTTGCGACTCACCGATTAATTGCGATTTAAGCGATTTTCAGCCTTCGACTTGGCGAGCACATATTTTAACTTTTAGGGTTGTCGCCTGGTTTAGTTAGGTTAAAAATTAAACGTCGGTCCATAACTCACTTATCATTGCTCAAGCCCACAACTCATACGCCAAGAAGGTAATAGAGGCATGGTTTCAGTTTCAGTTTACTTCGCGTAATAGAGGCGTAGCATGCAGTGTACTCTAGCTTTAGCTTCAGCGTGTGCATTGTCAAAGATTTCAGTAACAAACCATTATCGTATCATTTTAGCAACAATCAAGAGATTTCAGCTATTGCTTTCTTACAGATTTGTATGCAGCATTTTATAAACTTTTAGAAGCATATGATTCTCGTTCTATGTATTCATTGGTTAGGAGCTAGGACTCAGTACCTTGGATAATGTTTGGATTCATCATGTTTGGAGTCATAACATATATGAGATACTTATTCATTCATGATATATATATATTTTTTAATTTTTTATTAATTTAAATTCAATATATGTGTATATCTTTATTTATTGAATTCACCGATATTTTCCCGATCCGATTAAAACTCTTCGCTCTTTGCCTCGCCGATTTATTGCCGATTCCGACTCTTGTAACATTGCCACATACATAATTATGGGTGCAATATTAAAGAAGATTGTCTTCCTGATTAGTGGAGTCACCCATTGTGTAGCATGCTATTTTCAATGTTCATCTACGTTTAAGACATAAAAAACCCATGATTTGAACAACAAATATATGCTTTCTTTGCATGAGGAAATAAAAAATTGAGAAAAACAAGTGGTCATTGGATCTGTTTCATGTCAAGGTCAATGTCATTCATGGCAACTTTAAGGATATATACCCACATGTATAGTTATGGGCACAATATTAAGGAAGATTGTCATCCCATTAGTGGAACCACCCATTGTCTACGTTTAAGACTTTAAAAACCGATGATTGTGAACAAGAAATATATGTTATTTCTTTGCACAAGGAAATAAACAAATGAGAAAACAAGTGGTTATTGGATTCTGTTTCAGGCCAAGGTCAAAGTCGTTGATGGCAACTCAGTGGGCCCTTTTGCTGTCCACATTATTAGTTAATTGTAAGAGCTGCTTGTTCAGAAATGACGAGTCCCGTTAATAGTAAATCATAAGGTCTCCAAGCTAGTAAATAGTTTCGTCCAGTGTTAAGAATGTTGTTGAACTTCATGATTATTTTATTTTCTTTTGTACATTGCTATAAACCATTTTTTTTAGCTAGGCAGGTGATTTGTATTATCTCATATAAAAAAATATAGCATAAGATTGTCTTTCTATGTCTAGTGGTCTGCCACAAGGGAAACTAGTCCCATTAGCATAGCATTACTGCTTTTGCACAAGTAAAAAGTCTGAAACTGATAAAAAAGCCTATTAAATACTGTCTGCTAAACATGCTAGTTTCTATTTTGAAGGCTTGAGAGCTGTCTTGATCATCATTTGACAAAGCTATAAAACATGAAGTCCTTGCATTTTGTATATTTTTTTTTTGATTAAGTAATTTTTTCTATGTTTTAGAGGTTTCAATTAAAGAACAAATTAGATTTCAAAAATGAAATCTAGACTTCAAAGAACATGTAAGAGGCAGGTTTACTATATAATGTTATAAAAATTGGTGAGTTCTACATTGGTAACCATTTCAACATTGTTTACAGTCCCTTCTCTTCATTAGTGACTACATGGTCTCTATATATATACCTGTGGCTCCTTCAACACTAGGTCAACTATATTAAAAAAATATAGCATAAGATTGCCTTTAACCCATATGTGCCCCACCTTGGGGTCATACCATATACATTTAACCCAATATATGCCCCCTTTAGGGTCATGACATAGTACTCTCCTTCATGATTTTCATGAATTTCTAACAGTTTCCTTTTTGCATGTCTTCTTCGTAAATTTTGTTTTCATCTTGCATTTTATTGCATAATGACTTTTTGTGACAGGTTATTATTTATTATCAGGCTAGAGACTGCAAGAATTCACTTGTGGATTTTCTTCTTAGTCTTTTAGAATGTAATGTGCAGGAAAAACTTGCGTCAAGTAGAAATAAGATGGAATCTGGGGTTGCAAAAAAACTTAATAATGATATTCTTCCAGAGCTTGAAAGGAACCAGAAGGTAAAGTTCAACTCAAATGAATTTAAGATGAACAGTAAGATTTGTTGCTTTTGCTAGACAAGTTTTTCTCCCACTTGCAATTCCTTGTCTCTATGTATCTTCACCAAAACAAGTTCAAATCTACAAGCATATGTGTTTTTTTGGCGATTTAACATTTCAATTCAAATTTTTGTGTCTTAATTTGTATAGCATAAGCGGATTCTTTTTCTTCTACTTTCTTTTGTGACAGATAAAGGAAAAGGCGCTGAAAAAGCAACAAAGACAAGCTATGCTTCTCGATGGCTTTAAAACCTCTCAGGGACCATCTTCAGGCCGTTCTCTCCGTTATCGTAAACCTGTTACTTACACATTTGGTATGTAAATCCACCTACTGGCATGTTCATACTGTTTATGTTCTATTTTTTATTGTAGTATTAGGATTTGAATTTTTTCTTTTCATTTAAGATTTTCTTATTTGGTACATGTGATTACTGATGATTGATGTTAATTGTCATCCCTATTTTCATAAGTCTACTTTCCTGTTTATCTACAAAAACATTTTGCATTGGAATACATGTTTCTGCCAAATGAAATATGTGTTCATTGCAATGTGGAAAAAGTCGACCTCGGGATTAAATCGGCAAGGGTCCAGAAATTAAAAATAGGTTTTTGAAAAAATCGGCAAAATTAAAAAAAATACAAAAATATTCATTTTTAAATTTTTTCTTTTAGCATCTAAAGTATCCACAACATCAAATAAATGCATTTCCACATAAACATGAAAAGTAAACTAATATATAATATGTATATGAAGTCTAGTGCTACATCACAAATCAAAATAGTGAATCAAGTCCTGAATCTTGAGTCTTGTCTCAGTCTCAACTCTCAAGAGTCAAAATATCAACAAAAAATATAATAAATGTATATCATGAGTCATCTACATGTCATAAAGTAATCAATCACTAAGATCCTTTGCTCCTTTTATAGGAATAGGGAACGGATTTGCCTTTTCCTCTAGAGGAAGAAGGCCCTACCCCTAGGGATACAAATGGACTCAATTGTCCTCTAGAAGCCAATAAAAGAGGCGACCTTTGTCCTCTGTTGTTGTTGCCCATCCTAGATGGTGTCACCTCCTCCTCATCATCCTCCTCTTGCTCTGCCTCATGACCCTAAGGTTGCTCCTCCTCCTCTACCTCTGGCTCTCCCTCCCCTACAACTGCTACCTCCTCTACCGCTAGTGCCTTTGGATCCACATCTAACCAATCAGGTATCGAGTCTAGGGTCAACCTCTAAGTCTCGACCCTCCATGCAGCAGTGGTATCAATATTGTCCAATGAGATGGCTTCCACATCAGGAGTTTTATGAAGTTGTCTCACCCACAACTGAAGATTGTAGTAGACATAGACCATGTCATTGAGGCGATGGGACTCCGATCTGTATTAGGGTCATAGATTGTAAATTAGTACTTAGAAAATTTAAATATTAAAAAAAATTATAATGAATTCAAAATTTTAATTTTAATTTTTTCTGTTCCATTTTTATTTGTGTGTTGTCAAGCTCTCTAGTTGTGCTCACACCTAAAGCAACTGCATGTTTTTGGCTAAGTGCTTGAATGGCAAGCTTTTGAAGATGTGGTACTTTGCCACCATAGTTTGTCCACCAAGCATCTATAAATTAAAAGAAAAATGAGATGTTGAGATTCAACAAGATAATGAGCTTAGTGAAAAGAGTCGCCTTCACTAAGTGGGCCCCGCAGGCTATTTTTGGCGCAAAGTCTATTTTTAGACATGTCGATCATATTCTATGGGTTGCAGGATGCTATTTGTGGATGGTTGGTCAAGTTGGAAAAAATAGATGGACTTCTATTTTTAGACATTTTGGGTGGATTCTATTTTTAGAATGCCAGTCTAAAAATAGATATGTCAGATATTATTAGCTCTTAATAATATTTGGACTCTAACATTATCTTATTCTCTTGGAGCATTGAAATTCAATTAAAAAATTGTTCAGATTAGCTAGTTGAAGGAATTACGCAATTCCTAGAGCTACTGGTGGTTCATGCATGGAGGACTTTAGTAAGAACTCAAGTGGCAAAGTTTGGTGGAGTTGGAGAAGTAGTTGGTGGAGTTGGTTTCTAGTTTAACTACACTTGTGGAGTTAAACACAATTGAACTGATTGTTTCTCTTTCTAACTGATTGATATTTTCAGTGGAGTTGAGTGAATTAATTAGTTAAATTAATTCACTAAATAATAACTCATTATTCAACTGGACAGAGACAACAGTTAACTACAGTGCAGAACAGATCAGTGGAGACTCAATGGAGAGATTGGTGAAAGAGCAAGTGTGACTATCAATTGTGACTATAGTGTTGCATTGTATGCACCACACATTCAGTGGAGATGCCAATGAGGATTGCATGAGAAATTTTGGAGAAATTCGAACTCATTCAGAGCCATTCTTCAGCATGGATTGCGCAGTAGAGGCAGGCTATCAAGAGGGAAAAAATCAGTGCAGATTTTTGTTGATTGTTCTTGATTAGTGTGTAACGATTGTATTGTACTGAGAGCTTGATATGATCAAATTTGTATGAGGATTGTTACATGATCTCTATGACATATATTATATACAGATAGTTGGGGTTTTTAGCTTTAGGATTTCCCGTTAAACAACTATGTTAATGTGAGTGAATTTTTATTGTTTCATGTGTGCATTGCAATCTTGATTTAATTTACGCAAATGATCAATGGTGGAATAGATTTTGTATTTTGCATGAAGTTCAAATAGTGAAGCGAGAGAGTAATCTTGGAACCTGCCCACCTGCAGTTATATAATTTCTCCACATGGTATCGAAGCGGTGTTAAGTCATTGGAATTTCATTATTGAAGCGGTTGAGTTTTGTGCTAGTGGAATTCGAATTTGCTGCAGTGTTTTCTTGGTGTCGAAGTTGAGCATTCATTGAAATGTCTTTCAACGGATTGCGATTGGAGTATGCCCTTGATGGGCAGTTTGAATTACATAGCATGGAAGGACAGGATGGAGACGATGCTTGATGATAATGGGTTGAAGGAGTTCATAGATGTTGATATTTCGAAGCCTGCTTCTAGCGATTCAGCCGCACTTGACGCATGGCAAAAGAAGGTAGTAAAGTGTTGAAGGATTCTGTTGGAAGGTGTGAAGGACCACATTGTGTCTAGCCTTCATGGGAAAGCCACTCCATTCTTAATGTGGAAGGCTTTGACAGACTTGTTCCAAAGCAGAAGTGACCAAAGGAAGTTGGCGCTTAAAGACAAGCTCAGGAAAATAAAAATGGAGAAAGGCGACATTATTCCAAAATCCCTCACGAAGTTTGTCCACTACAAGGATGCGCTGGGAAGTGTGGGGGTTACTGTTGATGAAGAAGACTTGGTGAGCTTGGCTCTCCTTAGGCTTCCGAAGAGTTGGCATAGCTACGAAGACTCTGTCAATGGACGGGAGAAACTGCCAGGATGGGAGCGACTTTGGTCGGATCTTGTGCAAGAGGAGATAAGGTGGGGTACCAGGGATGGATCTTCATCGAAGAATGAAGATGAAGAAAATTGGGCTTTGGCTGCCAAAGCTCGGAAAGGAAAAGGGAAGAAATCTTCCAAATCCGAAGCTAAAGGCAAGAAACATGATTTGTCCAAGGTGAAGTGTTTTCACTATCACCAGCACGGGCATTTCGCCACTAATTGCCCACAGAAGAAGAAGAATAAGAGTGCTGTTGGTTCTGCAGCAGGAGAGGCCTTAGCCTTGCAGTTTGAGCTCGACTTTTCTTTGATTGCATGCTTGGTTTCAAGTGTGATGGGATCGGTGTGGTTTCTTGACAGTGGTGCGTCTTTCCATATGATCGGAGACAAAGATTTGTTTATTGATTTGGAGGAAAAGGATCTTGGAGTGCACATCGAGATGGGCGATGATGGTAGATACAGTGCGACTGGTATCAGGACCATTTCCTTTGAGAGGGAGTTTTGTAAACCTTTCATCTTGAAGGATGTCATGCATGTTCCAGGATTGAAGAAAAATCTGATCTCCATGGCGATGCTGGAAGACAAGGGTTATGATGTTGTTTTTAGCGAGGGAAAAGCTTTCCTGCGCCATAAAACAACTGGTCAAACCAGGAGGATAGGGATTCAAGTTAAGAATCTTTTTCAATTACAGGTAGATGGCTGCGCTGCAATGGCAGGAAAAGCAGAAGGAGTGGTGAGCCGAGATGAGGGCGAATTGTGGCACAGGAGATTGGGCCATCTTCACCATGGCGCTTTGAAAATTTTGCAGCAGATTTCTACTGGGCTTCCCAAAGGTACACTTGCGTAGTCAGATCAGTGCAAGGGATGTACTTTGGGAAAATTTGTGAAGACCACTTTTATGAGAAGGATAGTTGTGCTTTGACAATCCTTGAGAGAATTCACACAAACGTGTGTGGACCTTTCTTAGTTGCTTCAACAGCAAAGCACAGGTATTATGTGATATTTGTTGATGACTTTTCTCGTAAGTGCTGGATCTTCTTCATGCAAAAGAAGAGCGAGACATACTCAAAGTTCCATGAGTTCAAGGTGCTGGTTGAGAAAGAGTCGGGGAAGCAAGTGAAAGCTCTCTGGAGCGATAATGGTGGTGAATACATCTCAGGCGAATTCAAAGACTTCTGTAGCAAAGAAGGAATTCGAAGAGAACTCATAACGCCTCATAACCCACAACAAAATGGGGTCGCTAAGAGGAAGAATAGAACGATCGTGGGTGCTACACGGGTGATGTTGCATGATCAAGGCCTTCCCATACACTTGTGGGTTGAGGCATGCAACACTGCAGTTTATGTGCAAAATCGTTGTCCTCATAGAGTACTTGGCATGAGTACACCCAAAGAGGCGTTTTCTGGTAAGAAGCCTGATATTTTTCATTTGAATATTTTTGGCTCACCTGTTTACATTCATGTGACGAAGGATGCCAGGAAGAATTTGGAGTCGACCGTAGAGGTTGGGATATTTGTGGGGTACACAGAAACACCCCACAATTATCGTGTGTATTTGCCAGACAGTCGGATGACTGTCATGCGACGGGATATCAAATTTCATGAGGAGAAAGCCATGAAGTTGTCGCTTGAGAGGGAGCTACACTTGCATGCAAAGGAGGAGCTACTTGTTCCTAAAGATGAGCCTCAAGATGTGGATCAGCCACAAGAGGAGGTTCATGGAGTGGAAGAAACCACTCATGCAGCGCCGAACATCAGAGGGTGGAAGCACACTACAGAAGCTGAGCGACTGAATCTTGATGCAGTGCAGAATGTAGGAGTTCCTACATCACAACGTAGACAGAGATAGTCACCTGACCGATTTACTGGATACATGGCTCTGATGAGCAAGTGTATCGTGACGGAGCCATCCTCTTTCGAGGAAGTTGTGGAGGATCCCGCTGGGTAGATGCCATGGTGGGAGAGTATGATTCGATTGTCAGAAACAGTGCATGGGAGATTGTCCTAAGGGCGGAAGGGAAATCAGTGGTAGGTTCGAGATGGATCTACAAAGTGAAGCAAGCTGTTGATGGGAGCGTTGAGAAGTATAAGGCAAGATTTGTTGCCCGGGGCTTCTCACAGATCGAGGGGATCGACTATGAAGAAACTTTTGCACCTGTCGCAAGGTATTTTTCCATACGGACTATTCTTGCTCTCTTAGCGCAGATAGGTTGGCACATTCATCAGATGGATGTGAAGACTGCATTCCTCAACGGAATTATTGAGGAGGAGGTGTACATTGAGCAGCCTGAAGGATTTGAAATCTTCAGCAGCGAGTCGCATGTGTGCAGGCTCAAAAGAACGCTATATGGGCTGAAACAAGCACCTCGTGCTTGGTACACACGGATAGACAGTTATTTCACCGGACTTGGTTTCGCCAAGAGTGAGGCGGATCCAAACCTATACCAGATTGTGGTGGAGGGTAAGCTTTTGATCATTGTGCTTTATGTAGATGATTTAATACTAACGTGTGATGAATTGTTGATACACTCATGCAAGGCAGATCTTGCAAAGGAGTTCGAGATGAAGGACTTGGGCCTCCTTCATTATTTCCTGGGATTGGAAATTTGGCAGCAGAAAGGTGAACTGTTTGTGTCTCAAGGCAAGTACGCTCGGGAGATACTGGAGAAGTTTCACATGCAAGGCTACAAGCCTATCGACACTCCTCTTCCTGGTGGTTGGAGGAAGGAGGATGCTACATCGGCAGAGGTAGTGGATGCCACTGTTTATCACAAGTTGGTTGGTTCGCTCATGTATTTAGTCAATACACGACCGGACATATGCTATGCTGTGAATCAGCTTTCACAAGCGATGGTGAAGCCTACCAAGCTCTTTTGGAAGGCAGACAAGCATGTCCTGAGGTATCTCAGGGGCACATCTGAGTATGGATTGTGGTACAGATAGTCGGATGAGGTGAAGCTGCATGACTTCACGGATGCAGATTGGGCAGGAAGCCCAACGGACAGAAAGAGCACATCTGGAGGGATTTTCAGTATCGGATCTACAGCAGGAAACAAAGATCCGTGGCACTCAGTTCAGCGGAGGCCGAGTACATGGCAGCAAGTTTGGCTGCGTGCGAGGCTATATGGATGAGGAAGATCCTGGTCGGTTTGTTCGGTTCTCATTTAGATCCTACTGTGATATATTGTGATAATCAGAGTTGCATTAAACTCTCGGTTAATCCAGTATTTCATGATAGATCTAAACATATTGACATCCGGTACTATCATATCAGAGATTGTGTGCAGCGGAAGATCAGGATGCTTCTTACATTCCTACGGAAGATTAGGATGCAGATATTCTGACAAAGGCGCTCACCAGGAGCAAATTCGAATAACATAGAGACAGGATCGGGGTAGCAGATAATTTCTATCTTGTTGAGAGGGAGTGTTGAGATTCAACAAGATGATGAGTTTAGTGAAAAGAGTCGCCTTCACTAAGTGGGCCCCGCAGGTTATTTTTGGCGCAAAGTCTATTTTTAGACTATGTCTATTTTTAGACATGTCGATCATATTCTATGAGTTGCAGGATGCTATTTGTGGATGGTTGGTCAAGTTGGAAAAATAGATGGACTTCTATTTTTAGACATTTTGGGCGAAGTCTATTTTTAGACTGCCAGTCTAAAAATAGACATGTCGAATATTATTAGCTCTTAATAATATTTGGACTCTAAACATTATCTTATTCTCTTGGAGCACTGACATTCAGTTAACATATTGTTCAGATCAGCTAGCTGAAGGAATTACGCAATTCCTAGAGCTACTGGTGGTTCATGCATGGAGGACTTCAGTTAGAACTCAAGTGGCAGAGTTTGGTGGAGTTGGAGAAGTAGTTGGTGGAGTTGGTTTCTAGTTTAAATACACTTGTGGAGTTAAACTCAGTTGAACTGATTGTGTCTATTTCTAACTGATTGATACTTTCAGTGGAGTTGAGTGAATTAATTAGTTAAATTAATTCACTATATAATAACTCATTATTTAACTGGACAGAGACAACAATTAACTACAGTGCAAAACAGATCAGTGGAGACTCGGTGGAGAGATTGGTGAAAGAGCAAGTGTGACTATCAGTTGTGACTATAGTGTTGCATTGCACGCACCACACATTCATTGGAGATGCCAATGAGGATTGCGTGATCAATTCGAACTCATCCAGAGCCATTCTTCGGCAGGGATTGCGCAGTAGAGGTAGGCTATCAGGAGGGCAAAAATTAGTGCAGATTTTTGTTGATTGTTCTTGATTTAGTGTGTAGAGATTGTATTGTACTGAGAGCTTGATATGATCAGCTTTGTATGAGGATTGTTACATGATCTCTATGACATATATTATATACAGATAGTTGGGGTTTTCAGCTTCAGGCTTTCCCGTTAAACAACTGTGTTAATGTGTGTGAATTTTTATTGTTTCATGTGTGCATTGCAATCTTGATTTAATTTCCGGAAATGATCAATGGTGGAATAGATTCTGTATTTTGCATGAAGTTAAAATAGTGTGAGATCAAGAGAATCTTGGACATATAACACATAAGTTATATAATTTCTACATGAGAAACATAAAAAAAAAGTTAAAACATTGAAATTCTAAACTTGAAGCAAATTATGAAGAGACAATGAGTTATGAAATTTGAAACAAATTGAAGCTTACCTAGCCTTTTGGTCCTCCTATTCTTAATAGCCATGGTAAAACCAAATGTATCACCTTTCATCCTATATATCTCCATTTCTTTAGAAATTTCTTCACGTTCTTGCTCAGATGCCGCCATCCTCTCAACACAAGTGAGGAATCCATCCATCACCTCGACATCAAATATGAAACCACGGGAGTAAGAAAATGCGGGGTTGAGGTAGATACCTGCGACATGAATGGGGCGATGAAGGGTATTGTTCCATTGCTCATCAATCACTCTCCATACCAACTGTTGTTTCTCTAACCCCTCGTCTCCCTTATCTTCATAATTGGCACGAATGGCTTCTTTGGTCCTATCCATGGCCTCATACAAGTAGCTCATTGCGAGATTGTCTCCATCAACCAACCGAAGAACTCTTACGAAATGTTCTGGAATGACACACACCTCCTCTACTCTTGCCCAAAAGCTTTAATCATATGAAACTCCTCTACTCTTGCCCAAAAGCTTTAATCATATGAAACTAGTCTGCATATGCCCTCTCCCTGTAGTTTTCGGCTAATAGATAAAGTATGCCAATCTTGTGAAAGAAACATGCTCTTCACATCCCACATAGAATTCAATAGAGACCGAAGAAATATGAAAGTAGTGGAAAATCGTGTAATGGCAAGACGCACCAACTCTCTATTGTCAGTGAATCTTCTCATCAAACTAAGCACAAATACATGATTATATATAAATTTTGTTATGTTCTTGGATGATTCAACAATATCTCTCACAAGAGGAATCTTAACTATATCTTCCAACATCAAGTCAATACAATGAGCAGTACAAGGTGTCCAAAACAAGTTAGGATACCTCTCCATAAGCAACCTACCAGCAACAACATAATTTGCAGCATTGTCTATTATGACTTGGACAACATTTTGTGGACGTACTTCCTGAATGAAGATGTCCAACAACTCACATAATAAATGTGAATTTTTAATGTGTGTAGATGCATCAACATATTTTATAAACATTGTCCCCTTGGGACAACCAACCAAGAAGTTAAGAAGGGTCCTACCCTTCTGTTCAATCCAACCATCTGACATGATTATGCATCTAGTGTATTCCCATGATGCCCTAAACTCCTCCAATCTAGCAGTGCAATCAACCTTTTCGTTTTGAAGAAGAGGTCCTCTCAACTATGCAAAGGTAGGGGCTTTGTATCCCGAGCCAACAACAACGACAACATCAAACATAGGTTGGTAGAATGGGCTGGCCTTGGTAATGTTGAAAGGAAGATCACTCCATCGAAGACACTTACTGATCAACCTATCATCTTCCGCCTTTTTTTTTTTAAAGTGCCAATTTGATGTTAGGTTGTGCACCATGTGTGGTTCTAGAAACAAAAAAGGGTGAGAAAGATGAGGGGTTGGGGCATGTGGGTGTGGAATGTGATGCTGAAGAACGACTCACTCCCCCCCACACATGAGACCCCTACAAGTTGAATTTTTATCATTGCTCTGCTGCCTTTTCCCTCCTCTTTATCCATCAATGATTTAATGGCCCGCCAGATGATTTCTGGAGTTGGATTTGGGCAAAGTTCTAAATTTTGCCCGAAATTTGCCCCAGATGGAATTTTAATCTATTGACACCCCTTGACATATGCTTTCTACACAACTTGCAAGTCAAATACATTCTATGACCCCCCAGATTCGGGTATAGGATCTGGTTCACCATATTCCCACATAGGGTCCAAATTCCTCGACATTTTGTTTGAAACTTTGAACATGAATTTGAACTTAGGGCACAAAAAAACTTGAAAAAATTAAAAATTTCCCATCACATAAGAAGCAACCACAAATGTAGTTGTCGATTTTAAATTTTAAATGCGTCTTCTTACTGACTTGAACACACTCAGATTCACTAAACAACAGTTTGAATTTTTGATTCTTGAAAGTTGAAAGTTGAAACACAAACAATCTAAACATTTTGAAGTTTTGATTCAATCTAGATTCTAAACAATGTTTTGATTCAAATTTCTAAGCAAAAATAAGCTAAAAACAAACTAGTATAAAGATTTAAGAAGCCATTTGTGTAACAAAAATTGAGAGATAAATTAAAATACATACCTGGCAGCAGCAAATCGACACCTTGAGTCTCTCACGTTGAGCAATGGACAAATCTCCAAATCCCCACCACAAAACTAGTAAATCTCCTCCTCTTGGGCAATGAAAAACACCTCCTCTTGAGCAATGGAAAACACCTCCTCTCTCCATTGGGACGAATGGTAGAAAGAAGAGTGAAAAATGAGTGACTTTTCGGCCTTTTCCCTCACTTATCCGCAACCTGGGCGGGCTTCGTGATTTTTTCTATCGACTCTCGATAAAATCATGAATTTTCGATAAAATCGCGATTTTTTCGAAAATCACCAAAAAGTTGGCCGATAAAATCGGCTAGCCCAAAAAATCGTACTTTTTCGATTTTATCACAACTTTTTCCACATTGGTTTATTGAAATGATTGTAGAAAATAGTGAAGTAGTTTTTGGCAGGTGTGGAATGGGTTTCTATTTATAGGAAACATTACTGACATAGAAATTGCTACTGGGACATGTCTGCAAGGGCTTTGAAATTGCATAACAATTTTTGACCATCATGGATAGGCAAAAATTTTGGGCAATCCTTGGCCGGAAAATCAGTTTTTCTTTTTGTTTTCTTTATGAAAGCTAAACCATATTGGCACAATTGAAATTTTGAATAGTGAAGCAATTTTTTTGAGAATGAACATTGAAGGGCAACATATCAAATATTTTCAGAGAAGTGTGATGCATTTTAATAGGAGGGTGAGGAATTGATTCCTTTATTGGTTTCATTTAAGATGTTCTTAAGTGGTACATCCATGTTATGTAAGCCTACCTTTTGTTTGGGAAAAATGCGGGGGGGGTGAATCAGTATTTACTGCATATTCAAAACTTTCACCTTTTCTTGCTTCTAAAATGCATACGCTACTTTCCTGAACCAGACTTGCGTATATACGCGGATACCCTTTACGAAACTCGCGTATACACAGATATCTATTTATGTCATTAATTCTTCACTTAAATCATTCCTTCATTTATTCATGAGATGTTCAATAAGCAGTAAACATGTGCAGTAAGAACAGAATAAATCATCACACAAAGCATCACACATGAACACCAGGATTTTTTAGGTGGAAACCCAAGTCGGGAGAAAACCACCGCTGCAGTTGCTCAGCCTTCAATATTTTATTATAGAGAAAACATCTTACAACATATGTGCTGGTGCAGACTCCTACCAGCACGCAGGCACCCACCTGCGCTCGTTTACCAGCCTCTCCTGGAAGGGAGCTCCAACCCCCTGACTCGTTTACCAGCCTCTCCTGGAAGGGAGCTACGACCCACCGATCTCGTTTACCAGCCTCACCTGGAAGGGAGCTACAACCCCCTGACTGAAGGCTACAACCTTCAGCACCACCTTGGACCACGTTTCATCAATTTTCACACTGGATCCAACAACTTCAATAGAACAACACTTGCAGGCCACGTTTCATCATATTTTCAGACTGGACCCTTTCCATACTTTTAAGCACGGACATACATCACCAACAAATACATATCAACACAGATCAGATAGCAGAAACACAGCAGAACAGATCAGATATTTCATACCCCTTGCTTCAGCAAACCCTAGTTTGCATACGCGCTTTTACCTCACTGATGTCGCGTATATACGCGCTTCCGTCCACACAAACCAGCGTATACCTCAGTGTATATTTTCTTGCGCATACGCGCTTTATCTTCGCTGAAGCTGCGTATATACGCGCTTCCTCCGCGGCGAAGTAGCGTATAGATCTTCAATCATTACAGAGCAGCATACTTCATCAGATCAGATATTCAGTTCAGATCTACCCTTTTGCTTCAGACAGATGTTCGCCTGGATGCTCGCCTTATCACGGATCTAAGCCTTCCATAATCAGATCTAGCAAATACAAGGGCAATTCAGATCTAGATCCCCTTCTTCATCATTGGTGCATCATACATTCAGATTTATCATTCAAGTGTAACCCTTTCCATTCAGATATACTTCAGAGAGAAGTATTCATTCAAGCTCAGACATCTTGCACCCACAATCATGATTTGCACAATGAATTTCTTCTCCTTATATAGGTTTACCCTTTTCAATACCATGAGCCCCCTTTTTCAATACCATGGGCCAAAACAATACCATGAGCCCAAAACAACCTGGACGGGGTCAATTAGGCGGATCATTACCCAATACCATGGGTCAATTTACCCTTGGTTTTGCACTTTTTGAGCGCTTTAGCCCATACGCGACTTGGCACGTTATTTTCTGCGTGCATACGCGACTTCCCCTAGGCCAATCCGCGTATACCAAGAGACATACTCTTTTTCATCATACTTTGAGTACATTCTGAAATCCTTTCTTCATAGCCTTCTGTACACACTGTAGAATGTAGATACATCATATTTTCTTCATCGGGAACATATTCTCTCAAGCACAACTTCATCAAGTAAGTTGTCATCATCTTCATCAAGTGGGTTGCCTAACACTCAGCATCATATTGTCAACAAACATCATATCACATCAGATTTACATCATTTACCAAGTCCATCAAGTCAAGAATAACTTCATCAGGTGGATTGCCATCAAGGACAACACATGTCAACAATCACATGTCTTCATCTTCATTCAGTGGGTTGCCATCAAGGACAACACTCTGCATCATATTTCCAACAATCTCCCCCTTTGGACTTGATGGCAACCACGATGGTGTTTGGTTACAACAACAGATAGGTACCATGTCACTATCCCAAATATGTCACTCTCCCAAATATTTGACATCATTATCTTCTCTTCATTCAAACACCATGTCATTCTCCCCCTTTGACATCAAGGGCAAAGGGCGGATCAAAAACCAACACTCTCCCCCTTTTCTCCTCATGTGGAAGAAACATTCTGCAGATCTGATATATGCTGAAGTGGCCAAGCTCCCCCTGAGTTCATGCTGAATCTTCAAACATATTTGTCAATGAAGTACATGACTCTTATGAACTTCCTATCACCAAAGACTCATACTTACATCAATTATCCATCCAAGTGGATTTACATATGAGACTCAACTACCCAACCAAGTGGGTTTACAAATTTGACTCAGCTACCCAACCAAGTGGGTTTACAAAATTGACAAGTCCTTACATGACTGAATATTACAATTTTACAACATGGGTCTCCACATGACCTTTTCATCAAAAAAAGAAGTTTCATAACCAATACCAAAAAGACCTCAGAGAGATCATATATCAGATCCACCATAAGGCCAGCAGTGCATTATACTCAGCAAAACTAATGCTCGCCCTGAATCTGTGCATCCATGCATCCTTTTCATATGACTAAGGCTCCCCCTTAGTTTGTGCATCCTGAACATTTTCACCAACAAATCATCAAGGCATCTTCATCAAGACATTAGAAACAGAATTATGAGAACTGGAAGACCACCAGAGATACCAAACAGTATCAGAGATACCAGACAGCACTGCAGCTGTGCTGAAGAATGCTGAACCATCCAAAAAAAAATTGTCAGCAATCAAACATACGCGGGTTTATGTGCAGGAACTCGCGTACATACGCGACTGTGTTTCAGGAAACCCGCGTATCCCAAGACATCTTTTAAAATTTATGCAGATTTTTCTTTTGACTGGCAGAGAACACTCCCAGCTTCTGTCTTAAATACTCGAATGCTTCCCTGGGCAGAGGTTTGGTAAATATATCAGCAGCTTGTTCTTTGGAGGTAACATACTCCAACTTCACTTTTTGCTCAAGCACTTGTTCACGTAGAAAATGATATTTGATGGGAATGTGCTTGGTTTTCGAATGCATAATAGGATTCTTTGAGATACTGATGGCACTTGTATTATCACACATAATGGAGATAGAAGTTGCACATTTGATTTGAAAATCTTGCAAGGTTTGCATCATCCATAGGAGTTGAGTGCAACAAGATGCGGCAGCTACATACTCTGCTTCAGCTGTTGATAAGGCAATAGAATTTTGCTTCTTGCTGAACCAAGATACTAACCGGGGCCCCATGTAAAATGCACCACCACTAGTGCTTTTCCGATCATCAACACTTCCGGCCCAATCTGCATCAGTGTAAGCATGAAGAGTAAGATCAGCATCCTTTGGATACCATAGACCAAAGTCTTGAGTTCCTTGTAGATATTTGAATATCCTTTTGACGGCCTGAAGGTGAGACTCTTTTGGATTAGCTTGGAATCGTCCAACAATCCCAACGGCATGCATAATGTCTGGTCTGGTCCCAGTGAGATAAAGTAGACTTCCAATCATCGATCTGTATTCTGGTTGATTCACAGTGGGAGAATCATCATTAGAACTGAGACTGCATCCGGTTATCATTGGTGTACTTACAGGTTTGCATTCTTCCATGCCATACTTCTTCAGAATTTGCTTAAGATATTTTTCTTGTGATAGAAATATACCATCTGTAGATTGATGCACTTGCAAGCCAAGAAAAAATGTTAGTTCCCCAAGTAAAGACATTTCAAATTCTTGCTGCATGACAGAAGCAAATTTTTTGACTCATAGATTCTTCGTTACTCCCAAAAATGATATCATCAACATATACAACTACAATCAATAGTTTATCATTTTCAACTTTTGTGTATAAGTTGCTATCAGCAAACCCCTTTGAAAATCCTTGTTGATGAAGATATTTGTCAAGACGATAATACCAAGCCCTTGGAGCTTGTTTGAGTCCATACAGAGCCTTTTTAAGTCTACAAACAAGATTTGCATCATTTCCCAAAATGAATCCTTCTGATTGTTCTATATATACTTCTTCTTCTAGATCACCATTAAGAAAAGCAGACTTAACATCCATTTGATAAACTTTGATTCGTTGATAGCTTGAGAAAGCAAGAAACATTCTTATGGCTTCAAGTCTAGCTACAGGAGAAAAAGTTTCTTCAAAGTCTATACCTTCTTGTTGAGTATACCCTTTGCAAACCAGTCTAGCTTTGTTTCTTACAACATCCCCATTCTCATTTAACTTGTTCTTGAAGATCCATTTAGTTCCAATGACATTTTTATCATGAGGTCTTGGTACCAAATCCCAAGTATCATTCTTTTCAATTTGCTCAATTTCTTCATCCATGGCATTATTCCAACATTCATATTTGCTAGCTTCATTGACATTGTGTGGTTCAATTGTGGATAGAAGTGCCAAATTACTAGAAGATCCCGCAAGAGTTCTCCTTGTTCGTACACCTGATTCCTTGTCTCCCAAAATTTGAGATTCAGGATGATTCTTTTGAACATATCTGGATGGAGCTTTTTCAGATAGATCATTTTCGGGTTCTTCATTGGATTCACTGCCTATATCATTTCCATCTGATGTAGAAGGCCATATGTCGCTATCATCTTCTTTTGTTGTTTGTTTTTCTTCTTTAGGAGCTGCAGGAGACTCATCAATAACAACATCAATACATTCAACAACCTTTTGAAGCCTCTTATTGTAACATGTGAATTCTTTGCTTGAAGATGAGTAACCAAGAAGTATCCCTTCATCTGATCTAGGTTCAAACTTGCCAAGCTTTTCATCATTGTTTTTGATAAAGCATCTACTTCCAAAAACTTTAAAATGCTTTACAGTGGGAGACTTACCATACCAGAGTTCATATGGAGTTTTGTCACTATTTACCCGAACATGAGCTTTGTTGAGAATGTTAACTGCTGTATGTGCTGCTTCACTCCAGAACATGTCAGGAACATTAGAGTCAGCCATCATAGCTCTAGCCATTTGAGCAATTGTTCTATTCATTCTTTCTGCTACACCATTTTGTTGTGGAGTGCCTGCTACAGAGAATTGTCTTTTAATGCCATGTTGTTCACAAAATTCAAAGAATTCATTTGATGAATATTCTCCACCTCGATCAGATCTAAGACACTTGATTTTTGAATCTAATTCATTTTCTACCAGAGCTTTGAACTTCTGAAATTTTTCAAAAGCTTCATCTTTGTGTTTAATAAATGCGATCTCACACATTCTGGAGTAGTCATCGATAAATAGGATATAGTATTCTTCCCCACGTAATGACCTTTTCCTCATAGGTCCACGGATGTCAGTATGAATGAGTTCAAGAGGCTTACTTGATGATCCTTCTTTGGCATTAAATCGAACTCTAGTCTGCTTACCAAATTGACAAGATTTGCATATGGTATTTTCTGGAAGATTGACCTTGGGAAGATCACGAACAGCTTGAAGTCTGTTTGCTTTGTTGATTTGAGAGAAACTCAGATGCCCCAGTCTTCTATGCCATAGCCAATTTTCTGAAGACTTGCTCAAGTAACATTGATCTATGCCGTTTAGTACATACAGGTTCCTTGGATTTCTTTTTCCTTTTATAATGATTTTACCTGTATCAAGATCACGAACCATACATTCTTTGGAACTGAAGACCACTTCTGCTCCTTGATCACACATTTGACTAACACTTAACAGGTTATGCCTTAATCCATCCACATACATGACATCTTTAGCCTTTACCTTTTCTTTTATAAATATTGACCCTTTTCCTTTAATTACAGCAGGAGTATCATTTCCAAATGTAACTTTCTTTTCCTTTTCTAGAGCATTATAAGTATGAAGTTTGCTTTTGTCACCTGTCATGTGTCTTGAGCACCCACTATCGATGTACCATTGATTTTCTTCACCTTCTGCGAATAATGCTATCCCACAATTTTCAACCGGCGGTTCTTTCTTCTTCCACACTTTAGAGCTTGAGGGAACATGTTCTTTAGGCTGGATCTTGTTCCTGCATTCAGATTCTTCATGGCCAAAGTTATTGCAATAAGTACATTCAACTTCACTTTGGAGAGGAGAAAAATTGTTATAGGTATTCTTCTTTGTTTCAGTGTCCAACCTTTTCTTTCTTACTTCTCTTGTCATGATGGTTTTATATGCCACACATTGAATAGCTTTATGACCAAAATTGTGACAAGTGAAACATTGCCCATTGAAGTAGAAATTTCTGCGATCATGGAATCTTCTATTTGAGTTTACCTGTTGGTTGTAGTGTCTTTGAAAGCTATCCCTGTTAGTGTTCCTTGAATTAAGATGGTCCTGCTTTCCCTGTAGAGATCCTCTATTCCCTTGCTGAGTGGTTGAATGTAGTAAACCACCTGTAACTGCTTTTAGATAGTTTGGTGCTGAAGTTTGAGAAGATTCTCCGGTATATCCCAGACCTGTCTTTATAAGAGGAGAACGTTGTACCTTGATAATCTCATCTAAGGTTTCAGATCCTTTAGCAAATCTAAGATTCAAGGTCTTTACTTTCTCTACTTCTTTTCTTTGAATTACCACTTCACATTCTAGTTTTTCAATATGTTTCTTTGCTTCTTCAAGCTGCTTTTCAACAGTCTCTCTGATCACCTTTTGTTCTTCTAAGAGAATTTTGCAATCTTCTAAGCGAAGTTTGAGTTGATTATTTTCTTCAAGAAAATCATTTTTCTCTAGAGCATCCATAAACATATCCTTTTCTTCCTTTTGTTCAAAGGCCATGAGAAGTCTAAGATCTTCTTCACAATCTTCCTCACTATTAGATGACCCATCACTATCTTCATTAGTATAGTAACTTTTCTTGGAGCTAGATTTGTTCTTATTCCTTCTAACAACTTCTTTTCCTTTATAAGGACATTTTGCAGCATAATGACCAACTTTTCCACACTCAAAACATTTGAAGGGAAGCTTACCTTTGATTCTTCCAGTTCCTAGTTGGAGTTTTCTTACGAAATTTGCTTCTTCTTCATCGGAAATATAGCTGGATTCTTTGACAACTTCCTTTTCCTTTCCTTTTGTAGAAGCCTTAAACGCGGCTTCTCTTACTTGAGAAGGACCTCCTTGTCTCATTTCAAAAGCAGTCAGAGTCCCATGTAATTGAACAATAGTAAGAGTTTGCAGATCTTGCCTTTCTTCAATAGCGGAGACTTTAGAGTCAAATTTTGGAGTCAAGGATCTTAAGAATTTTTCAACCAGAGTAGTATCAGTTTTAGTTTCACCCAAATTTCTCATTCGATTGACAACATCATCTAGACGAAGGAAGAAAATGGCAACACTTTCATCACTATGCATCTTCAAACTTTCATATTCAATTCTAAGAGTTTGGAGTTTTGCATTTTTACCTTTGTATCTCCTTCATAGCTCAGAATGATTTTGTCCCATATATCTTTTGCTGAATGTAGCTGCATCACTTTAGCAAATTCTGATTCAGACATGCTTCCCAGCAAAACATTTACTGCTTTGGCATTGGTTTCATACTTCTTTCTTTCTGCTGCATCAGTAGGAATACTTGCCGGGTATTGATAACCTTCTTCCACGATTGCCCATACATCTGCACCAAGACTCTGCAGATATGCTTTTGTACGTACCTTCCAGAATATCAGATTGCTTCCATTGAATATGGGTGGCTTTATAGACATTATTCCTTCTTGACTTCCCATTGCGACGGATCTCCTTCAAGCGATCAAGCTTCTGCAGAAGGACCTGCTCTGATACCAATTGTTGGGAAAAATACTGAGAGGGGGGGGTGAATCAGTATTTACTGCATATTCAAATCTTTCACTTTTTCTTGCTTCTAAAATGCATACGCTACTTTCCTGAACCATACTTGCGTATATACGCGGATACCCTTTACGAAACTCGCGTATACACAGATATCTATTTATGTCATTAATTCTTCACTTAAATCATTCCTTCATTTATTCATTAGATATTCAATAAGCAGTAAACATGTGCAGTAAGAACAGAATAAATCATCACACAAAGCATCACACATGAACACCAGGATTTTTAGGTGGAAACCCAAGTCGGGAGAAAACCACCGCTGCAGTTGCTCAGCCTTCAATATTTTATTATAGAGAAAACATCTTACAACATATGTCCTGGCGCAGACTTGACCAGCACGCAGGCACCCACCTGCGCTCGTTTACCAGCCTCTCCTGGAAGGGAGCTACGACCCCCTGACTCGTTTACCAGCCTCTCCTGGAAGGGAGCTACGACCCCCTGATCTCGTTTACCGGCCTCACCTGGAAGGGAGCTACAACCCCCTGACTGAAGGCTACAACCTTCAGCACCACCTTGGACCACGTTTCATCAATTTTCACACTGGATCCAACAACTTCAATAGAACACCACTTGCGGGCCACATTTCATCATATTTCTAGACTGGACCCTTTCCATACTTTTAAGCATAAACATGCATCACCAACAGATACATATCAACACAGATCAGATAGCAGAAACACACCAGAACAGATCAGATATTTCATACCCCTTGCTTCAGCAAACCCTAGTTTGCATACGCTCTTTCCCTTTACTGATTTCGCGTATATACGCGCTTCCGTCCACACAAACCGACGTATACATCAGTGTATATTTCATTGCGCATACGCGCTTTCACTTCAGCGAAGCCGCGTATATACGCGCTTCCTCCGCGGCGAAGTAGCGTATAGATCTTCAATCATTGCAGAGCAGCATACTTCATCAGATCAGATATTCAGTTCAAATCTACCCTTTTGCTTCAGACAGATGTTCGCTAGATGCTCGCCTCATCACAGATCTAAGCCTTCCATAATCAGATCTAGCAAATACAAGAGCAATTCAGATCTAGATCCCCTTCTTCATCATTGGTGCATCATACATTTAGATTTATCATTCAAGTGTAACCCTTTCCATTCAGATATACTTCAGAGAGAAGTATTCATTCAAGCTCAGACATCTTGCACCCACACACATGATTTGCACAATGAATTTCTTCTCCTTATATAGGTTTATCCTTTTCAATACCATGAGCCCCTTTTTCAATACCATGGGCCAAAACAATACCATGAGCCCCAAAACAACCTGGACGGGGTCAATTAGGCGGATCATTACCCAATACCATGGGTCAATTTACCCTTGGTTTTGCACTTTTTGAGCGCTTTAGCCCATACGCGATTTGGCACGTTATTTTCCGCGTGCATACGCGACTTCCCCTAGGCCAATCCGCGTATACAAAGAGACATACTCTTTTCATCATATTTTGAGCACATTCTGAATTCTTTTCTTCATTGCCTTCTGTACACACTGTAGAAACATCATATTTTCTTCATCAAGAACATACAACTTCATCAAGTAAGTTGTCATCATCTCCATCAAGTGGGTTGCTTTTCAAGGACAACACTCAGCATCATATTGTCAACAAACATCAGATTTACATTATTTACCAAGTCCATCAAGTCAAGAATAACTTCATCAGGTGGATTGCCATCAAGGACAACACATGTCAACAGTCGCATGTCTTCATCTTCATTCAATGGGTTGCCATCAAGGACAAGATCAATGAAATTGTATGAATTTGTGTAAAGAAATATCTACTTTTAATATATATATATATATATATATATATATATATATATATATATATATATATATATATATATATATTTTTTTTTTTAATAAAATAATATATAACGTGTCCAGACGTGTCCTGTTCCGGGGGTCACCATGTCCCGAATCCGACACTCGAATCCGCGTGTCCATCGTGTCCCATGTCCCCGTGTCAGGTGACTTAGCTCTATTTAGTATTCTCGCTTAGGCTCCAACATGGTCTTCGTGAGAACTCCAATCCTCTAGTGTTCCAACCCTCTACTTCAATTCTTCAAGATAGGTACAAGTAGTGCTTCAAGACTTCCAATCTCTTTTACAACACGTCTTGATAATCCCTCCAAGATCGCCTTCAACAATGCCCTCAATTAATCTCCAAAACACTTAATTCATCAATGACAACTTTAGTAACCATAGAAGGTGTCTCCAAGACTCTTCATGATACCCAAACAGTTTTCTCCGAGGTTACTCCATGATGGCTTCAATCATGCATCAAGGTCTCCAAGAATGTCCAATCAATACTCCTCGAAGTATGCTCCAAATCTGATCTTCAAAATAGTCTACAACAAGTTTAAGATAATGCTCCAATACAAGTATTTCAGACAATACTTAAAGAAGGTCTTCCAAAGTGATGTTTCAGCTGCTCCAACGTACTCTCCAAGGTCTGATACAAAAAGCTACTTTTAAGTCTGCACAAAAATCCTCCAACAAGGATGCTCCAACAGGCCTTCAAATTCAACTTAATCGCAGGTCTTCAATATTCCTTTAACAAGATTCTATGATGTTCGAAGAAGGCCTTTTAACATTATTCCAATTCCTCAAAGGTTTCTTCAAATAAGTCTTCAGATGTCTGCTTCAGCTTCAATACTTCTTCCTTTGCTTCTTCAATCAAGTTCTGTAACACTTACTGCTCTTGAGAATACCCTTGTCACAAAGAATCTGTTCTAATTTGAGATCAAATGGTCCGCTACTTGTCCAAGCTCCATACTCCAACTAGTCCGAGATCAAGAGAAGGTCAACAAGTTCTTCAATTTGTCTGAGACCAAGAGAAGGTCTGCAATTTCTTCAAGAGGTCTGAGATCAAGAGAAGTTGTGCAATTTCTTCAACAGGTCTGAGATCAAGAGTAGGTCTGTTTAGCTTTATTATGCTAGGTTCGAGCTCTTGGGCTTATTCAAGGTCTGGTCACCTTTATTATACCAGGTCCGAACTCTGTCTGGGCTTATTCAAGGTCTGTTCCTTACTTCTGTGCCTAATCCGAGGTATAAACTTCAATTCTGAGCCAAAAACGAAGATCTGTTCCTCTTTCTTGTGCCTGGTTCGAGACTTGATTCTTACTACAGTTCCTGGTCCGAGCCCTGTTCCCAATCCGTGGTCTGTTTTTCCAACAATTCTGAGTTTTAAAGGCTGGTCTGAGACTATGAATTCTTTTTTTTAAACAGGTCTGAACTTGAGTTATGCTAGGTACCGAGAACAAGAAGCACTTTAATTTAGAGACCCAAAAACCATAATAAATTATCAAACAATCTTCAGATTTGACTTCCTTTAGACAAACTTTTTCAGTTCACGAGATGTGAACTCCTTACTTCCTTACTGAATGTTCTGCACTTGATGTCTGAACCAGAAATAGATGCCTAACTGAACAACACGGGGTTTATATTTATAGTGTTTGTCATAATTGAAGGGACACGTCCTTTGAAGAGGCATGTCAAGCCTACATTAGGGCTGACTTGAGTAGGCTGTCAATTGGTCTCTTTTGTCTTAAAAAATTAGTATCTCCACAATGAGAGGGAGTTAGAAGGTGAGTAAGAGCTTGTTAGAAAGAGCATGATGTCCTCTACAAGCTGGTGTAAGAATCATTTCAAGATAATGTGTCTAATGTCAAAACATATTTTTTATGGTTTTCAAGCTTCTGTGGTTATCAACTTATCATTTATTGAAGAAATCTCTGGATTATCTAGAGTGTTAAAAAACATTGGTTGACGTTTCGAATCCCAATGGGGATCCATCTTCAGGACACGAATTTTGAATGAAGAATGAAAGAAGGACAAAATGTCAGGGTTTATATAGTGATAAAGAGAGAAAAAAGGCCAACAAGAACAAATTAATTAATAATCTGTTAATCTATTTAATAAATTTATTAATTTATTTAATAAATTTTTATTTTAATAAATAAATAAATAATTTATAAATTTAATAAATTATGATAAATTAAAAAAAAATATATGATATCATATATTTATTAATTTAATAATATTAATAATTTAATTATTATAATAACTAATCTATTCTAATAATTTTTTAATAAATAAATAACTATTCTATTCTAATAAATATTTAATAATTTTTTATAAAAGTTTTGTTCTAATAAATAAATAATTTATTATATTAAATTTATTTATATTATTAATAAAATGAATTATAATAAATTTAATTTTTTTTAGTAATAATTATATTAACTAATTAGTTAAAATGATAAAACCTAAATGTTACGAAACAAATTTTTAAAATTTTTCTATTAAAATGTTTTATAATAAATTACAACACCAATCTCGCCCAGAAAGACGAGAAGCCAGACAATTAAGAACTAAGAAAATTATAGGTCCGATAGACCAGTTTGGTCTGAGTGGACGTTAACCATCGTCATTATTATCTTCAAAAAGATAAATTTATAATTATATTAATTAATTAGTTATAATTGATAAAACCTAAATGTTACTAAACAAATTTTAAATTTTTTATTGAAATTATAATTATTACTAATTTAAATTATCTAATTAAATAAAATAAGGGTTAATTCTTAATTTTTAAGTTAGTGAAAATATATAATATAATCTCCAGGATGGTAGTAATAATAATAATAATTATTTACAAAATTAATAAAAATAATAATAAATAATAGTTCACTTAATTAATAGTAACAAATATTTATTCAAGAGAGTCAATAAATGTTAATAAAAATAAGTTTTATTATTTATAATTATTATTAATTAATTTTATAATTTTTTTTTAATCCTAATTAATATGATATTATAATAAATTTGAAAGATTAATTATAATTATAATTTTTATTTTTAATTATAATTTATTAATTAAAAAAAACTATAGATACTAGTAATAATTATTAATTAATTAATTTTTATTAATAAAAATAAAGATTAATTAATAAGGTATGACAATCCCTAGAATATGTGACAACCCATTGGAATTTAAGGTATGATTTATGATTAGGGCATTAGGATTAGGGTATTAGAATCATTCATGTTTAAGGCAAGGGCTTCTAGATTAAAGCCCCTTCTTTATTCATTAGGGTTAAGGCTTGACATTAATGGCTTAGTGTTTTTTCAAGCATCTTGGGTATAATTGTCATGGACCTATTAGGATTAGGGCTTCTTCATTAAATAAGGAACAAGGACTAGGGCATCATGAGCATCTTCAACAATGCTAGGGCACCTAGGGTATATGCTAGGGTTTCATAAATGGATATAAGGACTTTTCGTATATCACTAGGGCTAGGGCAACATGCTGCCATCAAATATCAAGGGATTGCCAACTTCTAGGGCTTGCCATCATCAACGAGACACAAGGCTAACTTCAACAATGCTAGACATGACATCATATTGATATCAATGACAACCTTATCCAACACGATTCTATGGCACGATGCCTATGATGGCTCTTATATATTTCTGTAATGGCTCACATACTTGATGTATTCCTTTAACGGCTCACATCTACTGTGATGGCTCGTATTCTGTGGTGGCTCCTTTACTCTGTTCAACAACTTGCATTTGGCTTGCTCTCCCTTTTGTGGTTTGCTTACGATACTCTGTGATTCGTATTATATCTACAGTGACATACACACACTTCACGCACAGTGGCATCAGTGACATACACACACAATAGCATCAATGACATTCACACAGTTGCATCGATCTCTGAGTGGCGTCAAATCATTTTAGAGGTATCAATACAATTATCTATGGTATGTGACTCATAGTAGCTTTTCTATACAACTCGCATCAATGATCTATTGGCATTACAATGGACTCGCACTATATTATAATGTTATATGGCATATTATAATGGCTTGTATATAGCACCTTACAATAGTGGCTCGTATGTGCCTCTTATGTCTCATATCTTATGATTGCGCATCTTATGGCTATTTAGAATTGTCTGTGATGTTATCATTACGAGAGTAACCGTGACATACTTATGGATATAACAATGAGATAGAGTTTCTTATGACAATAAGACTATGTCTTATATAACAATGAGAAATGTCAGAGACGATTTGGCAACAATATTCATATATATATATATATATATATATATATATATACTGTGACCCAATATGGTTGTGAACTTATGAGATATCGACCTAATGTGACTGTGATCTAAAGACAACGAAGTTTGACAAGGGATCTATACGTATGGACAATGAGATAGCTCCATCATGACAAGAACGCTGAAAGTAACAATGCTTTGAAAGTAATGCTTGTAGCAGTACTTTTGACATGTGACAAAAATCTTCATGACAGAGATAGCAATGTCATATCAGTGACCTTGTATGGCCGTAACCCTTGACAGTGACCGTGATGACAGTAATAACATGATAGATGGAAGATGTGACAATGTCTTTATGGCAGATGCGATATTGTATATGACAGTGATATGATAGCAACTCTCTTGGACTTACTTCATTCAGTTCACGAACAAAGCTGTGAACTGACTTGGTTTAGCCCGAGGACGCCTGTTGTGATTGATGTATCTCATTGTATTTTGTATCTCAGTTGAACAATTGATGAAAATTTTAATAGAAGAAGAATCTGGTTGGGTTTTTCTCCTTGAGTGGTTTTGACCTGGTCTTTGACCTAAATCATGTTGTCTCTATTTCTGCATGCTTTTCTTCTGTTGTTCTATACTGTTCCACTGCATTATTGATGTTATTGTTCTCTCTACATAATTTCTAGTGATGTAATGGGGTAAAATGTAATGTGTAAATAGTGAAAAGTTTTGAAAATGCAATTATCTACAACAAAGAACAATCACGCCATAAAAATTAACATGCCCTGTGAAAATCGCCTAAATGGCTTTTGGGTTTTTTAACCCTCCTTTTACAAAAGTGATTGAGGGATTTGAGCTTTGAGAATACTGTGAAATAATATACCTGAAGCAGAAGGGGGTCATTCAAAATTAATAGACGGTAGACCTCAAGCAACTGGTTTTTGAAATGAAAACACGAGAAGACTTGCATTTACAAAAACCATTGGTGCTCCAAAAAAAATAATTCTGAACAGTAAAAATTTATTGTAATAGATGAAATTATAATAGGCCGTTTTTAAATTGGAGACAAAAATACATTAGAAAACACTTTAATTCTTGGGTTGAAGTGATGCAGAAAAGGGAGTAACCTCCCCACCTTATCATGGTCAAAGGGGTGGTACATGAAAAACTAAATGAGGAATGCCTCTGCAAAGCCTGGGAGTTCAATCTGAGAGTCTGCGGGCTACCCACTCTTGTGGCCCCTTCTGGTCCCCTACGGTTAGGCACCTCCTTCCTTGATGGCACTCTAGGTTTGAAGGGCCTCACCCTCAAGCATGCATGGATGGGCCTCAACTCCATGTTCTCCCTTTGTTTTCAGACTCTCAAATATTGACTTAAGCCCTCTTAGTTTAAGAGAAAGCTGATTTCTCTTCCACCTAGAAAATATTTCTTGATTATGACCTTACCAAATCCTAATAGGCAAAGCTCAAGTTATCTAGTGACCAGGTCACAACTATGTGGAAAGAATGGAGGTGGGCAGTCATTAATGATCTAAAGCTGTCATCTGTGATTCAGACCCTTTCAGGATACTCTGGCCCTTTGATAAAGTGACAATCTTGTTCAGTTGGGAGCTATGTTAGGAGGAGCCATTCCACCATCTCCATTGGTTGCTCAAAATGTAATGTTGCATTTTGGTCTTCACTGGGTACACTTTGTGATGCAGTTGTGTCTCATGACCTCCTTTTTCTCGTAGAGACACACACCAGCCCTGATCCATGGGTACCATATGAATTTGGTACAACTGCACGAATTGTAGAGTAGGTTGCCTCAATTTCTGTGCATAGTGAGTTGTTGGATGGTTTTATTTGGTAGAAAGATCCATAGTATGGCGTGCTGTAGAAATTTCTGAATCTTAATTCTTATGCAGAAATGATTTCTGTTAATCCGGTTAAGCTTCTCCTACTTATACAAGTTATCAACTGAATAAATTCAAGTTAACATCAAATCAAAACACATAACAGATCTCTACCAATTCAGATCTAGAATAAGCACATGCACACATAGACAAAGTGACACAGTTATTTATGGACAAACTATCCTCGGAAAAACCCAATGTGAGAAAACCGGTCTTTGGCTGCTAGAAGGCTCTATTATTAAGAATATTTCTGAATACGCAACTCTGGGTTCCAGATCTGGAAAACCCTACAGAGAAAACTCTAGATCTGCAGCACCTGGCTGATCTAAGACCAACAATACTAACTGATCCACACCCTCAAACGGGATTTATAGAACTCAGCCAGATCTAGGCCTAGAAACCCCAGATATGCCCCTGAAAGACACTGCGTCAGCCTCTGAAGGCCTCCAAATGCTCAACGTTGTCACTGGAAGGGACTGCGTTACCCCAGACTGGGTGACGCAGTCACTATGCTGCCCCTAAGGGTCTTTGCGTAACCCCTGAAGGGTTTCCTGAAAATCACGCTGTCCTTGCTGCTGCTGCTGCTGGTTGCTGTTGCTACCTACTGCTGCTGCCATCTACTGCTGCTGTTGCTGCTGCTGCTACCTTCCTTTGCGCTGCCTTTCCTGATCTCTTCTCTGCTTCTTTTGTATTCTAGACCCCGAGATCAGATCATCCCCTTGGTTTAAATTCCCCTCTCTGCAACTGAAACACTCGAGAATTCTTAGCAAACCCGCCCTAGAATCTCAGCTTAGCTTCAGTGCTTTGCCTCTGTGTGTCTTTACAATGACCCCAAGCCTTTCCTTTATACTTTTCTCGTTGACAAATCAACGACCATGATCAGATCTTGAATCAATTACTAAGATTAAAAGAAAGCTTGATCCGTGTGACTTAAGACAATTTCATCACATGTTTAATTAAATTCACTTTAATTATTTTATTTTCCTAAGTTTTAACTTAGGAAATACATTAAAATAATTAATTAATATAATATCTCCTAAACCAGATAAAATTTTCCAAATCCATTTATGGGTCTTGTAGATCAGGTGAACTCTAGTCCTTCCTCAAAATTTGGGACCTAGAGCACAACTGATGCTACCCCAAATACACAAAATCTCAACACTCCCTCTTAGCATCAAGGGTGTGCTCTAGCAATACATCACACTTATGCATTATACATGATTTTGGGCACTGGTTCTGTGCTGTTGAAGCTTGGCCTCCTGCCACTCAACTCTGCACTGTTGCTGCAATTCTGTACTGCTACCCATGACTCTGCCACTGCCACCGCAACCACTGTACTGCAAGCTCCCTCTCAATATGCTGCATCTGTGCTGCTCATAGCACTGCCACTGCTAATCTGTTGCACTGCAACTTCAGTTTTTGAGAGAAACAACTGAATCTCCTGCCCAATCTTTGACAAACAAGTCAAATGGGTTGCATCCTCATCACTGAAGCTCCATAGGCTACAGATCTGTGCTGGCATCTAAAGAACGATGCACAGCTACAGCTCTGCCTACGTAATCAGACTCCCTTTGCACTATTGAAGTCACATCAGCTCCTTGTGCTGAAATCTATCACGTTGCAGCTGCACTGCGCTGTCCCTCTGAAGCTCTCTGCACTGCTGTAGCTCTGCACTGCGTAAGCAACACTGCTCTGCGCTGCTGAAGTCACATCAGCCTCTACGCTGCTGCTGCTTTGCTCTCCGCTGCCCTTTCCAGTCTTCAGATCTGCCTCTGCTTCTGCTTCATCTGTGATCTATGCACCCACTGCTCCACTTGTCCCGTTACTGTCTTAAGGCTGACGTAGCTCGCTTGTGATCCAAGAGATGAGCTGCTCAAGATCCTGCCTCTCTTCCATGTAGCTCCTCTACATGTCCATGTCACCCCACCTCCGTGGTTCATGAGCACTCATGGCTACATCATCTCCTGACCCATCATCTGTCACCGTTGCTTTGGAAGAAGATGCTTCCTTGTCCTTCTTCTTTTTTGGACAATGGCTGGCAAAATGTCCCATTTCGCCACACTGGAAGCACTTGATCTTAGAAAGATCCTTCTTCTTCTTTGGCTGCTTTTTCAATGCCAAGGCGGCATCTTCCTCCTCTTCCTTCTTTACTTTGCTCATCCCAGGGTTGTGCTGCTTCTTGGTGAATCTGAGTAGTTCTTCTTGCCGTAGGATTGACCACAAGGTGTCCCAATCTAGGATGTACGCTCTGCCCAAGATACTTTGGACAAAGGTTTCCCACTCATCCGTGAGTGCATTGAGGGCAGTCGTGACTATCGCTGCATCATCTACGGTTTCACTTGTTGCAGTTAGTTGATCCTTGATTGACTGGAATCTGAAGAGGGAATGCTCGATGTCTTCTCCCTTGGTCATCATGAATGACCTCATTTGGGCCTCCAACAACATCTTTCTTTGGACTGATTTTCTCTCATATAGGGAAGTCAAGGCCTTCCACATCTCATTAGCCATCCTCTTCTCAGTTATGTGTGGCACAATATGATCCTTGATACTGTCCATTATCAGCTGCTTGGCATGCCCAACAACTTCTCTATGCTTTCGTAGGAGATCCGTATTTGTCGGCGTGGCCAGGGTCTGCTCTGCATGATCTCTTAGACCATATGCCTCTAGGACAATCAAGATCCTAGCTTTCCATATCGAAAAGTTTGAGAGGCCTTCTAGCCTATCCTAATCACGCAGTCCATGAGGAGCCATCTGCTCAGAATGTGTCAAAGCTCCTCTTCTCTATGCTAGAGATCTTGGATCTAGGGTCCTTTTCGAACTGGGAACCCTCTGCTCTCTCTGACACTTGATTTCCCTCCTTGGAAATCTACAAAATTAACTATGATTCAACTTCTTCTTTGATCCTCTGACCAAACTGCAAATTTCCTTTGGCAAGAAACTCTCTAAGAAGCTGATCTCTTCCCAAACTTTGTCACTTGTGCTAAGGTTAAAAATCTGAAAACTTCAGAAGTTTAACCCCACCAGCTCTTCTAAATTTTTGCAACTTTTCTGCAGACTTTTTCTGGATTTGACAGATTCAGATCTGAATCACACTGGCTGGCTTCAGACCTAACCAGCACTGTTTCTGAGCTGCCTCTGTGTAGTAATTGCGTGGGCTTTCTAAGACACAGCGCTGGAAAACATCACCCTTCACGCTGCGTGAATCTCCTCCTGAAAACTGCACTGTCCCTTCAGATCTGCTTTTCTGCTGCATTTCTAGCTGCTTTCTGCAGCTAGATCCTTAAGATGCTTCAGCTGGTGACCCTTCTAGATCTGCAATTGCTCTGATACCATGTAGAAATTTCTGAATCTTAATTCTTATGCAGAAATTATTTCTGTTAGTCCGGTTAAGCTTCTCCTACTTATACAAGTTATCAACTGAATAAATTCAAGTTAACATCAAAGCAAAACACATAACAGATCTCTACCAATTCAGATCTAGAATAAGCACTTGCACACATAGACAAAGTGACAGTTATTTCTGGACAAACTGTCCCCGGAAAAACCTAATGTGAGAAAGCCAGTCTCTGGCTGCTGGAGGGTTCTATTATTAAGAATATTTCTGAATACACAACTCTGGGTTCTAGATCTGGAAAACCCTATAGAGAAAACTCTAGATCTGCAACACCTGGCTGATCTAAGACCAACAATACTGACTGATCCACACCCTGAAACGGGATTTATAGAACTCAGCGAGATCTAGGCCTAGAAACTCCAGATCTAGGCCTAGAAACCCCAGATCTGCCCCTGAAAGACACTGCGTCAGCCTCTGAGGGCCTCCAAATGCTCAACGTTGTCATTGGAAGGGACTGCATTACCCCAGACTGGGTGACGCAGTCACTATGTTGCCCCTAAGGGTCTCTGCGTAACCCCTGAAGGGTTTCAAGAAAATCACGCTGTCCTTGTTGTTGCTGCCGTCTGCTGTTGCTACTACTGTCGTTTGCTGCCGCCGCTGCTGCCTTCCTTTGCGCTGTCTTTCCTGATCTCTTCGCTGCTTCTTGTGTATTCTAGACTCCGGGATCAGATCATCCCCTTGGTCTAAATTCCCCTCTTTGCAACTGAAACACTTGAGAATTCTTAGCAACCCCACCCTAGAATCTCAGCTTAGCTTCAGTGCTCTGCCTCTGTGTGTCTTTACAAATGACCCCAAGCCTTTCCTTTATACTTTTCTTGTTGAAAAATAAACGGCCATGATTAGATCTTGAATCAATGGCTAAGATTAAAAGAAAGCTTGATCCGTGTGACTTAAGACAATTTCATCACATGTTTAATTAAATTCACTTTAATTATTTTATTTTCCTAAGTTTTAACTTAGGAAATACATTAAAATAACTACTTAATTTAATATCTCCTAAACTAGATGAAATTTCCCAAATCCATTTTTGGGTCTTGTAGATCAGGTGAACTCTAGTCCTTCTTCAAAATTTGGGACCTAGAGCACAACTGATGCTACCCCAAATAGACAAAATCTCAACATGTGCAAGTCATACGGAAAATGTCACTAATTATGTTGTTGTTGTCAGGTTGCTTATGGAGGTATTGGACTTTATTTTAACTCCATGTCACCCATTGCATTGATTTGATGTTAAAGGCCACGGGAAAAATTACTTGGATCATGGAAATCATTGATACCGCTAGGAATCGTTGTTGATTCACATGTTTCACTACTAGCATTATTTCTTTTTAGTCTCACCATAATTTTAATTTGGAGTTGTAAAGGGTGTTTATTTCAGTTGAGTGGAATGCTTGTATCTACAAAGCTAAAGGGGATGGGAAAGTCATAACCCAATTTAGGAGACACAATTAGGGTTTTTGGATGGGAGTGTGTGAGTTGCTTGGTTGTTGGTGACAAGTCACTAATGGGCTCTACTTATATGAGACCATGGATAGGGCCAAGGAAGCTATCCATCGGTACTATGATGACAATGGGGAGGAGACATTAAATAGATGAGCCTAGATATGGACCAACCCTTCTTTATTGAATCGACTGGTTTTGTGTAATGTGATCATTATCGCAATAAGAGATCAGTCGCCACTATCACCTCAATATCCTTTCTCCAACTACTTAGTGGTAATTCAACCACAAGGGAGGCTTTCATATATGCAAATCACCTAAAGATATTCAATAAGAAGGATTCAAGGTGATGGATGGGGTCTAATGATTGGGATAGGGTACTAGAAGAGCCTAGAGGGCTAATAAAATCTTTACTAAGGTACAAGCATTCAGTCCCTAAACCACTTAAGCAAATTAGAGGGCTGTTACAAGCATTCTATCCTTAACGCTAACCCTAGATATCTAGAATTTAAGAGAGAAGAGAGAAAAGTAGTAAAAGTAGTAAAAGTAGAGGGATTGATCACTGCCACTTATGCTAATGCCTTGATCTAAATGGGAAATGGAGTTACGTAGGGAAAGTTCAATGAAGATGGCCGCCTTGAAAAGGGTGAGAAGGCCAAAGCCTCTTCTTACAAACCCTAACAACTTCCTTAATAGGGATATTATAAGTTTAGGAGATGCAAAACTCGAAGTTCTCGTAAAGGATTCAAGGAAAACAATTCCACATGACATAGAGAATCAATATTTCTAGATGAATATAGTAGTTTTAACCATGGCACATCTAGAAACCCTAATTTACACAATATAACTTGTGACTACAAAATATAAAAGATAAGCAATAGATTTAGAAAATTTCCACAAGAATCTTTTCAATCAATCCCAAGAAACCAACTTCAAGCAAAAATCCACCTCCAAGAGTAATTCGCACCATAGATTCACGTTGTGGGCAAGTAGAAAGAGACAAAGAGTTACTACGTACTTCCAAAGAGAGATGAGTGTGATGAATGAATGATGATGAAACATGAATAAGGCTTCCCTCTATTTATATGGTGGTAACCAAGCCTTATTTCATTAATTTTACAAGCAAAACCCATAAATAAGTTTACTTGAGCGTTCAACTAGGTCAAAGGTCTCAAAGAGACCTTGAAATAGCTCTAAAACATATCGAAGTGCCAAAAATAAACCACACGCGTTGGAGAAAATAAGTCTCCACCATGACATCATCCTCCAAAATATGCAATAAAGCATCAAGGAATTGAGACAAAGGTCCAAGATTTCTCCTCACTCCAAGGAAGTCCTAAAGTGCATATGTACAACTCCAAATGCTACCTCCTTTACCATGATGTCATCAAAGTGTAGGAATTTACAGGGTAAGTTCCTTAGATCAAAAACCAAAGGTCACAGTTCACAAACAGATCACAAATCAGTACACCAGTATATCATGTGGTTAAAACTCTCGAAGAGGGAAACAGTTCACAGCTTGAGCCAACGTGGTCACTTTAGGCAATTTATTAATATAAAAAAGAAGGATTACATATGTTTCTCTCATAAACGGTTACCGGACAAATGACCTTCCATGCTCTTTAAATAGAGATCATGGACCAATCGGGTGCTAAGCCATAGATCAAGTGTCGTTAATACCGAGAGGAGAGTGAACTGTCAGATCACTACAAATCGTGACCGTTGGATTATAAGTTACAAATGTACATAGTAAAGAAACACACTTTACCTAACTCTACACTAAACTAAGTTATTCTTAACTATTTCCTGTGTGTTAGAATATCCTAACATCCCCCCTTAAGAACAACTTGGGATAGGATTGAAGGATTTACAAAGGTGACACAAAAGGAGCCTATTTCCTATGTGTCAAAATATCTTAACATCCCCCCTTAAGAACAAATTGGGATAGGATTGAAGGATTTACAAAGGTGACATAATAGGAGAAGGAAGGAGGCATTAGAGCCTATCCCCCCTTAATGACAACTTTTCTGAACTCCAAGCATGGATCGAAGTTTGAAACTGCTTCATGAGAACCTTGAAAAGATATCGCTAATTTGATCATTGGTTACCATCGCACTTCAAGAACACGATCATGAATGATCTTTCTGATGAAGTGGATGTGGAGCTCAATGTGTTTCATACGCTGATGTTGAACTGGATCTTTACATAGTTTAATGGCACTATGATTATCACACCAAAGTGTAGTTGGATGTTGCTGATGAAGATCAAATTCAGACAGGATCCGATGAAGCCACATGGCTTCCTTGTTGTCTTCAACTACACCATGATACTGCTTTTAATACATATCTTGCAGTGGAATTCCGATCATCAGGGTCACCAGCCCAATCAAAACCAGTGAAACCAATCAACAAGGGAGATGCTCCTGCACTGTAATGAATCCCAAACTTAACTGTACCTCAAATATATCGAAGTATTCTTTTAGCTACTTTCTAGTGACTTTCATGAGGTTGGTGCATAAACCAAGCAACAAGACCAACAGCAAAGGAAAGGTCAGGATGGGTATGGGTTAGATACAAAATTTTACCAACAAGTTGATGGCATAAGGTAGCATCAACTTTAGGGGTAGTACAGTTGACTGAAATCTTGACTCCGGACTGACAGGGAGAAGGGGTAGGCTTACAGTCTTCCATGAAAGTGGTGTAGAAGATCACAGGCATACTTGGACTGAGAGAGGGTAATGCCTTCCTTGGATTGTAATACTTGAAGACCAAGGAAATAATGCAAGTGTCCTAAGTCCGTCGCTTCAAACTTCTTTTTGAGGCTAGACTTTCACATGATTTATATGGTTGGGATCACAACCAATAGTATGATAAGATCATCAACATAAAGAACAAGGATGGTGAACGACTTACCCACTTTCTTGGTGTAGACAGTGTTGTCAGAATGACACCTAGAAAAGCCATTATCTATTAGAAATCTATCCATTTTGGCATACCAAGCCCGAGGAGCTTGTTTGAGACCATAGAGATACTTCCTAAAGCGAAAAACAAGTCTGGAGTCATTTTGGATAAAGCCAAGGGGTTGTTCCATGTAGATTTCTTCATGCAAATCTCCATGTAAGAAGGAGGATTTAACATCCATCCGATGGACTTCCCATTTAAAGGAGGCAGCAAGGGAAAGAACAAGGCAGATAGAATTCATTTTGGAAATAGGGGAGAAGGTTTTAGTATAGTCAATGCCTTCAACTTGTGAAAATACTTTAGCGACAAGACGAGCTTTATGTCTATCCACTTTTCCATCTGGTCCAAACTTTGTTTTGTAAACCCATCTTCACCTTACAAGTTTTCTTCCTTTTGGAAGAGGAACAAGATCCCAAGTATCATTTGCCAATAAGGAACGATATTCTTCATTCATAGCTTCATCCCAATCTGGATGACATGAAGCTTTTAAAAAGGTGTCTGGATCAGGATTTTATAGAACTTGAGCCAATAAGGAAGAGGCTCTTTCGAACTAAGAACGTGTACGTCCTTGATCGGTAGGGTCACCTGCAAGAGAACCTGTTGCATCCCGAGTGGAGCGGACCCATCTTGGAAGTGGTGGAGTATAAGGAAAAATTTCAAGAGGTGAAGGAGGATTTTCATCCTCGTTGTCATCATCTGAACTAGAAGGAATGCTAAAGGTATAAGAGATAGAGAGAGGTGGCACATGCCAACCACGGGCAGCCAAAAGGTGGCACATCCACAACTAAAGCTCACAGCCGATATATTTTCATCAAATTTTACATCTCTTCTAATGATTATTTTTTGGATTTTGGTTGAAGAAGTTCATATCCTTTGACATATTCATAATATCCAACAAAATGCATTTTTCACTCTTAGGTTCTAAGGCTTTATGTTTCGCATATGGAATATGGGCCCAAGCATCACTTCCAAAAACATGAAAGTGACTTACATATAGTTTGATTGAGCTCTAAGCTTCTTCTGGAGTTATATTCTTTAAAACCTTAGTAGGAGTGCGATTTACTATGTAATTTGCACAGTTAATTAATTCTGCCCAAAAATTGAGACTAAGTCCTTTAGATTGAAGCATACAATTAGCCATTTCTTTTAAGGTGCAATTCTTCCTTTCAACTACATCATTTTGTTGTGGAGTATATGGAACAGTATGTTGTAATTGAATTCCATGCTTAGTGCAAAAGTTGATAAATTTTTTGTTAACATATTCTCCTCCATTGTCTGATCTTAACTTAAGAATTTGATGTCCAGATTGTTTCTCAACAAAGGCCTTAAAGGCTAAGAACATGTTAAAAACTTCACTCTTGAGTTTTAAGAAGTATACCCAAGTGCGTCTGGAAAAATCATCAATGAAAGTTAAGAAGTACTTGCAACCAGAGAAAGAAACAATGGGAAGTGGACCAAATAAATCACTGTGCACAAGTTGCAAAGGGGCTGAAGCATGCCAAGAGGCACGTTTGTCAAAGCTATCCCGATGATGTTTTCTGAGTACACATCTAGAGCAAACACCATCTCGGCAAGATACCATAGGAAGACCCGTGACCATATTTTCCTTACATAGAGTTTGAAGAGAGCGATAGTTTAAGTGACCAAATCGGCCATGCCAAAATTTGCTCACTTCATCATTATGAGCAACAAAAATGGAGGGAAGACATGATGACTCACAGTTGTGTCAAACTTATACAACCTTGTGGGAATCATCACACCTGGTGATAAAATATGTCTAGATCTTTGAGTTCTTGATTGCAACATCATGAGGTGAGAATTCTACTATTTTCCCTTCACCTGAATGAGTTATCTGATAAACAGATAGAAGGTTGCATGACAAGGTAGGAACACATAGTACATCATTAAACTGACCATTATCTAGATGAATGGTTCCACATCCTACAACACTAAGAGATCTATCATCACTAACATAAATATGTTTGGTGTTACAATCATTTAAAGAAGAAAACATGGCTTTATTTTTGGCCATGTGGTAAGAAGCTCCAGAATCAATGAGCCACTCATGAGAATGAGAAGAAGAAGACATGTTTAATGCATAACCAGATGCTTGACAACCACAAGCAGAAAGTGCCATTCCTGAAGATGAAGTTGAAGAGGTCTCCAAATTGATGTGGTGCTTCTTCATTGCTGCTTCCAAGGCTTCCATCTTCTTAAAACATTTGGACTCTATGTGGCCATCACGATTACAAAAGTTGCAATGTCTATCTGTTTTCTTCCCTTTGTTTTTAGTTGCCTTGTCAGTTTGGTGAGTTGCTTTTTCAGTTTGCGGCTGAAATTGTTTAGGACCCTTGTTTGGTTTTGGACCATACTTTTTAGGATACTGTTTCTTGGGATTCTTTTGATATGGTTGCTATTGGGCTGCTAAGGCTTTCTTAGAAGTGTTTCTAGAAGTGATAAGACCAAGGTGTAAAAGTTTTTCTTGTTCTCTTATCAAAGAATCACAAAAGGCATCAAAAGAGGGGTTCTTGTAGGTGGTTCCTGAAGAAATGATGGCTTCTCTAGTGGAATGGAAGGTGGAAACAAATACAGAGTATGTAGCGCCAAGCTTAGCAAGAATGGAATAGATGAGGCTACCATCTTCCTTTTTGACCTTACAACCTTCTAAAAGAAGTCTAAGGGTCTTGAATTTGTACAAAAAATCTTCAATAGAGGAGAAATTATTGGGGTCCAAAGTGAGCAACTCATTTTCAAGCTGGTGGGCCCTGATTTGATTTTGAATGCCAAAAAGTGTTTAGCTTTTTCAGGGCTTCATCAGGGGTGTCAATGTCAAGGATATGAAATCGAAGATCTTGAGTAATGGACAGTCCTATCAACCCTCGTGCTTGATCTTGTTTATTTTCCCATTTAGCGACTTTATCATCATCAGAAGGTTTAGTTTATTCTCCTATGGCTATTCTATAAAGCCCTTTACTTCTAAGTAAATCTACCATGTGAGGTAGCCATTGGAAATAATTGGTGCTGTTAAAAATAATTTCCATTTAAAAAAAAAACTGAAGCTAAAAAGAGCTGAAACTAATTGCTCCAATGGAAAGATCTCGAAAAATTAGGCTGATTAAAAAACTGGCTAGAAAAACGGCTTCCAGATGAAGAAGTTATGTTTTTTTGAAAAAAACTGGGTTGTAGATGCCGAATAGTTACAACAACGATTGAAATTTGATGATGAAGTTCAACTTTAAAAAAAAAAATCCCGCTCCTTTAACAAAAAACTTTTTACAAAAAGAAGCTTGAGAAAGAGACTTGAACCCAAGACCTCTATTCTCATAAACTAACTTCTCACCAAGTGAGATAGTAAAAGGATTCTGTAATTGTTTGAAAGGAGGAAGGGTTTTTTTTAAAATATTTTTTTAGTCTTCGGTGTGCGTGCTTTTTCCTGCACAAAAAACACAAAAATCCGAGCAAAAAAAAAAAAAGAAATGCAAATCTTACAGCAGAACTTTAGATTTTCGATTAGCCTTACCAGCGACTATCTTTTTTTCGCTATTTCTAATTTCCCGAGATCGCACAAAGACGCAGGGAAAGAGCATACGTAGCAAAAAAAAAATCCTGTCTTCCTGATTCTGATTTGCCAAGATCACACAGCGCAGAGCAAAGAACATACATAGAGAAGAGGGTATAGATCTGTCAATAAAAAAATATAAACCAAAATAAACAAAATGATTAATAAATATAACTGCAAAACAGATACTTTACACCCCCAGATCTAAAATGACATAACTTGGGCAACCAGAAACCTTTTTGCATGAAACGAAAGGGGCTCCTCACTGTAACAGACGTTTTGAACACAACAGAGCAGTTCTCCAAGCCTTAAAATGTTCAGAAATAGTAGATCTACAAAACGGTAGTCACATGGAGTCAAACTGGCTTTGGAATTGGATCAACAACGGATGCGACCCTCAAAATAGCTCTAATACCATGTAGGAATTTACAGGGTAAGTTCCTTAGATAAAAAACCAAAGGTAACCACTCACAAACAGATCACAAATCAGTACACCAGTATATCACGTGGTTAAAACCCTCGAAGAGGAAAATAGTCCACGATCTGAGCCAATGCGGCCACTTCAGGAAATTTATTAATATAAAAAAGAAAGATTACATATGTTTCTCTCATAAACGGTTACCGGACAAATGACCTTCCATGCTCTTTAAATAGAGATCATGGACCAATCGGGTGTTAAGCCATGGATCAAGTGTCGTTAATACCGAAGAGAGAGTGAATCGTCGGATCACTACAAATCTTGACCGTCGGATTATAAGTACAAATGTACATAGTAAAGAAACACACTTTACCTAACTCTACACTAGACTAAGTTATTCTTAACTATTTCCTATGTGTCAGAATATCTTAACACAAAGAGAGGCCCTATGTCACTCTTTCCAAGCATGTGGGAGTGATGTGTGTTGAATTTTCTACAAGATGTACAATAGATGAAATATTCTGCCAGATAATTACTTCCTAATGATTTTCACACATTATTCTTATGCCACTGATATCATTAAGCAATACACTTCAAAAAATTATCAATAGTGAATGTAGCAGAAACAATAAAGATCATAAAAGACAACCATGCACAATAGAGACAATAATTTTACTCTGGAAAACCCAACCTTGGGAGAAAACCCAACAACTTTTCTTAGGAGAAATGATTCTTCAACAAGGTTTACAAAATCAACATTTTTGTCTAGAAATATGTGCTGGTCAAATCAAAGCCAAATACCAGTAAAACTTGGTCAAATCTTCAAAGAGTCAATGCTGGTCAAACCAACCAAAATATTAGAATTTCAATGCTGTCAACTCGGCCTGGTCAGACAAGCCTGCAGTTAATTTCATCCCTGCATTCAATCTCGGACCTGCGGTTAAATCGCTGTTGTCAATTGTGGTCAAAGTTCAAACATCTTGTGGTCTATAGTCAACCTTGCAGTCAACATCTTGTGGGTTGGGGTCAACTTGCAGTCAAAAAGTCTTGCTGTTTGTGGTCAATGCTGAGTCAAAAATTCAGTCAAACAGAGATTCAAAAGCTCGGTCAACAACTAGTCAACTCTGTCAAACAAAGCCTCCTCCACACATGCGACTGTCCAAGAATGCTAATGAGAGAGAAGAAAGCTTGCTCTTTCTTGGTGGAGAAAATGAGATGTCACATCGTCTATTTATACTTGTTGAATGGGGTAAACTAATCCAAGGGACACACCTTTCATTTGGCTGGGCCGACTTGACTTCCTGGGTCAACTTGTCACTCCAAAAATAAATTTTATTTAATTTTTCTAGGCCGACTTGGACACTCCTTTAGCCATGCGGAAATACCTCCCGATGCCACGAAAAATTAACAACCTCCTCTTAGCAAGGGAGGTATTCTCCTTAGCTGCAAACAAATTTCCTCTTAGCTGAAATTTCTCCTTCCATCAGAAAAGTTCATGAGCTTGCTATGTTGATGCAGTGTCTCCTCACATGCATGTCTATAGATATAGATCACTCCATCCTGGAGCAGGCAATGTTAGTAACTTTGGCCATTTACCCCTGGCCAAATCACCATGGCTTCTCAGGTAGATGTATCCAACTCCTCTAGTCAAATCAGCATGACCCAACCAAATCAGAATGGCTTCTCAGGAGATGGTTTGCCCGATCTTGCAAAGACATCAGCACTCCTCAATGAGGGAGACATTTTGCATCACAACAAGCATGTCTCTGAAGGATACAAACTTTGATCTAGGCAGAGGCTTGATGAGAGTGTTTGCAATCTGCTTGTCTTTGGATGTGTACTAGAGCTTCACTACTCTCTTCTGCACCATGTCTCAGATGAAGTGATATTTGATTTCAATATGCTTCGACCTATCATGAATAACCAGATTCTCCGAAAGCTTAACACAACTTTGATTATCACAAAATATCAAGGTTGTCTCGAGCTCCGATCAAATAATCCTGCAAATAGCTTCTGTAGCCACACTGTATCCCGACTTGCGGCACTGGCTGTGATATACTCTGCCTCTTTTGTACTGAGTGCGAAAAAAGTCTACGTCCTATTAAATCAGGATATCATAGCCGATCCCAAGTTGAAGCAACACCTCGAGGTGCTCTTTCTATCCTCTGCCCTCTCGGCCCAATTTGAATCAATATATCCCTGCAACCTCACTTCACCACCTGAGACACCACCTGAGACATATCTCAAACCATATCCAACTGTACCACGCAGGCACCTCAACACATGCTTTATTGCAACACAATGTACTAGCCTCAACTCAACCGTATATTGGCTTAGGGTGTTCACTGCAAAGCAAATATTTGGCTTGGTGTTAACCAAGTACATCAAAGATCGAATCAACTGCCTGTACATTGTGGGATCCACCAAATCTGAATCTGAAGCATAATAATTCAATTTCTTCAGATTGGTCACCATAGGTGTAGCCATGTACTTGCAGTCCATCATATTAAATCTCCTCAAAATATGAACAATGTACTTCCCTTGTCCAAGGAAGATCTCATTAGGTCTCTGCCACACCTCTAATCCCAAGAAATAGTTGAGAAGGGCTATGTTTGCCCCTGTTTGGACAACAGAGAAGGGTTGAGTTACAGCAGTGTTTGGACCACGACAGGAGCATGGCAAGTATAATGACTAGACTGTGGCATGGAGACCAAGGACTGTTTTAGCAGTAAAGACAAGGGCTTTTTTGAGTAAGTTCCCCTGTGTTTGTAATTTTACAAACTATTGTAAAAGGGCCATTTTCCCTTGTACGGGAGCCCTAGATTCTTCTTGAAGGACTAACAAGAATTCTGTTTTTGGGGCTGAATTATTTTGTGTTACTATGGATGATCTAATTGCTAGTTTTCAAATTTGCACTGTGTGTAAAAGTTAGCCACGTTAGTGTGTTTTAGTTTAGTAAAGTTAAGTGGAAGCTGTTACCAGATCCAGTGTGTGTGTATGCACCGAGTCTAGTGCACAAAATTCTAACAGATTTGTTAGAAGAGGAGAAATTAGAGGATGTTCCACTTCTAGGGGAGATAAAATTTGGGGCAGGACATTGAGAATGAGTTGTACCCACCACTGCTATAGATACATGCAAGCTAGGGGAAGAGTCAAGGACATCTTGCTTCAGCTTCCACCTTAGCCCCAAGAGTTGCGTCTTCCACCTTTGGTTCAACGTCAACACAACCACTTACCACTTCTAGAGGAAGAGCAATGCATTATTAGTAAAAGGGGTAGATGAAATCATTGATACCTTATCACATTAGCCTTGTTCTAGATGCATCATGATGGTCATTTTATGAGATACATTTATTTTTGTTTTGTTAGGATTTTGTATCACCTTGTTAGGATTTATAACTCAGTAGTCGGGGAATATATCATATTTTAGTATTGATGTGTGAATTGACATCACGTACATCTTATCTATAGGCTTTATTTTCATATATACGTAGCAGTGTGTTTGTTTGATGTTTTTAATTTAGATGTTTCAAAAAATGAAAACGAATGATTATCTTTGTATTTTTTTTTAAAGTTTCTAGATATCTTTCGATAATTTCCTATTTTCCTTGGTATTGGTGAGAAGTTATATTTTGGACCCTAACATTTATCTGCATTAAGAGTTTGCATTGAAATATTTGCTTATGCCAAATGAAATGTGTGTCTATTGAAATAATGCTGAGAAATATTGAAGTAGTTTCTGGCAGGTGTGGAATGCGTTTCCATTGATAGAAACTGTTCACAGCTTAGAAAGTACTACCACTAGGAGATGTATACAAGGGGGTAGAAACCTTTCATGGCATAGAACTGCTACTGGGACGTGTCTGGATTTTGGCCTTCAGAATGCCTTAGAGATTTTGCCCATTGTGGGTAGGGAAAATTTTTGGACAATTCTTGGTTGGAAACTTAGTTTCTTGCGTTTTTTTCTTTACAAGAGTTGACCTAAACTAAACTAACCCCTAAAATAACCTTAAGCTAGCCTACAGTTAACTATAACCTAATCAACATGAGAAAAACATGCCAGCACGAAAAGATAAACGCAGAAATTAGTACATCAGACTTTTTGAACACCGAAGATCTTTTTCTGAGGTTGAACCAGTGACAGACAAAACATTTTCCAATATTTTTAGATAAGATAATTATAGTAATGTCCGACGAATAACCACAAAATTAGGGGCCTGGAGAGTACAACCAGTGTGAATACAATGTGGGAGTGCAAGCACAACTCCTAGAAATGCTGAAAAATATAATGAAATAAACCTGCATAAGTATAACATCATTACAAATACATAAGATCATGACAAAGGTATAGTGATATAAAACACCGAGTGAGTTTCGACAACTCATGAACTTGCCAAGAGAGAGAGAGATCGATTGATGAAGCTGATGATGTCAACGTCCCTTGAGTATGATGGTTGAGGGAAAGGGGTGCAAACAGGGCACTACTTGTAGTTGGAGTCTGCTGGAACAATCAGGTGGTTTGGTTGTATGATCAAATGGAGGAATGTACAAACTAGGGATACTCCTAGGATCGAGGTCAAAAGAAGGAAACCCTGAATGGATCTCTAACCATTCCTTTGGGTCTAGGAAGTAGTCTGACAGATGAGAGTTGCTTTACTCTAAATCTGTTTGGAGCTGATCTCCACATCTGACAATATGTGGCTTGATGTATGGACTGGTATTGCCATTAGTTTCAATAATATTGGTTGGCCTCTCGGAGGGGGAGGCTGAGGAGAAACACAGGGCCTCACCATTTTGTTGTCTGGTGCACTTTGGAACTTTGCTTGCCATTTGTTGTTATGATTTAATGGATCAATAGGAAACTAGGTGGTGTTTTGGTCCGGCAATCCAAGGGTTGGGCATGGTGTGCAAGAGCTGATATTTGTGGCAGAAGATCTCCCTGATGAAGAGGGATAAAAAGCATCTATGGTCTTGGTATTGAAAGAATTTTGAGAGGGAGCTCCTTGAGTCCCTATAGAGGAAGTGATAGCGTCCTCTGATTTCATAGTATAAGGAATGCCGAAAAATAAGGTGCATCTGATGGTTGAGGGAGGGGGAAAACAGGGCACTGGTTCATTGTTGAAGTCCTCCAGAACCATCAGGGGGGGGGAGGTGGGTTGAGGTTCAACTGCATGATCTCGGGGGGAATGTAAGAGTGAGGGATACTCCTAGTATCCAAAGTAAAAGGAAGGAAACCCTGAATGAATCTCTAGCTGCTCCTCTGGGTTTGGGAAGTAGTTTGACGAGTTGGGGATGCTTTACTCTGAATTTGTCTAGAGCTGATCTCTCTAACACTGTGGCCTTCTGTATGGACCAGTAGTGCTGAACCGATCTCAATAATGTTGGTTGGCCTCCAAGATGGGCAGGCTGAGGAGAAACTTGAGGTCTCACTGTTCTGCTGTCTGGTGCACTTTGGAACTTGTGATTGGGCTGGTCATCCCATTGGAGGGCATGGCGTGCAAGAGCTGAGATCTGTGGCAGAAGATCTCCCTGATAAAGAGGGATAAGCATGACTGGTACTGATATTGGAAGAAAGTAGAGAGGGAGCCCCCAAATCCCTATAGAGGCAGTGATCGTGTCCTCTGATCTCATAGTATAAGGGACACTGAACAATAAGGCGCATCTATGTTTCCAACTCCTGAAAGTGACTCATTTGGTAGAACCTATCAGATCATGGTATATGGTGATTTGTCTCCATCTGGAGTCGATGGGAGTCGACCTGAAGCTGTCCTAAAGAAATCTTGAGCGTATGCATGTAAGCGGGGGTGGACGATGATGCTATCCCGCAGCTCCAAAAGGTGCTCTATATAGAAGGACATCTTTGAGCCCAGGCCTGTTGGAGGTGAGGTCCATTAACCAGTGAAGCTGAATTGTGTGAGAGGAGTGATAATTGCAAATATTTTCAGCTGATCACGGTGACATTTTTTAGCTTAAGAGCATGACTTGTTTTGCTGATAAGGGTTGGGAATTCTACTTTTCTTCTGAGGAGATAGAATGTGTGCAAGTTGGGACATGAGAAGTTTGGAAGAAACTTGATATTAGAACCTGTAGTGGCTTGCAGGTGAAAGAAAGCAAAGCAAGGAAAAGCTCTATAGCATTAAAACTTATTGAGAGCAACAGTAGAAGAATAAACCAAGAACAGTGGTACAATCTTCGGGAACTGGGTGAATATTTAATGCATCAACTGTTCCTCTATTTATTATAAAACTGGACCGCAAAATCCATGAGGTAAGCATTTACGAAAGTGTAACTTGTGGCCTTAAGTTTCAAAGCTGCTATAAAGAGTGGATGACTAATTTTACCTGAAAATTGTCATTATAGTCAAAGTTTGTGAGGAATATCTCAAAGGAAGGAGGTTGGAAATACCGAGGCTCCATCATGAAAGCTTTTCTATTTCACATGCTAACAAAGATGATAAAGCTGACTTACATCAGGGTAACAGGCATGATGGCAACATTTTTCTCGATGATAAGCATTGGTAGCATAAAAGGATTCCATTCTTTACTGGACATGTCCAATATACCCTAGGGTGATCTGGCAGAACATGCAATGGTTAATGATTTTTGTGCAAAGTGGAATTCTTTTCAATGTTGGAAAATTACACTATGGTGAAATGTATCATAAAAGCTCCGTAAGGTTTGAAGCCACTTACCTATATTAAATTAAGAACTATCTTGATTGATAAGGGTATGACTTGAGTGGATCAAATTATGGTTGGCGATAAATATGTTTGAGTTAATGTTGGTTATTCAATCGTAATAGACAGTGGTTCAATTATAGGAATCATTGTTCCTTCTTAATATAATTGAGAACTGCTGCCCCCAAGGGTCCCTCCTCAAGGCATAGACTAATGGGTAAATTCCACATACGTGCTGAGAAACCAACAATTTGAAAAAGGGGAGGATTGATCCATGGATTGATTTCTCTAAATTTTGGTGGGTGGTGAAGTTGCCTTATCAAGATGAGAAATTCTGCAGGAGTGTACAGTTATGCTTTCCCGAAGCAAATTGCATTCCTGCAGAGCTGACCTGTTATGAGGAGGTGGGAGAGTACAAAGTGAGATTGTGAAAGAAGTCATGCATCTGTGCTAGCATAGTGCAGGGGAAGAGATATTGTACAAGCAACAATGTTGCAGCAAGGCATTGCAGAACTCAAAGATGCATACAAGGATACGATGAAGGCAAAGGAGTTTGCAAAAGGGGATTTCATTGTCATTGTAATTAACTGACTAGTTTATCAATGTAGAGTCGGGGAATTCGGTAATGGTTTTCTTGGGCATGAATTCAACTTAATAGAAAGGAGAACACTGTGGCTGTGTAACTTCTTATAGAAAATTAAAGAAAAAATATTCTTTGCTTGATGATAGTCTTTTATAACTTTCTATTTGTATACTACTTTCCAGTGTATTTTCACAAGAAATAGAAAAGGGTTGGTGGCCTTAGTATCTAGTTATAGGACACACAAGCCTCTTCTGGAAGCATGATCCTGTTCGTTCAGTAACAAGTATGGTTTCAGAGTAGTACCATCATATCAGATCATACAGTCTGATTTAAACTGTGCTCTTGACAACTGATTTAAACTGTGCTCTTGACAAGCAATCTCAGAATTTTCTGAATCTAATAAGAACACAATTTCGCAGGGTTTGCCCAAAGTTGGGATTTCCTAGGTATTTCTTGTGTTTATGTTTTATGGAGTTTTTGTCTTGTCTTTTAATTTTTTCTGTGCATGCTATGGTTAGAAACTCGGTAGTGTTTACAGTTTAAATTTCAGTTCTGCACCTTTAGTTTTGCATTTTTGGTTATAAAAACGTAGTAAACTGTAAACTAGATTGCTGAGTTTTAAAAGTCCAACAGATCATAACAATTGGATTTGTTAAACAATGTTCTTATTGTGCTGCTAGAACCAAACTTCTGCGTCTTCTGTCATTGTTAATATTCATGGTCAAGCACATAATTATCACGAGGAGTAATTATAACTCCAAATACTAATAGAAGTAACCTATAAATAGGCCTCTTGTATTTGGTTCTGATCATGAAATGAAGTTGGTTTCCTTTAGATCTGAGTTGATCTTCTTGGGAATTTGTCTCGTAGTGTCTTTCCACATCATATCAGAGGTGACAGTTTCAGACTGCTTTGGAGGAATTTCTATTTGGATTGGTCCTCAAAACTGGTTTTGGGTGGTTTAGATTCTGAATTAGCCAGTTGGGGTACAAGCTGCTTCGATTGGTCAGTTCAGATCCAAACCTGTGTCCAGTACTGTCCTCAACATATGCCACCCACAGCTAAAAAATTCACACCAGAAAAAGAAAAGAAAAGAGGGGGCTTTTTTTTCGAATTGTATTTAACATTTTATCTTAAAGTGTAAAGGTAAATTTTAACAATAGAACTTGAAGGACACTTATCAGGATGCATTCATAGCCATTGATCCTCACAGAGAAGATAGAAATTGATGTGTTTTTCAGCTTTCAACACACTTGAAACATTTTTTAGAATTTCTACATACATGCAAAAAACAACCTTATATCCCTTCCTCCTGCACACCTGGATCTGGGAATTGTGGTATTTCACGATTGAAACCAAGTGCAATATGCGCGCAGTGGTGGCAACTGATTGAAACCTATATGCTGCCCACTGGTGCCAACTGATTTAAAACATCAAATGGTAACAGCTGTCAAAGCCATTCACCAAGAGAAAGCAAAATTCAGACTCCTAGATCTAATGAACCAGAGTGTAGATGAGCTATATGCTCATTTTATTATACTCTGATGATTTTGAGAATCTAGAGGCCATTTGTAGCCTCATTTTAATGTATGTCTCTTTCAGAACATTGAATTTTGTGTATCGCCTATCTTAAATGTCAATGTATTTTTGCTATTTGCATCCTAGATGCAATATAAGTTAGTAAACTTTGCATATTTGGCATCTAATGGTTTGGATTCACAGTGATGTACACAAATATATATAGTTTTTTAATTAAAATTTCAATATTTTATGTATTTTTATTCCACTGTTTTGTTGGCCTGTTCTAGTCTGGTTTGCAACTTTGGGGCAAACTGGCTCTGGTCCAGTTCCGATTCTGATAAATTTGGTCAATCAATTTATAGTTTGAACTTGAACCATGCTGAGTGAAATGTTAGATGAAATGAACAATAGCCTCAGGTGATTTGAATAACCATCTATCCTATGTTTAACCGTGGGCATAGATTTTCTGTATATAGTCTATTGAGTAAATTTACAGTTTTTCGTTTTCTCCTTTTGCAGATGAGTTTGACCGATCTATCAGTGAGGCAATAAAAGTAACAAAGTAAGCAAATTTTAGATGAGGAACATTATGAGTTGTTTTTTAAACTCTTAATTTGGTATTTAGTTTCATATCCTGTATTGTTTTAGTTGTCTCTAGTAGTGGCAATTCAGTAATGCAATTCGGATGATTCAGGAAGAAGCAACCGTCACCAGAGCCTGTATTCAGAAAGTTCCCTGTTAGACCTGAAAATGCAGCAGTAAATGGTAAACATAATGGTAACCTTGAATATTCTGGTGCCACTTCTTCCAGTTTGAGGAACGGAAGTGCAGAAACTGATGCAGAACATGCAGCTGAAACTTTGACTCGCAGGTGTGTTGATTTTTTTATTGAATTTTGATTAGATTGTGCACGCTGGAAAGAAATAATACTATTTGAATATGCTTGAACATAGATATTCAACATTAATATCATTTGATCTGTGCTCTCTAGTGATAGATGGAGACGGAGGCCTCAAAGGTACTCAGAAAAAGAGTTTGTGGAAGCTGTGTCAGACAATGAGGCAGATTTTGACAGTGATGAGGAGATAGTTGGGGAGGCGATATATGATGATGAATATATTAAAAGCCGAAGGCGTAAAAAAATATCTAGTAGCTCAGAGGGCGATGAAGAATACAGAGGAGACGAGGAGAATATTGAAGACGAAGATGATGATGATTATGGCAATGCTCTAAGTACTAGTGAGGACATGGATGATTCTCACAATCGAAAATGGGGACACAGTCAGAATATAAGATGGGGACAAAGACCTTCAAGTGGAAGAAAAAGGAAGGGACTCAAGTTGAAGTCTGTTGATGAGCTTCAATCTGGTTTGCGGCGCAGCAAGAGAGCTATTCACAACATTGATTATAGACAATATGACATGTCAAGTTCTGAGGAAGAATATGCTGAAGACTTGGAGAAGCTAGCAGGATCAAGTAATGAAATTGATATGCCTAAAAGCCAATCTGATGTAAGTAACAGTGCTGATTATGATATGGAAAGTGAAGATTGTCTTGATGATATGATGGAAAAACCTAATGATGGAGAACTGTTTAGGAAGTCTGTTAATGGCGTGGATGGCTCACTCGGGAAAGCATCTTTAGAAGAAAGGATTAAACTTACGAGGGAACAACCTGCTGATGTCAAGAAACGGCGTTTCATTGACCTGAATGAGTTAGCTCCTTTTTCAGGACATGATGATGGACCGGCAGCATGAGAAGTCAAACACAAGTATACTACATATTGTCAAGTTTGAGAGGCCGATTAATCTGCCTTGGATAAGAAATACGAATGCTGCAGTGCAATGGGGTTGCTGTTGAAGCTCATCTCATACTTTAATTGCTATGCTGAATTTCTGCGATTTAATTTCTGGTTTTTAATTTCTTATTAGGTTATTAGACATTTGTTTTGTAGTCCTGATGACTCCAAAGGTCAGGTGTAAGATAAGAAGTCAGTCTAAGGGTAGGAAATTCGTTCATCAAAATTTTTGTAACGAGCAACAGTCATTCCACTTGTAATCTAGTCTAACGAAAACATTTTGACATTGTGGCATATTGGCTAATTTTATTTCAGGAGAAAGATGACCTAATAATCCTGTAGATGTTTTTGTTGTAGCACCTTCATCTCATTTAAAGAAATCACTCATTTGGGATTTCTCAATAACAAGAAACGTCTTATGTAGCCTTGTTTCGCTTATCAGTTTGGTGTTTCCATGTCTTTATAGAAAGTCGGGGCCCAATTTTCTAATATACATATAGAAAGCAATTTTAGGGTTTCAGATAGGCTAGCCACAAATATTTATAAATCAATTAATTCTAGGCACAAAAACCACTAATGAATGAAAAGCAGCAGTGCAATCTGGGTTTTGGTCTTGTAACTCGCAGATTATCGAGGAGATCCCTTTATCCATATTCATTCTTATGCTCCTGAATGTGAAATGGTTTGGGCTGTACTGCTGTTTGGTAGTCGCCCTAAATGGCAAGGCGAGGAAGTCCAGCAACTGGGCAAGTGCCAAAAATGTCTTGGAGTGAATTTGTCGAAATATTTGATGGATATTTTACATTGAAGTTGGGCTGATTTAATTGGTCACATACCCAAAGGTCTAATCGGTGTTTTCTGCAACTGGGAAAGTGCCAAAAATGTCTTGGAGTGAATTTATCGAAATATTTGATGGATATTTTACATTGAAGATCGGCTGATTTAATTGGTCACATACCCAAAGGTCTAATCGGTGTTTTCTAATGAATGGACTTTGAGGCAATCTGATTTGTGGATTAATTGTTGCCTACTGGTAAGATGTTCTCTTATTAGAGTTTATATAAGAAGTGAAAGGGAAGTAGAACACATTAATCGTACACGATAAGCATTTGTAACGGAGGTGGTAATTATGTTAGGTAGTTGCAGTATAATTGGTTGGAATTTTATTTTGTATCGATGCAACAGAATAGTCTGGACTACAGTTTTTTTTTCTGGAATCCAGTAAAAAAGTTTGTTTTTCAAGAAATCAAGTAGTTGGAGTGTTGAATTGCATTTTTGATGGTGGAAATGGATTCAGCACCATCAAAAACTCTTAAGACACCAAGACACCTAAAATACTAAATTTAACAATTGTAACCCAAATTTTCAAAAATCTTTGCTGAAATTTTTCATAATGTTACCGGCCTAGATTATTATATGGTTTTTTTTAGACTATGGGAATGGCCCAGCAACCTTGTTCGATAAGTTCAGTTTTACGAAGTCATCTTAGGTTCGATTGAGTTGGGCTCTAGGGTATGTTGTCAATTGACTTGGACATGAGCTCCTGGTTATGGCAAAAGCGAGCAAAAATCTCCAGACTCACGTTTGAAGGGTCTTTCTTTTACCAACACTGTTTTGTTAGTCGACGACCTTGATGAGCATGATGACTATCGTCTAGATCTTCTTGTTCCTAGAAACGAAAGGACTCATAAGGTTTTATCATCAGATGACGTGGTTAAATGCGTTGAAAGAAGTTTCATACGATTTTTATCTGTATAGTATGGTCCTGTAAATTAATGGTTCCTTTTCTATCTATTTTAAAATATGTTATTTTTTTCCGTCTATTTAAACTACTAAGATGATGTTATATGAAATTCAATATTATTTTTCAATTAAATTATATTCATGGTATTAAAGTAACGAAACTAAAATAATTATATTATATTTGGAAAATTTTAGATTAAAGTTAGTATTACAAATAAATAGATATTTTAAAATAAATACGGATGGTTGGAATAGTATAATGTAATAAAATATGATTAACTTGATATATTAATATATATGAGTAGTCTATTTTGAATGTTTAAGGATGCATTTGTTGTAAATTTGAAATTTCTCTCACCATTTTTACTATCGATTTTAATTTGTATATGTCACAAATCATCATAGTATTAAAGGATAGGGTTGAATTTTTGGATAGAAAATGATTGAGAAGATTTAATGAATTCTGGATGGAAATAATATAGAGTTAGAATATATTGTGTATGAAAATATATAAAATTGAAAAAGTGACATTTTTTTGAAAGTTTCTCAAGTTTAAACTAGAAAACAAATAAGATTTAAATGTTATCAAGAGGATCAAGAAGCACTTGCGCTAGCCATCACAAGTATTATGTTGTGTCTATACAAGCAAAAGAGGTATTAAGATTGATGACAATGTAGAAAATGTCAAAAGTATTTTTGCATAAAAATAAATACTCAAAGAATTAATTCTTGCACAAGAGAGGTTAGTATAAGAGCAAGTTGGAAAATTAATCACTGCATTTACTTGTATAAGAATGCAAGTGGATCACCAATGACATGTTCGTTAGTGCATACTAGAAGATATTTGAGTAGGAGACATGGCTGCATACTATATGATATTTGAGGAGGAGTCATGGAACACTGGATTGTATGACCAAAGTCCATGTCCTGCAAATTGATGAAATTCACATGTGATTCATAACATACATAAAAAATGCTCATTTTGTTAGAGCAAATATTTAACCAATAGAAAATCTTAGCTAATACAATCTATCAATGTTGACAAATGTCAATAGATATGCATGTATTGTAATATAGATCAAAGCCTTGTTGCATTCAATCTCTAACAAAGTGCCCATTCTTCAGTTTTGTAGAGATTTGCAAAATGTCCATTTTGAATTTTGTATAAATTTAAAATGGCCTACTTACGTGGAAAGGCATCCTCTTATTGAAAGGTGGTAGAATACTCTATTTTTCAATATAAATTTTGATCTTGTGATTAGGAATCAAAGGTGTAGGCATATTCTCGTTATCTCATTCACATCAACCTATGAAATTTTGGAATATTGACTTCCTTGCATTTAGAAATACATAGGTTTGTCATTAATGAATCTTTTTAGCATGGATATTTCCACAGTGAATAAATTGTTGTTAATGAAGACTTTTGGAAAACTGTGATGATCGTATGTTTGCCCAACGTTTCATCAACAATTAATGAACATGTTTACATTTTAATATTTACCTGAAATAACTGTAACTCCAATTACTACATCATTAATCAACTTGTTTACATTTTTGTATTTCCCTGAAATTACTATAATTCTAACTATTGCCACTTAGCATCATGTACGGGTGCATTTATGAAGCACATTGTGGGCACATGGGGTTATTAATTTGTTACTATATCATGAGATTGTGGGTTTATCAGTTTGTTGGTATTGTTGGCGTGTAGGTGTTGTTAGTTTGCTGGCATATCACTGGATTATCAGTTTGCTGGTATATCGACGTTGCATACTCTAAAATTTAAAGCAATTTGGTTTTAGAAATACTATTTATTTTTATATTATTCAATTCACATCATTAAAGGTGGTTGTTATCTTATAAGCTGGCATATCACTGGGTTATCAGTTTGTTGGTATATCCACATTGCATACTCCGAAATTTAAAGCAATCTAGTATTGACAATACTATTTTTTTTATATATTATTTAATTCACATCATTAAAAGTGGTTGTTATCTTATAAGCTTTGACAATTCTTGAAAGCTGGAAAACGCTGCAACCACTTTAACTTATGTGGTCATAACTAGTAACTATAGTAGAAGAAGCCATTCACAATTTTTGTGAAAATGATAAATGATCATACATTGGTTAGATATGTTTTATGTATGAAGATGCCCCTCTTAAAAGGTCGAGTTTCTATTGCTCCTTGATGGATTTCATTAACAATATCATTATTGCTCTCTAGACAAATAGATCCATAATATGTTCTTGATTCACAATCTCTTCAATAACATCATCACTTATGTTATCACTAACATCATTTCTAACATTCTTCTCATTTCCAAAGAAATTGGTAATTTACTAACACCAATACTCTCAACATTGTCATACCTTGATAATTTGTTAAAAAATTATGAAATCTATGATGACATAACACTACAACAGAAATCTAAATTTGAAAATTGAAAACAATATCTAATTTCTTATGGAGTGTCTCGAAGAGAAAATTGGGTATAATTTCCTATGGAGTATCAAATAAGAGAACCATGTCAATAAAAATACCATCAATCACATGTTTGATCATCCTTCCTACTCTAACAGGGTTTCAAGCCCCAAGGGAAAAATGATGATTGTTAAACTAATAAATGAAATTATCGGAAGCTCGTTTCCTTATAAGATGTCCTTTACATCAAAATATTAGATGTGCATATATTAATTTATTTAATCACAACTTAGTTCATGAAATTTTAAGCAAGGATAGTGAAACTACAGTTTCAGATTTTATTGTGAATTTAAATTCACATTAAAACAATTATTTAAATAAATAATTTTAGTATTTTAATTCACTCTCTTTGTTGGGTCCCCTAGATCAAGTTGACTTAAAAGATGTCATAATTGTCATCAAAAGTTCTATATGTGTCTCTACTCATTTTACATATGAAGTTGCGTTTTGCTCGAGTTTTAATCCCTAAGGATAAGAGTGTTATTCTAAGGCACATTTGTGGAAACATATATCTTTGGTTGCTAAATCACAAACTTCATTGCTTTTCTCAACAACTTATATATATCAATAAAATTAAAATATAAAATATATTGAATGATTATTTGTGTGACAATGCTGAAAAGAAAGGATATTCTTGAAAGACATTCTATATACCTTTCATTAAAATATAAAACTTCTTACATACAAGTTTTCCTTATTGTATAATGTAAAGTATCTTGTCAAATAGTGATGGAAAATATGCCAAACCAAAATAAGCTATTGTTAAACAATTTTTGAAGCATCAAATTTGTAATTGTAATGTATAACTAAAATTTGAATTGCTGTTAGTCAAACAAACAAAAAGCTAAATTGTCAGTTATTCAACTTCTACAATCAATATCATTTTAAAATTGCTTAATTAATAACAATTCATTTATTTATTTACTTATTTTTTATATTTCTAATCATAAAATTGTTATTGTCATCTTTTTAGAACAAGAATGTGTACAACACTTGCAAGGAAAAATAAGTTGAGAGACATTTTCATTCGCCTATTTTCCTTGTGACTTCAACAACCAGAGAATGGTACAACCTAATTAGCTGGAAAAATGATGTCCTTTGAACCTCTACATTGTTCAGATACAAATTAAGATAATCTCCATATGTAGGAGAAATGTCAAAACAAAGTGATTAAAAAACTGTTCACAAGAATCATGTATAATATCTTTATCCAGACAAAACAAACCTAAAATATATGATTTACATTAAAAAAATATAATGAGTAGAGCTCTGCGTAAGATATATACATCCTTAGAAAGGGATGAAACCTCTTCTTTGAGGTCCTTAATCAATAGGTTGCCCTCAATCCCCACACGATCTTCTTTAGAAAGTTTATTTTCTTTTATCGTTTGTTCCTTATAAACATGATTGAAAATAATTATGCCAAACTTGCTTACTATTTTTGTGACTTCACCACCTAGATTTTTTAAATGGATATTCAATCACTAACTTACCATTCATCCATTTCATCATGAGGCTTGAGTCTCAAAAAATCTAAATTGATCTAACTCTTTTCTCCACTACAAATTTAAGCAATAATCTCAACCCCAAGAGATGTGTTCATTTTGATTAAATGAGATTTTGAAAGATAAATAACACAACCATCACTACTATTACCCGAACTCAATTAGAACCATAAAAATTTCCTTCCATGCTTGTCCCCTCTTTATATTTAAATTTGACATTGGTCTTTTAAATTTCTATGACACTGACATCTTGTAAACTAAAGCTAATGCTTATATATATGAGGTAACCTAAGAAGATGGGATTCCCTTCTTTATAGGAAGCACATGGTTCGTTGGTAGCAAGACCCACCAACATGTTAGGGATGGCGCTGCACTCCATTCTTTGAAATATTTTTTCTCCACCAAGCTCTTAAACTTGCTCCACAATGTCCCTCACCCACGCTTTATTTAACCCTATAGTTAGTTCAAGTTCACACCATTGCTGCTTAGCATAAGGACATTTTATAGAAAGATGAGTTACTATTTCCTCATTTTCTCTAGAGGATGCAACACACATACCTCTATTTAGCATTTAGTCCCCATACTTTTAAATTATTCAATGTGGAATTTAAATAATCTCTATTATTGAATTTATCCACTTATAACTATAATTTTGTAATCTAACTCTTGTGACTAAATTTTTGTACATATCCTAGTGGCAATAAAAGAGGAATTCAATAAGTGGATATTATGATTTCTCCAACTAGTAATAAGCCTCCAGAAAAATTATGTAACACCCCCTTCCCACATCTACCCAAGTCGCTGAAAAATTGTGGTAAACATGCAGCAAGAAGCTACTATAATGAGATTAAACCTCCTAGGTGACCTTAAGGAAGTGGAACCAACGGAAACACGACACACAAACCTTGTACATTATCAATGACACCCCTATGAGCTAACCCAACCTTCCAGGCCTCTTACCCCTGGGTCACACTGACCTTTGACACTTTTGAGCCATAACCACAGGCATAAGATTGCATGCCTACGGAAAAGAGGCTATAGACCCATGCACAACACTGCATGCCTGTGGCTAAGGCCCCAAATGCCCAGTTATGTGCTTGCAACTAGGAGATTTGAGCCACCTTTTTATGCCCAGATCCCCAGTCACTGCCTAGAACTTCATGAAAACTTAGGGGATAATAAATAAAATTAGAATAATGATATAAAATCAATCACATCAACAATAACTCATCCAAGCCCCTCCTATCCATGACATGCATTTTGTCAAACATATCACAAACATTGAATCTACAGGTGTAAACATCAGATTTAAGCATAGGGGTATCATACTTATATGAGAATCATTAAGAAGCATTGCTCCCTTACATCATTAGCTGCAATACAATCTATTTGACCATAGATACATTGTGCATTCATTTACGAGTAAAAACATGGATAGAGCCATACATCATCACTGATAAAATACATGCTTATAACCAACATAATAACAACAGAAATACCATGGATACAACAACAATAGAATCCACATAATAACCATTACATTTTCATACCAAAAACCAAAGGAATGAGCTCTTCGTTACTGAATGTAAAAATGAACTGGAGATGGGACTTCCATGTTCCACCTGACCATAGATTGGCTGAGGCAAGTCTTACTTCGGCCAATCACCCCCGTACCATATTCCAAACGTGAATGTGGGATTTCATCAAACACATCAATCACAAACAATTGAGGGCTTCCAAAGGCCCAACCACCTCAACCCTCAACCAATGATTCCACCTCATGGTCGGACATCACAACTGTCAGGGTCCTATAATTCATAGGATCACAAGGTGATTGAATATTTTCTCTGAGTCATATGGAATTGTAAATAATATTGCATTTTGCAAATGATTTCCAATATATATATATATATATATATATAAACAAAAAAAATAAAAGAGGATATATGACAAGTAAAATAGAATAAAAAAGAAAAGAAGAGAAAAATAGAATAAAAAAATAAAAAATGATGATGAAATAACCCCATGAAAAAAAGAAAAACATGTGTGAAAGTGATGCAAATTCAAATGCTACTAGAAGAAAAATAGTTTGTTTTGAAAAATAAAGCAGGATGTTGTGTGCAACTTGTTTTAAATGCCACAACCATGAATCCTTGTTTAGATTATACAGTGTAATCATGGTCAAACATATTTGAATGTATGTCATTACATTAGAAAAACAATTTAGCCAAACTCTTTAAACTTGGCTAAAAATTGTTTGGTAGATGAAGAAATTGGTCCAATTGTTTAAGTTGGATCAATTATGTAAATGGGTAGGTTAGAATTAGATTAGATGATTCTCCTTTCAAAGAAAAAATAAACAAGGGTCTGCACATTTAAAAGCACCCTTAGTTAGTAATAATTAAACTTAGTATAGGAAAAAAATGGAATAAAAAGGTTTGAAAGTGTATTTATTCATGTTTCAGACCATTTGCACGCTTATCCTAAGTATTGACACTTATGTTATAAAGTTCGAAAAAGAAAAAAGGTTGTTTGTCGTGTAGCAGTAAGTGGCGTGTATGATCCAATGCCCGGATCATCCTCCATTGGAATCAACATCCACGAACGCCTTTCGACCCCCCTGCCCTTCCTAACTTTATTGGCAGAGGGGAGGTCTGAAAGGTGGTTTGGCCCACCGCCGACCCCACATTACGTGTCAACTGCTCATCATTTTTCACCCACCCCCTTCGCATACTGCTTGCTGCCTCTACCCCCCTTCGAAAACTACAAAGCCACCTTCCTTTCTTTCCAACACTCCCCGTACCCTCACATCCTATCCTTTCATGACACCTATCATATCCGTTATGCATTGAATTTTCTTGGGATTACCGTTTATGCCTCCTAACGGTCCCGCATCCTCAACGGATGTCCACTGTAACCATAAAATCCTCCCAATTCACTCATTTTACACCATTTTTTCGTATTTTCATTCATCCAAATCATGTCCACATTTTTAAACTTTCCCTTGCGTAGTAAGAGCCTCTCAAAGCCAGATAAATATACTAGAACAAACTGTGAAAGAACCATTACTTTCACCAACTTTCAACTTCCAATGATTTCCTGGTAAATATCTCACTGTTAGTCTTCTTTTTTCTACTATATAATTTTCAAAAATGCCTGCAAAAGAAAAACATAATGGTAATTCAAATAACCCAATGATCCCTCCCACAGTTGATCTCGACCATATCCCTCTAGCTGGCGAAGACTACAAAATTGTAGAGCAAAAATATGAATTCAACCTATTCGAATTGCACTGTTGTCTCATAGATAATCACCTAGACCAGAGTGATGAAATTGGACCTTGGGAATCCAATTTTCCCCTTTTTATGTTTCCTCAGACATACCATTTCCCAGATATTATCTTCAGATGCCAATCTTGTTATTTGCCCAGCCAGAGAGCTATTGTAACACACAGTGGGGAGTTTTTATTTACAATTACCCCTGAAACCATCAATAAATGTTACAGATCCCCCAGTATGATTCCACAGTCCCTTTCTTAGTGGAAGGCCTGAATGAACTATATCATAAATTAATTTTTTCCCAAAGAGTTAGGATTTTTGAAATCTTCCTGCCAAAAGATGCCCAGTTACCTAAGAAAAATCCACCCTATCCCTCGTCGATTTTCCAGATAAGGCCAAGAAAATAATCTCCATGCTTTCACGTTTGTTATGGCTATTATTCAAATGGATGGGTAGATGAACCTATCTTAGGTTTTCTGTCTTTCCACTGAAGAAAAACCCTCTGTAATTTTTAATTTTAGCCAGTTTCTCGTTGATAGCATCCATGAACAATTCCTTAAGTTTCAAACTGAAGGAATGTTCAAATATGCTTCTGTTTTAATTTACATGTTTCTATTTTATCAAGCAAACATGTTTCCATTTTCACTACAAAAGCTGAATGAACAAGGAGATCCACATTCAGTCAGTTTTTGGACTTCCTTGGTAAGGAAGAATTCAAAAGAATACAATTTGAAAGATTATATTAATTGTTGAAGTTTGCAACAAGTAACAGTGAAATTGGCATCCAGAAACGACATGACAACACCTACACTAGTGTGGGACCAGTAGGTCCTAGCAGTACCTACACTAGTTTGGGACCAATAGGTCTTAGCAGCACCTACACTGGTGTGGGCTAAATTTGGTATAGTGTCTATTTTAATTTTCCCTTAATTAAAATGGAAAATAAAATGTAATCTTATCTCATAATCACTTGTAATAGATAACTGAGTGTGATAAATTTAGTTAGCTCATGAATTTCAAGTTGAGGGTAGTTGGTGAGGTACGCTGAGTAATTCTAGTTGTAACAGAGTTCGAAGTGCAATTGGTGCATTAGTTAATGCATGAGAAATCAATTAACTAAATCTAGGTGAGTTAAATTTAGTTGAGCTAGTTGCAATTGTTTGTTGAACTAGTGAGAGATCAAGTGTATTAAATATTGTTTAATTCACAATCAGTGATCTAACATGCAACTTATGATTTACTATTATTAGCTGCATGCATGTCAATTCCAGTGGAGACCCAGTTGAGACAAAGGTGAAAGGGATGTTAACTATCAGTTGTAGGATTATTGGGTTGCACCCATGCAACCAAACACACATTGGATTGCCCATGATCCTTGCACAGTTTAGGAAGGAAAAAGTTCCTAAACAACAGGGATTGCATTCATTAGGAATTGCGCAATCAAGGCAGGCTATTTAGAGGCCGAGAATTGGCTAAGTGGTGGTCAGTTTTGTCCTTTACAATGTGAGACAATTAGCTGAGTGCCAGACACTCTTGTGAGAAGAGTTCATTGTAATTGTTTCATGTTCCCATGTTGAATATACAATAGAAGGTAGTGGGGTTTTAAGCAGCAATATTTCCTCGAGAAATTATCTATGTTGTGGTTTGATTTGATTCTTTCTTTGCTTCATGTGATTGGTGATTGTGTTTAATTTCTGCAATTGATTTGTAGAAGTGATTCAATATCTAGCTTTAGTACATTGTTAGATCGAATTGAATCCATGATATACATATTGTTCGTATAATTTATACATGGTATCAGAGCACAAGAAATCACTATAGTGGAGGAGAAGATGAGTTTGTCACTGAATAGAATTCGAATTTGCAGAAGACATTCTTGGTGCGACAGGTGATTCAGGATCGAAATGGCTTTCAATGGCTTGAGATTGGAGTATGCAATCGAGGGCAACTCTAACTATATTTCTTGGAAAGACAGGATGGAGGCAGTACTGGAGAACAATGGGTTGAAAGAATTCATTGACAATGATGTTTCTAAACCCACTGTAGCATATGCTGCAAGTCTTGATGCTTGGAAAAAGAAGGTTGCAAGGCCAAGGAGGATCTTACTGGAGGGAGTACGAGATCAAATTCTCTCAAGTCTCCATGGAAAAGCGACTCCATATGCAATGTGGAAGGTTTTGACAGATTTGTTTCAGAGTAGCAATGATCATAGAAATTTGGCATTGAAGGACAAGCTCATGAAAATCAAAATGGAGAAATGCAACACTATTCTGATATATTTAACAAAGTTTGTCCAATGTCGGGATGAGCTTGGGAGCGTTGATATTACTGTCGCGAATGATGAATTTGTGAGCCTAGCTCTTCTAGGACTTCCTAAGAGTTGGCATAGTTATCAGGACCCTGTCAATGGGAGAGAGAAGCTGCCAGATTGGGAAAGACTTTGGTCGGATTTGGTGCAAGAATAATTCAAGCGGAATACCAAAGATGAATCTTCATCTAAGAATGAAGATGAAGAAGATTTTTCTTTAGATGCCAAGGCAAAGAAGGGGAAAGGAAAGAAATTCCATTCCAAATCTGATTCCGGTAAAGATGGCAAGAAGCACGACATGTCCAGAGTGAAGTGTTTTCACTGTCACGAGCATGAACATTATGCCACTAATTGTCCACAAAAGAAGAAGAACAAGAATTCTTCAAGATCTACAGTTGGTGAGGCTTTGGCTTCAAAATTTGAGCTTGACTTCTCATTGATCACATGCATGGTGTCAAGTGCAATGGGATCAGTGTGGTACTTGGATAGTGGTGCATCCTTTCACATGATGGGAGACAGAACTTTTCAGTAGCTTGGAGGAGAAGGACCTCCAGATGCATATTGAAATGGGTGATGATGGGTGGTACAGTGATACTGGGATTGGTACCATTACCTTCCAGAGATAGTCATGTAAGCCCTTTCAATTAAAAGATGTAATGCATGTACCAGGCTTGAAGAAAAATTTAGTCTCAGTTGCAATGTTGGAGGATAAAGGCTATGATGTTTTTTTCAGTGAAGGAAAAGCTTTCCTGCAACACAAAACAACAAGACAAGCTAAGAAGATTGGGATTCGAGTTCAACATCTGTATAAACTTGATGTAGATGTGCGCACAACATTAATGGGTAAAGCAAACAAAGTGGTGAGCCAAGATGAGGGTGAGTTAAACCATGGAGCTTTGAAGGTCATTCAACAGATTTATACGGGGCTTCCAAAGGGTACTCTTGCGAAGATAGACACATGCAAGGGATGTACCACGGGGAAGTGTGAGAAAGCCATGCAATTATCCCTTGAGAGGGAGCTTGATTTGTATGCAGATGTGGAACTATTGGTTCCTAAGGATGAACCTCAAGATGTGGATCAATCACAAGATGAGGATCATGGAGTGGCAGAAACCACTCATGGAGAGACATCTAGGAGGGGGAAATTTCGAGCTAGATGGGCAGAGGGAGTACATGCAGCTCTACCTCTAGGTGTGAGGTGGGGCGATTGAAAAATTAATCCCAAGAAGAAATTCGGGCAGGGTTAATTGAGATGGTGCGTCTCATGGATTGAAATTGGCTACGAGGAGCCCACAGTACAAAAGTAGCAGGATCAGTTAGATTGATGCAGTCAGATGTCATGATGACAAAAATCAGAGTGACAGGTGTTAGATACTAGAGCGCATATTAGAGTTGGCAGTGTGCAAAGTGCATGGATGCAGATGCAAACAACGTAGAGATTCCAATAGACATGTGCAGTAGGTACCAACTGTCAGAATACTTCGACGACAAATTCATTATATTGATTCAGTTGTTTGGAGGCTATTCAGTTTCAAAAGTGTTGCACACAAGAGTTGCATGTGCGAGAAACACTAGAGAAGTGTTGCATGTGCAAGAAACACTAGAGAAGTGTCACATGCAAGGGTTACATGTCGCATGCAAGAGTTACATGTCGCATGCAAGGACATTCATTTCATGTTGAGAGGAGTGTTGAAGTTTGCAACAAGAAACATTGAAATTGGCATTAAGAAACAACATGAAAACACCTACACTAGTGTGGGACCAATAGGTCCTAGCAGCACCTACACTAGTGTTGTGAAGGAAAATCCCCTCTGCGGATAGAGGCGATCCCTCTAGCCATAGGGTGGGTCTAGCAATAAGGGAACATGTTATTTTCTAAATTCCTAGTTCATAAACGAAACGTGGATTGGAATATATGTCCTACCTCAATCCAACGCTCTTGATGTAGTATGTTGTGGCGATCCATCGATATTTTTCCTTCAAGCCTTGCGCTCCGTTGGTAGGGATGTTTACACACCTACATAGAGATCAAGCAAACACTAACAACATACAAGCATACATATTCATTTACAACTATCCAACTAGTCAAGGAGAGTCAGAAAATTTGAATACTAACATAGAAAAAGATGGAACTAGAAATCAATCATGTCATATTAATATATAAAAAGGGAGTTTACAACCTGCGCCTTGACGCTATAGACCTCCTTTGATGGGTTCAGTCGGGCATGTCTCCAAAGCATCCGTTCGTTGATTGGATCAAAGAGGCGAAAGGATCAAACTCTCTCTCACAACTATGGACTATTATTTGTTATCAGATCTTGGTATATTCTAGCTATATATGGCTGGCTGAATAAATGGAATGAAGAGGGACTTATAGGAGTGGAGGAAGAGCTTTGGGATCCACATATGGTGAAGGAAAGGTCTATCTCTTTGGGAAGTTGCACTTTTGTAGGAACTAGAAGGCCAAAGAGAGAAACTTGACCACATCTAGTCGAACAAACAGCCATGAATCCGCTCACGAAGCTGTTAGATATTAGAAGCTTCATTTTCATATTTAAAAAACCTTCCAAAAGCAGTTCGGTGCGGGGGCTCTTCAGAGATAGAGCGACCATGGCGCAAGGCTCAGTGCAATTCTAGCCATTGATGTAGGGTCATAACTACACAACTGCGCCGACCTATAAGTATATGTTCAAAGGGTAAACTTCAGGAATGGTCAACAGAGATTGTGTTCCTGACATGTTAAGGGATGCAATGAAATTCATTATGATGTGTGACAATACACAAGGGTCACTATGATGGTCCTCTAGCATTCATAATAGAGAATGCAGGGATGGTGACAAAATAATGTGTAACATATGCCCCCTAATGCATGAAGTCTGAGAGAGAGGGAGGCGTGAAATGAGTTATGAGAACATGCTCAAACCAAAACGTCGCCTTAGGAGGGCTTGCAAGATCAAGTACGACTGATATCTCTGATACATGAATACAAGGTATGGGCGCAACCATCCATAAATAGAGAACATGAAATAAGATCCAAGGTATGGACATAGCCATCTAGTAAAAATGATCATAAAATAGACTCAAGTATGGTCACAACCATCCAATTAGAAGAGTCATGTATACAGTCATGATAAACCAAATCGCCCCGCAACCTGGATTTCATCATAAAAAACCCAGTGTCTTGCGCTCTGTCCCGACTCGAACAAGTACAAATTCAGGCATGCAAATGAAAGAGCTGAAGTCGAACATGCAAGAAAGTCGCCTGATTACCAGCCGACGTTGGAAGCTGTTAATAGGCACGAGAGAAACCATCAATAATTACAATGGTTCTCAAGGTACTACTAGTACAATCCACAAAATGTGAAGAATAAACTGGAGTCGAACACCCGCGAAATCACCCGATTGAAGGCCAATGATGAGAACTTGTGGTTGAATGAGAAGAAATTTCCATTGAGGCATGCAAGCTCTAAGGTACTAGAAAGGAGTCTCTAGATCAACTTCCTAGATAATGAGCTGAAGTCGATAGGAAGTGATCGGTTGAAGGAGGGCCATAATGTTTCCCACATCATCAACATGAGACAGAGGAATAAGATGATAGTGAATCAAGACTGAACAGAGGATCAGGGGTTGAAAACTGCAGAAGGGACTTATCTTGAACATATTGGCAACACGACTCTGGTATTTGGTAGTATTTCAAATCAAGGGATCTGAGGTCATGGTGACAAGGAAAAGAGTAGATGAGAGGTCAAAAAATATCACCCAATCCCATGGAAGCAAAATGACGAATGTGGGATGTTCCCAACCCGACACGAATTGTAGACAAGTGTCATGTTCAAGAGAGACATACTACCGACACAACTGAAAACTAGTTCCATTTTCCCCCAGCATTTCTGACGAGTACCCCAATTATTTTTGGAAACAATATTGAAGGGGATAGCATATGCTTGTCATGTAAGTTTGTCTTAGTACATTTTACAAGCCCTAGGAAGGAGGAACTCGGAAACTTCATGGCGACGACTTTCAATTCCATTTAGATTTAACGATTCTGACAAAGGGAAAATTCGACGTCTTTTCATGTTTAGAGAGTTTGAAAAGAAGCAGAAAAGAAAACTCTAGAAGGTCCCTTTTCATAGGTAGTATCTCAGATTTGAAAAGTTAGAAAAAAAATACCCGAGAGAACCTCTTAGTTATGTTCGACTAAGGTATTCATTTTTTGTAAATAATTTGTCCCAGCTTGAAAAAGGGGCAAACATATACTGGGTAGATGAAATTTTGGATCCTTTAGCGAGTTCAAAACGACAAGAGTCTCGACAATATTTTCAATTTTTGAGAGTCAAAAAAGAGCTGAAAGATGACTCCAGGGGGTGATTTTTTTGTGTGTTGGCATGTGACGGCACATAACATGGAGAAGGAGAAAGGAAGGGAAATCCTGACTGTCAAAGAGCTTTAAAGGAATCAATATGCCTTTCAGTTTAGTAGAAAGGGGAAAGTGTTTGCTGATAAGGTGTAATGGTGAGAAAACTTCATTCCTGCCCTCTTTCATCTCATTCACCCTCTTTTACCCTTTATTTTCCCATTTCTAAAGTCCTGTGCTACATTTCTATATTCGCAGCTTCGCCCCCCCACTTTAGGCTGCTTGATATATATATATAAAATATATGGCATGGACCACACCTTACCCCTTCCTTACCTTCCTGCATCGCAAAACCATAAACTAATTCATAACACCATTTTCCTCTTGTAATTTCGCCGATGCGATATAAAGGGACCCACCTTCCCACACAAGCCTTTATCGTAAACAATCCACTCCTCTCCATTCAAAACCTTGTTCGGCACTCAATTACCTTTCCGCACCTCATCCCCCCACTCATCGCACATCGCTCCCCACAAGTCTTAACTCTTACAATCATCTGCGTGCCACTAAATCTTGCGATATGCGATCTGCGGGCGCGGTCCCACCACTGTCTGTGCCATGTCACCTTCCCCGCCATTGCACTTTTTACCGTTTACCTTTCGCTGCACACACATAAATCTTGCGATTTGCGATGTGCGAGCAATCCCACCTCTGTCCTGCCACGTCACTCCTCTGCCCATCACACTTCACACATCGCAATTCTTACTGTTTACCCTTCGCTGCTTATATGAAAAAACTTCGATCTGCGATATGCGATATGAGTTTGGGTCCCATCCCCTGGCCACATCATCAATAGCCCTCTCGGGCCTTTATTCCACTCTTTTAAGTGTTAGTGAGTCCCACTAACTCCACTTCCGCTTTCGCCATCCTGCCTTCAGATCCGTTACACATCAATGCATCCGACGACTCATAATCTATTTCGCATCTCCCCCACCTTCCAAAGGTTAATGCCGGGGGGGGGGGGGGTCGAAATGACCGATTTATAATACCACCTCTAGTGCTATGTGGTAGCTTGTAGTGATTTCACACCCCCCCCATCCAATACCGCAAAAACCATTCATGCCCCTCTCCGAAATTCGGTTTCTGGGTTGCAATTCAAACACAACATAGGATTTTGGGTGGAGCATGTAGTTGTGTTTTATTTGGTTTACTCAGGAAAACTCTATTAAAGAGCCAACCACGTGTAGTACGACTGGCCACTCCACAATGGATTAAGTGGAAATAATAAGACTGAGGGTGTGGAGGCATTCAAAAAATTAGGTGGAATTAAGTAATGGAAGACAGACTGCCTACCTGTTCACGACCACTCCTCGCCATACCGTTTGAAGGCTACCATAATTGGCCTCCTCTGGTTAGCTTTGTCTTTTCTTTTTACTGTTAGATAATTATGTTTCGCTGGTGAAATCTCAATTTCACCCATTCCTGTTTTAATTCTCTCAGTACAAAAGTAATTCCTGGATGTACGCTTTGCAATTTAGGTAGGATATTTTGATTTCATAGGTATGGGTCGATCATAAGTGATTAGGATCATGAACCCTCAAGAGGAACTCTATTATTAGTGAGTTCTAAGATGAAATATGGGTTCTGAGGTTCTGGAATTTTGGAAGAATTTTTCTGTAGTTTTGTATGATTGTGCTCCCTGTGCTATGAGATACATATTTGGGAGAGCTGTTTGAACTTAATATGATACAACACTGTTATTTGGATTCCAGATGGAGCAATGAGTAGGATGTATCTTTTTTCTTCTATTATCAGTAATCTCCATTTTATGTATAATCATATTTCATACCCTGCTGCTTTGATGGTTCATGTAATGTAGCTGCTGGTAGTCTGTAATTTTATTCATGAATTCATGTCGGTATAACGCTCAGGTGTTAACGCTCATGTATTAAGCTTGCTTCAATCCCTTAATTCTTGCTCCACGAACCTCTGTTGTTGTCCATATCTCATTCATATCTGCTTCCTTTGAGTTCATGGGGGGGGACATATTCTTAATCCTCTTAAGCCTATCTCTTGTGGGTTCCTTCTCCATTCTTTCTCAACGCTTCTGCATATTTTTAAAGGCTTCTGCTCATTGTTTTATACTTGGCCCATCTAAAAGCCATTATCCTCGCAGCCTCCTGAGCCCTCTCACAGTTCGGGGAATTCACATGAATCAGTCTCAAATGGTCTTCTCCATTCTTGAACCACAAAAACCATTATTCCCTTGACCCATATTCTGTCATAGGCATTTATACAATTGTCCACACTTAACCTCTGATTTTAAGATATCCTAGGCACTGGTCTTTTTCAACTCAAGTTTGTCTCTAGGAGCTACAACATATTTTTGGCGCCGTTTCCGGGGATACGAATGAAGACATATTTTCCATGGGATACGACATTATCTTCACCCTTAAATTAGGCGAGCACGAAGGGTTGAGAGTGGCATATTCCTCACCTTGGTGACTCCAATGTAAAATAGTCCTAATCGGAAGTAATCCTGGCTTTCATTAGGCCTCACACTAGATTTAGATCCACCATCTACCTCCATCTCTAAATCAGATGGTTGTGCCGAGTTTCCTTTTGAAAAAGTATGCCCTCTTGGCCCTCCCTCAACCTCTAAATGATATGCCGCAAGAATATCTAGAGCGGTTGCCTCGGTTCAACAGGGAAGATAGTAATTATGTGTAGAGACATATTGAAAACTTTTGCGCCTTTGATGAGAATGTAAATGTAGAGCACTTAGATGTGGTATTAAGGATTTTCGTCCAATCCTTGGAGGGATAAGCCCAGAAATGGTTCAAGTCCCTAGCTGATCACACAGTCCACACTTGGTAAGAAATGGAAAATTTCTTCACATTGAAATGGGGAGAAAAGAGGGACCATGGATATGTTCTCATAGAGTTCAATGCTCTCAAGAAGAGACACAATGAGGATGTAACATAATTTATAAAGAGGTTCAATAAGCTTTATAATAATCTTCCTGCTGAAATAAATCCTCCCCAAGTAGCTGCTAAGGTGGTTTTTGCAGGAGCTTTTGAACCAGAGTTTGGGTTCACCTTAACAGAAAGAAAGTCTAAATCTATAGATCAGATCCAGATTGATGCATTGGAGGTAGAAGAAAATTTGATTCTACTGGTAAATTCAAAGGGAATACAGAGAATGAGCCCAGAATAAGGAGTAGAGAGGAGGCCTATACCTCTAATCAAGAGAGGGAATCACATGAGTATAGACTTGAAGAAATGAACAAGCTGATCAAGAACCTCTCAAATAAGCTGGTTAAGCTTAAATCAGAGGCCAATAATTCCCCTCCTCATTGCAACCATATGATTCCTAACCAGGGGTTTAATCCAAAATATCGGAGGCCCCCTCTGCAACTGTTTCAACAGGTCAAGGAAGTCACAGACAACCAAGAAGATCGATTCCTCACCTACTCTAATGATGAGGAGGGTGAACCCATCCTGCAAGGGGAACAAGAAGAAGAGGAAGTCCCTCTAGAGGATCAAAAGATTGACAGCTACTGTAGGAAGTTCGTGGATCTCATGCAGGCTAAAATCCACAAAAAGTATGAACTCAGGTCCTCCAGAAAGAGAACCGGAGGGCAAGAACAAAATGAAGAGTCAACATTAAGAGAACAAACCCCTCCTAGTCCTGCTAGTAAAGGGAAGAAGTTGTTAGAAGAGTCAGCCCCTCATAAAGCCACTGCATCCTCTTCCACAAAGTAATAAGCTGATCCTCCAAAAGATAGGAAGCCCTCATCTATACCCTTGAAATCTCCCGACCCTCCTAAAGAGTAGTTCGAAGAATCCATGACAAAAAAGGGCCCACACCCTTCAATGTCCAAGAAGAACAACCCATGGTGGTTTTTGGACCGAATGTATAAAACCAGTTTCCAGATTATACTAAAGAAGAGGGAGGTGGGCTTACCCTCCATGAAGAAGGGGAAGATCTGGAGTATTTCCTAGAGGACAACACTAAAAATCAACAATAGTCTAGTGATATGGAAATAGGGGCAGCAAAGCTTAATTGTCTAGATCCACAAGAGAATCTTCAGCCACTAGTATTGTATTCAAAGATTAAACACCAATCAAGTGTGCCCAATGAAAGCCAAGAAAGCTTACCAAAAGAATACCAATTAGGTTTGTTGATTGAAGACCACTCAAATATTCTTTCTAAGTGTGAAGGAGATCATAAAAGTGATTCATCATTAAGTTCTTCTTGGGATGTTAAGGGGGAAACACAACATATTGTTATTAGTCATGATCCTTTACCCGAGATGATTGAGAGTTTGCAACCCCCCTGCAAGCCTCCATATGACAAAGGAAATGATGAAGAGCACACAAAGCAGTTGATTATAATGGAAAAGGAGAAGAAACAAGAGTCATCCTTGCTATTTTAAGATAATCAGAGGCAACATAGAAGCAAAGCGGCAGTTTGGAATGAGGTTTGTTTTCTTGTTACAAATCCTCCAGAAAAACTCATGTTGCATGTTTACCATGATCCTTTGGTTAGTATGTTGCAGCCATCAGTGAAGGAAGAATTTTCCAGGTTCATCAATGGAGCTATGAAATTCAATGGAAGAGATAAATTGCCACGTTTTAAACCAATTTCTCTACCTACAGGAATGGGATGCCAATTTCAGTTAAGCACTCATTTGCTTGACTGGTTACATTGGAAGTCTGATTATTATTTGATGGGATAATTTTTGATCATACTAGGTGTAGGTAGGAGTGCCAATAAGCTCATTTCAAGTGTGTTTCAGTTTCCAGTTTCATCATAGTTTCGGAATTCAACATTCAAAATTCTCAAGGTGTAGCATTGATTTCTGTTTTATATAGTTGGTAGTGCACAACTTAGTTGTAGTTTCACTTCAGGCTTACAATATGAATTTTCGATTCCATGAGCCCAATGGAGAAGGCATAGGATTTCAGGTCTGTAGGTTCTCAAACCACTTAGAACAACACGTTGTCCCCATATGGAGCCAATGTTGGCCTGTGACCTCACATAACATGGAGAAGGAGAAAGGAAGGGAAATCTTGACTATCAAAGAGCTTCAAAGGAATCAATATGCCTTTCAGTTCAGTAGAAAGGGGAAAGTGTTGCTGATAAGGTGTAATGGTGAGAAAACTTCATTTCTGCCCTCTTTCACCTCATTCACCCTCTTTTACCCTTCATTTTTCCATTTCTAAAGTCCCGCGCTACATTTATTTATTCGCCTCTCCCCCCACTTTAGGCCGCTTGATATATATATATAACATATATGGCATAGACCGCACCTTACCGCTTCCTTACCTTCCCGCATCACAAGACCATAAACTCATTCATAACACCATTTTCCGCTTATAATTCTACCGATGCGATACAAAGGGATCCACCTTCCTACACGAGCCTTTATCGTAAACAATCCACTCCTCTCCGTTCAAAACCTTATTCGGCACTCAATTAATTTTTTGCACCTCATCCCCCCCTCATCGCACATTGCTCCCCGCAATTCTTAACTCTTACCTTTCGCCGCGTGCCACTAAATCTTGCGATATACGATCTGTAGGCATGGTCCCACCATCATTTGTGTCACATTACCTTCCCTGCCATTGCACTTTTTACCGTTTACCTTTCGCTGTGCACACATAAATCTTGCAATTTGCAATGTGCAGGTAGTCCCACCTCCGTCCTGCAATGTCACTCCTTCGCCCATCGCACTTCACACATAACAATTCTTAAATTTTACCTACGCTGCTCATATGAAAAACCTCCAATCTATGATATGCGATATGAGTTTGGGTCCCATCGCCTTGCCACGTCATCAATAGCCTTCCCGTGGCCTTTTTTATGCTCTTTTCAGTGTTAATGAGTCCTGCTAACTCCACTTCCGCTTCTGCCATCCTGTCTTCAACTCCACTTCACATCAATGCATCTGATGGCTCATAATCTATTTCGCATCCCCTCCACCTTCCGAAGGTTAATGCAGGGGGGGGGGGGTCCGAAATGACCAGTTTCTAATACCGCCTCTGGTGCTACATGGCAGCTTGTAGTGATTTCGCACCCCCACCCCCCATCCAATATCGCAAAACATTCATGCCCCCCTCCGAAATCCGATTTCCGTTTTTCAATTCAAACACAACATGGGATTTTGGGTGGAGCATGTAGTTGGGGTTAATTCGGTTTGCTGAGGAAACATCTGCTAAAGAGCTAGGTGTGTGCAGTATGACTAGCCACTCCAAAACAAATTAAGTGGAAATCATAAGACTAAGGAAGTGGAGGCATTCAAAAAAGCAGGTGGAATTAGGTAATGGAAGAGGGACTGCCTACCTGTTCACGACCACTCCTCGCCATACCATTTGAAGGCTTCCATAATTGGACTCCTCTGGTCAACTTTGTCTTTTATTTTTACCATTAGATAGTGATGTTTTGCTGATGAAATCTCAATTTCACGCATTCTTGTTTTAATTCTCTCAGTACAGAAGTAATTGATGGATGTACACTCTGCAAGTTAGGTAGGATATTTATATTTCATAGGTATGGGTCGATCATAAATGATTAGGATCGTAAAACCTTAAGAGGAACTCTATAATTAGTGAGTTCTAAGATGAAAGATGGGTTCTGAGGTTCTGGAATTTTGGAAGAATTTCGCTGTAGTTTTGTATGATTGTGATCCCTGTGCTCCGAGATACATATTTCGGAGAGCTGTTTGAACTTAATATGATACAACACTGTTATTTGGATTCTAGATGGAGCAATGAGTAGTATGTATCTATTTTATTCTGTTACTAGTCATCTCCTTTTTATGTATAATCATCTTTCATACCCTGCTGCTTTGATGGTTCGTGTAATGTAGCTGCTGGTAGTCTACAATTTTATTCATGAATTCGTATTGGTATAACGCTCAAGTGTTAACGCTCATGTATTGAGCTTGCTGCACTCCCTTAATTCACACTCCACGAACCTCTGTTGTTGTCCATATCTCATTCATATCCACTTCCTTTGAGTTCACGGGGGGACAAATTCTTAATCCTCTTAAGCCAGTCTCTTGTGGATTCCTTCTCCGTTCTTTCTCAACGCCTTTGCATATTTTTAATTTTTTTTTCTCATTGTTTTGTACTTGGCCTATCTAAAAGCCATCAACCTCACAGCCTCTTGAGCCCTCTCACAGTTCGGGGAATTCACATGAATCAGGCTCAAATGGTCTTCTCCATTCTTGAACCACCAAAACCATTATTCTCTTGACCCATATTCTGCCAGACACATTTATACAATTGTCCACACTTATCCTCTGATTTTAAGATGTCCTAGGCACTGGTATTTTTCAACTCAAGGCTGTCTCGAGGAGCTACAACATTGTGTTTTTACCGAGTTTGAAAAAGTAATAAAATACAACTCGTTTCCTCATCATTGCTAGTTTTAGGGTTATAAAAATAAAACCCATTTTCGAGAAAAAATAATAAAAATAATTGAAAATGTGCCTAAAAATATAATTAGAGCTATAAAAATCTATAAAATAACTCAAATAGTAAAAACAATTTACTTTTACCTTTTCACCTTCTTGTGAGCATTTTTACTAGTTTCCACTGTGAATTTGTGAAGCTGATTGTAGAAAACCAGGAGGTCATTGACGAATCCGCTTGTTCCAAGTAAGAGCCATGAAATTCTCTTGCAATTATATCCAATTTTTATATGCTTTCTTATATATATATGTGTTCTTATGTTTTCTCATGTGCTGTAGATGTTGGATCAGAGAGACCTGCGAGGATGTCTCTGATAGCTCGAATGGTCCCAAGAGATTTCAAAGAGGCTCCTCATGGTGAGGGAAGTGATGAGGAAGAAAACATATGTAACTTGGAGGGACTCACAAGCAGGATCCCAGAGTATGTGAGATTCAAGGAATTCCTTGTGCTTACCAGCGACACACAACAGGAGTTTCTAACCGCATCCATCGACTACTGAGACGTGTCGTGTGGGAAGTGACGTGCTATCATGAACACCATGCTGATTAGACTCCTAGGTTTCATTTCTGCATTTTTTGAGAGACATGGCATCTTAGGATGTAACTGAAACACATATTTTTTGAACTATGATGTACAAGGCGATGCAAACAATCGATATATATATATATATATATATATATATATATATATATATATATATATATATATATATATATATATATATATATATATATATATATATATATATATATATATATATATATACTTACTTTCTTTTGTCTAAATCTTCTTATGTGATGATGATTTATTTTACAAATTCCAAATATTTCTATCTAATACAATATTGGCTACTGCATGTTCTAGGTTTCCAATCAATTCATGAATGTCGAGGGCAATAGCTTCAGTTAGAAGTTCGATAACTGCACTGTATTCAATGGAATTTTTAGTTGCACGTCCTAGATGTTGGGTATGTGTTATATTCTTTCCACGACTAGCCGCACGCGCTGTACGTTGCGCCGGGCGTAGCAGGGGGGTCATAGGGGGGGCGGCAGCGCCCCGGCGAAATTTTTTTTGGTATGCGGTCCCACTCATATGTGGACCCACCCATGTTTTGTGCATGAGTTTGCACATGGTTTTGGGGTACGATGGTTTTCAACCCCTGGTATTTTGTAGATTCGGTCAAGGGAACTACGGTTATGTTCTAATCCAGGGTTAATGGATTGGGGTTTATGTATGCTTCAGCATGTATATATATGTGTTGTAACACTTAAAGGAATATAATGAGAAATCAAGCTGGTAGTCCCAATTTGAGATCCAGGGGAAAATCTCTGTGTTTATCTGTTTTATGTTTTATGCTCTCGCTATTGTTTATTTTCTATTATAAGATTCGTGTGTAGATAATTTACCACATTTAGGGGTTAAAACCCTACATTTGGTATCAGAGTTGTTTCAGCTTCAAGGGGACGCCTTTGTTGTTGAGGGTTTTTTGCTCGGGCCTGTGGTAGACCCTGTTCAGTGGGAGATCTGCGGGATTGATTCTTGCGGTGAAAGAAGATGGCGAGCGGCGGAAAGATAGAGATCGAGAAATTTAATGGTCAAAGTTTTGAGTTGTGGAAGCTCAAGATGGAGGATCTGCTGGTGGATAAAGATCGGTGGATCGCGGTAGATCCAGGTACTAAACCAACGGAAATGTCAGATGAAGACTGAAAGAAACTGGATCGGAAGGCTAAGAGCACAATACGATTGTGTGTCTCAGATTCAGTATTGTTGAATGTATCTGGGGAAGATACGGCGAAGACCTTGTGGGAAAAACTTGGGACTTTGTACCAATCTAAGTCTCTGGTGAATAAGTTGTTCCTGCGGAAAAAGCTGTATAACCTGAGGATGAAGGATGGAGACTCGGTGACAGAGCATCTGAACTCCTTCAATACTGTGGTAAGTCAACTGTCATCTGTTGATATTAAAATCTCAGATGAAGATAAGTGCATCAGTTTGTTGTGTTCTCTACCGGACTCGTGGGACAGTCTGGTTATTGCAATAGGTAGCAACACAACTACCTTGAATTTTGATGACATTGTCTCAGCCTTGCTGTCGGAGGAAATGAGACGGAGAAATATGGAGGGTCAAAATGGAGATGCCTTATCTGTACGAGGAAGGTCCCAAAATAGAAACAAGAATAAGGTTTCGAGTGGGAGATCTAAATCTAGAGGAAGATCTAAATCTCCTGGAAAGTTTGTAAAGGTGTGCTGGAAATGCGGAAAGGAAGGACACTACAAAAAGGAATGCAGATCTAAAGCTCCTGAGAAAGGAAAGGGATCTGATGAAGGTTCTTCTGCAGAGGCAAAAACCACCTCAGATGAAGGTGGGGATGTGTATTTGGCTTCTTCTTTAAATACACATGTAGATCATGAGTCATGGTTGATTGACTCAGGTGCATCCTTTCACTTCACTCCCCATAAGGAGTGGTTCTACGAATATGAGAAATATGATGGTGGTGATGTCTTCCTAGGGGATGATAGGAGGGCCAGAATCATCGGACGTGGAAAGGTCAAGCTGAAGCTGCAAGGTGGAAGGATTAGAACACTTCCTGGTGTTTTGCATATTTCTGCATTGGCCAGAAATCTGATTTCTGTAAGCAAGATGGATGATGCAGGTGTAAAAACAGTGTTCGAGAAAGATGCCTGCAAGATGGTTCGGGGAGCACTGGTATTAATGCGGGGATTTCGGACTGGAACTCTGTACAAGCTACAAGGTAGTACTGTTATTGATGGGTGTAACAGTTCTGTGGTTCCTGAAAGTGGGACGGAAAGCCTAGCTGTCTCTGGAGAAAAGACCATGCTATGGCATCAAAGGCTTGGACATATTGGAGAGAAGGGCCTTCGGATATTGCATAGAGATGGTATGGTAGAAGGTATGTCTAATTGTTCTCTGGATTTCGATTTCTGTGAACATTGTGTATATGGGAAGCAGAATCGGGTGAGTTTTCCTTCTGGTGCTAAGAGGGCAAACAAGATATTAGAACTTGTGCACAGTGATGTGTTTGGGCTTGTGTCGGTTCCATCACTGGGAAAGTCTGTGTACTATGTTTCATTCATAGATGACTTCTCAAGGAATACATGGATATATTTCTTGAGGAAGAAATCTGAAGTCTTTGACAAATTTAAAGAATTTAAGGCTCTGGTGGAAAACCAGACAGAGAAGAAGATAAAGGCGCTAAGGACAGATAATGGTGGGGAGTTCTGCAAGAAGGAATTTGAAGAGTTCTGTAAGAAGTGTGGTATAGCACGGCAGAAGACTACTCCATACACACCTCAGCAAAATGGAGTTGCAGAAAGAATGAACAGAACGTTGATGGAAAAGGCAAGAAGCATGCTCAGTGGTACCGGGTTAGCACAAGAATTTTGGGCAGAGGCAGTGGAGACTACATGTTACTTAGTTAACAGATCACCTTCATCGGCGTTGGAGGATAAGACCCCACATGAGGTATGGACTAGAAAGAAACCTTCTCTTTCACATCTAAGGGTATTTGGATGTGATGCATATGTACATGTTCCAAAGGAGAAAAGGACTAAGTTGGATAATAAATCTGAAAGGTGCATCTTTATTGGGTATAAGGATGGTTTAAAGGGTTACAAGCTTTGGAACCCAGAAACAAGGAAGGTTGTGTACAACCGAGATGTAGTGTTTAGAGAAGTGAAAGATGTTGTTAAACATGAATTCCTACCAAAGGAACCTGAGAAGATAGAGTTTGAGCTAAAGGAGGATGAATCAGACTCTACAACAGAAGAAGACTCAGAAGATGAAGAGCCACAAACTCCGGCTTTGAGAAGATCATTTCGGGAAAGAAGGCAACCAGAAAGGTATAGTCCATCTGCTTTCTTTTCAGGTTTTGCCTTAACTATAACTGATGATGAACCCAGAACTGTCAGGGAGGCAGTAGATTCAGAGGATGGAAAACTCTGGAAGGAGGCCATGGTTGATGAAATGGCATCTTTGCACAAAAATGAGGCATGGGATCTGGTGGAGTTGCCGGCTGGAAGGAAGCCCATTGGGAGAAAATGGGTGTTTAAAAAGAAGATGAATGTAGAAGGCAAGGTGGAGAAATACAAATCTCGGTTGGTAGCAAAAGGTTATTCCCAGGTGCCGGGAATTGATTTTGGTGATATTTTTTCTCCTGTTGCCAAAGTTACTTCTATTAGATTACTTTTATCTGTTGCTGCTGCATTTGATTTTGAGATAGAACAAATAGATGTGAAGACAACATTTCTTCACGAGAATCTAGAAGAAGAGATCTACATGAAGCAACCTGAAGGCTTTATGGTGAAGGGTAAGAAAGAACTGGTATGCAGGTTGAAGAAGTCTCTGTATGGGTTAAAACAGTCACCAAGGATGTGGTATCATAAATTTGATACCTATATATGGGGACTTGGCTTCACCAGAAGCAAGGAGGATCACTGTGTTTATTTTAAATTAATTGGTGACCGTTTTATTTATTTGGTCTTGTATGTGGATGATATGTTGTTGATTGGAAATGACAAAGAAATTATCCAAGATTTGAAGACCCAACTGTTCTCCAAATTCGACATGAAGGATCTTGGTGCTGCAAACTATATTTTGGGCATGGAAATTAAGAGAGATCAGGCAAAGAGGAAGCTTTGGTTAAACCGGAGGAAGTATGTCGAGACTATATTGTAGAGGTTCAATATGCAGGATAGTAAATCGCTGAGTCTTCCCCTATTCCTGTGGAAGGTGCAAAGCTGTCTGCTGAACAATGTCCCAAGACACATGAAGAAGAGGAGGATATGTCCCGTGTTCCATATGCAAGTGCAGTGGGTAGCCTGATGTATGCAATGGTCTGTACTAGACCAGACATTGCACATGCAGTGGGAGTATTGAGCGGGTTTATGTCAAACCCAGGGAAGGAGCATTGGACAGTAGTGAAGCGGGTTTTCAGATATTTACGTGGCACTAGTGATTATGGCTTGTGCTACCAGGGAAGACCGGGATTGGAAAGAATGTTGGACATTCATGGTTTTGTTGATGCAGACTGGGCTGGAGATCTGGACCAAAGAAGATCTACAAGTGGGTATGTGTTTAGCCTATTTGGAGGTGCAGTCAGTTGGATGAGTAAAAGACAGTCTATAGTGGCGCTTTCAACTATAGAGGCAGAATACATAGCAGCCACTCATGCAAGCAAGAAAGCAGTTTGGTTGCAGAGATTGTGTTCAAGTATGGGGTTGGTACAGCAAGCTATAAGGATAGAATGTGATAGCCAAAGTGCAATTTTCTTGGCTAAGAACCCTGCTTATCATTCAAAGACAAAGCACATTGATGTTCAATATCACTTTGTTAGAGATATGGTTGAGGCTAAAAGGGTGTTGCTTGTAAAGGTGGACACTTTGAAGAATGTTGCAGATGCATTGACGAAGTCTGTGAGCACTCAGAAGTTCTCTTGGTGTAGAGAAACAATGGGTGTTGAAGAATTAGCCCAATGACTAAGCTCTCATGTGGCCCCCTGTGGAAAGAAAACAACAAGTGGGAGAATGATGGGTATGTGTTATATTCCTTCCACGACTAGCCCCACGCATTGTACGTTGCGCCGGGCGCAGCAGGGGGGTCAAAAGGGAGGAGGTAGCCCCCACTGTTGGGGTCCGGGGCAACGCCCCAGCGAAAATTGTTTTGGTGTGCGGACCCACTCATAGGCGGACCCACCCATGTTTTGCGCATAAGTTTGCACATGGTTTTGAGGTACGATGGTTTTCGGCCCCTGGTATTTTGTAGATCCGGTCAAGGGAACTACGGTTATGTTCTAATCCAGGGTTAATGGATTGGGGTTTATGTATGCTTCGGCATGTATATATATGTGTTGTAACACTAAAAGGAATATAATGAGAAATCAAGCTGGTCGTCCCAATTTGGGATCCAGGGGAAAATCTCTGTGTTTATCTGTTTTATGTTTTATGCTCTCGCTATTGTTTATTTTCTGTTATAAGATTCGTGTGTAGATAATTTCTGTTCAGGGTTAAAACCTACACTAGAAAAATTCCTTGAAGGTCGACTAACTCACCGTTAGGATCATAAATCACCCAAGCCGTGAAGGATAGGTTCTAGGTATTGTGGGAGGCACTGTCAGTGAAGCCGACATAAGGAGTGACATACATCCGCACAATAAGAAAATACATAATAAGCAGGAAAAACTGATCGCAAAGCACACCAAGCCAAAAATGTACAAAAATGAAAAACACACTTATGTACAAAATAAATGAACAAGAAACTCATGCATAATATTTTTTGAGATACAACCCATTTCAGGGTTGATCCAAGGGATAGCCTTCATAATCAATAAGCTCATAGGCCGCATTTTGCAAAACACGTTTAATGATGAAGGGCGCATGCCACATGGGTTCGAATTTACCTGCCCCTAACTTATCATGGGCTTGGTCATATAAGAGGACTAAGTCTCCTTCTACAAATGTACAAGGGGAAACTGTCTGATTAAAATGAGCTTTGACCCTCTTTTTCTGTGCTTCTATGACTAGAGCATCAAAGCGACGAGTTTCATCAAGCCTCTCCAAATATATAAGATGTTCTTCCTATGGTGAGGTATTCAACAGTAATTCGACAACTATCTTGACTGAAGGAATTTCACATTCAATCGGGAGGGTAGCTTCTAGACCATAAACAAGATGAAATGGTGTGAATATGGTTTCATCCTTCATCGAGGTTTGGTAAGCCCAGAGATCTGAGAACAACATGAGATGCCAATTAGACTTGTGCATCCCAATAGTACGTTGAAGCATAGTGACTAAAAATTTGTTCACAACTTCAACTTGGCCATTGGCCTGGGGGTAGTATGGTGTTGAGCTGTCATGATGTAGAACCAACTGAGTAGTCATCTCAGCCATCATATAATGGTGAAAATGGGATCCATAGTCAGTGAAAATGGTTTGAGGGACTCCAAACCTGGTAATCATGTGATTTAAGAGAAATTGTGCGGCTATCTTACCATCATATGTGAGTGTAGGCATTGCTTCGGCCCATTTGGTGAAGTAGTCTATGAATAAAATAATATAAGCATGCCCCTCGGCTGAGCGAGGGTTACACGCCTTGAAATTGATACCCCACTTCGCAAAGGGACCAACGGTAATGACGGGATGGAGGTGAGCGGGCGGCACATGCATCTTGCACTGGTAGATTTGACACTCGTGGAATTTACGGACAACGAGGATACAATCTTTGAAAATGGTAGGCCAGAGATACTCGACACGAAGGATTTTTTGAGTAGTAGCATAGCCAGACATGTGACCGCCACATGTGCCAGAATGGTAGTCATTAAGGACTTTTTCAGCTTCCTAGAGGGTTAAATACTAACGGAGAACGGAATCAACTCCGATGCGGTATAAAGTATCTCCGACCATGCGATAGGGCTGCGAATGATGACATATATGTCGACAAGAATCTTTCGTCAACTCGGATTGGAAAGTAGAAGTTTGGAGATAAAAGATGATATCACTGTACCATGTATCAAGGGTTCTAATCAGAAAAAGAGTATCGTCTGGAATGCGTTCCTCAGAACCAGAGGGAGTAGAGGTAGAGGGTAAGGAGCAGATCAACTCAGAAAAAACGAATGATTTATTTGATTTGGCGGTAGTGAACGCCTAATCAAACTCTTGGAGGATGACTATCCACTTAGAGTACTTGCCCCCTAGCAATTGTCAAGTTAAAATATAGGTCATTGGGTTACAATAAGAAATCACGGTCATAGTGCGGAGTAAAATATAATGGAAAAAACGTTGGATGGCTTGAAAAACTTCCAATGCCAATTTTTTTACATGAACATAACACATTTCAGTGTCAAGAAGAATTCCTTTAAGATAATAAATGACATGCTCATTACCATCGTCATTGTCTTGTACCATAACCATGGCGATAGTGCTAAAAGCAACAACCAAATAGAGTGAATAATCGCGATGATAATTTGGGGGACGCAAAAGTGGAGCATTAACGAGAATGGTATTCAGTGCATCGAAATATTTTTGGGAAATCTCATCCCATAGGAAGGAGACACCTTTCTTAAGTAATCGCTTAAAACCTTTGGCTACCTCAACATAGTTCAGTATAAAACGACGCAGGAAATTAGCTTTCCCTTGCAAACTCTGCAACTGGTGTAAAGAGGAAGGGGAGGGGAGATTAATGATAGCTTCAACCTTGAGAGGATCAAGACGAATACTATCTTTAGAAACAAAAAACTAAAGGAGTCTGCCGGAGTCGACGTAGAAGACACATTTGTGTGAATAAGTTGAATTTTATAGTGTCTACATTGAAGAAAAAATTGATAGAGGTGGTCTGGGTGGTCTTGACGCTTAGTGGAATGAGTCGGGAGGTCATCTAGGTAAGGTTGAAAAATGTGCTTAATATTGTGAAAAGCATATGACATTGCTCGTTAGAATTTGGAACCAACATTTTTCAGGCCAAAAGGGAGCTTCTTATATGTGAAAGTACCCCATGGACAAATTAAGACGGTTTTATGTTGATTGGCCAGTAATATATTAATCTGGTTGTAACCAGAGAACCTGTCCATAAGGGAGAAAATATCACTCCCAACACATTCATCAATGATTTGGTCGATGAAGGGAGTGGGATATTTATCCTTGGGACAAGCACGGTTCATATCACAGTAATATACACAAAATTGAATAGTTCCCTACTTCTTATCCACAGGGATAATTTTAGAAACCCAATCTATCAACGAGATCAGATAAATGAAGCCTGCTTTGAGAAGTTTTTCAACTTCACCCTTTATGGAAATTGCCTTTCTAGAGTGCATGGGATGAAGACATTGGAAAATAGGTTTCGCATCAGGGTAAGTAGGGATCTCATGCACGACTATACTTGGATCAATGTCGGGCATTTCCTTGTAGGACCAAGCGAAAACGTCTCTAAATTCTTGGAAGAGACTAGTATAGACCTCGATCTCATCAGGAGAATAGGTCACCCTAATATGGATGTTCTTAAAAAACCCCGGTCCAACGGAAATGTCAATAGGCATGTTTTGAGTAATATTTTCCATGTTGCCTTCCAAAAAAACTTTATTTGTCAAAATAGGAGTTTGAAGCAGTGGGGAAGGAGCTTGGGAAGCAAATTTCTCAAGACAGGTAGACATTGCCCCAAGACTAGGTAAAAAGGATGAACGATGATGACTATCGTCCCAGGGAGGATCCTTGAGAGACATGGTTTCCATGATGGCTTCATCAGTTAGAAACGTCTCATTAAAGGGATCTATAGAATCTGAAGCACCGAGCCAAGGGGATTAAGAATACATGTCGAGAGGCATACTTGAAGAAGCATGATCAGAAGGAGAAGCCGAAGCCGAGATAACCTCACAATAATAAATTTCTATTGGGTTTAACAACATTACGTCACCAAACGAATCAACCTGATCAGGTGAAGGGTTGATCCAAGGATCATAAGACGTGGAGATCATATTAATCTGAGCAATGTTGGGCAGAGGAAGAGGAAAGAGGCCCATAAGGGCAGGATCTTTGAAAATTCATGGCCCCACACTTTCATAACGTGTGGGAATGTGGTCTACATATGAAACATTTCTCTATGAAGAAGTGGAAGTGAAAAAGGATAATTGATCAACAATGATAATATTTCCTTCGTGTGGGAAACGAAGAACACGAAAGAGAGTGGACAATATGCATAGAATTGCGTGAGTCAAACTGGGACCGAGGAGGAGATTATACCTGAGTTTGGCATCAATGACTTCAACCTCGACATTAACCATTTTTCCTTCCAACGTGATAGGTAAGATGGCGAGGATACCAAGAGGGCGAGATTCCCTTTCGTCGAAGGCTTCTAAAGCGTTTGAAGACTGGTTAAGGGTTGGAGAGCCGATGGCTTTCCAACATGTAACATACATGATGCAAGTAGATGCACCTTCATCTACGATGGCTCGATGGATATTCTTACCATTAATCCCAACTTGGATGATGAAAGTAAGTTGGTGAGGGAGGTGTGGGATGAAGTTTTCCAGATCAAAAGTGATAGGGCTCGAATCGATAGGATCAACTCCTCCAATAGCGGATAAAAAAGCCTTCCATTGTGATGGACAAATCTGAAGTACCTCCAACATGGACATAGCAGATGGTGTTTGAGCCAAATACTCAACAATATTATAATGCTGAGTGACATGGGCGTTCGGGTTATAGGAGGAATTACAGAGTACGCCTTTAGAAGGTGGTCGTACAACGGGCTCAAAACTAGGCCGTTCAATATGAAGAGGGCCAGAAGCAGGCGGGGGAGAAGGAGTAGAGCATCTGCAATTTCTTTCCTCTCTGCTTGACGTGGTTCAGTATAATCCTTTGATCTGGTAGCAATGGATATGGGTGTAGCACCATTCATCATGAAAACCTGAGAGAAAAAAGGGGTGGAGGACTGGGGTTGCTCCACCAGTTGAGTTTGTTGTGACAGGATCAGTTCGTTAAGAACAACCAGAGTCCCTTGGGTGCCTTTGAGTAGTCGACTCACTTCAGTGCATCGTGGACAGTCCTTGGTGTAATGCTCATCATCACATATTAGACAAGGATAATTTGGTTTACGTTTCAAGCCATCATCAGTATTGGTTTGAGGAGAATCCTATTTCAGGGTATCGATTTTGGCCTTGCCTTTACCCTTCTTCTTACCTCTGGAAGCTTTATCTGCTAATGTGGACTAGACTAAATTCACTTTCATGGTTTTACTGGGATTGGAAGGTAGATGAGAAGCAGTATCAATATAAGTGGTGGATTTATGCTTCATAGAATCAAGAGAAGACTTACGAGAAGTATGACAGATGAAACGAATGAAACCATCGACAGAGGGTGTCGCTGGTGCTTTGGAAGTTCCAGGTCGTGGAGCATCGGGCAAGAGATCATAAAGTGTGCCAAATTGGGAGTAAACCAGATCAAGGTACTGGGCACAGGCAATGGCCTGCTCTTCGGTAACACATGCCCCCATAGAAATTTCCTTAGTTATCGGGCCGACAAAAGAGGTAGTGAACCAATCATTCATAAGCTGATCAGGGATTTCAAACTTAATCAAACGATGATGTCATATCCATTCGTGAATGTGATCGGAGATATGTGTGGCCCAATCTTGTTTCAAGGACGTAAGGAGGTATGTTCCCATTTCATAGTGAACCGACAATTGAAAGTGTGTGAGAAACACCATTGCAAGAGAATTGAAATCTTGGAAGATCCCACGAGAAATTTTGATGTACCATTTCGCAGCGGCACCAGTGAGAGTCCTTTGGAAAATATGTAAATGAATACAATCATCAATCCAGGAGTTAGAGGAGCACCATAGGTGGTATGTCATAACATGCGCCTGTGGGTCTTCTCTGGAATTGCCTTTGAAATTGGGACAATCGCTAGGAATCTTGGTGGGAACTGGGGGCCAATATGGGTTATGAAGAATGGGATCATTGGTTAACTTCGACGTATAAGGGAGTTCAAGTGTAGCAAGGAATGGAAATTGTGGGTTAAAAGGCATCACAGGAATTTGATAAAGACTTTCATTAGGGTTCCAACCAGATTAGGAGAAATTTTGAGCCCATATGTTCTGTCCCAAAGGATTTTGTCCATAGGGGGTATAATTTTGAAAATTCGGCCCATATCCTAGTTGGGGACCAGGGTACTAATTCTTAGTGAACCACTGGGGTCCAGTTTTAGCAATGTATGGATTCTGTTGTGGGATGAAAGCAGTGCCTAGGGGTGGACCTTGTACCATCAAAGGTTGACCTTGGAAAACCAACGGTTTGCCTTGAGGTATTAAAAGTTAGCCTTGAGGTTGAACATGCTATCCTTGGGGTCCAGGTTGGACCAGATACTGAGGTTGACCAGGCTGTCCTTGAAAACCAGGTTGCCCTGATGGTTGAGATGAGCCAGGCTACCCTTAAAGACTAGGGTGAGCATGCTGACTGATGGAGGCTTGGCATTGTTGTATAAGAGGCGGGCCTTGATGAATGTAAGGCGAGTTTTGTTGCACAAAAGGTTGTCCTTGAGGTGGGTAGGTTTTCCCCTGAGGAACATGAGGTGCTCCTTGCTGAACATGGGGTTGACCCAGAGGACCGTCGGGTTGTCCCGGTTGGGCTGAAGGTTGTCCCTCTGGATGGTAGGGTTTTCCTTGTGGACCATAGGGTTTTCCCTGTTGGTATGTGAACTGATTCTGAGGAACCAAAGGTTGATTCATTTGAACATACTATGGACCTTGCTGGATAGGCCCATGGTAGTACATGTGGTTCCCAAACTCATTGTAAAGATGTGGTGGATTGATCAGAGCCTCAACCTACTGATAAACTTGAGGGAGGTAGTTCTGATGTTGAAAAACCATCATATATTGGTTGTATGGCAAACCTCTCGGAATATAATTAGAAGAGATAGACACACTACCAATAGGTTGATTGAATCCCGATACGTGAGGTTGTGATCCACTCACAATGGGTCCAACAGACACCGAGGAAGCATTGGGATGTGTTCCTCATACAGTAATAACTGTTGGCAATGATGTAACCACACTAAAAAATGGTGCAGAGGAAGCCACACAAACAGTGGGATGAGTTGGGACAACTGTGATAGCAGTCGAAAAAATGGGAATTGAAGAGGATGGCCCTGACACAAATGATCCTCAAGAAGGAGTCGCAGTACTTGACCATAACGGGTTCCGGTACAAATATGAAGCACCAGAAAAAAACTATCCCAAAGTATGGTAACCAACCAGGAGTGCTTGAGAGGAAGGTTGAGAGGAAGGCTGAGTTGTCTCATAAGGAAAATTTTTGGGAGAAAATTGATATTCCCCTGTAGATATGAGAGTCTCTTCACTACTAATAGGACTCGAGGCATCCATGTCGGACAAAGACATGCTGTCAGGGAAAAGCTGGCGAGCGGTGGAGAGGGAAGCATTGGAAAATGGTGTCGCAGGCGAGTTCGAGCATTGAGGGGGATCTTCTCTGAAAAAGAAAAAAGGATCCAGGGGCTGCCAATTGATATCAAACAACTCCTTAGGGGGAGACCGAGTGGCAAGAGGTTGAATGCTCGGGATGAAGACACCCTCAAGATCTTGGGTCCCAACAGATGGAGGTATCTCATAGGAGACTCTAGGGAGAGACTCTTCACCATGAGGTAATGAAGAGGAGGACGAAATATGTGGTTTCGCCATGGTGACTTTGCCTCAGATGAAGAAGGGAGAAGAGACGATTAATTCAAGGCTTTAACAACAATCATTAAGGATTTACTCATGATCCGGCCAAGAAATAACTTAATGGGTGTGTGATGTAATTGTGGGCATTAATTTTTTATAAAATTGAAACAAGCCTCTGCCTTTTCAAATTTTAAGAGTCGAGAAAAGGAAAAAAGGTGACTCTAGTCACTTTCAGTTTGAACAAGCTTGAAAGGAAAAGTGCTCGATGATATTTTCAAATTTAAAGAGTCACGAAAAGATCCAAATGACTACTCAGGAACTCTAGGAAAAGGGTGTACCAAGCTCCCGTGAATTGTAATATACATCTTGGAAAATGAATTTACCAAGGACTTAACGTACGTGCAAGAAGTCTCCCCTAATGATGTGTTCGGTGTATCGTGGTTACAGGGAAATAGACCCAACTTCCTACGGATAAAGGATTGCAACCTATAAGGGTCTCCCCTTATATACGCGATGATACAAGGAGCACAAGTCCATACTAGAGCTCTCTAATGCAATATTGCGAGCGAAAACTACTAGGTTTAATGACGTCGAAACACGTCACTAGCCTAGACCTCTAAATGTGAGCGTTAATTTTCAGTGCTTCCTTAGGTTGATTGAGTCAATTTTATGGTTTTTCTTGAAATTAAGATTCAATTTCAAGGCCGTACCAAATGTTATCTCAAATCCATAACATGCAACTACATGAGAGAAAGAATACCTTTTCATTTCGATGAACAACTAGTTAAGGGAAGGATAGAGGTTCACAACAAAGTAGCAGTCAATCAAATGAAATAATGGCACTTTCCTCTATGCTACTAACACAACCAAAGCAGAAAACGAAAAAATTTATTTTGTCTTCACTTTTCAATGAGAAAGAGAAACTAATAATGCAAAAGAGTACTTTTTATTTTCAAATGAGAAGGAAGAATGCAATTTTTTTGTTCTTTGTATAAGTGATGAGAAACAATGAAATGCCACACGAAAGGCTGAACAATGAATGAATAAACTGACTCATAAACAAATCAGAAACCCAATGACCGTAAGACGAAATGAATGGTTCAAAACACCTAGAAACCCTAGGATGGATACTCACACTGTTCAAATGAGACATAACACAAACTGAAATGAATGAGACAGGCAAGTCAGTAAACAAGAGCCAGATGGATCAATCCAAGGAGAAAAAACCAAGCTAAAGGATAAGATATACTGGAAAATCAGTGGAAAAGGTCCAAAGTTCAATATTACATGAATCAACGTGACTGTTCAGCTATATCCACACCGAGTGGGAAAAATTGCGCCTGTGTCAAAGAAAACTCGTGCTGATGGGCATGAATGTCAGACAATCAGAAACACCAATATAGAAAAGGAAGGAAAAAATAAAGGACTGGTTGAGAAAAACCATACTTATCATTCTAGGAAATGACTAAGTGGCTAGAAGTAGTCAAACAAGCCAAAAAGATCAGAGAAATGAAAATTCAACCAAAGTTGGACAAACAATAAAAAATTCAAAATGAACATTAAGAGACAATAGTAGTTGACATCCCCACTGGAGTCACCAAATTTTTGTGAAGGAAAATCCCATCTACGGACAGAGGCGTTCCCTCTAGCCCTAGGGTGGGTCTAGCAACAAGGGAACATGCTGATTTCTAAACTCCTAGTTCATAAACGAAAGACGGATTGGAATAGATGTCCTACCTCAATCCAATGCTCTTGATGTAGTATGTTGCAGAGATCCCTTGATATTTGTACTTCAAGCCTTGGGCTTTGTTGGTAGTGATGTTTACACACCTGCAAAAAGATCAAGCAAACACTAACAACATAAAAGCATACATATTCATTTACAACTATCCAACTAGTCAAGGAGAGTCAGAAACTTTGAATACTAACATAAACAAAGATGGAACTAGAAATCAGTCATGTCATATGAATATATAAAAAGGAAGTTTACAACATTCACCTTGATGCTGTAGACCTCCTTTGATGGGTTTAGTCGGGCACGTCTCCAAAGCATCCGTTCTTCGATTGGCTCAAAGAGGCGAAAGGCTCAAACTCTCTCTCACAACTATGGACTATTCTCTACTATCAGCTCTTGGTCTATTCTAGCTATCTATGGCTAGTTGAATCAATGGAATGAAGAGGGATTTATAGGAGTGGAGGAAGAGATTTGGGATCCACATATCGTGGAGGAAAGGTCTATCTCTTTGGGAAGTTTCAATTTTGTAGGAACTAGAAGGAGAAAGAGAGAAAGTCGACCACATCCAGTTGAACAAACATTTATGACTCTGCTCACGAAGCTGTTAGATCTTAGAAGATTATTTTCCATATTTAAAAAACCTTCCAAAATTAGTTCAGCGTGGGGGATCTGTAGAGACAGAGCGACCATGGTGTGAGGCTCGGTGCAATTCTAGCCATCAGCGCGAGGTCATAACTACACAATCGCGCCGACCCAAAAGTATATGTTTTAAAGGGTCAACTTCAGGAATGGTCAACATAGATTGTGTTCCTAACATGTTAAGGGATGCAATGAAATTCATTATGATGTGTGACAGTACACATGGGTCACTATGATTGTCCTCCAGTATTCAGAATAGGGAATGCGGGGATGGTGACAAAACACTGTGTAACAACTAGTGTGGGATCAATAGGTATTAGCAGCACCTACACTGGTGTGGGATAAATTTGGTGCAGTGTCTATTTTATTTTTCCCTTAATTAAAATGGACAATAAAATGTAATATTATCTCATAATCACTTGTAATAGTTAACTGAGTGTGATAAAATCAGTTAGCTCATGAATTTTGAGTTGAGGGTAGTTGGTGAGGCATGTAGAGTAATTCTAGTTGTATTGGAGTTCGAAGTGCAGTTGGTGCATTAGTTAATGCATGAGAAATTAGTTAACTCAATCTAGGTGAGTTAACGTCAGTTGAGCTAGTTGTAACTGCTTGTTGCACTAGTGAGAGATCATGTTGATTAAATATTATTTAATTCACAATTAGTGATCTAACATGCAACTTATGTTTACTATTGTTAGCTGCATGCATGTCAGTTCCAGTGGAGACCCAGTTGAGATAGAAGTGAAAGGAATGTTAACTATCAGTTGTAGGATTATTGGGTTTCACCCATGCAACCAAACACACATTGGATTGCCCATGATACTTGCACAATTTAGGAAGGCCAAAATTCTTGAACAAAAAGGATTGCATTCATCAGGAATTACGCAAGCAAGGAAGGCTGTTTAGAGGCTGAGAATTGGATAAGTGTTGGTTAGTTTTTTCGAGAAGAGTGTGATACAATTAGCTGAGTGCTGGAGACTTTTGTGAGAGGAGTGCATTGTAATTGTTTCATGTTTCCATACTGAATATATAATAGAAGATAGTGGATTTTTGAGCAGCAGGCTTTCCCCGAGAAATTATCTGTGTTATGGTTTGATTTGATTCTTTCCTTGCTTCATGTGATCGGTGATTGTGTTTAATTTCCGCAATTGATTTGTAGAAGCGATTCAATATCTAGCTTTAGTACATTTTTAGATCGGATTGAATCCATGACATACATATTGTTTGTATAATTTCTACATTGATCAATTTATTCATCCAACCACATGTTCACTGAGAAGTAATGTAGAACCCAGGGTTAATGATGAGATTTAGAAAATTTTACACATTAGTGAGCAGGCTAAGACAAGTGACTGCTACTTGTACTAGAATTACACTGAAATAAGAGTGTATGGGTGTAAACTGCCACCCTACAAGATGCCGAAATACCTCCCAATGAGGGTGTTTGCATTAGAGTACATCAAGAAGATGATCAATTCAGATGAAATTCACTTTGTTTCAGCTAAGAAGAAATCACAGTTTAGAATCAATACTCAGATTGGAATTTTTATCTGCAACAGTAGGACAACAAGAGAGGAGGCAAGCATCCTCCTAAAACAGATGAAGTTTCCCTTGATATTCACTTGGTCATATGACCCATTCTCCATAATTTCTAAGCTAAGGGTGGAAAAGAAAACCACTCCTTATGTTCATTCACAAAGACCTGAAATTGAGAAGAACATGAACCAGGCCGAGTGGGAAGAAAACACCTTGCAAGAAGTTGAGGAGAAAATTTTGTCTACATCAACTTCACAGACTCCCACACCTCAGGAAAAAGTAGAGAAACGACCAAGGGAGGAAGAATATCCTTCAGTCACAGAGCTTTCAGTCAAATAATTCAATATTTACAGGAAGAAAACAAAGTCAAATTCTAAAACAGACTTTGCAAAAGAGGAGGAAGATCAAACTACCATAATACTGAAGGGTCCACACTCTACAAAAAAGTCAGATAATTTCTTTATTGGATCTCCATCATCATCAGTTTCACAATGGAATCCAGACACAACACAAACATCAGGATTGATTCCAAGGAAAACAAAGACATGTATCTTTGATAAGTATAAAGAGATAAGGCAAAAAAATTAACTTCTCAAAATCAACACATATGATAAATTCTGGAAACAAACTACCACAACCCAACATAGGCTCTTATCAGCGTTCGACACTGAGAAAAGAAGAATGCAAATGGAATTATTGTAGGAACAGGTTCCCCATCCTAAATATGCAGCTCATTACAAGAAAACTTCATTTTAATTTGATGCAACACATGTCCATCCTATTGATCAGAAGAATATGCACACGTATAAAGGGGAAATGATATGTTCCACATTGAAAAATACTGCAATGACTGCCTCAAAATTGCAAGTATTACTCACCAATATCCAGTCTCAATTAAAGATTGAAAAGATCTCTTCTTTGGAAATATATAATAAAATTAAATCCTTAGAAGAATTGGTCACTAAGATAAGATATGACCCAATAAATGTTAAAGCAGTCGAAGAACTGATCAAGAAGAAGAATGCTGACATTGCAACATTCAGGAAACAATTTAAATTCTTAGTAACTGAGGATCCAAAAACCAAATAAATAGGGGAGACAAAGGTTTAAAGAGAAGACATTCTCAAGCTAATTATGGAGAAAAATGAAGAAATAAGGAACATGGAAGTAGAGATGGAAAAGCTAGTCAAGGAAAAGGAACAAAATGCACAACTAGCTATAGTCCCACTAGATGCAGTACCTATTACAGCAATAGCAAAGGTGGTAATGGCTACCTCATCTATAACAAGTGTTTCTACATCAACGACACCCCCAACACAAGACTTAGATGCTACTGGAAAAATGGTAAAAGCTATGGAGGCCATGTATATACAAGGAGAAGAAATTAAAATATTATGTTGGCTTGAGGGGTCTTGACCGAGGTTTGGTTTTAAGGTTTGCCAACAAACCCCTGTACTACTAGCCGTTTCGGCAATGTCTTGCTTGCGCAGGTCAAGGTCTCACCCGAAGTAGTATAGAAGGGTGCTGGAACCAGGTTTCCGCACCCTGAGAGAGAGAGGAAGTTAATTGAAGTGGGTCCTTTCAGGTCTAACAAACCTGCGCTAGAGAAGCCCTAACACATAAGCCCTTAACAATATATCGATGAAAATATTTAGTGAAGCTTATAAATCATTAGATAGAATTTTGATAGAAGCAAAACGATTAAATATAACCATATCTATGCTTTCATCCCCCTTTACAATATCGCATCCACGGTGCACATCAATAAATCACTAGTATTCAACAAACATATATAAATTTATAAATAACGCAGAGCGCAACCAATTACCACAACACATAAGTACTCAAATTATCACAAAACAGTATTCTCATTCATTAATATCTAGATCCAACTTACAGACTCTATTTACTAGTCCGCACACACGACCAGTGGGGTCCAAACACAGCAGGACTCAAGGTCTCCATGCACACAACTGGCAGGAGCCCTTACCTAGACAATCAACACAAAAGATCCACAAATTTGTATCCAAGCTTGACCCAAAACTTAGCCTCCCTCTAGACTTGATTTAGCCATCTATTTATAACCTATTAGGTTGTGCCACTCTATGGTCCGCAAGCCATGGTTTGCAGACTCTTGGTTTACCCCTTGACCCATTACAATTCATTGGGGGATTTGACCCGTGCCAAAGCCCATGCGCTTGACTAAATATTACAAAACTGTACCAAAAATGCGGTTAGGGGACTCCGCTCCAACATGCCCCCAACACAATCTTGTGATTCATCCGGAGTCACAACGGCAGTGGGGTCTTCATCTTCTCTTGGAGTTGTTTGACAGTGGCAGCAAAAGGGGGTAGGACGCCTTCACTCTGCGCGGCTGCATTCTGCGCAATTTCAGCCAACTTTTGTGAAGTCGGTCCCTTAGTAGCTGCAGTAATGCTCTTGAAGGTCTAGTTCAATTGCTTGATTGCCCCATCTAAATCCTGCGAAAGTTTGAGAGCTTCATCGGCCTGTTGCTTCAAGTGGTCACTGAGGACCTGCTTCTTGTGGCGGAGCCCCTCAATTTCATCCCTGAGCATGTGGCTGGTCTGAAGACGCGGCAATCATTGTGCGGAAACAAGGGTGGGCATGGTAGCTTCCATTTGATCAAAATATTTCTCCTTCTGGCGCAACTCTTGATTGAATTAGCGAAGGAGGGGATCACGCTGCACCATGGACCATAACCCCATAGCAGTTTCTAATAATTCTGCGCCCTTGGTGATCTGTGGTGTAATGATACTCGTAGCTTCTTTGACCAATGCAGCTCACTGGGGGCACACCTCAAGAGGAGTCTCGGGCTGCAGTTTGGCTTGTAAATAATCTATTTTTGGCTCCAAGTTTGCTTTAACGGCCTGTACTTCGGTCCGGGATGCCTTGAAGGAAGCTACCAAGCCTTCAACCTTGGCCTGCGGCGCAACGGAGGTAGGAATTACTTCTGGCATATCCTCACAGAGCTAGTCTATCAGATTCTCCAATTCAGCCTGTTGCGTGACTGCTACGATATGTGCTGCCTGGGCTTAGGCAGTTTCGACATATTTATTCACAATGGTTTGCTCGACCTCGTTTAGCTGTTGCGGCGCCTGCAGTTCTCTATGTTGAAGCTCGCCAAAGATGAATATATAGAGGGCATGCAACTACTCACCTGTCAGCCTCGCAACATCGAGGTCGACCGCAGAGCACACACGGACTTGCTCGCACAGGATCAGAGGTACCACAGTGAAAACCGTGCCCGGGAGGGGGCAGATCTGACTCTCTATTATGGTTTCCAAGGCTATAATTGTAGTTGGATGGCTCGCTTGATTCTGTCTCACCTGATTCACGCTCGCCTGAAGGTGTCTGCCTTTAATTGAAGAGCATGTAGTCCAGACTGCAAAGCTTCTACTGCGACCTTTTGCTGCTATTCTAGGGCAGCCCACTGGTCTTCGGAAGCAACATTGAAAACATCCACAATATTATCAAAGTCATCTTCTGTCATGGTGACCTTCACCTCCGCGCTAAGCTTAGTAGCCTTGCACTTCTGCCTCTGCCCTTTGGGAGGCTTTCCTGTGTGCTTGGTTCCGTGTGGGGACTCTGCACCCTCCCCACCAAGCCCTTCAACACCCTTGTCCTGCTGGGACTCTTGCTCTACCCCCTTGGTGGCATCCTTGGGGGTCTCCTTGGTCATGGTTTTCTCCGTGGTGTGCACCTCGGTTTCCTTCTCTGTACTTGGTGGGACAATATCCTTCGGGGCTGTGTCCTTTCTAGAGGTTCCTGCTGTAATTGGGGCAGATAATTTGAAGCCAAGCTTCCATGCCGGTGGTCAAGTTGCAACCAGTTGATTTATTTTTTCTTTTGTGGCCATATATGGAAGGTTATACCATGCTTGATCTTGCGGGCCCGGATCTGCACATTGTGCATGGTGACATGGAATTCAACAATTCCCTTTTATTTTTCATAGACAATGGGTGAAAAGCGTGGCCTGGATTGAATTGATGTTGCCAGCGCACAGTTGAACAACACCCAGAACACTTTGTTCTCCTCCGCATGCTTTTGATCCTTCAAATACCAGAGGTTCGCATACTGCACACCTTCACACATATTTGACTCGAGCTCAGGGAGCACCGCATCGTCAGGTGTCTCCCACGCTACCAATGAAATCAACATCAAAATCCAGGAGTAGCTAAATTCATTCACCTGGTCATGCACCTCGCACACATTGTCTAGAAGTTATTTGCAGAGTTACTGTGACCAGTTGTAATAGACCCCTTTCTCGCACTGTCCGACTAGTTGAAAAACATAAGTAGGGATGACCGATGCCCGATAATTGCACATCATTTTATAGGAGAGAAGTAAAGTACCCATGCACACTCCCAAGTCAACTATAGTTTTGATAAAGAACCCCCTCTTGTCGCGCTCAACCTTATATTTTTCCGGTACTTCGTCAGCGACCTTCTACTCATACTTCTTACCGGAGCCCTTTATGAGGTGGGGTCCTTGTATAGGTAGGCCGTTGATTCGGTGAATCAGAGGAAAATTCAATCGGGATGCAACCTTGGATCCACAAGCACCCCTCATGGATCAATGCCAACAACTGGAGCATAACTAGGCTGGTGATGGCATATCGGCCAAAGAGGGGGATGCAAAAAAAATTCAATATCTCGGAGGCTTTTAATCTGCACACCCACGACATCGGCTCCACCTTTGGCACATCATCATACAACACCCTCTCAAGCTATAATTCCCGGGCTAGGTCGGGGAAGGCATGCATTTTCTAATCATGATCATCAAATTTTATGGAGGGGAGGATCCCAAACATGTCACCAATCAGGGGGACCTCCTCCTGGACCAACGACATTTGTAGGTATTCTTGGACCACATCACCATTCTTGGGGGTTTGCACCGTTGGTTTTCTTGGCTTCACATATGTGGACAACCAAGAGACCGGAGTCACCAACAAAGTTTCCTCCTGGGTGGTTATGGGGCGCTTTGACGAATTGGGTGAGTGTGCCTTAGGCACCTGCTGAGGGTAATGCACGATCCGAGTGGATGTGAGTGGCTTCACCGCCCCACTTTGTGGCTTTCTCATTTCCTTTCTCGTTTCCATTCTCCTTCCCCTTGCCCTTTCCTTTGGCCGGTGTAGACACGACCTCTTCAACATCAAGGGTTATAACTTCAAACACATCTTCAGATGCCATCTCGACGGAGGCCGTCACAGGCGATGAAGCAGCGGGGTTAGAAGCAGTCATTCTCGCTCGGAAGATGAATTTAGGGTTGTTGCTATCAGAGTGGGTAGCTTTCCCACACATACAGATGGAAATTGTACACAAAACACAGAGTTCACCAAAAAACAAAAGTCGCAAGAGTTTCAGAAAGCAAAGGAACCAATTATGACCCACGCCCTTCTTTTTATAGCCTCCGATGAGTAAAAATGGTTGGATTAGACTTAATTGCAACTTACCATTAAGGAAATGGTAAAAACTCCTCCCAGATCACCGCATTAATTGCCAATTTCCCGCTCCATTCAATGGTAAAATCGCTTTTTCACCTAGTTTTACTGTTCCTTCGACTAGTTTTTCTAGCTACACACTACCCCTGTGCCTCCATCGCACCCTTCTGTGCCTCCTTACCTCCGTGTTACCCTTGCGTGCCATTCAAACCCCATTTTTTGTTCTTTCCTTTTGCACGCAACAGTCCTAATACATCTACGCTGGCCATATAGTCGTTTGGGAGGTGTCGGCTTGTCCCTATAAGGTTTTAGATGACTTCCATTAACGTACCCAGGCAGGTAGTCTCCGTGCAACGTATCCAACCTAACTGCACCACCATATGTAATCCCTTTCACTATGTAGGGGCCCAACCAATGCTTTCATAAATTTCCTGGGTGGCGCGCAAATTGGCTCTCATAAAGCAACACCAATTCATATACCTTGAAAACCTTGTCTGATATGTCGATCATGCCAGGATTTTTCCCTAGCCTTCTGAACCTGCTGGTTAAAATTAGCAATGAATCGATCCTCTTCCAAGGTAACTAGCTATGCCAAGAGTTCCTCCATGATGTTAGGTTCTGCCATGTTTGTAAAAGCTGCGATGCGCAGGCTGGGGACGATGTCTTCCATGGGCATTTTTGCCTCCTTCCCCTAGACCATCCTAAAAGGCATTTTTCCAGTCAATTTCTTGCACGTGGTCCTATAGGCCCAGAGCACTGAAGGGATGCGCATGACCCAATTAGTTTGATCAGTGTTGTTGACCTTAGTTAGTGCATGTTTGAAACTTTTATTGAAGGCCTCTACTGCCCCATTAGCCTGTGGGTGATATGGGGTACTCTTCGCATGGTGGATTTGAAACTCAGTTAAAGCGTCAGTAGTTTAATTAAAAAAATGTGTACCTATATCGCTCATTAAGATCTCTGGGTAGTGAAACCTGGTCAAAATATGCTCAAAGATGAAGTGTGCAACTGTATCCACAGTATAATCCTTCATAGCCTTCGCTCCCACCCATCTGGTTACATAATCAGTTGTAGTAATGATATACTAGGCACCCGTCTTATTTCCTGGGGGATTGATGGGTCCTACGAAGTCTATGGCCCATTTGTCGAATGCCTGAAAGGCCATCTGCGGTTGCAGGGGAATCTCATCCCTGCGTGAACGTTTCCCTTTCTGCTGGCATACGTCACAGGGTCGACAGTATGTGTAGGTGCCACTCTGCAATGTGGGCCACCACAACCCAACCCTCAACACCTTCTGCGTAGTTGATTTTCCTGCATAGTGACCTCCCGCTGCTCATCCATGGCCTTCAAACAAGATAGATTGTCTTTTGTGTTCTAATACATACCTCCGCAACACCTCATCTGCTCCCAAATTGTATAATTGACCAGAAATTATGTTGAAATCAACTACACAGGCTACCAACTCCTTTTTGTTGTTGTATTGAATAGTCTGCAGGTGCCATTCCTGTTGTTAAGAAATGAATAATGTCTGCAAAGTGCACTTCAACCACCTTGATAGCAAAAATCTGCGTATCGGGTAACCCTTCTTCTAGATTATTTGGCTCTCTGCAACTCTCAATCCGAGACAAGTGGTCAGGTCCAACATTCAGTCTCATGGGCTTCACAATTATTTCAAAATCATACTCCTAAAATAATAGTAATCATCGACAAATATTCCCCCCCCCCAAACACAAGCTTATTGACTAGGTACTTTAAAGTGAAATGATCAATGAACATATTGAACTGCCTACCCAATAGATAGTGCTTGTATTTTTATAGTGTATACACCATTGCCAATCCTTCTCACTCAGTAGTAGAATAGTTACGCTCGATGCTAGAGAGTTTCCTGCTAGCAATGGAAACCGGGTGATCAATGTATCCTTCTCTGGGCTGTGCTAAGATAATTCCTAGGGCTATCCCTGATGCATCGACATGTACATGAAAGACCTTCACCCAATCTGGAAATATGAGGATAGGCGCAGTGAACATATTCTCCTTTAGTAGCTCAAAACTCTTCTGACACTCCTCATCCCAAAAAAAGGATACATCCTTCTTGAGCATCTTCTCCATTGGCGCAGTGATTAGGGCGTACCCTTGAATAAATGTCCTATAGTAACCGGTGTGCCCTAAGATGGAGCACAATTGTTTCTCAGTGGTGGGGACTGCTAAATTGATGATAACTAAAATCTTGGCTTGGTCAACCATCAATCCCTGCTGACATACCACATGCCCCAACAAAATCTCAAATGGTATGTAGGATATGCATTTCTTAATGTTTAGCGAAATTTGGTGTTTCCTGCAGGCATCCAGCATCATGTGCAGGTTCGACACATGCTTATTTTCTAATCCAAATACTATCCAATCATCAAAATAGACCTCCAGAAACTTATGAATGAGTTCTTTGAATACTTCTACAACTACGTGTGAAAAAATGGCAAGGGAATTCTTCAGCCCAAAAGGCATAACAGTGTATTGAAAAAATCCCCACTCAGTTGCGAAGGTTGTCTTGATGCGGTATTTAGGTGCTATTCGGATCTGATGGTACCCTGAAAACCCATCAGTGAAAGAGTATGCTTCTTGACCTTTTAGATTATCCAAAATTTCATCAGAGAACAGTGTAGGGAAAAGATCATGTACGCAGACATCATTCAACTTGTGTAGGTCTACGTAGATCCTTATCTCTCCTTTAGTCTTCTTCTCTTGGACCACCATAGGGCTTACCCAATCTGACTGTTCTACCCGTTCATTGATACTTTCGGCCACCATCTTATCTATTTCCTCCTTGAATTTCTGTTTATATTTAGGGTTCAACTGATAGGGCCGCTGTTTGACAGGGCACACATCTGGCTTCAAGGTTATCCTCATAACATCCATATCCTCGACGATCCCTTTTAGCTCCAAGAACTTTGTAGGGAACAGGTCCTGATATTCAGTCAGAAGCTCCACGATCTTTCAAACTGTATCGTCATCCCAGTAATCCCCAATTTTGGCCATCTTGGGATGCTCTTCTGTGCCAATGTTGACTTCCTTCAGTTTTAGTGGTTTGGTTACTTCCACTGCTTGCAATAGAGGTCTTGAAATTGCACATTGTCCTTCCGAATCTGGGATAGTGATATTTCGGGGTTCCTCGTCACAGTCTTCTACTGAAAAATTTTGGTAGTTGACAATATCCTGCATCTGCGCATCCCATGATGGTGCAACACATTCTCTCCTAGATAAGGACTGATCAAAGACTAGGACATCTATATCTTGCAGGGTTCATCTAGTTTCTTAGTTCCTCCTACTAAACCAAACGCCATCATGGAATAATCTGTCATTGTACCCTAGTGACAAGTGCGCTGGTGTAGCTCTACATCCAAGTACTAGGTGGTGGGGATTGGTCCTAACGCATGAATAAACATATGGACCCATTCATTCTGAGTCCTTTCATTCCATATTTGCATCCAGATAGCTAAGTTCTTGCGTGGATCCCCACGACCATAGAAGATTTCCATGGGTGGGTTTACTGGAGGTTCAAATCGTAGGATCATCACTTTTCGACATTCTTGCCAGTCCTGAAAAGCCTCCTTTTGATTTTCAAACCATCGTGCAAGGGTCGCGCGCATAGCCAAGACAAGTGCCCAAAAATTCTGTTCTTCAGGGACATCTTATTCGAATTCTTTAAGAAAATGCTTAACACTACCCGAACCATCAAATTAGGGCAGTTTTCTTACCTCTGAGGAGATGCATCAGAAGCTCTTTATGATCTTAAGGCACCGCAACGCAGATACATCATGCAACCGGTTCTGCCAATTTTCTATCTCACCGTATGAGTCTGAGAGTAATTCACTGTCTTTCTCCCAGCACAACATGCCATCAGTCGTGGGGTTGATCCAATCATCATCCTGGGCAGTGAGTTTGTAAATGTGATCAACATCTTCCTCCGCGTGCACCGGTTCTATTTATCGTTCACCTTCCACTGGATCCAGAAGGACTATTACCTGCGTACCCTCATTCTCAAAGATCATGCTTCTCCTTTTAAAATTGATGATACCTCCCATTTCAATATCCTAATCTAGACCTAAGAGCACAGGGTAAGGGTCCACATCATCCACAATTTGGAATACTTCAAAATCTAAGTATAATTTAACTCCTACAATGTCTACCACAACCTTCGACAGCCTGCCTAGTGGAATGATCTTCTACTGGTTATCCATTCGTAACTGAATAGTGGACCACTCTAGCTTGGGTTCTCCCATATGTTACCAGGTTTTCTTGGGTAGGACATTGGCATCTGATCCTAAGTCGAGGATGAATTGATCCATTTCATAATCCCCAATCTATGTAGTCATACGCATCTGTCGACCAATCCTTATTTTCTTCTTCTAAATTTTGTTCACAATTTTAACCTCTATTTGTGGGGAAACCTTTTTTGCACAATTGTCTATTAATGCTTGGAGATTCTCCACCGCCTTCTGGTTGTGCAACAGATTCATACATGCCTGAAGGAATGTCTTAAATCCTTCATCTGCTGTTGGATCTACCGAAGTCCTTGAGGTAGATGATTCATCCTTGGCCATATCCTTCCAAGCTTCAATGAAGGTTTCTTTCTCCATTTTCAGATCTAGGCTTTCCTTTTTCTCAACAACTCTGATGATCAGTGGTTTAGCCGTATATTTTTCCTCAGCTCCTCTGGTGGCAATGCCACTACACGTAATCGCCCATCGTCTCGTGGTTCCGCCTTAGCCCGTTGTACATTTTGCGTGGGTGTCTGCTATTTCTCCTCCATCTTTGCTATCAACACCAAATAGTCTTCAATGACATGGTCAAACTACCTGCAAAATATGTAGGGTTGACGTGCAAGGTTCGGGAAGTCTCTTGCATAATGTCCCACATCCCCAAAATTATAGAAAATTAGTTTCCCTCATCCTCGAATTGTGCTTCCACCTCTCCCTCCTCCCCGTCCTTTTGCAGGGGATCCTCCTCGCCCCAAGGGAGATAGAAGTGATGAAGGGTCAGCCTGAACCCTCTATAGTATTTCCCTATCTACCATTAGGTCGAGTTTTCAGTAGTTTTCCTCATCATGAACCATTGATGAGTAGAATATGCACCACTGTTGTTTCAATTCTGGAACATAGGCACCTAATCGTGGGTAGTGATTTGTATCATGTATTCCTGCTACCCACTAGTCGGCGCACCACAGCGTGGGGGTACTTGGTCCAACCATGTCTCTAAGGTGTAGAGGACTTGGTCCCCCAGCCTGCATATAATCTGACAACAGAGGGCATTGATCCTTGGTGTGGCCTGACACCCTACAGCGCGTGCACCAGACATTCGTGCTAGCTTCCTTTGCTCTATATTTTCGCAAATTTTGAATTTCTAAGTGCATCGCCTCTAGCTGGCTCTGGATCTGTAGGGCCGCAAATTAAGTATCATCTCTTGGCGCAACTTCTAGCTTCATGGAAATCTCCATGGCTTCTTCCTAGGAGCCGATATTCTGCTGACCCATGGGTCCACGTAGGCGTGGTAGAAGCATGGTGATAAACCAATCCTTATGCTGTTTTTCCTCATAGACAAATCCTCCATCAATGATGAATTTCTTCAGCCGCTGGTCAGCTTTCTTAGACAGACTTTGTAGGTCCTTGCTTAAAATCTTTCAACTCGACCACACATTGAGAGTAGGACTTAGGATTGTGGAACTGCTGCTTTTGGGCATCCTTAATGTCTTGTATTGAAGGGTTCACATGCTGACCAATGTATCCCATGAAACAATCCAGGGCCCTCCCTTCAAGGCTATGGATAGCTGTGATCTCTTGAAAACATCATTATTAATATTCTACGTAGTCCATACCGATTCTGCTACAAACCAGAATCGATCCATATCCTCGTCCCCCGCACCCTTAAAGGTAGGTAACTGCATGTGTGCAACCATATCGTCGACAAGTGGTGGTGGAGGTGGGGTTGGAGAATTCTTACCCTTTTGAGGGTTTGACAGTGGCATAGCTGGGGGGCTAGTTTTTACGTGCACAACCCTGCCCTGGTTAAAGTTAGGTGAATCCCTTAGAGGACTGTATACCGATCTATCCCCTTCTTGATTAACCCATTATTACTTACCGCTTCATGTCGTGCTTCCACTCTGGTCGGAGGTTATTCACTCGGTGTGACTGCACAGGAAACCATTTTCACACAATAGCATCTTAATCAACAATGACAAGGTTTGCAAGAACTTACCTCTAAACCCTTTTAAGAACCTTTACTTAGCTTCAGAATAAGACAAAAATTGATCAACTGCAAACTTTGTTACAAATCCTCCGAAAACACTATCCACCCAGTGATCTATAGTCCAGGTGATCTTATTATCAACCTTCTCCAACTATTGGATCAATTCAGGGGTCCATTGTGTGACCGGATCATCTTTCCAACAGGTTTGGAACTTCGCGAACCTTGCTAGACACTCCTGCAGTTTGTGTGTGAAGGTTACGAAGAAGATTTCGTGTACCTCTGTGAAAATGTACTTGTTCTTCCACTCTTCAACAATCATCTTCTTACTTCGATTCTCTTTTAGGGAAAACTCCTGAATCTGCTTTTCAAACCAGTCCTCGAGTTCAAGCTTTAGTGGTTGCCAATGACCCCATGGAATTACCTGATCTCTCTCTCAAAATGCTCCCAGTCCCGGCAATTGAACCATTTGTTGGCTTGAGGGGTCTTTACCTAGGTTCGGTTTTAAGGTTTTCCAACAAAACCCTGTACTACTGGCCCTTTCGGCAATGACCTGCTTGCGTAGGTCAAGGTTTCCACACCTTGAGAGAGAGAGGAAGTTAATTGAAGTGGGTCCTTTTAAGTCTAACAGACCTGCGCTGGAGAAGCCCTAACACAAAAACCCTTAACAATATATCGGTGGAATATCTTCAACGAAACTTATAAATAATTAGATATCATGTTAACAAAAGAAAAGAAATTAAATCTAACTAGACCTATGCATTCATCCCCTTTTACAATATCGCATCCACATGTGCATCAATAAATCACCAGTATTCAACAAACATATATAAATTTAGAACTAACGCAAAGTGCAACCAATAACCAAAAAAATAAAAGTACTCAACTTATCACAAAACAGTTTTCTCATTCATTAATATCCAGATCTAGCTTACAGAATCTATTTACTAGCCTGCACATACAACCATCAGGGTCTGAATACAACAGGACTTAGGGTCTCCACACACACAACCATCAGGAGCCGTTACCCAGAAAATCGACACAAAAGATCCACAAATTCGTATCCAAGCTTGACCCAAAACTTAGCCTCCCTCTAGACTTGATTTATCCATATATTTGTAACCTATTAGCCTGCACTACTCTATGGTCCAAAAACCGTGGTTTGCGGACTCTTGGTCTACACCTTGACCCATTACAATTCATTGGGGGCTTTTACCCTCCCCAAAGCCCCTGTGCTAGACTAAATATTACAAAATATTACAAAATTGTACCAATAATGCAGTTAGGGGACCCCACTCCAAAAAATTACAAGGACATGTAAAGTACCTTCAAGAGCCGAAATGAAGGATCAAAACCTCACATCTAGGCAAAGTATAGAAGTCTTAGAGACTCACTCAAAGACTGTAACAATTAGGGAAGGAAAAGATCACGGCTTAGACCTTAGCAGAAGCTAAGGAAAACATATGGATAAATATCCATAAATCCATGAATTAGATTTGGTATTCCATTCAAATTATATTTGAACAAAATGAGTTAATTCATAAGTCCAAGGAAGAAATTGTACAGATCAGAGAAAAACTAGGAGACAAGCCAACTGAAGCTGCCAACCTCATCAGATTTCTGAATTCCAAAAACAAGTATGAGCTAGAAGAATTGGAGATTGAGGATAGAAATGAGACACTACTGGAGGTCAAGAAAATATTAACTAAGAAGAACCTCATGTTGCATCTATAAGATAAGTTCAAGGTTCTCGAAATTGGTGTCCACAGGTTCTTCAAAAAATTTGAAGTGCTGAATAGGAAAGGGCTTCCAAGTTTATTTGTGCTGAATAATAAATTAATCACCTTGGATGATTATAAAAAGAAGTTGATAGATCTAGCTAAGGATAGTTATAATTTTGCAGGTATACATGGAAGTGTTATAGGCAAAGATTTTTTTGAAACACTCGAATATGATTTAAATATCCGGCATGAGATCAAGCACATTTTTATGACCAAACCCACCTTTTCCAAGTACACATAGGTAGATGACATTTAGAGGAGATTTCATAAGTTATCCATTCCAAGTTAATAAAGGTGGGACAAGTTATGCGAGTTACTTGAGTGAAAAAAGTAATTCTATCTTCAATAACAGGACCAACAGAGCAACAAGAGTCAGAAGGACAGATCATCAACAACCTCCTCCAAAATAGGCCCAACATTCGAGCAATTCCAACTTATCCTATATTTTTGTAATACAAGATGTAATCAATTTTAGATATTCCTAAAATGCATCCTGATATGATATGACAGGATTATTTTGTAAATAAACTTATAAATACTTCTAATTTCGAAGTATGAAAGGTTGATTTTTGCATCCAAGAAGGCTATTGTACATTTTCAAGTTTAGTGGACTAATAAGTAATAAAGAAAACCCTTTCACATGATTATTGTGTCAAATTGTTCGTGAAGTGCATCTCTCACTGTTTATGTGTTTATTTTCTCTATTTTCCATGCTTATGTATTCATAATCTGAATTATTTAACAGAAAATCAAAGAACAAAATTTGTATTAAAACACACTTTGATTCAAAATTTGAATAATTTTAATGTTTTCATCTGAAATTAAGTAAATGAATTATTAATTTCTCTTTACTTAATGGAATAAATTTATTCTATTCTCTAACACTTCATTTAAATTTACATAATCCAGTTATTTGGCTACCATGCCTTGTGAAATCTCTTAATAAATATTGAAACAAACCCAAGTTTAAGTTAAAGACTCCATATCCCAATGGAAATTTAGTCATTTAATCAACCAAAAAAACCAAACAAGATTCAATCAATCAAAGAAATAATGAACATTCATAACTAGCCTAATATCTTAAATACAACAAAGAAAAATCTGACATAGATATCCCTCTCTAAAGTTGACAATGCTAGATCCCAGCTTCCAAAGTGGTTTTGTGGTTACCTCTATAATTTCTCTTACAACCTTAGAAATTATAGAGTGATAACATATTGGCGACCGTACCGGGGAAGAACAAATTTTGACTTCTAAAGTTTCATTTCCCTAGTTAAAAGCTTTATTTCAGGAAAATTAATGGTTCAAATTTCAGAAATAGATGTTCATAGGTGGCAAAATTTGTAAATAATTTAGTTGTGTGTTTAAAAATTTAGTTCTGGCTCCAAAAAGAATTCACACAAGATCTCATCTTGATCCAAAACTTGCTAAGATCTTAGATGAGCTTGAAAAATTGATTAGGAAGAGAAGTTTAGCTGAAAGTCAAGGAAGCAACAATCCCCCACCGAGAGAAAACTCTCTCCCTGAGAGTTTTGTAACTTTAGAGAAAATTGAGTTTGATCTGCCATTTGAACATAGTCTATTTAGGAATAAGTCTGAGAGTTTTGTGGAGGAGACAATGTTTGATAACTTTGTTTTACAACCATATACACCTAGAAGTAAATCTATTAAACTAGACTTTGATCAACAAGCCCTCCAAAACTTGGACAAATTACAAGATCTAGTATCAGATTTTGATCAAGCGGTACATGAGGCATATATCCAACAATCTGTTGAATTCTCTGCCCTGAAAATAGCAACATATTATGCTTCCTCTCAATCTGTTCATCCTATATCAACTAGTACCACTTCCTCTATAATCTCCACTACTTCTTGAAAAATATCGCAGAAAGTGTTTCAACCCATTGTGGGAACTCCTACACCTACACCCCTCATAGCCTCATCTATTGTTCATCCCAAAATCCAAATCATGGCAGCAAGGTATGCTTCCCTGGTTTTGGCTGCTCCTTTACATAATATGCCATATGAATATCGAACTAGGATTCCTCAGTTTGATGGTACTGGAAAATCACTGCACATCAACATGTTGATATAATGAATTATTATTTTGATCTTCAAGAAGTTGATGAGGAAGATGTAAAAATGAGACTTTCTTCTCAAAGTCTAATGGTGGAAGTTAGAAAATGGTTCAAATCTTTGACATCAACCAGTATAAACTATCTCACTGCTTTCATCAATCATTCCTCAATAGATGGGAAATTAATAAAAACCCCCTTCAGATTCTATCAGAATATGAGAAAATTATAAGGGACCCTGGAGAGAGTGTGCAGGATTATTGCTCTAGATTTAAAAATGTTTACAATGCAATTCCAACAAACATCAAGCCCCCTCAAGGTTTAATCTTGATTAAATTCCAAAATATTTTCGATGTTGACATGTCTTACTGGTTAAGAGAAAGGAACTCTGCAACCTTGGAAGAGATGAAGATATATGCTGTGAGTGTAGAGGAAATTTTGTTAGCTAAAAGGGATAAGCTTAGGATTGAGAGGAGGGTAACTATAAAATAAGAACCATCAACTTCTTCTGCTGATGAAAAAATATATTCCCTAGTTAGAACCATGGAGAGAATGATGGAAAGAAAAAATATAACTGATAGGGCCCCTCCCAGAGAAAACCAACATGGTCCCCAAATCTGAAATCCAAATTTTAGGATAAACCCACCCCAAATCAAACAAAGGGAACAAAAAGGGCTAGATCAATAGGGCAGAACTCCATTTCAAGATAATTATGCTAATGAGAAATAGTTGAAGACCTTATCGATAATCAAATCAATTTAATGGGGACAGATGATAATGATTCCATATTTCTTACTCAGGAAGAACGAGACCTTTTTTATGATTTCACAAACCGAAGTTAACTCTGAGGAATCAGAAGATTATAAGCATGGTTTTGAAAACATAATTATAGAAGTTCATAGGTAGTATAGCCTTAGGAGTAGGAAAACCACTGATAATCCTACTAAGAAAAATACTGACACTCAAAGTAAAAATAAAACTAACACCCCTACAAAGAAAAGCCCTGAGATTCCTCCTAAAAAGAGTGCAGAAATTCCAGCTAAGAAAACATCCAATATTGCTTCAAAAACAACTCAAATAGATGTTCCATCCACTAGCCAGCAAGAAGATACTACCCAAAGAGATGTTTCTGAATATCTAGATGTCCTAAACCCAAAAAAAATTCAAAAATCCTTAAGGATTGAACATAAATTAGCAAAGCTTACGATTCCCATTCCATTAATAGAGCTTATGAATAAGAATGCATATAGGTCACAAGTACTAGAAGCTCTGAATATAGAGGAAGGTGAATATATAGTTAACCCGACTAATGATCAACCTGAAATTTTGTTTGGGCCTGAAGTGGATGGAAATCCCCAAGAAGGAGGTGTACCTTCATTCTATATTAGTCTAAAAATTCATGAAAAAATTCTGCACAATGCAATGCCTGACTCACGAGCCTCACACAACCTTATGCCTAAGGCTATTATGGAAAAACTAGGACTTGGTATCACTATACCGTACAAATATTTGTTCTCTTGATTCAAGTAAAGTATAGTGCTTAGGCATTATTAAGGATTTGTGTGTTACTTTAGCACAGATACCATCCAGGAGTTTGGTGATGGACATAGTTTTTGCTGACATATCCCCTAAGTATGGCATGTTACTGTCTCGCTCATGGGGAGCTAAATTGCAAGGAACCCTTCAGATGGACATGACCTATGCTACCATTTCAGTATTTGTTCAGCAAAGGCGATTATATTGGGAAACCTTAATGAATTTTATGGTCAGTAGTAAGGAGAAACCACACAATTATCCCCTATATTCTATCCATTCAGACCTTGATTCATTCATTTTGTATAATTATGGAGACATGGAAAAAAAATTGCCAACTTAGAAACTGATATTTTTGAAATTGAAGGAGACAAAACAGCTATAGTGGAACATGATAAACAAAATGAACCTCTGTGGAATATGGATTTTGACGGAGCTATTAGTAAAGAAGGGCCAGGAGAAAGAGTATGGGTTTCAAATTCACAAACCAACCACTCAGAAGGACATTCATATAAGCTAAACTTTCAATGTACAAACAAAATTGCTGAATATGAAGCCTTAATTTTAGGGTTACAACTTTTAAAGAAGGTAGGTGCTAAAATAATTCCCATTCATGGAGACTCATAATTGATAATAAAACATATCAAAGGAGAATACTCTGTTAAACACCCAAGATTAAGGGCCTACTGGAATGTTCTCCTAGATTTTTCGAAATGTTTTATGGAATATGAATTATCAGTGATCCCTAGAGGTCAAAACATCCTAGCTGATGGTCTAGCTACTTCATCTAGTACATGAAAAATTCCCTACCGTCCTAGTCATCAATACACCGTGGAAGTAAAAAATAGACCAGCTGTCCTGGAAAACATCAGATATTGGCAAGTTTTTGGAAACAGTGAACAAATTGAAATTTTTTTACAATCCAAAGATGAATTTGAGTGTGCTAACATAGATGTAGATTTGGAATCAGAAAACAATGTAAATAATAATTTAAATAAGTTAGAATTAAAAGAAATAGATCAAGAACAAGAGGAATTAGAAATATTTCAATTGAAAGATAATGTTTTTCCTAGAGGGTTATTCCCCTTAGAGGAATTGTTTGATTTTAATGATATAGACAAAAAGCCCAAAATTGAACCTGCTGGGGCTAAAGTTAAAGACTGTAACATAGGAAATGAACAAGACCAAAAAATGGTGAAACTGTCTAAATCTTTACCCCCTACTGAAAAGTAGAAATATATTAGCTTGTTCTAAGAGTTTATAGATGTATTTGCATGGAGTTATGAATATTTGAAATGTTATGACACCGACATTATACATCAAAAGATTCCTATTAAAGAAAACCAAAAACCTTTTAAACAAAAACTTAGGAGGATCAACCCAATGCTGATGCCTCAAATTGAAAGTGAGGTTAAGGAAATGTACAATGGAAAGATCATTGTGCCTTAAGGTATTCTAAATGGGTATCCAACTTATTTCCAACTAGGAAAAAGACATGAGAAATTAGAATTTGTGTAGATTTCAGAAATCTTAATAAAGTCTCACTAAAAGATAACTACCCTTTACATAAAATGGATCATATTTTGCAAAAGGCAGTTGGGTCCAGTAGAATTTATTTATTAGATAGTTTTTTATGGTTATAATCAAGTTTTAGTGCATCTTTAAGACCAGGAAAAGACAACATTTACTACACCATGGGGTATCTTCATGTATGTGAAGATGCCTTTTGGATTAATGAATGATGGAGCTATATCTCAGAGAAAAATGGACATTGATTTTGCTGATGAAATAGGCAAATTCATAGTCATATATCTTGATTATATCATTGTTTTCTCAAAAACGGATGAAGAGTATCTGCTACATTTGAGGAAAGTATTTGAAAAATGTAGGAAATTTGGACTTTCCCTCAACCCAAAGAAAACATTATTTGGCTTAGAAGAAGGAAAAATTCTGGGACATATCATTTCAAAAGATGGAATCAGAATTGATCCAACAGGATTGAGGCTATTTTAAAGATAGGTCCTCCTAAAAATTGTCAAATAACTCCAATCATTCATTGGTAAAATAATTTTTCTAAGAATATTTATCCCTAATTTGGCATAAATTCTAAGAAACATAACAAACATGTTGAGAAAAGAGACAGAAGTAAAATGGAATATTGAGGCAAAACAATTATTTGATCAAGTAAAACATGCCTTAACACAAGCGCCTATGTTAATCGGCCCTGATTTCACCAAAATTTTTATGATTTTCTCATTTACATCTGAACATACTATTGCAACAGTTTTCTTACAGAAGAATAATGAAGGACATGAACAATTCATTGCTTTCTTTAGCAAAGACTTAAGAGATGTTGCGTGGAAATACAATATTATGGAAAAAAATCATTTGATTTAGTAAAAGCAATTAAATATTTTAGAGTGTATATTCTTCATTATCATATAATTTTTTTTTGTGTTTCCAAACACAGTGGTTAAATATATAATAAGCCAAAGTGGTCCTGATGGGAAAAGAGGTAAGTGGATTTCCCTTATCCTTGAATATAAAAATAAATTAAACCCACCAAACTCATTAAAGACCATGGATTATTTAAATTAATGGTTGAATCTAATTTTCATGCTTTGTATATTAATTTTGTAGCTGCACTTGATGAACAAGGAGAGCAAGCGACTCCATAAGAAGTAGAGGATTCTGCAACCTCTCCTTGGTATGAAAACCTCATTTTTGTATTACATCATTTACAAGCTCCTCTTGGTTTTACCAAGACAAAAGCTATATTTCTTAAACTCAAAGCTATGAAGTTTTTTATTTTAGACAATAATTTGTATTGGAAGGATAAATGTGGAATTTTACTAAATTGTTTGTTAAAGGATGAAGCAAACAAAATAATACATGAATTTCATGAAGGATATTGTGGTGGACATTTGTACTGGAAGAATACTGCCAACAAGATCCTAAGATCTGGTTTTTACTGGCCAACCTTATTTGCTGATGTCCATAAAAAAGTTACCTCATGTCATAAATGCCATATTTTTGAAGGCAAAAGGAGACTATTGCTTGTACCCTTGAAGCTAGTATCAACTAAGACTCCTTTTCAACAATGGGGTTTGGATTTCATTGGAGAAATTCACCTACCATCCTCAACCCAAACCATATGGATCCTCATAGCCACTGATTATTTTACCAAGTGGATCAAAGCCACACCTACAAGGCAAGCTACTGATGCAATGATTATCAAATTTTTAGAAACTAATATTCTTTCAAGATTTGGATGTACCAAGAAAATCATCCCTTATAATGCAGCAACATTCAAGTCAAAGAATATGGTGGAGTTTTGCAGCAAGTATTAGATCACTCTACTGCCTATTACCCTCAAGGTAATGGATTAGCAAAATATTCCAACAAACGTTTGGTTAATATCATCAAAAAAATTTTGCAGGATAACAAAAGGTCATGGCACAACAAGCTGGTTAATGCATTATGGGCTGACAAACTCACCACTAAGAAATCAATTGGCATGTCCCCATACCAATTTGTTTATGGGATCGATGTTGTTTTTCCCACTTATTTGTAGAAATTTGATCACTGATATGTTATACACTGAGATTCTCCTGATCACACACTATTTTAAGTTCATGAAGAATACATAATCTCTTCTACCATTGATCATTAATTGCGGAAATAAAAACAATCGCATGTGCACATTAAAACCATAAACAATCACACATATGAACACAGTATTTTATGAGAAAGATTAAAGCTAAAAACCCCCAACTATCTGCATATTATATGTCATAGAGATCATGTAACAATCATTATACAAAGCTCCTCACAAGCTCTCAGTACAATCTCAAGTTGCTACACACTAATTAGGTCCGATCTAGCAAATCACATGCTCCAATCTCTGCCACCTGATAGCCTGCCTCTATTACGCAATCACTGCTAAATAATGGCTCTAAATGAACTCAAACTGGTCCAGCCTTGCTCACGCAATCCTCATCGACATCTCCAATCACTGGTTGTTGCAAATCATGCAACACTATAGTCACAACTGATAGTCACACTGCTCTTTCACCTACCTCTTCACTGGTCTCCACTGAAACTGTCCATGCACTGTAGTTAACTGATGTATTCTTTAGTTGATTAATGAGTTAATAATTAGTGAACTAATTAATAATTAATTCACACCACTCTCACTAGTGTATCAATCAGTTAGACTAGATACAACTAGCTCAACTATGTTTAACTCAGTTAAACTGAACACAACTCCATCAACTACCTCATTAACTCCAACAAACTCTGTCACATGAGTTCTAAATCGAAGCATCCAAGTAATAGCTCTGCAAGTAACCTCAAGAATAGTGTGTTCCTTTTCTGTCACCTCGTAAGTCACATCTCAGGCACTTAACTGAAGTGCTCCAAGAGAATAAGATAATTTCTATAGTCCAAATATTATTAAGAGCTAATAATATTCGACATATCTATTTTTAGACTGGCAATCTAAAAATAGATTCCGTCCAATATGTCTAAAAATATAATTCCATCTGTTTTTCCAACTTGACCAACCATCCACAAATAGCATCCTGCAACTCATAGAATATGATCGACATGTCTAAAAATAGACATAGTCTAAAAATAGACTTGCGCCAAAAAATAGCCTGTGGGCCCACTTAGTGAAGGCGACTTCTTTCCACTAAGCTCATCATCTTGTTGCAATCTCAACATTATTTAGGTTTCCCTATTATCAAAATACTGCAGGAATTACAAGTGGAATATAATGAAATTCAGAGGAGAATAAATCAAACAATACAACTGCATCAATATAGAGAAGACGTTTACAACAAAACAAAGTCATACAATAAAACAACAAGAAAATCTATGATACAAGAACCAAGACTAATTATTTTCAGATAGGAGGCAATTGACTAAAATGAGATTCAAGAAATTAAGAAAATGACAAGCATGGAAAATTTGATAATCTATGGAAGGGAGCTTAGACAATTCATTCTTACAGAGGTAATAATGCATTTATCCAAAAGGACATGGATGGAGCAAAGCTTCCTGGTGACTAGTAAATGGAAGAATGCTCAAACATAATTTTTCACAATAATAGAAGCATTTATCAATAAGATCATTGTGGGTGTATAGTGTCAGAAGTTGAAGCCCGAAGAGAAGGCCATAAGCTCCTGATTAATTTTCCACCATAAAAACAACAACAACAACAAAATAAATCAGTTGCAGAAAAATACTGAAGATGGTGATTGAAGGATACTGGTAAAAAATTCTTGGCACCTCACATGGAGAGTGCCATCCCCAGCTGGAGCCAATTTTAGGGTCCTATAATTCATAGGATCACAATGTGATTGAATATTTTCTCTCAGTCATAAGACATTGTAAATAATATTGCATTTTGCAAATGATTTCCAATATTGTTACACTGAAAATTGTCATCCTGACATTCTGCCATGTGTATGAGCTCATTATTACTCATACTTCTCCCTTTGCAAGTCTAAACATATTAGTTCCTCATGTCAAGCCTTGAAAATCAGAAAAGTTCCTAAAAGTCTCCTAAACTTTGGTATCGCACTTTCTAGCTATCTTTCCTGCGGTCCCGCACCCAATGTTCAGCTTTCCTGCGTCCCTGAACGCACTTTATCTTTGTTATAGGTGCGGACCCCTGTAATATTAAAAAGGCGCAAGTAAAATCCCAAAAATCTCAATAAAAGTAAATTCTGGAAGCTTCTAGAATGGATTTTGCGGTGGCAGAACCGCTCTTGTGAGGTGCATGAATCCCTTACCTTATGGAGCTAACCCCTTGATGTGAGGAGCTTATCCCTTTGAAGGAGGATTCTATCCCTTCATGCTTGGAACAGAAAACCTCCTCTTGTCCACTATAAAAAGAGGCATTGGGTAGCCTCAAAGGGAGTTAAAGCTTTTAGAATATTTGAAGTTAAGTGCTGTTGAGATTTAGACTCAGTTAACTAAGACTTTTGTGAGGAGAGATTACATACCTCTATTTTTCTTGGTTGGAGGAGTGCAGAGCTTATCAAAGTAAAGGAGACTCCTGCTTCGGACCCCGGAAAGTCCTGTGCAACATCAAGGCTTAGGTTGTAAGGATTTTCTTCTTTTGAAATTAATACAAATATACTCATTTTTCTCAATAAGCTTTCAATTAATGGTTTATTTCATAGATTCCTTGATCACTATGATAAGCATGGTTTATGATAATTTCTATACAGGTGCTATGTAATATTTTTCTTGTTTGTGACTGCAGGTTTATGAGGAAAACTCCTTCAAGCGCGCGAGGGACAACAACGACTTCAAACAAGCACTGGACAAACGGTAAGTCCTTAACACCTCAATAGAGCTTTTCATGGATCATATATGCTTAGAGAAAGATTAGTTTATTTGGTTGTTTGTTGCTAGATACTTTTAGTACTAGGGAGATCGGTCTTGTCCGCAAGACGGATTAATCCACACAACAAATTGGCGACTCCACTGGGGAAAGAACTTGTTGTTTTTGGTTCTCTTTTATTTTGATTTGAGGAAACGTTTTTCTTGGTTTTTGATTGATTGACATCTGCCTGGGTAGCTTAGGTTTTCTCTGTTTTTGAAAATTTTGAAATCCTTTAAGTTTTTCTCTAGTTTTTCCTGGGACCGCACTTTGCCTTGTTTTCACAGTGCGGGCAGTTTCACACTTTTCCTGTGTAAACAGTGCGGGACCGCACCTGTGATATCCTGGAGCCTATGGACCCTGTTAAAGTTTTGAAAAACTTCAGATTTCTTTCTTTAGTTTATCTTGATTTTGATTTTCAGTTTTTGTTTTCTGCCCAGATTGATGATTGTTTCTGTCAAAAGCTTTATGTTAATAAATCTCAGCAGTATTGGTGTTTTGATGATTTTCTAGGAGTTTTGTGTTTTGGATTGCATTTCACTTGGTCTTTGTAGCGATTTGAAGCATTTGACACTTAGAAGTACCTCAGATTACCTTGGTATTTTTGGTCTTTTTGCTGGATCTGACCTGATTGTGAAATCATCCTTTATTGAGAAATAGAGTTACCTGTTTCTTTGCAAATCTTCGAAAAGAAACTTTGTTATTGGTTTTTGAATTTCGTTTTTATAAAAACATAATTGAGTGTTTTTCGATCTGTTTGTTATTCTGAACGAATAGATCCTTAGTTTTCTGAACAACTAAGATAAAACATTCTTCAAAAAATCTTAAAGCTTTTATTCATTTAGATTATTAAAGTTTGTAGTTTTGAGTGCTATTAAACTTTGTAGATCTCGAAATTAGTTTGTAGTCTTGAGTGCTTTTAAAATTTCTAGATTTCTTTTGAAGGAAAATTGTTTTGTAGCTTCGAGTTTTTGGAAAGTGAAAGGATTTTTGTTGTGAGCTTTGATAAATTGTTGGAAAAGACAAAAATAATTTCTTTCAATTGTTCTTTATGTTTAAAGAAGGAATTGTTTATTAAAAGAATTGCATTCTCTAACTTTTCCTTAATTAGAATTTCATTGAAAGAAAACAATCTGATTATCATTGTTAGATGCATTTTTAGTGTCTTTTGGAAATCGAGTCATTTCACACCATCAGAGTTTCATTTCCGCACCCATTGACTTAAGAAACAACTCTTAAAAGTAACGCTTAATTAAAATTCATCTAGCAATATTTTTATTTTCTAGGGCTCTTATCACCAACATAGCTTAGGCTAGTATCTTGGAGTAGGGAGTAATTAACTCTCCAAGGTAGTAAAAACAAACAAGTAGACAAATCTTGCAGTAGGAGATAAATCCAATTGTAATTTGTATAATCTGAGAAGCTTCTTTTAAAGAAGTCAATCACGAGGTCATGTCCGAACCTTTGAAACAATCAATTCTGTTTCATTGGGGAAGATAGAAGATTTTGCGCGTATTACAAATGGTAAACCTCGGATTAACCATTGTCAAGGAGCCTGGGGTCACTTGTCGGTAAACCTCGGATTAACCATGTCGAGGAGCCTTCAAGGGGATTGAGCTTGCTACTCTACCCTTGCGCGTGAAATCGGATCGTAGACTATTCCCCCAGTTATATTTGTTACTGTTGGTAACCTTAGTGTCCATTATCTTAAGATTATTTCCTAAGGTGACAGTGAAGGAAAGATCTCACTATACCTGGAGCAGACGTCAACTAGACTCACTTGGACTCTCTAGGGGGTTCTCTTCACATGAGATGGTTTTGTGAGGAAACTTGTGCCAGTCTGTTTCATTAAGCAGGTTGTCGGGGTAACTGTTCCAACCGCCCTTTCTGTGTTAAATTTCTACTAAGTTGGATTTCATCACCAACTAGTGTTTTTAGTACGGAAAGTTACTGTTTGTGTGTGGTTTGAAATCTTAGATTTTTAAGCGTGTGATTCAGCTGTTTGTTTCTTTACAGAGTTTAGGTGTTTTCATTGAAATTTTCTTTGTTTGCGTGTGATTAGTTAATATTTAATCGTGGCAGAATTGCCGAGACAATCCCGGAGAATATAAGGGAAACCCCCTGAATATTCACCAAGTCAGCTTGAAGGGCTTCGTTCTTTGGTATCATCCAGTAGTGGTAGGATTAGATTAACAGAAATTGGAAGTTCATCCATATTTGTCCATCCTGATCATCAAATACCTACAATAGAATACATTCAAGAACCGATTTCAGTTTCTGAAGTTACTGGTAGTATTCCTGCTTCCATTGAACTGGCTGACGAACCTGAAATCTCTGAACCTGAAACTGAACCTTCTGTTTTAGAAACATCCTCAGGATTTATTTCACCAACTTCTAGTGATCTTGGTTCACCTAGGGTAAGAAATATTGTCACTGACGATCTTCCAGCTGGTCTTATTTCCATTGAAGAACTTACTAATCCAGACGAAGATATATCTCTTCCCGACTCCCCTCAATATTTAAATCTTAGGGAGCGTGAATCTATTTTCTACAACCCTATTCGAACTAGTGCTTGGTATCTATCTTTAACAAACTTTTTAGAGAATCCGGGTCTTGCTTTTTCTCCACCTCGAGTTCCATTTCATCCTACACCCAGAGGTTACTATCCGCCATCCATTATGGCTGGAGAGTCATCCGTGTTTTCTCAGACACCAGAATCATTTTTAAATGGTGGTCCTTCTGTTCCTTCGGGATATCAGGCTTTGTCTGGTACTTTCTCGAGAGAAGCTCCTCAACCAATTGAACAAGTGTTATCATCTAGTAATAGTGGTGTTAAAACTAAAACATCGAACGTAGTGCAAATCTATATGATGTCTCGTAATATTCCGAATCCTCAACCTCAAGGCAGTCAGTTACCGCCTGGAGGGCCAATACAGGGAAATCCATTACCGCCTGAGGGGCAACCTTCAGGTAGTCAATTACTGCCTGGGGAAAAACCTTCAGGAAGTTAGTTACCTCCTGGGGGGCAACCTCAAGGTAACTTTTTCCCAGGAAAAACTACGGAATCATATTATTTTGGGGGACAACCCCAAGGACAATACACACCTCAAGGGTATCAACCTTCAGGACAGTACATGCCCCAAGGTCAACCCCAAACTAAATATGCTCCTCAGGGTCCTTATCAACCCCAGCTTCAGTACGCGCCTCAGGGTTATCAACCTCAAGGTCAGTACCTAATTCAAGGTTTCCAACAGCCTTCTGGTCAGCCATCTATTCAAGGAGCCAGAAATGTACCACTCACTTATCAACCCTACGTTCAACCAGGTTATGGTCCTTACATTCAGCCTTTTGCGGGGCAATACCTCGGAATGAATATGGTGTGGGATCCGTCCCAATATCAACAGCCTATGCAGCCTAATGTGCAGTTGCCTTATCAACCTGGACAGCCTTTAATTTTTGGTCCAACTCAGCAACCTATCCAGCCTACTATTCAAACACCTGCACCTGGTCCTGTTCAGCAAGCCGGTCCTAGTTCACCTAAGACTCCGCCTCAAACTGCTGCAACAGCTGCTACGTCTATTCAACCTGTAACACCTGTTTCTGGAGTGTCTGTAACCCCGGGTTCGTCTATCCCTGCCTCCATGCAAATCCCTCAAGTCTTTGTACCCCAGCCAGGATCTTCGGTTCAGCCTTTGGTTCAGATGCCTACAGGACAAGCCGGTACAAGTACAGTTGTCACAAGTCAACCACAATTCACGTATCAACCATACTAGGGACAGCCGCAATTCAGTCCCTATACAGAAAATCCAAACTATCAGTATCAACCGTACCCTGGCTATACTTATCAATAGCCTCAACAACCCCAGTTTGGTATGATTAATCCTAGTTTTCCAGGACGTTATACAATTCCTAATGCTAATCTGATTCCCAGCTACCCTGGGTATCCACCTCCTAGAACTACTTTGGCTACTCAAGGTTTTCGTGACCCTAACCGTCAGTTACCATTTATCGCAACTTTGGATTTACCTGATTTGAAACGCCTTACAAATGATCCAATTTTCTATTATTAGTACTGGCCGCCGATGCCGCATAATTTGCCCAGTGATATACCAAAATTCAAAGGTAAGCCAGGAGAGGATCCATCAAATCATGTCATGACTTATCACCTTTGGTGTGCGTCTAATTCAATCATTGATGATTCGATTCGCTTACGTCTTTTCCAAAGAAATCTTATTGGTCTTGCAGCCAAATGGTACATTGAGTTACCACGAGGCTCATTTCATAACTTCAGTCAGTTAGCAACTGCCTTCTTGACTCATTTTCAGTTGCCGGTCAGATACGAAAATGGCACGGAATTATTAACTTCGCTGAAACAATCCACGTCTACGTATATTTCTGATCATATTCATGAATGGCGACGTAGGAGACGTTTGGTGAAAGTTTATATTCCGGATCAAATTTTGGCAGAATGGTTTGTTAAATCATTGTTACCCAAGATTACTAAAGATGTAGCTAAGGTTGGTGTTGTTACTGAAGAGAAATTAATTGCTCAAGCTCAGTACCTTGACCTCATTTACACGCAGTCGGGTACTTTACATGAAAAAATCCCAGACCTTCCAAAACAAGGTCAAATAGTTGATGCTCCTTCAGGGTCTCATGCCGCTGACAGTATGATTGGTACGGTCAATACTAAAAGTAAGAAGAAATATTCAAAGAATTCTTCTCCAATTATAACTTTACCTGATTCCCCGAAAGGAGAATCTTCCCCCGAAGTTTCTGCTGATATTCATGTTGTGGAGACATCTACAGCTAAATCTAAATCTGGTAGTAAAAAGAAAGGGAAGAATAAAAACAAAAATAATTCGAAAGAAAAAACTGATAAAAATGAATCCAATGACGAAAAACGTAAACCACGTTATCCTTGTTACATTTGTGACGAAGATCATTTTACTAAGGAATGCCCACATCGGGCCGAGGTTGCGAAATTCGTTAAAGGTTCACAACAACCTGCTGTCTTGAAGGATCCTTTTCCGACTCAAGATAGTAAGATGGTTGGTTCTACCTCGACTGCTTTAGAAGAACCTATTTTGATGATGTCTCATGTAAGGATTGCGACGCGATCGCAAGATTATGGTACTAAGAATCCTGTTGATGGTAAAGAAGCAGAATCTTCTAGTGAAAATACATCAACTACACCTCCTCCTGTTTCTGGTCCGCTACAGATCGAGAAACCGAATCCAGACTTAATAATCAAACCGCCTGCTAAAGGTGTTCTTCGTAAATCAGCTTTCAATCCACATGCGAGAGCTGCTCAGAATTACAACATTGTTGAAGACTTAGCTATTTCTCCTTCAACGATGTCGGCTTTGGAAGTGCTGCAATCATGCCCAGCACAGCGTAAATTTATTTTGTCTACCATAGGAGCTGTTGATATTCAGGATTCTAATCTTATAATCTTCGATCTAGAAAATAGTACACCTCGTCTACCTCATCAGATGGATTTCCAGATACCAGTGTTCGTCAAAAACAGACCAATCTATCGGACTGTGATTGATGAGGGAGCTTCAACGTGTATTATGTCGATTCAGTGTTGGAAATCACTTGGTTCTCCTACACTGAACCAATCTCCGATGATTCTTAAGGCTTTTGATGGTCGAGGTTTCCACCCTTTTGGTATTTTGCAGGATTTACCCATAGGGATTGAAGGTAAAATTGTAAATCTAGATGTGGAAGTGGTTGATGCCCCTCTTGATTACAACCTTCTTCTGGGTCGTAGTTGGTCTTACGCTATGACTGTTGTTGTCTCTTCGGTCTTCCGACTCATAAAATTTCCATATCAAGGAAGGATTGTTACAATCGATCAGTTAACTTATTTTTCTTCCGACCCAACCTCTACAGAAACAATCCATCATGTTGGTAAAGTGACTATCCCGTACAAGGATGTTGGAGTAGGTTTGATTAAAGATTCTGGTTTGCTAGGAACTTTTTCCATTCCTCCTCCTAACGTATCGCCTTCTGTTGCAACTATTCATATGATTTCGTCAGACTCTCTTATGTTTGATGATCCTTGGATCGTACCTTCCGAATCCGAGTTAGATTCAATTGATGGCATGATGCCTTTGAGTCCATTTGAACTTGCATATCAGGCCGTACAGTCATTTTCCGATCCCTCTTCAATCGAGATTGATCTAGTGAATGGGATCCACGAGGAACCACTTTCTATATCTAGCTCAGCCACAACAACATTTTCTGAACCTGTTCATTCCGATGAGCAGATTCGTGAATTATTATCTGTTGATGATTTACCATGGGAAGATCTACATCATCGATCTTCATTTTTACCTGAACTATATCATTTTGAAGATGATTTCGCTTCAATATTTACTGCTGAATACGTCAAGGAACCGCAGAATCCATTGAAAAATCCTGATTCTGAGTTAAATTTGGAAAATATTTCTCGAACGATTCCCATTGAAATTTCAGTGAAACCTGGAATAATTGAAAACATTCATATAGGTGCTTCCTGTACTGAAGAAGAAATTCAAACTTATAAAGCCCTATTTCAAGAATTCTGTGATGTGTTTGCCTGGTCCTATGAAGAAATGCCAGGAATTGATCCGTCAATCGTCGTACATGAAATCAAGACTTACCCGGATGCCAAGCCTGTCCGTCAACGTTTACGTCAAATGCATCCTAGAAAAGCTGCTGCTATCAAAGCAGAGGTTGAAAAATTACTTCGTGCAGGTTTTATTTATCCAATTCCCTTAACGGATTGGGTATCGAATATTGTTCCTGTGACTAAAAAACAAGGAACGATACAAGTATGCATCGATTATAGGGATATTAATCGAGCTTGTCCTAAAGACAATTATCCAACTCCCTATATCGATCAAATAATCGATGATTGTGCCGGCAGTGAAATGTTTTCCTTTATGGACGGCTTTTCAGGGTATAATCAAATAAACATACTCCCTGCTAATCAGCCAAAAACAACTTTTATTTGTCCCTGGGGGACATTTTCTTACTGCAAACTACCCTTTGGATTGAAGAACGCTGGAGCAACTTTTCAAAGGGCAATGTCTTATGCGTTTCATGACATTAAGCACATTGTGCAACCGTATCTCGATGATTTACCTGCTCATTCATCACGCAGGGCTGACCATCTTACACATTTACGTGCTATCTTTATGAGATGTCGGCATTATCGAATTCGGCTAAATCCACACAAATGTGTTTTTTGTGTTGAGTCGGGTCGTTTATTGGTGTTCGTTGTCTCGAAAGCAGGTATTCGCATCGATCTGTCGAACGTCGAAGCTATTGTTAAGTTACCTCTTCCTTCGACTTTACACCAACTCCAAAGTTTGCAGGGGAAAGCAAACTTTTTACGTCGATTTATTCCTAACTACGCCGAGCTTACAAAAGGTTTTACCCGGTTGCTGAAACAGAACATTCCATTCTTTTGGGATGAGATCACTGATCGATCTTTTGATGCACTTAAACACGCGTTGACCCATGCACCGTTATTGCATCCTCCCAACTACAACCAGGATTACATTTTATATCTCGCCGCTTCTCATTCCACTATTGGGATGGTGTTAGTTCAGGAAGATGAATCTCATACTGAACATGTGATTTACTATCTTAGTAGAAATCTGCATCCGACTAAGATTAAGTACACACATGTGGAGAAATTGGCTCTGGAAGCTGTTCAAGTTGTCCAACGATTTAGACATTACATATTGTTACGCAAAACTACGGTAATTTCTGATTGCAACCCTATGATGTACATTTTGACCAAACAGTTGCTAGGGGGAAAATATTCCAAATGGATAGTCATCCTGCAGGAATTCGACTTGGAATTTGAAAAATCCAAGGCGAAGAAATCCTTGGTTTTTGCGGAACTAATGTGTGATTTCCCCTCTACTGATACTGAAACTGTGGCAGAGCACCCCATTGTGGATGAATCTCTGTTTCTTATCAATACTCTTGATCCATGGTATGGAGATATCATTGTTTATCTCCAAACCCAATATTTTCGGCCTGAAATTTCACGATCTCAGTGACGGAAAATACGTTTCCAATCCCAACAGTGTAATATTATTGGTGATACACTTTATCGTCGTGGAGCAGATTCTGTTTTCCGACGCTGTCTTATTCATGAAGAAGTTGAAAAGGTTTTAAATGACTGCCATTCTGGAGCATGTGGCGGTCATATGTCTGGGTATGCCACAGCTCAAAAGATATTGCGCGCTGGTTATTTCTGGCCGTCCTTATTCAAAGATTGTATTTATGCAGTCCGGAAATGCCACAATTGTCAACTTTTTGATCGTAAGATGCGCGCGCCACCCGCTCCTCTTCATCCCATAATTGCTGTTGGTCCTTTCGAAAAATGGGGTATCGATTTTATTACATGTAACCCTCACTCGGCCGGGGGGCATGCCTATATTATCTTAGCAGTAGATTATTTTACTAAGTGGGCCTAGGCGATGCCTACATTTTCGGCTGACGGCAAGACTGCTGCAACTTTCGTATTTAATCACATAATTGCTAGGTTCAGTGTTCCTCAAGCCATTATTACTGATCATGGAAGCCATTTTCGGAATGTCATGATGACTGAACTGACAGAACAGCTTGGCCTGCACCACGATAGTTCCACTCCATATTATCCGCAAGCCAATGGTCTGGTCGAAGCCATAAATAAATTTTTAGTCACCATGATTAGACGAATTATTGGTATTCACAAGACGAATTGGCATTCCATGTTATTTTCAGCACTTTGGGCATATCGAACCTCAGTCAAAACATCAACTGGTTTCACTCCCTTTCAACTCGTTTACGGTTTGGAAGCTGTGTTGCCGATTGAATGCGAAATTCCATCTTTGAAATTAGCCATAGAGTTACTCCTAGCTATGTCTGAAGAGGAGAAACGTTTTTGTACTTGGCTCAATTGGATGAAAATCGGAGAAACGCTGCAATAGCAAACGAGGCTCATGTCAAAAGAGTAAAAGCTCAGTATGATAGAAGTGTTACCCCTCGAAATTTTTTAGAAGGAGACCTAGTCTTAGTTTATGATCAAGCCAATGATAAGCTAGGAGCTGGGAAATTCGTGCCCATGTGGCATGGTCCTTTCATTTTTAAGCAAAAGCTGGCAAAAGGGGCCTATGAGCTGATAGATTTTGATGGTATCCCTTTAGATAAGCCCAAAAATGGGTTATATTTGAAGCGATATTATGCTTAAACTTGGTATGGAGATATTTTATTTTTTAGGTTAGATTTCTTTACTGCTGGTGTGTCTTAGATTAGAAAGGTGTGCCTAGTTTAGAAGTGTGTTTTTATCACTATTCCTGCTTATCTGAGTTTTACTCTTGATATTGCAGATGTCGACGTCTCTTCAAACTTACATTGGTTTTGCTGATGGTGCTTGTCGTAGTACACGGAACATTTCTTCCGCAGCTTGGGTTATTTATTCACCCTCTGACGAGTTAGTTTCCATGCATGGGGTAAGCCTTGGTCAAACAACGAATAACATTGCCGAGTATAGTGCAGTGATTGAGTTATTATCTGAGTCCATATCATTTGGGATTCGGAGTTTGATTGTGAGGTTGGATTCTGAACTTGTTGTATTACAACTTAACAGGGTTTATGCCATTAGAAATCTAGTGTTGTTACAGTTATTTTTAAGAGTTCATCTCTTGGAACGTGAATTTGACTACATTGAATATCAACATATTCCGAGACATTTAAATACATTAGCAGATGCAGTTGATTCTAGTATGATAAATCGACATTTGCAGTGATCAAAACAGTAAAACAAATAACATTCATAACATGTATACAGATAGCCGGTAAATAGTGATATATCATAGGATAGAAGTGTTTTCAAAAAATATACATCGTCTTCGATCATAGGTTGGAAACACCTTATGATCGGAAAATGATAACACAAAAAGTCAAAAATATGAGTCTACAACACGATCATCCCATCACTGATGGTGATCACGATAAGAAACCACTGCCCGAGCCACCCTGCACAGGAACCTCCTAAAAGGTCCTGGAACACCAATCACGTATCTCTGCAATCTGAGTGGAATGTCATCTATGTTTGTCTCCGGAATGTCTAGAGTCAAACGCTCTAGATGATGCTCTAAATCAGTCAAGATTTTTGTTGATTGGCCTACTGGAGCTGGTGTGGCTGCAACTGGTTGTTTTCTTTCATAGGGTTGGAGATGGGCTGGTCGCCATGGGCCCACATCTATATTCAACAAAATTTTGGTTATTAATTTTCAAGACGATTTAAAAATTAAAAAAAAAAAAAATTTAGAAATTAGAATTCGTTGAAAATGATTTTACCTGAGTCATCCCACTGTTCCCCTGCTGGGAGAGTCATCTCTTGGTCACCGCGGAAATCTATCCCGGCATACAGAAAGTCATCAATGAAAAAAAGTTGGCGATCCAACCAACGGAAATATGAAGAAGGAAATCGAACAATCTCAGCGCCCTCAATACCGTGACGGGCTATCAGTGCGGACCAACGAATCATCCTTGGTTCTCTAAGTCGATCGGTATCAACAAGGATACTCTGTGGAGCTAGCATAGGAATCCTCTCTAGAGCAAAGGAAACGACAATGGATCCATATCCAAAATTATTTAGTTTCCCATTTTTCGCTCTAGTTAGTTGGCCTTTTATATTAGCCAACACAGCGTCACACCAGTTGAAAATGGTGTCGTGAAAACAATCCACAGCAATGCGCATCTGAGAACCAGTAGCTACATGCAATGTTGCACTCCCACACAGCCTGGTAACAGTAAATGCAATAAATTTCAGCTCGAGATGGATGATAGTTTTTATATCAATCCGTTTGTCCCTGGGGTCTACTTCATCATTACAGAATTCTTGCCGAAGACTAGCGACAGTCTGGCCACCTGGCCTAGTCCCAAACAAGGAGAGTTGTTCGCCCCTCTTGGACAAACCAGTCAGAAAATAAATGTCCTCCAGATAGATTTCGAGCCGGTGGCTGCCAATAATGAAACACTGGTCCTGCACGTTCCACCTGTTTACCAGCCATGTCAGGAGTTCTACCTATGCTCTCATGCCTTGGATGGCCCATAATTTATATATACCGCATGCTCTTAATGCTTGCATTGTGGGAAAATGGAGCATTGCGGCGTCATCCACGTCCTCGTGTTCACGTTCTCTCCAAATCAACATCTTGTTAATACTACAATACAAAAAAAGATAGATTAGAACAATCTAATGTGAAAAATTTTGGGCGGCAAAAGAGAAATTTGAGTTTTAAATTTAAACGCGCGGGGACCACACTTAACCTTTGTAAACAGTGCGTAGGAACGCACGTGTTCTGTAAGGAAAGTGTGGACCCATGACTTTTTTCCTTGTAGGAAAAAGTCGGGGTCCGCAGGTACCATGTGTGTCACCTGCGGACCCCCGCAGGCGATTTTCGAACCACATTTTTCCCTTAAAAATAAAATTTAAAGCCTAAAAACGAATTGTAAATGGATGAAATGCAAGATTAAGAGGTCGTGGATTACCTGGGACTGACAGTTCTCGATTTCAATGGACGGATTTTCCAAAATCTTCACAGGAACTTTTTTACCCAAAAGCTTCTACTTTTCACTCTGAACTTAAACGGTAAAAATGAAGTTGAAAAAGTCCTTTTTATAAGTTTTTTCGAATAGATGAATTTTTAATTTATTTATTTTTTACTTTAAAAAGGGTATTTTTGAAGCATTTTTACTCATCTTAAACAGGTATGTGTAATGTTTCAAGTTTTTGTGCAGAAATTGGATTTTTCAGGAGAATTGATCATTTTTCAACAAAGAGCATACTTTTATCACTTTTTCGGACTCTTTCAAAAATTCACGAAAAAGCGAAACATTGGAGTTCTCTTTTAAGCCCTTTTCAGACTCTCTAAACATGAAAATATTGCCGAGTACTTGATTGTTTGAACTCGTTAAAGTAAATGAATAATCGTCCCTTCAGTATAAGTTTACCCCTTTTACGGACTGAAATGGACTATTTACGAAAAAGGTATACGTTGACTAATTACGGTCAATAGAGTTCTCTCCCGCATTATTTTATCCTTTTTCGGGCCCGAGAGACTAAAATTACGAAAAAGTACACCCATGGAGTTTTCTTAAGTTTTTTCTTCTGACTCCCTAAAATTGAAAAACACCGAGTTTCTCCTATACTGACTCGTTAAAATTTAGCAGTAAAGGACCTGTTCGATTTTTAACAGGAACGAACCACTCCTTCTTAGGGTTCGAATCTTAAACTAAGTTGGACTCATCCGAAGGATGAGCTTATAAACAAGCAAATGTTATCCTCCTCAAGCTTGTCAAAAATAAAGAGGTACTTGCCAGAAATGGTGGGGGAAAAGAGAGGAAAATGGGCGTGTTTGTTGTATTTTGATTCTTCGAAAATTCAGTCGACCACTCTTGAACACGACACTTTCATTCACCTGGGTTGGGAAATCCTTTGCCTAATAGTTAATCGAACCTCATTTGAAAGTCTTCATCCGGTTTCTGGGTATTAGCTTTGGGTCAATTGTTACTAAACCATCTGCAGTGTTGTTATGTGTTCAAGAGGACAATTTAAATAAACCATTCATCTACAAAATATTTGTCATCCATTTTGACCATCCCTGAGTCAGTCCTTGCCAATATATTTTCAAAACTTTATCTATGATTTCGTGTTGTGGGCTTGCCTACGACGGATCGCTTTCTATCGATGACAACTCATTATCTGGGAAGTTGATCTAGAAATCGTCAATACCTTGAAATCTGCATGCCTTAATGGCAGGTTTCTCGCCTTCGACGACAGGTTACATCATCGACCTTCGATCGAATGATTCCGTGAAATGTTCGACTTCAGCTCATTCATTCACATTTCATGGATTACACTGGGTAATTTGAGAGCCATTGACATTACTGGTGGTTACTCTCACACTTGTTAACAGTTTACATCATTGACTGGTAATCAAGTGGTTTCTACCATGTTCGACTTCGACACATTCATTCGCATGGATAGAATCGTACTAGTTCGAGATGCAGAAATCAAGACCCTGGATCTAGTTTCTACCATCCAGGCTGCGAGGAATTTTGTTATCATTTATACAGTGGACTATTTATAAATAGATGGTTGCGTCCATACTGTGTCTACACATGTCTATACTGTGATGTACTCAAAATCATTCCTGTATCAGAACAGTTTGAATTAGTTTCTAGTTAGTTTTGATCTGAGTATGGGAATGCCTACCTCAGCGATGATATATATATATTTTGCATTGAATGTTTTTACAGGTTCCGACTGGGGTGTCCATAGGATGATCCTTGAAATGATAAAGTACTGCACTCTTCATATATGACAGACTTCAGCATCATCTATTCCAGACTTTTCACTTTAGGGGGCAATCTGTTACACTGAAAATTGTCATCCTGACATTCTGCCATGTGTATGAGCTCATTATTACTCATACTTCTCCCTTTTGCAAGTCTAACATATCAGTTCCTCATGTCAAGCCTTGAAAATCAGAAAAAGTTCCTAAAAGTCTCCTAAACTTTGGTATCACACTTTCTGGCTATCTTGCCTGCGGTCCCGCACCCAATGTTCAGCTTTCCTGCGTTCCTGAACACACTTTATCTTTGTTATAGGTGCAGACCCCTGTAAGATTAAAAAGGTGCAAGTAAAATCCCAAAAAGCTCAATTAAAGTAAATTCTGGAAGCTTCTAGAATGGATTTTGCGGTGGCAGAACCGCTCTTATGAGGTGCATGAATCCCTTACCTTATGGAGCTAACCCCTTGATGTGAGGAGCTTATCCCTTTGAAGGAGGATTCTATCCCTTCATACTTGGAACATAAAACCTCCTCTTTTCTACTATAAAAAGAGGCATTGGGTAGCCTCAAAGGGAGTTCAAGCTTTTAGAATATTTGAAGTTAAGTGCTGTTGAGATTTAGACTCAGTTAACTAAGAATTTTGTGAGGAGAGATTACATACCTATATTTGTCTTGGTTGGAGGAGTGCAGAGCTTATCAAAGTAAAGGAGACTCCTGCTTCGGACCCCGGAAAGTCCTGTGCAACATCAAGGCTCAGGTTGTAAGGATTTTCTACTTTTGAAATTAATACAAATATACTCGTTTTTCTCAATAAGCTTTCAATTAATGGTTTATTTCATAGATTCCTTGATCACTATGATAAGCATGGTTTATGATGATTTATATACAGGTGCTATGTAATATTTTGCTTGTTTGTGACTGCAGGTTTACGAGGAAAACTCCTTCAAGCGCGCGAGGGATAACGACAACTTCAAACAAGCACTGGACAAACGGTAAGTCCTTAACACCTCTATAGAAGCTTTTCATGGATCATATATGCTTAGAGAAAGATTAGTCTATTTGGCTGTTTGTTGCTAGATACTTTTAGTACTAGGGAGATCGGTCTTGTCCGCAAGACGGATTAATCCAATAGTAACATAATACATCAAAAAATTTAAGAGGAGAAATATCACACAATACCTCATCCGTGAAGGGCTTGATATTGTACAGAAGGTGGCACTGCTAGCTGACACGAAGCTCTTGTCCTTAGTGAAGCCACCCGATGGTGTACGACTACAGGTGTGGTGTGGTAGGTAGGATGAACTGATTCATTGTCTCTGCTGAAATGAACTTATTTTGGATCCCGCTATCGATAATGAAATGCAGTAGCGAAACCTTCACCCACATTTGTGAGTGGAAGAGATGCTCCCCCTCCCATAAATATTCGAGCTCAATCTTCTATATCTTGTTGGTGGCAACGGTGGCACTAGGCTCCACATCAATAATCTCTTTCCCTTTGGAATTCCCCTTGTCAGGGTATAACTTAGAGTCAAAACATGCATCTGAATTTGAATCCTTCAGCTTGACCTCTAGTGACTACTTGGCTCAACATTCACTTGTGTTGCGAGTGGGGATCTTGTGGAACTCACACCACTTTCTTGTGTCCTTATTTGTATTTGTGGTGTTTTTATTTTCTTTCAGCTTTGACAGGTTGCCCTAGGTCACATCGCCTTGTATTTTTCCTATGTTCTACTATTTGGGGGTGCCTTTCCTTGCTTCGGATTCACAAATCCAAAGTCTCATTTCTTCTGTTTAAAATTTTTCTCGATATTGACAATGTATCGATAGGCGGTGCCAAGAGAGGAGATGTACAAGAACTCCATCTCATCTAGGATGTATTTGTGTAGAAAACTGCAGTACTTGAGTGCTAAATGTTGCTAATAATCCTTGATACCCAAATTCATGCGAAGGGTGTGAAAATTTTTTTGAACTTCGACACGTCTTGGTCCCTTCCCTGTTGCACTGTGGTCCGTTTTATGTAATTATCTTCATAGCTCTCAATAGGGTAATATTGTTCCTTGATGGCATCTCGAAAACAATTCCAAATGGGTGCATCTAAAAACAGTGAGGGTTCCCTCTCATCCCTCTAGTGATTTTAGGTTTCCCATGAGTCCTTGATGTGGGGGGCGACTTTGAGGAGTGCAAAAGTAATCTTTTCCCTATTGGAGAAATCATGAACCAAAAATATCCTTCCAACATATTTAACCATTTATCTACAGAATATGCATCTATCTGGCCTTCAAATATAGGAATGTAAATTTTGAATTGTACCTTAAATAGAGTGGTGCCTCTAGGATGGTTGTTGGATGGAGATGCGTCACCTGTGGACATCCACCAAAGGATTTGGGAAAAATTGTGCATCATCTCATTCCTTTGTCGCTCGACGAATTCTTCAAGAAATTTTTTGAAAGGATTTCCTACTCCCTCGTCTTTCCTTTCTTCTTCCATGGGAGGCCATTGGGTTCGGCGAGGCTGGTCTTTCAAAGGTTTAACCAGTTCAAGACCTAACTCCTTATACCCCGACCTCCTTAGAGCATGCACAAAAAAATAAAGAAAGAGAAGATCGCTCTAATTCCATTGATCTAAATTTATGTAAGAACAAAAACACAAAGATACAATGAAAAAAAAACTTCAATTAAATAATAAGAAATTACTGAAATTTGTTTACATGCAAAATGGAAAAATCTAGCTTAGGAGATGGTAGCTTATCTCTAAGAAGATATGTGGAGACTACATGCCTTATAAATTATGTTATAATGAGGCTCATAGGACTTTTTATTATTGAGAAAAAATGGAAAACCTAAAACATCCAAAAAACTAACACTAGGAGATGAAGCACCAAAAGTTTGTGGGCCCCATTGGGGTTAGTTGGTACACCAACTTCCCGGGTTCGTAACTTTGGCATACAATATCTTGTTGAGTCGTACAATTCCTCATTAGAAATATATATTCGAGGAATAAAAATTTAGACTAAAAACCCCTACCATATGATAACTGTTTTCTTTTTTCCAAAAAAACATCTTTTAGTGCCTCAAAACGGCTCTCGAAGTTCAAGGCCCAAAAAACTTCCAAAAATAGTAAATTATGCTACAATTAAGGAAAAATAAGGAAAAAATGATGGGGGTCCAAGTGAAATAGGTGGGTGGCCACCAATATCCACTTGGATCATTACTACTAGTCATTAAGGTATACCATTAATAGACGCAAGGGGACCCATCAATGATGAAAATGGACCCCAAGGTACCTAACACAATTCACTGAGTGTGAATAAATGAGCTGACATCGAACACACACACATTAAATTGATTAGGATTCAATGAGTTAAACCCACTTTAAATCATGAGAAAGCTTTCCATTCATGTTTGCAAGCTCTAAGGTACAACTATTCCCTAGATCAAGCTCCTAGATATGAGCTAAAGTCAACAGGAGGAGATCTGACGAAGGAGGGAATTAAAGTACCTCCCATCAATATTGAGACATGATGTGAATGGATGAATTCATGAGGGGAAACTAACACAGGAATGTCAAACACAAAAGTTAACTAAGTACTGTAGATGGTTGAGTAAGGTTTAGACTTCCCTTTAACAAGTAACAACATGACACAAAGGTGACTTGGTAGCATTGACTGATGAGAACCACATTATATTATGCAAAAACATAGGAGGCATTGAAACATGCTCCATAGTGACTGGAAGAGTAACTAACCAGAGGAGTGAACATATTCATATGTATGGTACGACTCATAGATAAGCCAAAACGCAGTTGTAAGGGGATTAAGAAAAAAACTGCCATGTTCAAGGGTGATGCGTCTGTGTTACACAGAATTTTGTCACCGTCCCTGCAATCCCTCGTCCCGTACATTGGAGGACTATTCCCATGACCTGTGAATATTAAAATGTCCTGAAAACACTTGCATAGCATCCTTCTGCATAAGGATAAGAATTTTCCTTGAGAACATTTCCTCAGAAAAACCCTAAAAACAGATGTTTTGGCACTGGCACGGGTAGCCAGTTCATCCCTCGCGCCAATGGGGAAAATATACACTAGTGAGCACGCTAGCTGGCACTCTGTCCCAGTGTTGTGCCTACACCAAGCCTACTTGGGAATGTTTTTTAAAAATAAATGGTGGAAGTTTGGTTCTAACAACTTCATGATGAATCATCAAAGAGTGGTTAGGCTGTTTGGCTCCGGATCTCCTTGAATGGGAAGTGTTTTTCCACCTATTATGGAACCTTCCTAAGAGATAGGACTCTCCCCCATGAATTTAGGGATCCTAACCTCTCCTTCCCCATTTATAAAATCCTGCCCTCTCTATTGGCAAGCTAGCTGAACTTGTTGGAAGGAAATTATAGCTAAGTGAATTTTGAAAGCAGCGCTGAGAGGAAACCCGTAAGAGAGAGAGATTTGTCCATATTCCCGATAGGCTTTGTTGAGACGCGCTCCACTGCAAGCCCCGCCAAAGGAAGATCATAGCGTCAGAGAATTTGGTTGTAATCTCCCTTTTTGTCATCTATAATATAAGTGACTCTGATCTTGGTTCCATTCGTGTGTGCATCCTTTTATGTAATGCAATGAATTGTATCTTCTCTGACTGATATAGAGTTACATGCTCGAAAAATTATGTTGTATTTCGTCGCTTCTCTGCATATGTACAGGTGTCCGAACGTGGCAAACAGAAGGATTGTGATCTGTCAAGCAAGGGACGAGAAGCGTCATCTCTTATTCGATGACAACTGCGTGGGATTTGAGGTAGGCTACTTATCGTGATATTTGTATTTTTGTAACTAGGAACCAACGTCATTGTGTGATTCGATTGTTGCTAGACCTGATCTGGGGCTAGTGGGATCGCCTCTGTCCGCAGAGGGGATTTACCTCCTCAAAAATTTGGCGACTCCACTGGGGAGTATCCTTTGAGTTTTTCACTCTTTGAAGTCTTAGTCATTCGATCAATTTAGTCAAACGACCATTTCCCTATTTTTTCCTATGTTTTTCATCAATTACTATCTTTTAGTTTTTTCTTGAAGTGGTGAGTCTGGTCTTGGTTGGGAGAAATTCTTTGTTTTTTCCTGTTCAGGCATTGGCGCTTTTATTTTATGAAAGTTGTGCCGATTGGCGCTATTTGTCAGTTAGAAACTCGCTTGGCCATTGGCGCTAGTTTTCAGTGAGCAATTCACGCCAGTTGGCGCTACTTTCACCCACAAAATTCGTGCCAATTTCAGGGTGAGTGGAAAATTGAGGTTTTTTCCCTAATTCCTCCACTAGTGTGTCTTTCCCTTCTGGTGTTTTTCTCTATATGATTTAATCTTTCTCCCCTTTAATTTTTCACTTATGAGCATAGATTACATTGCTCTTTGTTCAACTGAAAAGTCTTCTTTCTATGATTGATTGATGTAAAAAGGAATGAATGCCTTGTTTTGAGCTCATGCTTTGGAAGTCCTTTTTGTACTTGACCTCATATGTCTTGTAGCCTTTTGAGGGATTTCGTTACAAAGTGATTAAAACAACGATTGCATTCTTAGTGTTTGTTTACATCCCTTTTTCATTCATCCTTAATTAAGAAAATTTGCGTTCATTTAGTTTTCGTCTTAGAGTTTTCTTTTCGTTAAAATGCATTAGATCGCATTGCATTGAAGAGTATTTTTTGAGATTTATCATTGAACTTAGATTACATTGTTTAATGATTGAAAACTAAAGATCGCATTGAGTGCATTCTCCTTCATTAAAAGAATGCATTAAATAGATTCTCATTTCATCGAAAAATGCATTGAGTGCATTCTTATTCTTTCAAAAAAAAAGGGGAAATTGTGCATAGATTACAATTGCATAGTTTTCAAAAAAGAGGATTTTTCATAGATTACATTGCATAATTCGCATCATTGAATGTTTTAGATTACTTTTGGATAGTGAAAGTCATATAGTTTGGAAAAATTTTGTTTGCATTTTTTTTGTTTGTTGCATCATTGTTTGAAGCTCTTCCCTTAACTAGATAGCATTCATTGAATTGAAATATTTCTTTTCTCATATAACTACATATAGGAGATTCAGATGACATGCTGTAGGGCCTTGAAACTGAGACATAATTGAAGATCAACCATAAAATTTATTCAATCAACCTAAGGAATCATTAAAACTTAATGCTCACATTTTAGTGGTCTAGGCTAGAGACGTGCTCCGACGTCTTAAAACCTAGTAGCTCTCATTCGCCATCTGGATCTAGACAGTGCTAGTACGAACTTGTGCTCCCCATACCATCGAGTATATAACGGGAGACCCCTCTAGGTTGCAATCCTGTTATCCATAGGAAGCTAAGTCTACCACCTTGTAACCGTGATACACCAAACATAGCATTCAGAGATACTACCTGCACGTACGTTAAGTCCTTGGTCTTTTCTCTTTCATTTGATCACCAAGGTGTATATGGTAGTTCACGGAAACTTGGTACACCCTCTTTCTTAGACTACCAGAGTAGTCATTTCGATCTTTTCGTGACTCTTTAAAAAGAGAAGAGATCATCAAGTGTTTTTCCTTTCATGCTCGTTTCAATCTAAAAGTGATAGAGTCACCTTTTGTCTGTTTCTTGACTCTTGAAATATGAAACGACAGAGTTTTGTTTCAATGTTTTAAAAAAATTAACCTCCCACAAAATATTCCTGGTTAAAGTTATCTTCCTTAGTGTTTTTTTTTATGGTTGTTTCCAATGGCAACATTTCCGGAGTTTACCAACCAAGGAATCCCCTTTGAAGGGAATCCTAGTCCTTTTCCTACTTTTGGGAATGCTGGTGCTCCTTATATGGAAAAATTTTCCCTTCCTGGTTTAACTGTTGGTTTTCCTGTTTGGTTATTCTCGACCTCTGTGGTCTCGAGTGTTCTATCCACTGTACAACCATCTCCTCCACCTGAACAACGACATGTTGATTCTAAAGTGGACCTCTCCCCTTCTTTGCCTGTTTCTTCGTCCTCCTCTTCTACTTCGCCTGGTGAAAGTTTGGATTCTAGTAACCAGGTGGCTAAGAAGAAGAAGAAGAAGACGAAGAAGAAGAAGTCAGATAAAGGAGAGGCTAGCTCTGTGGCTATTTCTCCTAAGAAGTCATCCAACCTTCCACGGAAATTCAAATTCCCTTGCATCTTGTGCAAAGGTGACCATCTTCTTCGAGACTGCCCTGGCATTCCCAAGGTACTTGAAGCATGGTCTGATGGCCATCCGTCGTTTCCTTTGGCTTCTGGAAGTCATATTGGCAGCGCACCTTCGACTAGTTCTGATAACACTGATAAGAAACAGGGTAAGATTAAAAATCCCCGTAAGTTGTGTGAAGGGCATCATCCCATTAAAATTTGTTCGTACATGGATAAAGCCAAGAGAGTGTTGGAAAAATCTACTATTTCTGCACCCTGCTTTCCAGTTGGTTACCAGAAGCTTTCTTCAATTCCTCCGCTAGTTGATTCAACGATTGGTCAAGAGTCATCCTTTGTTGATCCCGCTCCCCTGGAAATTAAAAATCACGACTCCATTCTGTTAGGGTCTCGTGATTTGGCTGATTGGCAAGCCAAATGACAGTGTAACATCAAACCAATATTTGGAGCCCAAGGACCTAGCCTTCTTGGACTCAGAGAGGGGTCTCTCTATTTGTGTAAGGGATATCTGTGTGTTTGCTTATTGTGTTCTTAATTTTAGTCTAGTTATGAAGTAGGTTTTTGGTTTTGGTTTTTTAGGTTGTGAGGGATGAAATGATAAAAAATAAGATAGGTAAAAAGATGTCAAATCAACTGGGCTATGGGGTCGAAAGGTCAAGAAAGCTTCAAATGGTGATACAAGGTAGTTGAAGGGCCGATTTGATTTGAGGTAAAATGGATCATGGGGTAAAATGGAGTGAGATGGACATTAAATTTGTGAACAACAAGGGATTTCAAACATAAATAGTTTAATAGCTGACATAAACATGGTAGGGCTAACCATTAATCATGAGAAATGTAACTATAAACTTATCAATGCATAGAAATAAACATTCAAGCCATGCATAGAGATATATGACTCTCTAACTTTAGGAAATGGCTATCAGACTTTGGGGAAATACATTTAAGACAAACAAACAACTCAAATCACTATGAGGAAATGCCTAAGCATAGTATTTCAAGCTATTGGTCACTTTGAAGCAAGATTGCATAGTTTTAGGCAAAGGGAAAGATCAGTACAAGACCTCCTTGGTTCAACAAATGACAATCTAATCAATCAAAGAGAGGTTTCAGAGGTGGAGCTATGACTAGCCATGAGTAAGCAGGGCATACCATGAATCATACTTAGCATGCATAAAACCATAAATGAAACAAGCAAACAATTTCTTCAGTTATCAAAGAGCAATCAAGGATTCTTTGATATGACTAAGAAGGAAGAAAACATAGAAGCTATAAAGAAACAGGAAATTTGAGGTGCCTCCAAGGGCATGTCTCAAATCTATTATCTACTGTCTTATACCAAGCAAGAACATGGAATTATGAATGAAAACTAAGAAGCATAACAGAGAGGGACACTATACCATTTTACCAAGTCAAGGAATCCAACAATAGACCTCCTTCATCATCCAAAAACATTCAAGAAACTATCCAATGCATGAGACAAGTGTTTCTTCCAAGCTTGTATAACCATATATTTCTTCTATTCATCAATTTCAGCCTTGTTTACAATGAAATCCTTTGGAATATATAGGCCAAAGTGAGGAAAACCTCTTAGTTCAACTTGCAATCTCATTGGCCTATCCAAAATATCTGATTTTGTCCTTGAGGATTTGCAAAGCCCAAGGCACAAAATATCTAATAAAATATCTCAAAAATGCTAAAAAAGGAAAATATATTGAATTTTCATAACTAATCATGCACAAAAATAGCTAAAGCACATGAGGAAAAGTCACTTTAGAAAGGTTCATTTTTTACAAAAATACTCAAGAAATATATCAGTAGAAAGTCCTCTGAATTGCCAGCAACTTTTGAAGGCCTTCCCGATGTCAAAACGAGGCCCGTGATGGCTCGTTGGAAAGCTAAGAAGGTCTATTTTTTGAAAATAATTATTTTTCTCCAAAATAACCACTAGAAGTTCATCAAAATCTGATCTATGTGTAAAAAACAAAAAAAATAGACCTTGCTGATAAACGGGGTAGAGTGTGGAAAAAGTGAGTGTTTTCCGCCATTTTGGAGGAGAAAATCATCTTCAAGTGACCTGAAAATCGCTGAGTATATGCCTCTAAAATTATGGCATCCAATGATACCATTTTCATCCTTTGAGGATGCCCCAAAAATAAATGGCGATGCCCATGAGTTTTAGCCAAAAACCCAAAAATGACAAAAAACCAAAATTTGTTGAATTTCACCCAAATTTGGCAAGCATGACCCTCAAGGGTTTTCAGAAACATGCTGTGAATCTAAGGCAAAAATTTGGAGCTTTGAGGTGTCTTTCTTCAATTTTGTTGCCAGGCGCCTCCTTTGAGCTTCCTTGAGTTTTTCCTGTGTGGCCTTCAATTTCCGCCGGGCGAACTGGTTGAGCTTTTTATAGTGCCCGGTCATCCTCCTTTGAAGGTCCAAATCTCTATTGGCCTTCTCCAACTTCTTTTCCAAGTGATCATTCACCCTTTCAAGCCATGCTTCTGGATTGTTCTCTATCTCTTGGGTGAACAAAGTAGTGAGAGGAATAGATTGGAGAAGGGCAGCTTATTCCTCCTTTTGTTTCTCAAGGGCTCTTCTGAGTCCCATGGTTCTTGGCCTCTTTCTCTTGGGCTGATCTTCATCTTCTCTCTCATTGAACTCACCCATGAGTTCTTCCAATTTAATTTGTGCCTTGGAGGCCTCTTTTTTGTATTTGGTGGCCCGGGTCTCAAATACCGCCATGTGGACACTCATCTGTTTATTTTGAGTTTGCAAAAAGTGATTGAAGTTTCTAGCCCTCTCTAGATCTGCCCTCAAAGCATCAATTTGTTTTTCTCTATTAATCAAAAGAGTCTCTAGGATTTGGGCCTCATTTTCGCTATCATCACTTTGGATTTGAATGATGTCAAAGTCCCTCTCCTTTTCATGGCTGCTTTCTTCTTTCTCCTTTCCCTTGCTTTGAGGGGCCTTTTTGGTCTTCCTCCTCTTGGGTAAATCGAAAATGGGCTGCTTTGGAAATTTCCCCTTACTTCGGAGGGCCCTAGTAACATTTGGAGTTATAGTTTTAGGCACCCTTTTCCTTGATGTCTGGAGCTTTGTCACTTTTGGAGAAGAGAGCATGGCCCCTTGCCTAGGAGAGGCAGCTAGCACATGCTCTATTGGCTCTTTTCCCTTGTTACTTTCCTGATCATTCTCACCACTGTCTTGAGTTTCTTCATGAATGCTTGGACTGTACTTTTGCTGCATATTATCACTGTGATGCTCTTCACTTTGCTGCCCTGCTTCATCATCATGCTACTGCTCTTTTTCATGAGGCTGCCTTTCGTCACTGTGCTGCGCCTCTTCATCATGCTGCTATTATTTATCTTGCTGTTGTTTATCATCCTGTTGCTGCTCATCTTCATGCTACTGCTCCTCATCATGCTCTTCTTCCCCTTGCTGCCCTTCTTCATCATGATGTTCCTCCTCTTTATCATGCTGTTCCTCCTCTTCGTCGTGCTGATGTTCATCTTGCTCTTCCTCTTGTTCAATGGGAAATTTGAGTTTCTTGGGAATGGGCTTGCTTGAAGAAGGGGAAGGATGGCGAGTGGAAGGTTAAGGAGATGTATGAAATGAAGGGACAGTGGCAAAATCCGGATGTGTAATGAAAGTATCCCAAGAGATTTCCTTCTTCTCAAGCTGATGAAGAATGATAACCTTGATGAGGGAGTAATGGAAGAGGCAGGCTGTCTGCTGAGAAGGAGGTTTTTTCTAAATAGTGGAGGCCATTTTCTCAATTATTTTATGAAGGAAGAAAGGGAGATTTAACAATTTGGCTCTTGTGAAATGCATGAGAAACCGAACATGGTAGGCATAGACCCAGGAGAATCTTCCCTCGCAAGTGAAGTATTTCATGATTATCTTCATTAGGGGAGCATAACTAGTCAACATATATGAGAAGTGAAAGATGGATGGACATGTATCTCTATGCTCAGGCTTCAAAAAAAATTTGTACTGTTCTGAGTCTAGGTGGCTTTGTTTAAACCACTTCTCTCCGACATAAGGGATTTTGGTGGCCTTGGAAATGGACCTAGGAGAGAACTTGAAATCCAAGCCTGCCAGCTGAAAGTGCTTCTCTTGAAATCTCAAAGCACAAAGATGTGTCAAAGGGGAATAAATTTTCACCTCCTGCACCCTTTGACAAAAATCTATATACCCAACCTCATGGAAGTTAAACAGGACTGATGGATGAGCATTTAACTCTTTAGTTGAAACAAGCTCAAACCTCCTGTGAAGGCCACTCCTACTGTCTTCCCTGGGAGGCATTTTGTTTTGAATGTTCTTTGCAAAACCAAGCTGTCTCAAATGGCCCTTGAAATGTTTTTCTCAACCACACCTCTGTCCTCCTTATAAGTCACTGTTTGTCCTCTTTGATGCCAATCAACAAATATTTGTCAAAATAAAATAAAATCAACTTATCACTATGCTTAGGCCAATAACCTTGAAAAGATATGCTTGTGGTTTATTGGTGAAGAAATAAAATCTTGTTTTGGTAAGAACGCCCTTTTCTTCAATCAGTACCCTTTTTCTATTCACTGTTTCCTCACAAAGGTAGATAAAAACACCCTCAAATTTATTTAAAATATCTTCATAGCATACTCTGTTTTATGGAACAATGGAGGCTGTACTAGGTTTCACTTTTCACTATGTAGAGAGGACACCTTTAAAGTGACAAAGCATTCAGATCATGATCACTATTTTCACCTTATAAACACTGTTTCTTCTGAGTTTTAGCAGATAAGATTTTCTCTCTTCTATTAACCCTGTTAGGACACTTTCTAGCAATTTTAAACCTCTACAACTCTATGTTTTTGTCTTGTAATTTGTGTATGGTTTCACTATTCTCAATAGTATTTAAGGCCCTTTAAATATGATAAAAAACACCCACCCTTTAATCACTATCTCTAATCTTGGGCAATCATAGCAACAAAAACCTTGGATTTTTCTCAAACACCCTACTCTCCAACCACTGTTTTTGTCTTGTGAAAATAACCTTGTCACCCCTTTAAGATTTCAAAAATTCAGAAATAAGCATGGAAAATACCTTGAAATAAGGCTTATGGCCTTGGTCGATTGCTTGAGCAGCTTTAGAGCTTGTTAGAAGGCAAAAGGAGTGAGTGGTACGTTCATAAGAAAAAACGCCGCGCAATGGAGAGCTGTTAGGTCGGCCTTTGGGCAGTCGTGACTGGCACTACAGGCGCGCCGCACAACCATTGAAGGCCTGTGTATTTTCTCTTCTGAACGTGCCATGCGCTTTTCCAGGCACGCCGCGTAGGCTTTAAGCCTCAAAACACTTTGAAAAATTATCAAATCTCCTCGTTTCTCCAGTGGGCAGCTTAGGGGGATGTTGCTTGCGTTTTGAAATGCAAAATGAGACTTTGCCAATGGTCTCTTACTCCCTTTAAAGTTGAAAAATCCAACCACCTTTTGAAATTTCTTTGTGAGGGTCTTGGAGGCCTTTTGAAAAGGCTTTTGGTTTTAAACAAAACATGAAGCACTGCTTTATGCTTTTGAAGACCTCTTTTCTCTTTTTAAAACAGGAATTTCCTTTGAAACGTCATAAAAGACCTTTCACCTGAGAATAATTATTAGCATAGGCTGTTGCTTAACCTTTGAAACTATTTGTAAAAACTCTATTCACATGAAATGGAAGGAGTGTTAAAACTTCAAGCTTGGACTGTTGTTTATAGAGGAGTCTATTAATAAAACAACCCTTGAGACATATTATGAGATCTTTATCTTTATCAGCTGATGAAGGCCCTTTGATATGAATATAAAACTTGTTCGAGCATCTCTTTAACCATTTGTATGAAGTGATTTGTATGGTGAAAAACTCAGGAGAACTAACCCTCTGCCTTTTGTGAGGGAGGCCATTTTCAAGTTGACAAACCAACTGTTATGGTGTTTGATCGTTGATCATACCCATTGTATAGGTTCAATAGCAAGGGTTTATAAAATTTCTCTTCAGGCATAAAAACAAAAACATCCACAGAGGCTTATGTGTGTCAACTACACAAATTTCAACCTTAAGAACCTGCCCATCCTGAACTTCACAAGTGCAGCAATAGAACTATTCTTGGTCCATATCAATAACTTGCAAGGCTGGTATTTAGAATGGGTAACTAATATCTTTTATTTGAAACCCCATTTGAAACTCCAAGTGAAAAGCTCTTCTATAAATAGTCTCCAACATCAAGGAAAACGACTAAACTTGGATTGCCAAAGTAATCTAGTCTTCAACTTTTACGAAGATATAACAGGGGATGATGAGCTGAAGTTGAAATGTAAACATTGGAAAGCTATCCATTTGTTCCTCTGTGAAGGAGGTCTATAAGAATAGTGAATTTTCATTCATTTTACCATTTTTGACAGCAGTCCTGTTTGAAATCTCTGCCACACTGAAATAAATTCTCTTCATCCTCAAACAATGGTGAGCCTTCTACTTGTTTATGAAGGAGGCCTATGTTTGACAACTGCCTGGGTTCTTTTCAACCCCCGTTTTAACCAAATGAAGAATGTCCATGAACAAACTATTCATGGTTCTCTTTGTATTTATTAGCAGAAGTCAGTTTAAAACCAAGATTGTTTTACTTCCTTAGCCATTTAGACGAGGCTGCCTTTAGTCAAAACTCCATCTCCGGTTTCTTCTTTGAAGGAGACTCTTATAAAAATAAGAACAGAGGTTTTTAGCACCATTGTATTGGCCATATTTTTTCTTAAACACCATTTGAAATCTGCTGATGTATCTTTTGCTCATTCTTTGGAAGGAAGGTGACTCATCATTTCTGAAGTCATCTAAAAACACCTTAACTTTCTACTTTTAAATGAGGCTACATCTCTGTTCCTGGCCCTCTGCTTGTTAAATGAAGGAGGCCTTTATCACATTTCCGAACCATCTGCTCATACTTGGAGGAGGTTTTACACAGTCATTCAACCCTCTGGTCATGTTTGGAGGAGGTTTAACACAGTGATGTAATTTCATCTGCTTTCAAGAAGTGTCATCTTTCCTTTCACTGCCTATTCATAGTTAAGCAAATAAAAGTGACAAATTGACAATATGCCACGAAGGGCATTTCTCTGAGATATGTAATCCTGTTGTTAAAATACCTTTATGCATATTTAGACATCAGAAGTAACCTGACCAGTATCTGCAGAGTATTACCTGTTATTCATAAGTCACTAACCTTTTGACTGTGTTTGTAGGAGCTTATTGAAATAACTATTTATCCAATACTTTCATCCCAGGCTCAAAACCACATGAGAAGAAACTATCTTCTCATGTTAAGTTTAATCATATCTTCTGGAATCACTGGTATACTTCTGCTCTTGAAAAAGACATTGAAAAAATGTAAATCCACCTAATATCAGTTTGACCTGTGGCATATGCACTGCCGAGACATCAAGGTTTGTTAGTGGCGTGATTTAAGAGTGTCTGAAGCTTTATTTGCAGAATAGGAAGGTTATCTATGATTGGTTGATATTAGACATAGGTTATTTTGGCTTTAGGATAGTTTGTCAAGGGAGGATCGCCTAAAGTGCCACTACCTAACTTAGGGAAGACTTTTTGGACAGATTTGGAGTATTCTCTCTGGAGCTGATGGGAAAGTTTGTATGACTGAGGCTAGATAGGGCTTGAAAATTAGGTTTTATCTCATCATGGGATGATTGAAAAGGTAGGAGGGAAAAAATGTTTATGGGTGTTTTATAGTTGACAAATTTGACATATTGGAGATCAGCTGCTAGAAAAATTGGCTTTAACAACTAGTCATCATCAACAGGTGAAAAATATTGATGACTAACAGTGGCTCCATTTGGGGAGGGCAGCTCCTTTTAAGGAGGTGTCCAGAATTTCAGATCTCGGTTCTTTGAAGACCAGCGCCTTTATCCACTGGCGCAACTTTCTTTCTTCTTTGATGCTATTTCTGAAAATTGACAGCATGATTAGCATCAACGACATTTATACCTACCCCACTATATTTCCTAACATTTTTTCTGCTTTTGGGTGCATTTGGGCTAGCAACCCTTTGACATAATATTTTTGAAAAATGACACTATCTAGTTCTACACTTATATCTGCTGGGAGTTCAGATTAAGCTAATGAAATCCTTCGTTTCTCTACCTATGCTAGATCGACTGTCAAGGTTAAGCTGTTTGACAGGATTTTATTCTCTAATCTAAAACATGAAATTGAAAACTGACCAAATTAGGCTTAGACATTCTGATTTGTCATGTACTTGTGGCATGAAAGACAAGCTGCACACAAATATTATTTTGCATAAAATGAAATCTAGAAAAACAAGGCTAGGATACACAATTTGTTTTTGATCCCTGCTTTCCTCTTTGGTTCTGTTTTGAGCATGTGGAACCAGTATCTTTTCCTAATCTACTCTCTTTGATAAGTCAAGCTTACACAATTTTGAATATCTTTTCCTCTCACTAGCTTATCAGCAAATAAATTTAAAACATATTCAGTTATGATTAGGCTAGATAACTGAACAAGACATTTGAGCACTAGTAGTGGCATTTAGACTTGCGCGCTTTCTGAATGACTATTTTTTGAACATGGGACTTTCTTTCTATTTTTCAAACAACCCTTTTTTCTATTTTCTATTGTTTTTGAATTTTCTGTTTTTGATGTATTTTTCAAACAATGGTATATACAATTATTGAATTTTTTTTAACTCAGAAATCTTGGAAATGGTGAAACTTAAGCATATTATCTTCATAAGGATCTCCTACCACTCTTGGTCCACTTAGCTCTTGAAAAGAAAAATTTGGAAAATTTTCTCTTTCAAGCATGACATAAGGATTCATGCATGAATCTTTGAACAACCCCGTATCTTCCCGTTGTACCTCTTTATACCTCTGATTTCCACTCCTCCTTTTGTTGTACATCTTTTTCAAATAATGAAGATATTCTTTGTCATTTTTGAAGTATATGATGACATCATCAAGGTATGTCAAAATGCAGAAATTTAGAACTGGAAACATGGCTTTTAGGAGCGTATTTTTGATATCCATTGGTTTTGCAATTTTGGTTTTGAAAATGGAACTACTTCCAGCATACTTGAAAAATTATTTGAGCTGCCTGCTTTGCAAAGGAATTATTTGGCTATAACTTGAAACATTATTTTGCAAAGACACATGATTAAAAGCACTTATCATTGGTATGTCATGGTCTTGGGCAGGAAGGATAAAATTTCTGTCACAAGGGTGTGTATTAGTGTTTCTAAAATCAAAACAGATCCTATGACCAACTATTTTATCTTTGAATATTACTGTTTGGTTCAGATTTTTGTATTTTCTTTTGTCGAAGTCGTTTCTTGGAGTGATGGCAGTGGCATAGTGTTTCTCACTGTTTTCTCTATATGAAGTAGTATTTTGAACAAGATTGCAAATTCTAGCAGTTCTAAGTCTTTGGTGGAGTGACAGAATGTTAGCCAGTTCAAACAACTCAGGTATATTTGGGCTACAGTCATCATATCCTTTCATAGGAAGTTTATTAGACATTTTTTCTGGATTTTGAGCTGTTATGGCTACAATGAAGGTTTCATTTGAAGGGGTAGAGCTATGTGCCAGTAAATATTTAAGGTATGGTAAGAACATTAAGCTCCTCTGCTCTGATTTCCAAAAAGGTTTGTGATATGCAAGTCTTCTAATGCCTCTGTTATGAAAAAGTATCCTGATGTCATTTCTGATGTTTGCCTAAGGTTTGAGAAATTTTCTTGATGGTTCATAATGGTTTGTGCTTCTTGCTCTATCCCTGTTTCAAAAGGAACAAACTCTCTTTCCACAAGACATAGCTACTCATGGTCATGATAATTTTGAGTGTCTAGTTCATCATAGAGAACTTGGGGCAGCTGATTTGGTGGGTCTAAGTTTGTTTCAATTTCTCCCAAATGTTCCTCAATGTCTTCATCAGTGTGTAAAATGAAGGAATTTAGATCTGAATGCAAGGAGTACATCGGGATGTTATCTAGCTTTTCTTGGCTGCTGATCATATATTTCATACGTGATTCCTGGTAGAGTATTCTAGTTTGGTTAAATACAGGAATAGTGGCGTAGGACATATCAAGTTGAATATTTCCTTGAAGCTTAGTTCCCCAAGATCTGGATAAAAGCATTCCATACTTGGGATGGATGTCTGCTACCACTATGTCCATGATCAGGTGTTTTGAAGGTACTTGGGCCAAAATAAAATAAAGATCTTTCATTAAGCCTAGACACTTGACTCTACTTGAATCAAAGGAATATAAGTCTTTATAGGGTCTTGTTATTTCTAGGCCTAATCTTTCCATCACAACCTTCGGCATGAGATTATGCGAGGCCCCGAAGTCTAGCATGGCATTGTGTAAGATTTGGTCATGGATATTCAAACTGATGTAAAAGGGAAGAGTGGTTCCTTCTTGGAATTTTCCTTCTATTTTTGGACCAAACAACACTTCAGGAGCTTCATCAGCTAGATTAAGGGTGTTTGCATCATTTCCTATATTCAAGACCTTTGACACTTGGGATTTATAGGAGCTTTGGGTGATAATTTCAGTGAGAGGCATGGTAATTTTTATTTTGGATATTTCTCCCTCAAAACTGAAAGGTGCTTGTAGTTTAGACAAATTTGCTTCAGTTTTTTCAGCCATGACTTTCTCTATGTTCTGATTTTGCTGACTTTGTTTCGGGATTTTGTTTGACACAACCATCTCGGGAATCTTTGTGGAGGTACTAGGAGCATCGGAGCCAAGACTTGTTTGAATAGCTTTATCTTTGTTTTGGTCAGTTTTCTTGACCATGATGTTGTTGTTATCCACTTCTTTTTTAAGGATGGTATCAGGGGTTTTAGCAGTGTCTGAGCTATCTTTCTTGGAGTTGTCTTGGTTTTTTATGCTTCTAAGGTCATACTACCTGTGAGCTTCTATTATGGCATTATGAAAATCTATGGCAGGATCTTCGGGATCTTCATAGTTGGTTTCATTTTGATTCAGAGAGAAGAACGCTTGTTCTTCTTCTGTGAGGTAAACCTCACTCTCGTTATCAGAACCTATAAGGTTTGAATGATTTTCATTGATGGGTTCAGTATCCCTCTCATATTCTTCCACATAATTGTCATTAAAGGGTGGCCTAATTTGTTGGTCATTTTCCCTTGGTTTGTTTTGAGGTTGATCCCTCCTAAAATTTTGGTTTCGGTTTCTGTTTGGAGGGTTTGGCTGGTTGTCCCTAATAGGTGTCTTTTCACTTATCTTTTCCCAAATTTTCTCCATGGATCTAACCAAGTCATATATTCTAGCGTCTAAGGAAGGGGCTGAAGTGGAGACTTCATCCCGGTATGTGACTTTCCTTTCTGATCTAGTCCTAGCTCTCTTTTCTGCTAAGTTGGATTCTGCACTTATGGCCACTTTTTGCATTTCTTCTAAGGTAGGGGGGTCCTTGTCTCTTAGTTGATAAGTCATGTTTGGGTCAAATCCTTAGGGGAAATTTGCTAAGGCGGAGCCAAGTGGAGGTTTGAAGTGAGGCGGGAGGGCGTTATAAACACTGTTGAACCTAGTGCAATATCCCTTGACACTTTCCCCATTTTCCCATTTTAGATTGTTATACTCTGACAGGATTTGAATGGGGTTCTTTTGGATTTCTCACTTATTTATGAAGGTTTGGTAAAGTTCTGGGAGATCGTGGATACTGTTTGGAGTTAAGCTCTTGAACCATTTTTTGGGTTCTCCGCCTAGGCTTTGGGTGAACATCCTCATTCTGATGGTCTCATCTTCTATTTCCATGTATATAAAGGCATCACTAATTCTATCTACATGTTGCTGAGCTGTGGTAGTCTCAAATCTGGTAAAGTGCGGGATTTTGGATTGATAGTCATTTTGTAAAGGAGCCAAAGGGTGTGGCAACACCAAAGGTGCATACTAGGCTGCCATGGTGGGAGCTAATGGATGATGTACAAAATGAGGGTTTGTAGGATGAGCTGAGGTGATTTGAACAGTAGTGGTTTGGATGGGTGTGGCGGATGTACTTGGATTAGTGATCTGATTTTGAGCGGATCTGGGATGGTAGGAGCCAAAGTGATGGAGAAGCTGAAAGTCGGGAGGCGTAGTAGGCGAGGCTTCTCTACTAGGACTCTGTGGTAGATCTAGGGGCTCAAGATTGTCAAATTTTACCTTACTTTGTGACTTGCTTCTAAAAATGGTTTTTGCTGATTTTAAGTCAAATGGGGAATCCTGCAAGGCTGTGAGGTTTTTAGGTACTGATATTTCTTTACAGATGGACCTATCAGTAGCTAAATTGCCAGTTTCGGAAGCTTGCCACAGAATCTTCTCTGGGTCATCTACTATGATAGGGGGATTTGGGTTGGGATGAGATCTGGTATTGATTCTTCGTGAAGCCGGATTTCGTATTCAGAGTTTAGAGAGGATGGTATTTGTGATTGTTTTAGATGGATGGCCTCTCTAGGGGTTTTGCTAATGTGAAGGATGGTCAAAACAAAAATAAGGGATATTGGAGTCGCCAGGTGAATTTCTTTGAGAACTATGGTCCACCACCAACACTATCAAAGATGATTTCGGGAAAAAGTTTTCTAGCAAAATTTGAGATGAAGACTTGCAAGGAAGAGTGATTCACTTGGTTTCAATAGTTTTCTAGGCTGTCTGGACAAGCTAATGGTTTTATTTGCAAGATTATTTCTGTTTATCTTCTACGTTTAGGTGAAGTCTTCTGAATCGCTAAGTTATACTTAGTTTGTCACTGATTACAGAGTTTGCACCATAAGTTTTATGTTTTGGAAAGGATGAGTCAACATAAAGGTATGGTTTATGATTTTTTTGGTTTTTATGGAGTTTTTTAGGCCTACTAGAGGCTAGTGGAGTTTCCAGGTGAAACTTGGTTTTTTTTATAAAGATGTAGCTATGGTCCACCACCAATAACTAGGGAAAAGCCAATCTAGGAATGTTTTGGGGTTTTTTGAGTTTTTATTTGCAGCCTATGGTTTATTAGAGTGTTCTAAACCTGATTCATCACTTTTCTAGGGTGTTGAAAACAAAAAGAGTTTACTCTAAATGATTCTATGGACTGCTTTCCTGTTAAATTTTTTAAAGACTAATGAATCTACAAGAGTTTGCTAGACTATTATGTACTCAGTTAGTCCCACCGTGATCACCATTATGTTAGGGTGGAGATGAGGTGGCTCAATAGGATAGTAGCCTAGAGTTTAGTAAAGTAGTAAGGCCTACTGGAGGCTAGTGGAGTCGCCAGGTGGATTTTTAGTTGTTTTGAGAGTATATGTGTATGGTCCACCACCAATAGTGATAAACACCAATCTAGAGATATTTTGGGATTTTCTGAGTTTCCTATATGTATCCCTAAGGTTTGGAAGAGTTTCCTATAACTGAATCAACATTTTTCTAAGATGGTGAAAGAGCTAGTTTCTACTCTTCAGACAATACCTAAGCTTTTCTAATTTTGAATGAGATTTTGAGAGATCCTAAGGGATACCGAGGATGTTTTGACTCAAAGTCCCACCATGATCGCCATTATGTTAGGGTCCCATGATTTGGCTGATTGGCAAGCCAAATGACATTGGAACATCAAACCAATCTTTGGAGCCCAAGGACCTACCCTTCCTGGACTCAGAGAGGGCTCTCTCTATTTGTGTAAGGGATATCTGTGTGTTTGCTTATTGTGTTCTTGATTTTAGGCTAGTTATGAAGTAGGTTTTTGGTTTTGGTTTTTTAGGTTGTGAGGGATGAACTGATAAAAGAATAAGATAGATAAAAATATGTTAGATCAACTGGGCTATGGGGTCGAAAAGGTCAAGAAAAATTTCAAACGGTGATACAAGGTTGTTGAAGGGCTGATTTGAGCGAGGTAAAATGGATCTTTGGGTAAAATGGAGTGAGATGGACATTAAAATTGTGAAGAAAAAAGGATTTCAAACATAAATAGTTTAATAGCTGACATAAACATGGTAGGGAAAACCATTAATCATGAGAAATGTAACTATAAACTGATCAATGTATAGAAATAAACATTCAAGCCATGCATAGAGATATATGACTCTCTAACTTTAGGAAATGGCTATCAGACTTTGGGGAAATACATTTAAGACAAAAAAACAACTTAAATCACTATGAAGGAATGCCTAAGCATAGTATTTCAAGCTATTGGGCACTTTGAAAGCAAGATTGCATAGTTTTAGGCAAAGGGCAAGATCAGTATAAGACCTCTTTGGTTCAACAAATGATAATCAAATAATCAAAGAAAGGTTTCAGAGGTGGAGCTATGACTAGCCATGAGTAAGCAGGGCATACCGTGAATCATACTTAGCATGCATAAAACGATAAATGAAATAAGCAAACAATTTCTTCAGTTATCAAAGAGCAATCAAGGATTCTTTGATATGACTAAGAAGGAAGAAAACATAGAAGCTATAAAGAAACAGGAAATTTGAGGTGCCTCCAAGGGCATGTCTCAAATCTATTCTCTACTATCTTATAGCAAGAAAGAACATGGAATTATGAATGAAAACTAAGAAGCATAACAAAGAGGGACACTATACCATTTTACCAAGTCAAGGAATCCAACAACAGACCTCCTTCACCATCCAAAAACATTCAAGAAACTATCCAATGCATGAGACAAATGTTTCTTCCAAGCTTGTATAACCATATATTGCTTCTATTCATCAAGTTCAGCCTTGTTTAAAATGAAAGCCTTTGGAATATATAGGCCAAAGTGAGGAAAACCTCCTAGTTCAACTTGCAATCTCATTGGCCTATCCAAAATATCTGATTTTGTCCTTGAGGCTTTACAAAGCCCAAGGCAAAAAATATCTAATAAAATATCTCAAAAATGCTAAAAAGGAAAATATATTGACTTTTCATAACTAATCATGCACAAAAATAGCTAAACGCACATGAGGAAAAGTCACTTTAGAAAGGTTCATTTTTTTACAAAAATATTCAAGAAATATATTAGCAGAAAGTCCTTTGACTTGTCGCCAACTTTTGGAGGCCTTCTCCATGTCGAAACGAGGCCCGTGACGGCTCGTTGGAAAGCTCTGAATGTATTTTTGAAAATACTTAGTTGGCTCCAAACTGACCACTCTAAGTTCATAAAAAACTGACTTGTGTGTAAAAAACCAAAAAAATAGACCTTGCTGATAAACAGGGAAGAGTGTGGAAAAAGTGAGTGTTTTCTGCCATTTTTGGGGAGAAAATCATCTTCAAATGAACTGAAAATCGCTGAGTATGTGCCCCTGAAATTATGGCATCCAATGATACCATTTTCATCCTTTGAGGATGCCCCAAAAAGAAATGGCGATGCCCATGAGTTTTAGCATAAAACCCAAAAATGACAAAAAACCAAAATTTGTTGAATTTCACCCAAATTTGGCAAGCATGACCCTCAAGGGTTTTCAGAAACATGCTGTGAAGTTGAGGCCAAAATTTGGAGCTTTGAGGTGTTTTTCTTCAATTTTGGTGTCGGGCGCCTCCTTTGAGCTTCCTTGAGTTTGTCTTGTGTGGCCTTCAATTTCCGTCGGGCGAACTGATTGAGCTTTCTATAGTGCCCGGTCATCCTCCTTTGAAGGTCCAAATCTCTATTGGCCTTCTCCAACTTCTTTTCCAAGTGATTATTCACCCTTTCGAGCCATGCTTCTGGATTGTTCTCTATCTCTTGGGTGAACAAATTAGTGAGAGGAATAGATTGGAGAAGGGCAACTTCTTCCTCCTTTTGTTTCTCAAGGGCTCTTCTGAGTCCCATGGTTCTTGGCCTCTTTCTCCTGGGATGATCTTCATCTTCGCTCTCATTGAACTCACCCATGAGTTCTTCCAATTTAATTTGCGCCTTGAAGGCCTCTTTTTTGTATTTGGTGGCCCGGGTCTCAAATACCTCCATGTGGACACTCATATGTTTATTTTGAGTTTGCAAAAAGTGATTGAAGTTTCTAGCCCTCTCTAGATCTGCCCTCAAAGCATCAATTTGTTTTTCTCTATTAATCAAAAGAGTCTCTAGGATTCGGGCCTCATTGTCGCTATCATCACTTTGGATTTGAATGATGTCAAAGTCCCTCTCCTTTTCATGGCTGCTTTCTTCTTTCTCCTTTCCCTTGCTTTGAGGGGCCTTTTTGGTCTTCCTCCTCTTGGGTAAATCGACAATGGGCTGCTTGGGCAATTTCCCCTTACTTCGGAGGGCCCTAGTAACATTTGGAGTTATAGTTTTAGGCACCATTTTCCTTGATGTCCGGGGCTTTGTTACTTTTGGAGAAGAGAGCATGGCCCCTTGCCTAGGAGAGGAAGCTAGCACATGCTCTATTGGCTCTTTTCCCTTGTTACTTTCCTCATCATTCTCGCCACTGTCTTGAGTTTCTTCATGAATTCTTGGACTGTCATTTTGCTAAATATTATCACTATGATGCTCTTCACTTTGCTGCCTTGCTTCATCATCATGCTGCTGCTCTTTTTCATGAGGGTGCCTTTCCTCACTGTGCTACGCCTCTTCATCATGCTGCTATTATTTATCTTGTTGTCGTTTATCATCCTGTTGCTGCTCATCTTTATGCTGCTGCTCATCTTCATTTTGCTACTCCTCACCATGCTCTTCTTCCCCTTGCTGCCCTTCTTCATCATGCTGTTCCTCCTCTTTATCATGTTGTTCCTCCTCTTCGTCATGCTGCTGTTCATCTTGTTCTTCCTCTTGTTCAATGGGAAATTTGAGTTTCTTGGGAATGGGCTTGCTTGAAGAAGGTGAAGGATGGTGAGTGGAAGGTGAAGTAGATGTATGAAATGAAGGGCCAGTGGCAAAATCCGAATGTGTAATTAAAGTATCCCAAGATATTTTCTTCTTCTCAAGCTAATGAAGAATGATAACCTTGATGAGGGAGTGACGGAAGAGGCAGGCTGTTGCTGAGAAGGAGGTTTTTTCTGAATAGTGGAGGCCATTTTCTCAATACTTTTATGAAGGAAGAAAGGGAGATTTAACAATTTGGCTCTTGTGAAATGCATGAGCAACTGGACATGGTAGGCATAGACCCGGGAGAATATTCCCTCGCAAGTGAAGTATTTCATGATTATCTTCATTAGGGGAGAATAACTAGTCAACAGATATGAGAAGGGAAATATGGATGGACATGTATCTCTATGCTCAGGCTTCAAAAAAGGTTTGTACTATTCTGAGTCTAGGTGGCTTTGTTTAAACAAATTCTATCCGACATAAGGGATTTTGGTGGCCTTGGAAATGTACCTAGGAGTGAACTTCAAATCCAAGCCTGCCAGCTGAAAGTGCTTCTCTTGAAATCTCAAAGCACAAGGATGTGTCAAAGGGGAATAGCTTTTCACCTCCTGCACCCTTTGGCAAAACTCTAGATACCCAACCTCTTGGAAGTTAAACAAGACTGATGGATGAGAATTCACCTCTTTAGTTGAAATAGGCTCAAACCTCCTGTGAAGGCCACTCTTACTGTCTTGCCTGGGACGCATTTTGTTTTGAATGTGCTTTGCAAAACCAAGCTATCTCAAATGGCCCTTGAAATGTTTTTCTCAACCACACCTCTATCCTCCTTATAAGTCACTGTTTGTCCTCTTTGATACCAATCAACAAGTATTTGTCAAAATAAAATAAAATCAACTTATCACTGTGCTTAGGCCAATAACCTTGAAAATATATGCTTGTGGTTCATTGGTGAAGAAATAAAATCTTGTTTTGATAAGAACAACCTTCTCTTCAATCAGTGCCCTTTTTCTATTCACCGTTTCCTCACAAAGGTAGACAAAAACACCCTCAAATTGATTTAAAAGATCTTAATAGAATACTCTGTTTTATGGAACAATGGAGGATGTACTAGGTTTCACTTTTCACTATGCAGAGAGGACACCTTTAAAGTGACAAAGAATTCAGATTATGATCACTGTTTTAACCTTATAAACAATTTTTCTTCTGAGTTTTAGCAGATAAGGTTTGCTCTCTTCTATTAACCCTATTAGGACACTTTCTAGCAATTTTAAACTTCTACAACTCTGTGTTTTTGTCTTGTAATTTTTGTATGGTTTCACTGTTCTCAACAGTATTTAAGGCCCTTTAAAACTAATAAAAAACACCCACCATTTAATCACTGTCTCTAATCTTGGGAAATCATAGCAACAAAAACCTTGGATTTTTCTCAAACACCCTACTCTCCAACCATTGTTTTTGTCTTGTGAAAATAACCTTGTCACCCCTTTAAGATTTCGAAAATTTAGCAATAAGCATGGAAAATACCTTGAAATAAGGCTTATGGCCTTGGTTGATTTCTTGAGCATCGTTAGAGCTTGTTAGAAGGCAAAAGGAGTGAGCGGCATGTTCATAAGCAAAAACGCCGCACAGTGGAGAGGTGTCGGGTCGGCCTTTGGGCAGTGGTGATCGGTGCTACAGGCACGCTGGACAATCGTTGAAGGCCTGTGTATTTTCTCTTCTGAACGCTCCATGCACTTTTCCAGGTGCACCGCGCAGGCTTTAAGCCTCAAAACACTCTGAAAAATGCTCAAATCTCCTCGTTTCTCTAGTGGGCAACTTAGGGGGATGTTGCTTGCATTTTGAAATGAAAAATGAGACTTTGCCAACAGTCTCTTACTCCCTTTAAAGTCGAAAAATCCAACCACCTTTTGACATTGCTTTGTGAGGGTCTTGGAGGCCTTTTGAAAAGGATTTTGGTTTTAAACAAAACATGAAGCACCACTTTATGCTTTTGAAGACCTCTTTGCTCTTTTTAAAACATGAATTTCCTTTGAAACTTCATAAAAGACCTTTCACCTGAGAATACTTATTAGCATAGGTTGTTGCTTAACCTTTGAAACTATTTGTAAAAACTCTGTTCACATGAAATGGAAGGAGTGTTAAAAATTCAAGCTTGGACTGTTGTTTATAGAGGAGTCTATTAATAAAACAACCTTGCAGCTCCAAAACAACCCTTCAGACATATTATGAGATCTTTATCTTTATCAGCTGATGAAGGCCCTTTGATATGAATATATAACTTGTTCGAGCATCTCTTTAACCATTTGTATCAAGTGATTTGTATGGTGAAAAATTCAGGAGAACTGACCCTCTGAATTTTGTGAGGGAGGCCATTTTCAAGTTGACAAAGAAACTATTATGGTGTTTGATGGTTGATCATGCCCATTGTATAGGCTCAATAGCAAGGGTTTATAAAATTTCTCTTTAGGTATCAAAAACAAAAACATTCACAGAGGCTTATGTGTGCCAACTACACAAATTTCAACCTTAAGAACCTGCCCATCCTGAATTGCACAAGTGCAGGAATAAAACTATTCTTGGTCCATATCAATAACTTGCAAGGCTGGTATTTAGAATGGGTAATTAATATATTTTATTTGAAACCCCATTTGAAACTCCAAGTGAAAATCTCTTCTATAAATAGTCTCCAACATCAAGGCAAATGACTAACCTTGGATTGCCAAAGTAATCTAGTCTTCAACTTTTATGAAGATATAGCAGGATATGATGAGCTGAAGTTGAAATGTAAACATTGGAAAGCTATCCCTTTGTTCCTCTGTGAAGGAGGTCTGTAAGAATAGTGAATTTTCATTCATTTTACCATTTTTGACAACAGTCCTGTTTGAAATCTCTGCCACACTGAAATAAATTCTCTTCATCCTCAAACAATGGTGAGCCTTCTACTTGTTTATGAAGGAGGCCTATGTTTGACAACTGCCTGGGCTGTTTTCAACCCCTGTTTTAACCAAATGAGGAATGTCCATGAACAAACTGTTAGTGGTTCTCTTTGTATTTATTAGCAGAAGTTATTTTAAAACCAAGATTGTTTTACTTCCTTGGCCATTTAGATGAGGCTGTCTTTAGTCAGAACTGCACCTCCGGTTTCTTCTTTGAAGGAGACTCTTATAAACATAAGAACACTGGTTTTTAGAACCATTGTATTGACCATATTTTTTCTTAAACACCTTTTGAAATCTGCTAATGTATCTTTTGCTCATCCTTTGGAAGGAGGGCGACTCATCATTTCTGAAGTCATCTAAAAACTCCTTAAATTTCTGCTTTTAAATGAGGCTAAATCTCTGTTCCTGGCCCTCTGCTTGTTAAATGAAGGAGGCCTTTATCACATTTCTGAACCATCTGCTCATACTTGGAGGAGGTTTTACATAGTCATTCAACCCTTTTCTCATGTTTGGAGGAGGTTTAACACAGTGATGTCATTTCATATGCTTTCAAGTAGTGTCATCTTTCCTTTCGCTGCCTAATCATAGCTAAGAAAATAAAAGTGACAAATTGACAATATTCCATGAGGGGCATTTCTCTGAGATATGTAATCCTGCTGTTAAAGTAACTTTATGCATATTTAGACATCAGAAGTAACTTGACCAGTATCTTCAGAGTATTACTTGTTATTCATAAGTCACTAACCTTTTGACTGTGTTTGCAGGAGCTTATTGAAATAACTCTTTATCTAGTACTTTCATCCCAGGCTCAAAACCACATGAAAAGCAGTTGTCTTCTCATGTTAAGTTTAATAATGTCTTCAGGAATCACTGGTACACTTCTGCTCTTGAAAAAGACATTGAAAAACTGTAAATCCACCTAATATCAGTTTGACCTATGGCATATGCACTGCTGAGACATCATGGTTTGTTAGTGGCGCGACTTAAGAGTGTATCAAGCTTTATTTGCAGAATAGGAAGGTTATCTATGACTGGTTGATATTAGACAGAGGTTCTTTTGGCTTTAGGATAGTTTGTCAAGGGAGGATTGCCTAAATTGCCACTACCTAACTTAGGGGAGACTTTTTGGACAGATTTGGATTATTCTCTCTGGAGCTGATGGGAAAGTTTGTATGACTGAGGCTAGATAGGGCTTGACAATTAGGTTTTATCTCATCATGGGCTAATTGAAAAGGTAGGAGGGAAAAAATGTTTATGGGTGTTTTCTAGCTGACAAATTTGACATATTGGAGATCAGTTGCTAGAAAACTTGGCTTTAACAACTAGTCATCATCAACAGGTGAAACATACTGATGACTAACACATTCCTGACCAACCATTGGTCATGGAATCAGTTGATCTGACCCTGCCTGTGGTTCATCAAGTCCTTTCCGTCGAGAGTGGATCTCATCCCTCTCATGTTCTTCTTGTTTTTTCAGATTCTTCGAACCTGGAGAAAGATTCTTCCGTCCCTGTAGTTCAAGAAGTTGCTCCTCCTACTCCCGTGATGGAAGTCCAGGAGAGTGCTCCTCTTGCTCTGGTAACACTAGGGGAAAACCATCTCAGTCTGATGGTACCCCCTCCAAGTATTTTGGTCACTTCCTTTGATTGGAGTCGATTTGCAGGATACCGCCTTCCATCTTATGTGCCTTTCGAGATAACGGTAAAGACCTCTGATCTGGTTGTACCCAAAAATATTATAGATGAAGGCGTGTCTGTTAGTATTCTGTCTTCCACTACTTGGAAAGCTTTTGGTTCTCCACCGCTTATGGCTGTTACGTAGAATCTGTTAGATTTTAACAGAGGAACCACTCAACCGTTAGAGATCCTTCCGAAGTTGCCTGTTACTTTGGGAGGGAAAACCATCTATATAGACGTGATGGTTGTTCCAGGCCCCTTGGATTTTAATTTACTCTTGAGGTACGATTATACTTATGCCATGGGTGCACTTGTCTCCTCCCTCTTTCGTATGATTTGTTTTCCACACAAAGGTCGGATTGTGACCCTTGATCGGCTTTCATTCTTTGGTCCTGACGTGACATCTGGTCCACCATCGTCCCTTCCGGGTCTTTATCTGCAGGTTGTATCTTCCCCACTGTATGTTAATTATGTGGCTACCTGTCCCATGCCCACATTCAGTGATAGTGTCGTTGTGCATCGTGTGCTGGGGGCATTGGGTCTTGATTTCCAAGATGTTGTTCTCCCATCTGGTGCAGAACTCTTGGAAGTGATGACTTCTTATTCATCATGATGAGTTTTCTTCGGAGAAGAGTTCGTTTTCTTGTGTCAAGCTCTTTAAAAAATGAAATAAGGTGTCATGAGGATAGTTCTTTTAATGTGTCAACCTCGTTAAAACAATGAAACACGTTCCCGTTCAATTCAAGTCTTTGATAAGATCTCGTAAAATCCCAGTCGAGTCTTTCTCTTGATCTCGTAATTTGAACCTTCACTCCATTTGCCTTTCATATGGAGTGAAGCTTGGGGGGCATGTACCTTGAATTGATTCACCATGCTGGGGGCATGCTTAATTTTTAAAGCATAGTTTGTTTCCATTTCAAGCTTGTGTAATAATGAAACTGGTTTCAAGCATAGTTTATCTTTGTTTCAAGCTTGTGTAAAAATGAAACCAACTTCAAGCAGAGTTTCCTGATTTCAAGCTTGTGTAAAAATTAAACCATTCCCATTTTACCTCTTGTGATTGCCATTTTATCAGCTTGTTTTAGCCTTGGTTTTCTCATTCCATCGTCACCATCTACTTGGCCGATCATATGCCTTCACTTGGTTGTTTTACCCGTTCCTAGGGAACCACTGCGATGAGTGGTATTTTTAGCCAACCTCCTTACCTTTACTTGTTCTGAGCAGTTCCACCATTACCGAAACTCGTTGCTACCTTTTATACCACTCGTTCCTCTAGGAGGAGTCACGTTTCAACTCTTTTCTGACTCTTTAAAATTGAAAAGATTGTCGAGATTCTTGTCGTTTTGAACTCATTAAATGAATGCGAAACGATATCTACCCAGTATACGTTTACCCATTTTTCGAGCTAGAATGGATTATTTACGAAAAAGGATTACCTTAGCCTATCACGACTAAGAGGTTCTTTCAGATATTGTTTTCTACCTTTTCAGATTTGTGAGACTACCTACGAAAAGGGATTGCTGGAGTTTTATTTTATACCTTCTTTTCAAACTCTCTAAACATGAAAAGATGCCGAGTTCTTCCTTTGTCAGACTTGTTAAACTTTGATGACATCAGACCTCGTCACCATGACATTATTTGAGTTCCTCCTTCCTAGGGCTCGTAAAATGTACTAGGTTGGATTTTTCTGAAGGAAAAACTTATATGACAAGCATATGGTATCCTGTTCAAGCTTGTGTAAAAATAAAGAGGTACTCACCAGTAATGGTTGGGGAAAATGGAAGTTATTCATCAGTTATGTTGGCAGTATGTCACTCTTGAACATGACACTTGTCTGCAGTTCGTGTCGGGTTGGGATATCTTCGTTCTGTCACTTTGCCTCCATGGGTTTGGGAAATATGTTTGCCTCTCATTCGATTAAAAATCTTGTCAACATGACCTCTGATCCTATTTGAGTCAAATACTGCCAAATTCCAGATTCGTGTGGTTGATATGTTCAAGAGAAAATCCTTCTGCAGTTTGTACATTCCTTGATCCTCTGTTTCAGTCTTGATTCACACTCATATTTCATCCTCAGTTTCTTTTTGATGATGTGGGATTCATTATGACCCTCCTTCGACGGATCATTTCCTGTCGACTTCAGCTCATTATCTGGGAAGTTGATCTAGAGACTCCTTTCTGGTACCTTAGAGCTTGCATGCCCTAACGGAAAGTTCTTCTCATTCGACGACAGGTTCACATCATTGGACTTAGATCGGGTGATTTCATGGGTGTTCGACTTCAGATCACTGTTCACATTCTGTGGATTGTACTATTAGTACCTTGAGAGCCATTGATATTATGGGTGGTTTCTCTCGCACTTGTTAACGATTCACATCATTGACCAGTAATCAAGTGATTTTCTATCATGTTCGACTTCAACACATCTATTCACATGTTGGAATTTGTACTTTGATTGGGTGATGTTGGAGTGCAAGACCCTGGGCTTCGATCACAAAAGTCCAGGTTGCGAGGAGTGATGAGTCATTCATGATTATTTACATGATTCTTTAGGAAGATGGCTGCGACCATACCATGGGTCCTCTTGTTTTGATCCTCTCTATACGGATGGTTGTGCCCATACCATGGATTTATTTCATATGATCCCTTTATTCGGATGGCTGCGTCCATGCCGAGGATCCATGCACATGATCCTCTTCTTGATGGGTAGCTGCGCCTATACCATGGATTCATGTATTTTAAACAGATATTTTAGTTATGTATATATGCTTGATTTGCAGGTCTCCTGACAGCAACGTCTTATTCCTTTCACGTACTTATAAAGCATTTCACCCCTCACTCATGTTCGGACTTCATACTTTAGGGGGCATCTGTTACACAGTAATTTGTCACTATCCCTGCAATCCCCACCTCGCACATTGGAGGGTCATTTATGTGATAAATAAGTAGTTTCATGCCTTGCTAATACCATAATTGCATCCCTTTCCATGAGGACAACATTCCCTCTGTTGACCATTTCCTTAGCAGACCACTAAAAACACCTGTTTTTGTGTTGGCGCCGGTAGCCCGTTATGCCCTCACGCCAATGAGGAAAATTAACACTGAGCCCGCGCCAGTTGGCACTCTGTCCCAGTTAAGCACCCGTGCCAATATATTTATGGAAAGTTTTTTTAAAAAAAGAGGTGAAGTTTTGATCACAACAACTTCGTGGATGAGTCATAGGGAGTGGTTCGACTAAATAACCATGACCTTCCTACTTTGGCCTCTTGTTTCCACCTTATGGGGAAACCTCCCAAGGGATAAGGCCTCCCTTCCACTATTGTAGGAATCCCAACCTCCTCCTCAGTGCGAGGGCATAACGGGCTACTAGTGCCAACGCAAAAACAAGTGTTTTTAGTGGTCTGCTCAGGAAATGTTCAACAGATGGAATGTTGTCCTCATGGCAAGGGATGCAATGATGGTATTAGCAAGGCATGACATTGCTTATTGATCATAGAAATGACTTTCCAATGTGCGAGGTGGGGATTGCAGGGACAATGACAAATTACTGTGTAACAGTCTGGCTTTGCCATTTTTATTAACATAATGGAAAAAAATGATTCCCCCCCTTTTTTATATTTTTATTAGTTGGTATCCCCTTTAGATTTTAGAAAGAATGAAAGAGAAGACAAGTAATTTTTATAGTGTCTTTTGGCCATTTTTAACGGGATCGAAAAAAATATAAAAAGATACTTGATAAGGTGTCTTCATCGTGGTTTAACAAGCTTGAAGAATAGGTAGTAGTGTGATCAATATTTTTTTTTTTTTCGTGAGGTTTTAGTGAGGCTGAGAAATAAATAAAAGGATTCTTGATACCCTTAAGTGTTCAAAAAGAATGTGAAGGACACTAAGGAAGCTCATACTAGAGGAATGAGTTGTATAATGGGTAGTAACTAGTTCCAAGCTAATAGTACCACCCTAAGCAGAGTGAAGCAAAGAGCCTTGGCAGGATAGACCACTTATTGCAACGAACCCTCCATAAAAGGCATGAAATCTAAGGGAAAGCAAGAATAAGAGAAAATGGTAGTGTGATTGTGATGATAAGGAAAGTCCAAATAATATCAGTATGCATAAGAGGGGCTAAATGTAGTAGCAATTGAAAGCAAAAAAATAGTGATGGAATCCTCATAGGGTATAGAAAGAAGATGAAAAAGAAGAGGAAGATGAGGTTGAAATTTTGAGTCATGGTAGGTCAAAAGGAGGTATTTCGAGGTGATAATATAATGCAACATGGACACCAACAAGATAATGAGGCTCTCATCTAGGGAATCCATGAATAGGAAACCTCTACTTCCAACTTATGTCATGCAAAGAGAGGCGGGTTAATATCGAAACCCAATGGGGCCGGACCAAAGGTTCAATGAAGATGGAAATGAGAGACCAAACCCTATAATATAGGTTCAATAAAAAATGCACCTAAGGTATAGTGGTTTTCATAATAAGAACGCCACCCTTTCTTCTAAAAACCATCCAGAAAGACTATACTTATGGTTAAATCACATATTGAAAGAAATAGAACATGGGCCAGATAAAAGTAGGGCCACATTATTATTATTATTATTTTATATATTTATATATTTAATTTATTTATTTATTTATTTTTATTTTTATTTATTTATTTTATATTATATTAATTTTTTCTTCTTCAGGGTTTATAACTTTTTTTTGTGAATTTTTGGCATATATGATATTGTACTAGAAAATTTCTCACATTACATACCAAATCAAAACTAAAATACATATGTACAAGGTGAAACACTTTCTAATAGGTTACATTATGTAGTTCCCACAACCAAGAATAAGCCAAGGATTCCTATGTATGAAATCATGGGCTATTGTCAACACCATATGGTGCACCATGACATGACCATGCCATAGAGAGTTGAATTTCAAAATTCCTAAATGTTGATGATGTGAGGGAAAGCCCAAAACCCTATCGATATCAAGAAAAAACCAATGACATAAATACTGAGTGATGTTGTGAGCTATGTATAAATTATGATGTAGATTTGCAACTGCTCATGAAGTTTTAATAAAAATCACAAGACACAAACCTACTCTATTTCTCTGCTAAAAGTAATTAGCAATTTAGAACAAAAATATCAGACATGAAATAAGAAATCACACACATACAAATATTATTTTTCTTGGGGAAATAAAAATAATAATATTTACTACTGCGTGTCGCGCTTCCGTCTAGATAATATTTACCACTGCGCGTCGCGCTTTCGTCTAGATCCGAGGTCATTCAGTTGGTATGACTACACATAATGCTTTTTTCACACAGTAATATCTTAATTAGCAATGGTAATGTCCTCAAAAATTTTCCCCGGAACCCTTTAAAGAATCGTCATTCGGCCTCAGAGTATGAGACAAACTAATCAATGGTAAATTCTGTCACAAATCCTCCTAGCACACTGTCCACCCAGTGATCGACTGTGCGTGTGATAGTATTATCAGTCCTCTCCAGCTGTTGAATCAGCTCTGGGATCCACTGAGTGACTCGCTCGTCCTTATAGCACTTCTGGAACTCTACGAGTCTAGCCAGCCACTCTTGAAGCTCGATCGCAAATGTCACAAAGAATATTTCATAGTTTTCTGTAAGAATGTACCTATTTTTCCACCTTTCCGCCGTTAACTTTTCACTACAATTTTCTTTTACCGCAAATTCCTGGATCTGCCTTTCGAACCAGTATTCAATTTCCCTTCTTGCAGGCTTCCAATATTCTCTTGTCATTACCTGATCCCTTTCTCAAGATTCTCCAGGTCCCGGCAATGGAACCAATTGTTGGCTCGAGGGGTCTTGAGCCAGTCTCAGAGCTCAAGGTTTTCCAACAAACCCCTATACTATTGTCCCTTTCGGTAGTGACTTTCTTGCACAGGTCAAAGTCTCACTCGAAGTAGTATGGGTGGGTGCTAGAACCAGGTTTCCGCACCCTGAGAAAGGATAGGTAAGGCAAGCAGAGCTGCGCTAGACCCTGAGATTCCTAGATTACCTTGTTCTGCGTAGGGTCAATTAGGTCTCTATTTGCATCCACGTGTGTTATATCTATAATTATATGCTCTTATAACAGTAGTGGAGTATTGCATAAACAGAACAGAACAGATCCAGATACAGAAAACAAACTTACATAGATCTTCGTAGCTTAAATACAGAAAATGCACAATGCAGTAATTACCATTGATTCACACAAAGAGTACTCACAGATTCAATTCTCTATCAACCTTTCTTATTCATTCATTCATCAATTCCTTCTTACAATTCCCTTCCCATCCTGCGCACACAGTAGCAGGGTCCACACACAGCTGGACTTGGATCTCTGCGCACACAGCCAGCAGGAGTCCTTTCCTCAAAACCCAAACAGATAGCTTAAACCACAATTCGCATTAATAGCTCTTCATTTCCTACCTTACAATACGAAAGTTTCCTCTATTTATAATAATCTAACCTAGACTTTCCTATGGTCTGCAAACCATGGTTTTCGGACCTCTGGTTTACCCTTTTACCCATTACAATGCTTTTGGGGCTTTGACCCACCCCAAAACCCATGTGCTAGATTAAATCTAATCAAAAGTATCCAAAATGGACTAGTTTCACAGCTCGTAGGTGACCTTGTTCCAAAATATGCTTTCATTAATATGATGAATAGAGATGTATTACAATTTCTTTGCTCAACTGAACACAACTTGCAAGAGAATAACCTATCTCTTTGTTCACTAAGAAGCTCTAACCTAGACTTAGTCAAATTTTGCCTCTGCTTGAGCCCTTATTTCCTTGTACCGTTCCTTAATAAATTATGCCCCTATTATTTAGGAATTTCTCCAAAATGGATTGCACAATTCCTTAGGGTGATCATATTACTGCATGCAACACCTATACACTCAAGACTAGTCTACAAATGATGTTACAATACCTTGGAATCTATACCATAGATGTGGAACTAGAATTCTCTACATGCAATAGCTATTTTTTGTTGATTCATTAGTTAACTGGATGATCATTGAGTTTGACTGAAGTCCCACTTCACAACTAACCTTCCACTATTTCATTCAACAGTTAGGACTAGTTTAACTGAAAACAACCTGAGATAGCTGACCTTGATTTCTACAAATTAGAAATCACACATGCTTAACTGAAATCTAACACCTCCAACTGTAATTTATTGAGTAAATTGGGTGACACAAGCCATGTCACGAAAATTAATTACATCCAAGTTGTCTGTTGATGTGGAAATTTGAAATTTCTATTTTAATCAAGGAAAAATAAAATTTAGAATTTCAACACTCCCTCTCAGCAAGAAAGGGATTATCAACCACCCCTATCTTGCACCTATGGAACTCAAACTTCCCTCTTGACATGGATTTGTTAAAATGTCAACATATTTGTCCTCTGTCAGAATTTATTAAAGCAAAATTATCTGCTTCTGCACACAGTCCCGTACACGGTGATAACAAATATATATATTCTTGGATCAATTGTGAAAAATAGGATTCACAGAGAGCTTGATGCAACTTTTATTCATAGTAAATAATAGTTGGACCCAGCATCTGATGAAACAATCCAACATTTATATTTCTCATCAAGATTTCCTCACATGTTTCTTGACTTTCAGCCATGTATTCTACTTCTTCTGAGATGAGTTCCATAGATCTTTACTTCTTGTTGTACCAGGAAATAGTTGTGGACCCAACAATGCAAATTCCACTATGTACTCTTTTGTTCTGATGGACTCCCCACCCAATCTGCATTTGTGAAGCCACATAGCTTCACTCCCTCTATCCACCTGTACCATAGTCCAAACTTGGTAGTTCCTCTGAGGTACCATAGAACGTGCTTAGCTACCTTCTAGAATAATTTGGTTGGCCTAACCATAGCTTGGCTCAACTAGTTTACTACATAACACATATTTGGTCATGTTTTCACAAGATATATCAATGAACCCACTAGCTGCCGATAAATGGTAGCATCTACCTCTTTAGCTAAAGTGCCATCCTCCTTCCTACAGTTAGTTGCTAGAGGTGTCTCCATGGGTTTGCAACTCTCCATGGAGAATCTATTTAGTATCTCATTTGCATCCTTTCCTTGAGAGGAAAACAGTTCCCCATCCCCTTTCCATACTTCCAACCTAAGCTAGTAGTTCATGTGACCCATGTCCTTCATTTCAAATTCTATTGCAAGGTCCTCCTTGCAATATATGATCCACTGCTCATCAATAGTTAAAATTAAATCATTAACATATAAAAAAATAATGAGAACTTTACCTTCTACCAAAAAATGATAAGAGCTTTTCATTCTCTTCACTTTTGGTGAATCCCAAACCTGTGAGATAACTATCAATCCTGGTGTACCAAGAATGGGGTAGTTGTTTGAGACCGCACAACACTCGCTTAAGTTTTCACACTTGAGAATCTCGATCAAAAGTATCAAAGCCTTCTAGTCTCTCGATGTACACCTCTTTCTCAATAAATCCATTGAGGAATTTTGTTTTTACATCCATTTGGTGGATCTTCCACCCCATCTGTGTAGCGAGAGAAAGAATTGATCTAATGGATGAGTGCCTTACTACAGGAGAAAAGGTATCCTCATAGTCAATTCTTTAAACTTGAGAGTACCACTTGGCCACAAATATAGTCTTATACTTCTCTATGCTTCTGTTTGCTGCCTACTTAACATTGAAGATCCATCTCGAACCCAAAATTGATTTATTTGCTGGTCTTGGGACCACTTCCCAAACACTGTTCTTAAAATGGATTCATATTCCTCCACCATTGCATCAAGCCATAAATGTTGCTCTATTCTTCCTCAAAAGAGGATGGATTAGTCATTAGAGACATGTAGCGAGTGTTCCAATTAGGTGACCTTCTCTGCCTACGTAAATTTCAAGGAGCACCCACATTCTCTCTTGCATATTGCACAAGTCTCTCAACATCCTTGGTTCTTTTCTTGCCTTGTGTGGATGGTTTTGCTTAAGTGGTTGTCTCCAGTATTTTCTCTTCAATTTTTGGTTGTTCCACAACTTCCTGAGGCTTCTCCTTTGGATTTGAAAGCTCCTCATATGGTGGGATCAAAGATTTAAGAGAGCACCACATTGTTTTCTCCTCATCAAAATTGACATCCTTTCACACAACTATAATTCTGAGGGATGGAAAGTACACATGGTAGTTGTTGGGAGTTTATGTGTAACTCAAAAATACCCCCAATCTCTTTCCAGCTCAAGATTCTTCCTTGATTCTTTGGATACATGGGAGTAAACAAAGGCTCCAAAAATCCTGAAGTGTGACACATCTATATTTCTCCCCGAGAAATTCTCCTCTGGTGTAATATTTCCCAAACTTCGATGAGGACTCTCCATCTACAAATAGACTATTGTGTTGCATGTCTTAGCACGCAAGTGCAGAGGTAGGACTTTGTCATGCAACATCGACCTCGCTTCTCCCACAATGTTATGATTCGTTCTCTCAGCCGCCCCATTTTTTTGTGGGTTGTGGGGTGTTGTTAACTCTCAGCGAATGCATTCTTTTGCATAGAAATTGTTAAATTCATTCAAAATGTACTCACCTCCATTACCACTCCTAAGAGCCTTCACCTTCTTGTTAGTTTGTTTCTCCACCAGTGCCTTGAATTATGAAAAATTGGAGAATGTCTCATCTTTCTTCCACATGAAAAAGTTACAACACTTCCATGGGAAGTCATCAATAAAAATGATAAAATATTTGCATTTGGAAGTGGAGGCTATCAAAAAATATCCACAGAAATCAGAGTGGATCCCTTTTAGGACTGCATGCACTTTTTTGTCTTGACCATAAAATGAGGATTTTGTGTACTTCCAAAAATTTCATCCTTTGCGTACATTATTATGCTCAAGTTCTCCTTTGGGGAGGCCTGTGGTTATCTATTTCATAATATTTAGGGTGCCATGATGCAAATGGCCAAGTTGTCTGTGCCAAAGTTCACCAACATCGCAAATCTACACCTTCTCTACCTTTTTTCTTAATGCAACACAGTATTCCACATATATATAATATAGCTTCTTCACAGGAACCCCGATATTCTTCACCTTTCCTGTGGCTATGTCTATCAAGAATTCCTTTCCTTTGTTGGAGATCAAATCATAACCATGGTCTTCCAAAAATGTAATAGAGATGAGATTTTTATTTATGCCCAGAACGAAAATGACATTATTGAGCCTGAGGGGGGAACTCGACTACCTATGAAAGGTGACTGTACCAATCTCGGCTACACTATACCTTCCCTCTTCCCCCATCTAGATGTGAATTTGAAAATATTTTTCTTCCAAGTCACTGATAAAGTCTCTATACCCTGCCATGTGGAATGATGCACCTGAGTCCAAATACCACGTAGAAATTATACAAACAATCTGTATACCAATGGATTCAATCCAATCATGTAATATACTAAAACAAGATACTGAATCCTTCTACAATATTTGCGGAAAAGAAACACGATCGCATAATCACACCAAGTAAGAGAAAGAAGCAAATCAATTGAACAACACAGATATTTTTCCTGGGAAAGCTTGCTTCTCAAAACCCCTCTATATTTATTGTATAATCAACCAAGGAATCATGAAAAAATACAATTCACTATTCTCACAAGAGTCTGATGCACTCTATCAACTGTCTCACACTGATCCAGACATAATCGACCAACACTTAGCCAATTTGCTGCCTCTGCTCAGCCTGCCTTGCTTGCACAATTCTAAGAACAATTGATCCCTATTAATTAGGAAATTCAACCTTCCAAAACTGTGAAATACATGATGGGAAATCCTATGGTTTCTAATTGTATGTCGACTATTTACTAATAATACAACTGATAGATAACATCCCTTTAACCTCTGTCTCAAATGGGTCTTCAGCAGAAATGACATGCATGCATCTATTAATAGTAAATCATTAGTCACTTGACATATCACTGCATGTGAATTAAATCTAATTTAATTCACTTGACCTCTCACTAGTGCAAAAATCAGTTACAAGTAGTTAGACTGACTTTAACTCACTTAATTGAGTTAACGAATTTCTCATGCTTTAAACTGTAATACACTACCTGCAACTTGGACTCTAAATCAAATAGAATCACTCTACATGCCTCACCAACCACCCTCAACTAGAATTTCATGAGATAACTAATTATGTCACACTTCGTTAACTATTACAAGTGATTATGAGATAAGATTACAATTTATTTTCCAATTTAGTTAAGGGAAAATTAAATTATACAAACATTTCTTGTTGAATTTTCAACACTCCCTCTCAACAAGAAAGGGATTATCAACTACCCCAATCCTGCCTCTGAGGTATTTGAATTTTCTCTTCGCGAGTGCCTTCGTCAGAATATCTGCATCCTGATCCTCCGTGGGAATGTATTGAAGTAACATAATTCATCTCTGAACAAAATCTCTGAGATGGTGGTACCAGATTTCAATATGCTTGGACCTGTCATGTAATACTAGATTAACCGAGAGTTTTATGAAAATCTGGTTATCACAATGTATCATCGTGAGAACAATATGATTACCAAAAAACCGAATAAGTATATTCCTCATCCAGATGGCCTCACATGACGCCTGACTGGCTGCCATGTACTCTGCCTCGACTGAACTGAGTGCAACTGCTCTCTACTTCCTGCTGTACTAAGAAGATGATGTCGATCCTATGTTGAATATCCCTCCTTATGTGCTCTTCTTTTCTGATGGATTTCCTACCCAATCTGTATCGGTGAAGCCTTGAAGCTTCACTCCCTCTGCCCGTCTATACCATAATCCATACTCTGTAGTGCCCCTGAGATATCTCAAGACATGCTTCCACACCTTCCAAAAGAGCTTGGTTGGATTAACCATAGCCTGAGTAAGTTGGTTAACTGCGTAGCATATGTCTGGTCGTGTGTTCACCAAGTACATGAGTGAACCCACAAGCTACCTATAAAAAATAGCGTCCACTACCTGAAGTAGCATCCTTCTTCCTCTAGTTTCCTGCAAGAGGATTCTCCATGGGTTTACAGCTCTCCACATGGAACTTCGTTAAAATCTCTTCGGCATATTTTCCTTGAGAAACAAATAGCTCCCCATCTCGCTACCATATCTACAAACCAAGGAAATAGTGAAGGAGTCCCACGTCCTCATCTCAAACTCTCTTACAAGATCTTCTTTGCAAGAAGTTATGAGATGCTCATCCCCTGTCAGAATAAGATCATCAACATAAAGTATGATAATAAAAATCTTACCATCAACCAAAATTTGGTATAGGTTCACATCCGCTTCACTCTTTGTGAAGCCCAACCTGGTGAAATAGCTGCCAAACCTGGTGTACGAAGCACAAGGTGCTTTCTTCAGCCCATATAGTTCTCTCTCAAATTTGAACACATGCAATGCGTTGTCCAAGGCCTCAAAACCTTCTGGCTACTCAATGTACACTTCTTCCTCAATAAATCCATAAAGATATGTAGTCTTCACATCCATTTGATGTATCTTCCAACCCATCTATGCTAAGAGTGCAAGGATAGATCTAATCAATGAGTACTGTCCAATTGGTGCAAAAGTCTCCTCATAGTCAATCCCCTCAACCTGTGAGAATCCCTGGGCTAGAAATCTAGCATTTTACTTCTCCACACTCCCACTTGTTTCCTAATTAACCTTATAGATCCACCTGGATCCAACCACTAACTTCCCAACTAGTCTTGGGACAACATCCCATTCACTGTTCCTGATGATGGAGTCATACTCCTTAACCATGGCATCAACCCAAGTTGGTTTATGTACTATTTCCTCAAAAGAGGATGGTTCTGTCACAATACACTTTCTCATAAGAGCTATGTATCCAGTATACCTGTCTGGTGATTGTCTCTGTCTGCACTATGATGTAGGTGCTCCTACATGTTCTGCCGCATCAAGTCTCAATTTGTCAGCCTCTATGGTGTGCCTCCTACCATGTCTGGTGGATGGCTCTGCATGAGTGGTTTCTGCCACTCTATGATCCTCCTCATGTGGCTGCTCCACATCTTGAGGTTCATCCTTTGGAACCAAGAGTTTCTCATCTGCATGAAAATCACGCTCCCTCTCAAGGGATGATTGCATGGCTTTCTCCTCATAAAATTTTACACCATGTTTGACAACTGTCATCTTGCTATTTGATAAATACACCCGATAGTTTTGGGGAGTATCAATGTACCCCAAAAATATCCCAATCTCTGTTGTTGGTTCTAGCTTCTTTATGGAATCTTTGGTCACATGGAAATCGACAAATTAGCCAAAAATTTAAAAATATGAAACATCAGGTTTCTTACCAAAAAAATCTTCCTCTGGTGTACTCATGCCAAGTATCCGATGAGGAATACGATTCTGCACAAATATCATTGTGTTGCATGCCTCTTCCCACAGATCCAATGGTAGGATATGATCATGTAACATAGCTCGTGCCACACCCACAATTTTTCTGTTATTTCTTTCTCCAACCCCATTCTGTTGTGGGTTGTGAGGCGCAATCAACTCTCTCTGAATTCCTTATTTTGAAAAAAAGTTATTGAATTCATTAGATATGTACTCACCACCATTATTTCTCCTTAGAGTCTTCACCTGCTTCCCTGTATCTTTCTCAACTAGTGCTTTGAACTCACAAAATTTTGAGAATGTTTGATCTTTCTTCTGCATGAACTAGATCCAACACTCTCTAGAAAAATCATAAAAAAAATCACATAATACTTGTGATTTTTTGTAGAAGCTGTAAAGAATGGTCCACACACATATGATGAAAACTATCTCAAGGATTTTCGCTGCTTATTTCTCCTTCTCGTGAAAAGTGGCCTTTGTATACTTCCCCATGGTACATCCCTTGCATGTGTCTATTTGTGCAAGAGTACCCTTTGGAAGCCCCATAGAAATATGTTGCATGACCTTCAAAGCACTTTGATGTAGATGGCCCAATCTTCTGTGCCATAAATCACCCTCATCTCGGCTCACCACTCTGTCTACTTTACTCATCAATGTTGCATAGCCATCTACATCAAGTTTGTAGAGGTTCTTCACATGAACCCCAATCTTCCTAACCTATCCTATGGCTTTGTGACGAAGGAATTATTTCCCTTCACTGAAAACCACATCATATCCTCCATCCTCCAACATATCAACTGAAACTAAATTATTTTTCAAGCCTGGTACATGCATGCCATATTTTAATAAGAAAGGTTCACCTGACTGTCTCTGGAAAGTAATTGTACCATTCCTAGTAGTGCTATACCTCCTGTCATCACCCATCTTGATGTGCATCTGAATATCCTTCTCCTCCAAGCTACTAAAGAGTTCTTTGTCTCCCTTCATCTGGAAAGATGCACCACTGTCCAAGTACCACACTAATCCCATCGCACTAGACACCATGCATGCAATGAGTGAGAAGTCCAACTTGAACTGTGAAGCCAAAGCATCACCCATTGCAGATCCTGAAGCCTTCTTGTTGTTCTTATTTTTTTATGGAAAATTAGTGGCATAATGTCCATGCTCATAACAATGAAAGCATTTCACTCTGGACATTTCACGCTTCTTGCCTTCTTTGTCGGTCTCAAATTTGGAATAGGATTTCTTTCCCTCCCCCTTCTTTGCCTTACCAGCCAAGGTGCAATTTTCCTCATCATCTGTCTTGGGTGAGGATCCATCCTCGATATTCGGCCTGAATTCTTCTTGTACCAAATCCAACCAAAGTCGCTCCCAATCTGGTATATTATCCCTCCCATTGACATAGTCCTGATAACTATGCCAGCTCTTGGGAATACCTAGAAGTTCTAGGATCACCAAGTCATCATCCGCTACATTAATCCTGACACTTCCAAGCTCATCTCAACATTGGATGAACATGGTAAAGTATTTCGGAATAGTTTCGCCTTTCTCCATTTTGATTTTACTATGCTTGTCCTTCAACGCCAATTTTTTGTGGTCACTCCTATTCTGAAATAGATCTGTCAAGGCATTCCACATTTCATATGGAGTCGCCTTGCCATGGATACTCAAGACAATGTGATTTTGAACTCCCTCTAATAAGATCCTCCTCTCCTTTGCAACCTTCTTTTTCCAAGCATTAAGAAGAGTGTCGTCTGTTGCTGCGGGCCTTGGAATGTCAGTGTCGATAAATTCTTTCAACCCATTGTCCTCCAGAACTGCGTCCATTCTGTCTTTCCATGAAATATAATTAGAACTTCCCTTGAGTTCATATTACAATATTAATCCATTAAAATCCATCTTGATCCGCTTGTCCCACCAAAGAATATTTTTCAAATTTGAATGTTGTTCAGCACAAACTCAATTTATTCTCCACTATAGTGATTTATGGCACTCTGATACCATGTATAAATTATACAAACAATATGTATACCAATGGATTCAATACGATCATGTAATATACTAAAATAAGATATTGAATCGTTCTACAATATTTGTGGAAAATAAACACGATCACACAATCACACCAAGTAAGAGAAAGAAGAAAATAAATTGCACAACATAGATATTTTCCCTGGGGAAATATTTCTGCTCAAAACCCCTCTATCTTTATTGTATAATCAACCAAGGAATCATGAAACAATACAATGCACTCTGTTAGCCACCTATAAATTTTGTTATACCAAGAGGTGGCTAATTATTTTCTTCAAAACTCCAAGAGATAATTCCCCTTTGAGAACCTATCATCCTTGAAGTTTTTATGAAGATAACTAATACTTCAGTTAATCTTCATTGCTGTTTCCCTTTTAAACCTGAAAATTCTGCTGTTTTCCTGAAGAAAAGACTGTTGAGAAATCCACTTTCCCTTCATTTTTCTCCTCCATTCATTCATAATCAACCTCCATTTTTATCTCCTTTTTCCTCATGGAATCCCTCCATTTTCCTCATTTCCTGTCTTCCATTCATAAAAACCCCTTTGATAAGCTTTAAAAATCCTTTTTTTCCTTATCGAAAGCTTTCAAACCCTTTGAAAATCTTGAAAATTCATAAAAAACAGCCTTTTGTATGACAGGCCTAAGCCGCTTTGGGCTAAGCCCTAAACCACTTCCCCACCATATACCCATGCCCTGGAACCAAGCGCTAATAATCTTGTGTGCTTATCACATCAGAAAATTTTCATAGGCGTGTTTCTTTGTTTAAGAGAATACCCTCGATGCGATTGGCCCCTTTTATATAAAGCCCTGATCCTTTGTTTCCGTTGTAGAACCAAGAGCCTGCAATCGGGCGCTAAAACATAAAAAGACTTGGCCAAAAAACCAAATTTCCCTTTTTATTTTGTTAAAACCCACTTTCCTATGTTTTATATGAAAACCTGTCTGTTCAATGTTTTAAATGAAAAGGACCGTTGATCCAAAGCCAATCGACGATGTCAGTAAATCTACATCGAATATTTCATTGAGCGCATTTGAAAGGCCCTCACCTTTGTTGGAATTCGATTGACCCTTTTTGTATGTAAACCCCGGTTCCTTTATCTTTTTCATATATCCAAAGGCCCCACAATCGGGCGCCAAACCTCATATATAAAACCCTCCCTGAAGCCATTTCCCTTTGTATTTTATTAAAAAACTTTGTTTTTTATATTATAACTAAGCCCACCTTTTCATTGGTCGGAGCCATTCCTGATCGTTGATCATGAACCAATCAACGGCCTACGGAATCTCGCATCGGATATTTCCATTGGGCGCATTAAATATTTTATTTTCCACCTTCAATTGGCAAACCCCCGATGGACTATCATCCATTGATCTCCCCCCGCCAAACCCGGATCCAAATTAGGAAGCATTGCTCTTTTTCAATAGCCCATATCGCCTTTGGAATTTATAAACTAATTTCCATAACGATCTCTCCAAAGATCAACGGTCCACATATAATCACATCGAAAATTCTCTGTGCGCCTTTCACTCTCTCCTCCTCCAGATCACAAATTTTTCAATTGGATACGGACATATACATAGATCGGCTCGAATCTGATCATAACCTTTGTTAAAAATCATACAAACCAGATTGTATAATATTTTTTTGCGAATCTCCTTAGTTGATCTGTGATTGACGGCTCACATTAACCCAAGCTCCGCTTACGCCTCACCTCATATTTTATTTCATTAACAAAAATATCAAATCTGAGCTGTTGATTTGTTTCATCTAAAGGTCTAGATTCATCCCGATAGGCCCAACTCCTTTGGGTCCTACCTTTTCTCTAGATCAAATCTCATCTGCCCCATTCCTTGATCGGATGGTCCCGGATTAAAAACTACCTTACCTCTTTTACGCCGCATCTTGTCTTATCGCGCTCTCCTCTTGACCGTTGATCTGACGCTTGAGATCTAATGGCCGACCTTGATTTCGCGTGATTTTTAGCCCGAAGGTTAATGATCCAAAATTTTGCGATGACGGTGGTTTCAAAAGGCCACATGTCAGCTAGTAACGCATATCGCGTTCAAAAAGTTAAAACCACCTTCCTTCCTTTTCGTTGCGTGAAAACAATGGTTTCTATAGCCAAAACCACTTTACCCCATTTGTATTACATTCCATTGTGTTTAATCTCCGTCGTTAATCTCTGCAGATCAACGGTCCCAATTTAATCTCGCGTTAGTTCATCGCCCTCCACCCATCCTCCAAGGGACTCCATCGATCAACCTTCGTCATTGATCTCTGAGGCCGATCTCATCCGACGGACCAGAATCCTTTCGGAAACCCCGAAATTCATTTTAACCTATTTCCTCCTCCAAAGGTTAGTTACCCGTTTCCTTTTAATTTTCTCTCGTTGCATTATAACATAGCCCCTCTGCATTATATAACCACGATTGATCTTGACTGTTGATCTTTGCAGATCAATGGCTCGGACTTAATCTTCTGCACCGTTTATCCAACCGCCCCCTTTTGATCTCAGCGAATCAATCCTTTCCGTTGGATGCTTTCATCCAACGGCTGCGATCTAACCTCCGCCTCTGAAGCAGTTAAACCTTATCCCACGGAATTTTTCTAAATTTTTCTTTGATTGTGTAGGTTTTAATATTTTTTTTAACTGTTTTAAAAAGAAAATTGAAGGTCGGGGATGACGATCCCCCGGGCCTTTATTCATCAAATAATATCATTCCACAGGGTTCAACACCATGTTTCGTTCGTGCCTCATGAGCATTGATGCCATTTTAAAACCCTCTACACACCTGCACATCAACAATACATAGCAAAGTTTAATCAATCAAAGAGTATCAGTGTTAAAAGATCCACTCACAGCAGAGATGAAGAATTGAAGACGGTTTACACGGAGTTTGAGGGATTACGGCCCAGATCGACTATTTAAACGGCTAATCCATTCAATAAAACACAGTTGAAGAATAGAGACAGAAATTAGGCCTAATTAAGCCTAACACACAGAGCTAAAGCAAATTAATGGTGTTTAAAGAAAAACAATAATATCTATCAGTCCCAGAAAGCCTCCACTGCCACATCAGAGGCTAATTAAATCCTCTCAGTTGCCAAAAGACACCTGCAGCATCAAAGCATTCAAAGGAGGCCATATTTGTGCCATAATAGAAGATATTTATCTAAAGACGAGTTGAGCCGAGTTATTACCAAAGAAAGAATTAATTCTCAAATTGTTAGCAGAGTTATTACAAAGATAAGAAATAGGCCTCGAAGTCAATATTTTTGCCCCTTGAGTTTAAAAGACAGAAACAGAGTAAATAAATAGAATCATAATTCAATGCTCTCCTTCCTCAGGCCTTGCATGGTTTTCGAGGTTTGGAGCTGCATTTAGTATAGAATTTATTACATTTTCAAACCTAAAACTCTTCCACCTCCTCATTTCTTCTATAAATACTTCTGAAGAAGATGAGATACAGGTTGTTTGATCACTAGTTGTAATACTGAAACTCTCTGAAATAACACATAGTCTGTTGAAGTTGAAGAAGAAATTGAAGTCTTGGAAGCCCTGATGATGTTGTTGCATGCTTGTTCTTGAGAAGGCTCTATCATTGGATCCATGAGCTTGGATGTTGGTGAATTATTCTGAACTATTTAATGTTTTCTCCTGTTTTCATTTTGTTCCACAATTTCTTGCCACAGTAGGATGAAAGTTTTAGGCTAAGAAATGACTCCTAGAAGCACCTTAGACCTGTTTATCCTTCACAGTTTTATGTTTTATTCTGCTGAGGTATTTTAGAGTCTTTAATCTCTCACTTTAGTCCTCATGCTTGTTTATTTCTCTAATAGTTCGAATAGTTGGTTTCAGCATGATTTATGGTTCTCCCTGCTTGTCTGCTGCCACTTAAAGGTTGTTATTGAAGTCTCCCTTTGAAGTATCTTTGTTTATAGTAAGCCAAGGAGGTCTGTTTTGATCATGCCCTTTGTCCTTGCTTAAAAAACTGTATTAAAGGTCTTTTATAGTTGTGATCATAGATGTATTAGGTGTTCCCTCTTCTATGACTGCAATTATCAGTAAATATTTTACGTTTTCTAAGTCATTTGAAATAAAATCTTTGAGGAAATAGGATGTGCTCCCGAATATTAGATTTCATTTCAAAAGTTGTTTTGAAGTCATTATTTTCTTAAAGTTCGGTTTGTAGAATTTATGGTTAGCCATGTCTATCAAATACCTCTTTATTGTTCAATTCATGCTTTCAAATTCCCTTTGTTGAGAATTAAACTTCTCTTTTCTAAAACCATTAATGTCCATCTCATTCACAAACTAAAAGATCTTGTGGCCACGTTAGATTTTCCCTTTGATATCCCATATCCATTGACAAGTTTGTCATAACCTCTTTTTGACTCCATTTCCCAATGAAACTGATACTCCTTCTTTCTACATGCCTTTCCTAGACCTTTCATACTCTGCTGTATCAATTCAACCAAACAAACAAACAAACGCTTGCACTTAATAACTAGTCTAAAACCAATACTCAAAGCACACAAGATAAACCTTTGCAAACAAATAAATTTGAGAGATCCCTCTCTGAGAATAGGAGGACTAGATCCTATAACTCTAAATATTGATTTGATGTTGCCTTGTCTTTTGATTTTCCAAACTATCAAAACACGAGACCCCAACATAATGGCGATCACGGTGGGACACTGAGTAAAATATTTAAAACAAAACACTCACTGTCCAGTATAACATAAGTAGCCTTCTTCAAGCACTACCTAACAAAATGGTAATCATGATAGGACTTATTTGAATCAGTGACAAACTAAGTAACCCTTAGGTTTCTCATAGAACCTTATCAAACCTTGAAAGAATCAGTTACCAAACCATAAGAGTGAACTCTGTATGTTTAAACACCTTAGCTAAGTGTTAAATCAGATTTAGGACACTCTCATAATCCATAGGACTGAAAAAACTTAGAAAAACCCAAAAACATTTCAGTTTGGCTTCAAAACAAACTTGGTGGTGGAACCATCCAATATTTTACCTTCATAGAAGCTAAAAAGTTTCCACCTGGCGACTCCACTAGCCCCAATAGGCCTATTACTCATCTAGGTCTCCAAATCTCTTGAGGACTGTGTTAACCAGCCTTGAAGAAGTTTAGAAGCCTAGTCCCATACTATATAAGACATCATGAGAGGTAAAAAATCCAAAAAACAATCCCTAAAACTTTAACCTCTCTCATTTTTGAAAAGCAGTTTGGCTTCACATAGGATCAACACTAGATCCCATCCAAACCCAAATCCTCCTTTAATAGTTGACAATCTAGAGAGAATTCTATGGCAGACTTCTAAGTCTAGAAAATAAATTGCTAATAGGAGCCTCTTAAGAACAAAATCTGTCCCCGAAAACCTTGTTGACTTAGAGGATTTACACTTTGATTTACATCACACAAAGAACATCTTTAGAACTAGATCTCAAGGTGATTTAAACCAAATTGATCTTGACTTTGCAGATTTGCAACAGAGCTTTAATAGAGAAGCCTCACCTTCCACTCCTCCTGATTCCCAGCTTCTTCATCACTTTAGCCTTTTCCATAACAAATCTGCTCAAAACCAGTTTGTTGGCCCAAGTGTTTCTTCCACTCCAATCCATACTACCACTGTGCAAAACACTCCATTTCAGCCCACTTTCCCCCTTATAAATCCACCTCTTGTAAATCCACCCTTCTTTCCAGCCATGGAAACATGATATGCCCCATTAGTGTTACCACAACATCTGCTTCCCTTACCAAATTATTATCAATCAAAAATTCCTCATTTCACTGCAAAAGAGTCTACAACAGCTCAGCATCATGTAGATAGGATGGAAGATGCGTTTGATTACATGGAGATAGAAGAAGAAACTGTTAAGATGAGGATCTTTGCCCAAAGTTTAGGAGGAGATGTAAAGAAGTGGTTTAAAATTTTACCTCCTAACAGCATCAATGATCTCCTGCTTCGTATCAAACATTCATAAATAAATGGGAACTCAAAAATAACCCTCTCCAAATACTAGCAGAGTATAGCATCCTTAAAATAAATCAACGAGAGAGCGTTCATGACTATTCCACTAGGTTTAACATTGTTTAAAATGCTCTTCCACCTCACATGAAACCTCCCCAAGGCATGGCCTTGGTAAGATACCCTAAAGGTTTTGATGTTGAAATGGCTTATCAACTAAGGGAGAGAGATTACTTAACTCTAGAAGACATGCAGAGAGGAGTTGTGAGTGTAGAAGCAAACATAATTGAGAAAATAAATAGGTTGAGATCAGAGAAAAGGGTAACTTATAAAGATGACATTTCACCCTCAACCTCAACCTTTGACACTAAAATTGATAACCTAGTAAAGGTAATGGAGAGGATGCTTGAAAACATCAACTTTAATGATATAGTGCCACCAAGAGAACCTCAAAACAACCAAAATAGAAACAGAAATCGGAATTATAGAAGAGAAAACAATCAAGATAAACAAAAATAAAGTGACCAACATATTAGACCTCCCTTCCAACAAAACTATGTAGATCAATATGAGGAAGATAGGGAGATCAAAAGGTTGGGCAAAGGTCATGTGAACTTGATTGGATCAGACAATGGGGATGATGTTTTCCTCACTGAAGAAGAACAAGGTTTCTTCTCCTCTAATCAAAATAAAAACACCTATGAAGATTCTGATGATTATAGATTGGGGTTTGAAAATGAAATCATGGAGGTGCACAAACAATATGATCTTAGGAGCAAAGGGAACGTAGAAAATTCAAAGGATAAAAAAACTAGTACTGCTTTCAAGAAAAACATAGACACTCAGCCTAAGAAGATAGCAGATAAAACCAACATTTTGGCTAGGAAACCAGATTCAAATAAAGAGAATAACAGCCAGCCAAATGTTGAACAAAACATCCCTAGCACCTCAGCCAGTGGACCTAAAAATCTGTCTCAATTACCAGTCCAAACAAAGTTCAGCAAATCAAAACTGTTGAAAGGAATTCAAATTAAAAAATAGATGCAAATATGAACAATTCAATTGTTCCTTTCAGCCTTGAGGGAGAGATTGCAAAGATAAAAATCACCATCGCCTTAGTTGAACTAGTAACCCAAGAAGTGTACAAAAACCAAGTTTTAAAAGCTTAAAACTTAGGAAGTGATACTGATACCTTAAACTTGACAGATGACAAGCCTGAGTTATTGTTTGGTCTAGAAGTTGAAGGAAAATACCAAGAAGGAGTTGTTCCTCCCTTCTATGTTAGTTTGAATATACATGAGAAAATTTTACACAATGCCATGTTAGACTCCGAAGCTTCACATAATCTTATGCCCAAGGTAGTAATGGAAAGCTTAGGCTTAGAAATTACTAAACCATACAAGGATCTGTATTCCTTTGATTCAAGTAGAGTCAAATGTTTGGGTTTAATCAAAGATTTATGTGTTAACTTATCTCAAATCCCTGCTAAGAGTCTAGTTATGGACATAGTTGTAGCTAACATTCCCCCTAAGTATGGCATGCTCTTATCAAGATCATGGGGAGCCAAAATTTAGGCAAGCCTTCAAATGGACATGTCTTATGCCACCATCCCTGTTTTTAACCAAAACATAAGATTATACAGGGAATCTCACATGAAGTACTTGGTGAGAAGTATAGATAAACCAAACAACTCTCCAATCTATTCTATTCAATCAATTTTAGATTCCTTTATCTTGTACAACGAAGATGAAATCACTCAACAAGATAAGGAAAACGTAGACCCCATCAGTTTATCAGAACAATCAGAACTTCCCTCAAATCAGATTCAAAACGTTGAAAATCAACAGCAACAAGAGAATGAAAATAAGGCTGATATAATTTGCACAATCAACTTTGATGGATCTTGTAATAAAACAAGTGCAAGGGCAAGTGTGTAGATTCAAAATACAAATCAGAGTTTTTCATATAAATTGGATTTCCCATGCACCAACAATATTGCTGAGTATGAAGCACTTCTCCTAGGCTTACAATTGCTTAAACAATTAGAAGCCCAAAAGATATCAATCTTAGGAGATTCTGAACTTATCATAAGACAAATCAAAGGAGAATACTCAACTAGAAAACCAAGGCTTAGGGAATATCGTAATGCTACCCTTGATATATTGAAAACCTTTGAAAAGTATGAAATTATTTTCATTCCAAGAGCACTAAATCATCTAGCAAATGAACTCGCTTTCAATGCCAACAACTACCAAATACCTGAGATAAATGAGTAGCTTAGTGTAAAGGTAAAATACAGGCCTGCAATGCCTGGTAACGAAGATCATTGGTAAGTGTTTGATTCTGACAAACACATAGATGATTTCTTAAAATCAGAGAATGATTTTTCCATACCAATATCAAAAACCAGCCATAAATAAAATTGTTTGTATATCGAACAAATCCTAGAAGTTGAAATAATGCATTCTGCTAATATGAATTACTGTGAGAATCCTTTTGAAGCAGAATTAATTGACAACGTAGACCAGGAAGACTTGGAAGTTTTACAATGCAAGAGCGATACAATTCCAAGAGGTCTCACACCTTTATAACACCTTTTCGACTTTAATGATGTAGCCAAAGAACCGAGAATGGAGCTTGTGGAAACAGATGTAGAAGAACATAACATAGGCAGCCTAGCAGAACCCAAGATGATTAAACTATCCAGCACTCTCCCAGCTCACATAAAATCACAATACATAGAGCTTTTCAAGTAGTTTAAAGATGTTTTTTCTTGGGGATACAAAAATCTGAAATCTTATGATACTAGTATCATTCAACACAAGATTCCTTTGAAGAAAAATCAAAACCCTTTAAAAAAAAACTAAGGAGAATAAACCCTGTTTTATTACCTTTAGTTAAGGCAGAAATTGAAAATATGCATGATGCTGGGATCATAGTACCAATTAGATATTCAGAGTGGGTATCAAACTTATTTTCTGTTAGAAAAAAGGCAGGAGAAATCAGGCTCTGTATTGACTTAAGAAATTTAAATAGAGCCTCTCTAAAAGACAACTACCCCTTACCCAATATGGACCATATACTTCAAAGGGTAGTTGGGTCAAAAAGGATATCACTATTGGATGGATTCTCAGGTTACAACCAGCTGTTAGTGCTCCCAAGTGATCAAATCAAAACTGCTTTTACCACACCTTGGTGCACCTTTATGTATGTCAAAATGCCTTTCGGATTGATGAATGCAAGGGCCACCTTCCAAAGGGCCATGGATATATCCTTCTCTAAAGATATTGGCTATTTCATAATCATTTACCTTGATGACATAACTATTTTCTCAAAAACTGATGAAGAACATTTGATTCACTTCAGAAATTTTTTTAAGTGCAGGAAATTTGGCTTATCTTTGAATCCCAAGAAGACACTTTTTGGTCTCCAAGAAGGAAAAATTATTGGTCACATAATTTCTGAAAATGGAATCAAAATAGACCCTAAAATGATAGATGGCATATTGCAAATCAGCCATCAAAGAAGCTTGAAAGAGTTACAATCTTTCATTAGGAAGATCAATTTTTTGAGGAGGTTTATCCCCAACCTTGCTGAGCTATTGAAAAACATCACAAACATGCTTAAGAAATAGGTAGGTGTGAAATGGACTACAAAATCTAAACAATCATTCGAACTGGTTAAACAGGCTCTTACTCAAACACCAGTCTTAACTTGTCCAGATTTCACCAAAGACTTTTATATCTTTTCTTTTGCATCTGAGCATACAATAGCTGCAGTTTTACTTCAAAAGAACAATTTGGGGCAAGAACAACCAATATCCTTCTTTATTAGGGCCTTAAGAGATGCCCCTCTCAAGTATAACATCATGGAGAAGCAAGCCTTAGCATTAGTGAAAGCATTAAAATACTTTAGGGTCTATATTTTACACTCTCACATAATTGTTTTTGTTCCACATACTATTGTCAAGGACATTCTAAGTCAAGACCCTGATGGTAAAAGGGGAAAATGGATTGCAACTATTCTTGAGTATGACTTAGAAATTAGGCCCACCAAACTGATTAAAGGGTAGGGATTAGAAAAATTGATGGCTGAATCGAACTTCCAAGCACTAGATATGAACATGGTAGACGTATTGGAAGAAGTAGAAGAATTCACTGTCCCTTTCATTGAAGACACATTTCTGAATTCTCCTTGGTATGCTGACATTGTTTATGTGCTTTTATATTTAAATGCCCCTCTTTCTTTGTCTAAAAATAAAGCTAGATTTTTTAAACAAAAAGCTTTGAGTTATTGCATCTTAGATGGGGTATTATATTGGAAAAATGTTGTTGTAATTTTGCTTAAATTTTTACTTGAAGATGATGCAGGAAATATCATGCATGAGCTGCATGAAGGAGAATGCGGAGGACACCTCTACTGGAAGGCCACAGCAGACAAAATTCTTATATCTGGTCATTATTGGCCTACCCTTTTCCCAGACACTCAAAATTTAGTCATGTCTTGCCATAAGTGTCAATTTTTTTATGGCAAAAGAAAACTCCTTCCCTTACCATTACATCCTATCAGAGTTGAGGCACCTTTTCAACGATGGGGTTTAGACTTCATTGGGGAAATTCACCCATCTTCCTCAGCCCAAAATAAGTGGATCCTCACGGCCACTGACTTCTTTACCAAGTGGATAGAAGCTATACCCTCTAGAAATGCTAATGACTCTATCATTATCAAGTTCCTTGAAACAAATATCCTATCCGGATTTGGTTGTCCCAGAAAAATCATAACAGATAATGTTGTTGCCTTTAAATCTAAGAAAATGGTTGATTTTTGTTACAAATACCACATCACCTTGGGTCAGTCTACTGCCTACTATCCCCAAGGAAATGGATTAGTTGAATCCTCCAATAAGAGCCTCATCAATATCATCAAAAAGTTGTTGGAGCAGAATCAAAAATCATGGCACAGTAAGCTAGTTCACGCCTTATGGGTTGATAGATTAACTACAAAGAAATCAATAAATATGTCCCCCTATCAGCTGGTTTATGGCATGGATGCAGTCTTTCCCACTTCATTAGGAGTTCCAGTCATGAAACTCCTTCAAGACGTGCAGATTGAAGAGAATGATATGCAAAGAAGAATCAACCAAACAATTCATTTACAACAAACTAGAGAAGAAGTCTATGAAAGAACACAGTTATTCCAAGAAAATATCAAGAAACTCTTTGAAAAAAGGACTAAGGCAAACAATTTCCAAGTTGGAAATTTTGTTCTTAAGTGGGATTCAAGAAGGGAAGAGAAGGGAAAACATGGCAAGTTTGAGAACTTGTGGAAAGGGCCCTATATTATTCATTCTGAGAGGGGTCACAATGCATTTTTCTTGAAAGAATTGAATGGAGAAGATCTGTATGGAGGTCCTATCAATGGCAGGATGCTCAAGCATTACTTCTGCCAAGAGTCTTGAGTTTTAAAGCTTTTTTACTTTCCATTGTAAATATCATTGTTAAACATTGCATTAAAAGTTAGAAAAATAAAAATCCAAAAACAATAGAAAGGAGAAAAGAGGGAAGATTGTAAAACAAGAAAGGTACAGCCCCATACCAAAAAGAGAAATAAAGTCTAAAAGTGTGCAAGCTCAAATGCCACTCCTAGAAACGCACTTCTACTTAGTCATACAGCCTAATCATGACTAATTAGTTTTTAATTTACTGCTGATAGGTTAATGAAATAGATTTGCCAAACAATTTAATCTTGGCTTATCAGTAAGGTAGATTAGGATAGGACAAAAAAGGTTCAAACAAGCTCAAAATTCTAAACCTATAGGATAGAAATGAACTGGTTCTGATATGCTCAAAACTTGAACCAGAAAAGGAAGTAAGACAGCTCAAACAAAGGTCAAAAAACAAAGCTGAAGAAAAGAGAAGGATGTTCTTATACTTTCAGATCTTAAGCCTTCACCATTTTGATTTAATTTTCTGCAAATAATTATCTATGTGCAGCTTGTTTTTATGCCATAGATCAGCAACAAGTTAGACTGTTCAATCCTGACTTGTCTACTTTTAAATTTCTTGTTTTAGAACTTAGAGAATAAAAATATGTTAGACAGTCTAATCCTAATAGATAGTAGATAGGTAGAGAAGCTTATAAACTCAACTGCTTAATCTGAGTTCATGGAGGAATAAGAGTAGACTTAGATTAGTTTTTTTCTTTTCAAAAGAATAAAATATTGTTGAAGAGAGTTTGCCAGTCTAAATGCACTCTGAAAAGAAGAAAAAATGTTAGGATCATGAGGAATGGGTAGGTAGACATGTTGTTTTGATAGAATTCCATTGTTTTAAATTGCTGCAGAGATCATCAAAAGCAAAGGTTGCTGCCCAATGGATTAAAGCACTGGTTGAATGAAAGCTAGAGATCTGCAGCTAAGGTTCTAGACACCTAAAATAACCAGCTGTCTTCCCCAAGTGGAGCCACTGTTAGCCACTGATAAATTCTGTTATACCAAGAGGTGGCTAATTTTTTTCTTCAAAACTCCAAGAGATAATTCCCCTTTGAGAACCTATCATCCTTGAATTTTTATGAAGATAACTAATACTTTAGTTAATATTCACTGCTATTTCCCTTTTAAACCTGAAAAATCTGTTGTTTGCCTGAAGAAAAGACTGATGAAAAAACCCATTTTTTCCCTTTTATTTTACCCCTCTTTTCACTCATTATTAACCTTCATTTTTATCCCCTTTTTCTTCATAATATTCCTCTATTTTTCCTCATTTCCCTTCTTCCCTTCATAAAACCCTTTTGATAAGGTTTAAAACTCGTTTTTTACCTTAACGGAAGCTTTCAAAATCCTTTGAAATACTTGAAATATCATAAAAAATGAGCCTTTTTGTGCTAAGGCCTTAAACCCTTTTGGCCCTAGCCCCCAGCCGCTTTATTTCCGCATAAAACTAGCGTTAAGACCAAGCGCTGAGGCCCGATCGTGCAATTGCAATTAGGCGTTCCTTTGTGTTTTGTTATCTCTTTCTTTCAAAAATCCCCGATTCTGATTGGCTCCTCTTCTTTATAACCCCTGATCCCTTCGTCTTTTCATATAACCCAAAAGCCCGCAATCGGGCGCTAAAGCATTATAAAGATCCTTTTCCAAACCTTTTTCCCTTTGTATCTTCATAAAATCCAAATTTTTCTATGTTTTAAAGAAAACCTGCCAGTTCGTTGTTTTAACGAAAACCAACCGTTGACCTAAAAACGATTAATGATCGATGAAATCTCAGATCGCGAATTTTCATTGGGCGCATTTCAAAGGCCCTTTCTTTTTTTCCGATTCCGATGAGCCCCTTTTGGTTAAAACCCCCAAACCACTTCCCCACCATATAACCCGTGCCCAGGACCAAGCGATTAAGTCCCGAGCGCTAATCGCATCAAAGTTTTTTGTTGAACATATTTTAATAGTTATTTCCCCCTCTCCGATTGGCCACCTTGAAATGGTTTCCCAACTGTAGATCTTCCCTGCCAAACCCAGATCCGATGGTCCACATTGCTCTTTCCCAAAGCCCATTTTCTGCCTTTGGCATTTACAAACTAATTTCGATCTCTCCAAAGATCAATAGTCCACATATAATCGCATCGCAAATTTATTTTGCACCTTTCCTCTCTCCCCCACCGATTGGCAATCCTGCGATTAGATCTAGGCTATCTATTTCATACATCCGACAGTCCAGATTAAAGCTTGACACCCTTTGTTAATTTCATAAGACCCCGCTATATAATTTTTTCGGTGAATACCAACCGTTGATCTCTGCAGATCAACGGCCCACAATGACTCATTCTTCGCCCGACCCCTACCTCATATCCTGTTTCATAAGCCCCAAGATTACATCTGAGTCGTTGATCTTTTTTCATCCAACGATCCATATTCAACACGATAGGCCCAACTCCTTTGGGACCTATCTCTCCATCAGCAAATCTTGACCGTTCATTCTTATGATCCGACGGTCAAGATTAAAACCTCCTTGACCCTGCCCCACATTTTATCACCCATGCATATATTCTCCATCGCACTTTCCTCACGACCATCCGATCTAAGGCCCCAGATCCGATGGCCAACACGCGGTTTTACGTAATTTTGAGTCCAGAGGTTAATGTTTTAAAATTACGCGATGTGGGTGGTTTTAAAAGGCCACGTGTCAATCGCCAATGCATATAGTGTTCAAAAAGGCAATACCGCCTTCCCTCCTTTTCATCGCACAAAACCAGTGGTTTCTATGGCCGAAACCATTTTTCCCAATTTCCATTGCGTTATCCCATTTGTAATCTCCATCGTTGATCTCTCAGATCTAATGGCTCACGTTTAATCTCGCCCTCGGTTCATCACCTTCCCCCTTTGCTCCACAGAACTTCATTGATCAACCTCCACCGTTGATCTCTGTGGACTAATCCAATCCAACGGCCCAGGATCATTCGGAAACCCCAAATATCATTTGACCCCTTTTCACCTCTGATAAAGTTTTTCACTATTTTCCTTATATTTTCCGCCATTTCACTATGACATTTACCTTGCGCCTTATAAAATCTTGGGTTAATCTCGACCGTTGATCAACATGCATCGACGGCTCGAACTTAATCTGTCATTGACCCATCCGACCGCCTCTCCTTTTGACTTGAGTGAGCAATCCTTGCCATCGGATGCTTTCATCCAACGGTTGCGATCTAACCTCAGCCTCCAAAGTTGTCTAAACCCAACCACGCAGGATTTTTATAACTTTTTTCTTGTTTTTGCAGGTTTAAGAGTTTTTTCACAGTTTCTTAAAGAAAATCAAAGGCCGGGAATGACGATCCCTCAGGCCTTTATTCATCAAGAATATCTTTCTATAGGGTTCAACACCATGTTTCATCCGTGCCTCATGAGTACTAATGCCATTTTTAAACCCTCTGCGCACCTGCAAAAGCAATGGAAACACAACATATATTAATCAAACAAAGAGTATCAGTATCCAGGGATAAAATCAAAAGCAAAAAACTTGTTTGAAGACTGTTAACATAGTTTTGGAAGGATTAAGGCATTAATTCGATTAATCAAAGACCTAATCCACGATTGAAGACAGTTTGAAAACCAGAAGACAGAAATCAGGCTTCATTAAGCCTAAAACACAGAACTCAAGTAAATTAAAGATGTTTTAGGTTAAAACAATAATATCTATCAGTCCGAGAAGCCTCCACTGCCACATCAGAGACTAATTGAATCCTCTACAACTACCAAAAGACACCTGCAGCCTCAAAGCAATCAAAGAAGGCCTAGTTATTGCCAGAACAAAAGATATTTGCATAAAGACAGCTGAACAATGATTACCACAGAAAGAATAAACTCTCAAACTGTCAGCAGAGTTATTACAAAGATAAGAAATAGGGCTCGAAGTCAATATTTTTTCCCTTTGAGTTTAAGAAAAAGAAAGAAACAGAGTAAATAAACAGAATCATAATTCAATGCTCTCCTGCCTAAGGCCTTGCATGGTTTTCGAGGTTTGGAGCTTCATTTAGTGTAAAATTTATTGCATTTCAAACCTAAAACTCTTCCACCTCCTCATTTCTTCTATAAATACTTCTAAAGAAGATGAGATACAGGTTGGTTGATCACTAGTTGTAATACTGAAATTCTCTGAAATAATACATAGTCTATTGAAGTTGAAGAAGAAATTGAAGTCTTGGAAGCCCCGATGATGTTGTTGCATGCTTTTTCGTGAGAAGGCTCTATCATTGGATCCATGAGCTTGGCTGTTGGTGAAGTATTCTGAACTGTTTAATGTTTGTTCATGTTTTCATTTTGTTCCATAATTTCTTACTACATTAGGATGAAAGTTTTAGGCTAAGAAATGACTCCTGGAAGAATCTTAGACCTGTTTATCCTTCACTGTTTTATGTTTTCTTTTGCTGAGGTATTTTAGAGGCTTTAATCTCTCTCTTTAGTCCTCATGCTTGTTTATTTCTCTAATAGTTCGAATAGTTGGTTTCAGCATGATTTATGGTTCTCCCTGCTTGTCTGATGCCACTAAAAGGCTGTTATTGAAGTCTCCCTTTGAAGTATCTTTGTTTATAGTAAGCCAAGGAGGTCTGTTTTGATCATGCCCTTTGTCCTTGCTTAAACAACTATCTTAAAGGTATTTTATAGTTGTGATCGTAGATTTATTAGGTGTTCCCTCTTCTATGACTGCAATTATCAGTAAATCTTTTATTTTTTCTAAGTCATTTGAAATAAAATATTTGAGGAAATAGGATGTGATCCCGAATATTAGATTTCATTTCAAAAGTTGTTTTGAAGTCATTATTTGTTTAAAGTGTAGTTTGTATAATTTATGGTTAGCCCTGTCTATCAAATACCTCTTTATTGTTCAATTCATGCTTTCAAATTCCCTTTATTGAGAATTAAACTTCTCTTTTCTAAAACCATTAATGTCCATCTCATTCACAAACTAAAGGATCCTGTGGCCAAGTTAAATTTTCCCTTTGATATCCCATATCCATTGGTAAGTTTGTCATAACCTCTTTTTGACTCCATTGCCCAATGAAAATGATACTCCTTCTTTCTACCTGCCTTTCCTAAACCTTTCATATTCTGCTGTATCAATTCAACCAAACAAACAAACAAATGCTTGCACTTAATAACTAGTCTAAAACCAATACTCAAAGCACACAAGATAAACCTTTGCAAACAAATAAATTTGAGATATCCCTCTCTGAGAACAGGAGGACTAGATCCTGGAACTCTAAAGATTGGTTTGATGTTGCCTTGTCTTTTGATTTTCCAAACTATCAAAACATGGGACCCAAACACCGTCATAGTAGTGACAAGAAAAATCAAAGAAGTGTCCAACCCTCAGACGGTGCAAGACACCTAGTTGCGGCTCTGACACCCTATGTGGCGAAGACCCCGTCAATCGCACAATCATCACTAGAGCGCATCACTCGGCCAAATGTTTCACTGATGATATCAAAATACACCCGTCCGTGAGAGGCGCCCCGCCACAATGAATTTTGGTAAATCACCGAAGATCGACTCTCCCAGGAGGATTCGGGTATGGGAGTGCCTCACCCTGAGAAAGTAGCCCTGTCAAAAAATATATATATGTCTCTAGATGGATAGTTAAGTCACATCCTCGTAGCACCATAACTCTACGCCGCCTGTTCCAGCAGCGGACCAAGTAGTGCAGTAACCGATCCTGCAATCGCAAGAGGTCATTCTCAAGGAAATTGAGAAGACCCCATCATGGCAACTGCTGGCGATCATTGGCATCTTGTGCCATAGCCATCCAGAGGTTAGGCTAGTCTCTCTCCCTCCACATCATCATGTCATTAAACAGACACACATCAGTGACATCAAAAATGACAAAAAAATTAAAAAATTCCCAAAAATATTCCAAAAATATCCTTGGCCTTTCAGCACGCATGTTTCTCAAATAGACGCGCTGACTGCGCACTTGTATTGTAGACAGGCGCTGAGGCCGTGCACACAAAGGAATGACAGGCACAAAATTTGCAAGCAAAACTTCAGCTTCGTGCGGAAATTTCGTGCCTGCACCTTGATTGCCCACGCGGTCAAGGTAAAAATTTTCACAGGTTCCGTACAAACGTAGTTTTTACGGAAACCTACCCAGTCACACTGAAAAAATTAAATGTAGGACATTCTCGGGCCTACCTAACTCTAGTAGCGTGAATCCTGGGTGCACAGACTAACTGCAATGGTAAGAAAAGCTCAGAAACAACCTTTGACCTCTCAAAATCTCAAACACTCAGATGTCGCAAATGAGCTGAAATGAGCCATATTGGCCTATATGTCGCCCTTTTCAGATTATTTGAAGGACCATAATGAGATCTCATAAGACCCAATTGCAAAACCGAAAGCAACACAGTAATCAACACCTCATAGCTCCCAAATGAGGCTCAACACATTCACACCTCCGAAAAAATAAATTTTCAGTCTCGACAGGTATGCCCTCTCTTATCCTCTATTCAATCAGCACCTTTTTTTCAATAATATTTGAATGAGAAATATGCCTTCACTTGGGGTATTTTGTTTCAGGTATTGTACGACACAAAAAATCTTCCATTGCCCCATGCACCGAAGGTCCCAGAGAAGGAATCATTCTACCCTCAGCATGATAGAGTCCTAAAAAAACTCTGCATATCTTGACATCATTTCTCCACAAGAAATCAACCATAGGTTCCAAACACCTGACCATGTTTATCATCTCCCGCCTTTCACATGATAAACATCCTTGTTGGTCGATAAAGCCTCCCCTCCATGGCTTCCATCACTCAAAGTAGATCATGCATCAAAAAATCATGATGGCATGGCCATACCACCTTAGTCCGGGAAGCACTTCATGTCCATTAATCCACCATGTATCAATTCAGGTTTTACCATATCGAAATAAAACCCCTTTCCCGGAATAACATTTCTTGCAAGCAGATCGAATATCCACCACCACATCTTGCATTTGTCCTACCATCCCTCCATCAGCATAGCCCATCTGTTATATTTTCCATCCGCTTCATCATCCCCACATAATAGACCAACCAATGGGGCCCCCACCCTCAGCAAAAACACCTTCCTCACATCATCAATGAGCGAAAATTTTCATGTTTTTGGGGCACCCGTCTCTGTGTTTTGTACAATCCAATCCCATTTTTTCATTCTTTTAGCAAGTGTACAAATATCTCAAATGGAGAATAGCCCCCCACTCATCCATCCATTTTTCTCCCATGGCAGTAGTCCCTAGTCACCCTTGGTCGAAGCATAACACCCTCCACGCAAAGTCATCACGAAATTCATAACCAACATATACCCACCCTGGACGTCCTACCGACTCCAGGGATTTCCTCATCAGAAATAGTTATGACTGCTGCCAAACTAATTTTTTATGCTCCGACCATGGGCCATTGAACTCCCATCATCAGTTTTCAGTCACCCCTTTTTATCATTCCTATGTTAAACCTATCAAATCATAGACCCTAGTCCCTTGCATTAGTAACTTTCTCGTTCGATTGAGGCTTCCTTTTTGTTGACTTCAACACCCATTCTTCAAGAAGGAAGCAGTACCTTGGATGGCTCCTCACCACAATAGGGACATCCTCGGGTGGCACTGTGGGAATCATCACTGCCCATAGATGTCATCGATCCTCCTGACATTCGACTACAACACAAGCTTTCATGTCAAGATGGTATCTTACATTAGAACTATTTCACTTTGCTCAGATTTGTTGAAGACTCATGTCATTATAAGCGCCTCTTTCAGTAATGATTACATGGGAAGATCCCAGTCATACACCCATGCGTACAATGAGAATTTATATTCCATACCAAGATTATGCATGTGGGCACCACATTCAACCTATCGTCAAAGAAAAAACACCCCTGAGGGCGTCAGTAATCGTCGTCGTCAACCAAATCAGTAGATCACTACCATATCAATGACATAGGAAAAACCTTTGTCTATCAGATAGATTTTCTTAGCTATCCAAAGAATTACGAGCATGGGACATGTCTGCCTCATATAAAAATTGTATTTATTGTATCATACTATTTCTTGCAGGTTTCCGACAGAACATGGTCACTCTTCTACTGATCAGCGGTTGTCATTGATGTCAACCCAAGCAGCACTAGGGGCTAATCCAATATTTCATGGGAATTTTTACCTACCAAATTAATATATTCTAGGTCAATAATCCTTTTGATGGTTTCTACTTGTCAAGATGTTTCCGTTGATATATGCATGCGATGTAATTCTTCACGGTTTAAGAGATATTCATGTTTGAAGATTGTACCCCCCGTTAGTGGGCTAAAACCCCATGGGGTTGGGGCATGGGTCATTGAAAATTCATAATTAATATTTTTTAAGCTCCTAAAAATCCCTCCCACGTTCACTTGTTGAAGCCTCTTCTCAAATTAAGCATTTATATAAATTGTGATCTTCATTTCCTTCTTAGGTAAGGGATTTGGCCATCTCGAAATGTGTCATCGGTTTCCACCTTAAAAACTGTGTGCATTTGTGTTCCTCTTGTTTGCTGCTATCATTGTACAAAAACTGATAATAATTGAAGATTAACTAATGCTCTAATTGAAAGAAATACTGATTCACCCCCCCTCTCAGTATTTCCAACAATTGGTATCAGAGCTTGGTTCCTTCAATAGCAGTTTAATAGTTGGAAGGAGGTCATGGAGCATACCAAGAATGGTGTACCTCTATTCAATGAAAATAATTATGCACTCTAGAAAGGAAGAATGGAGTTCTATCTCTTGGTGCAAGGTTACGAAGTATGGGACACTGTTCAAAATGGATTTAAATCAACTACAGATGAACAAGGTAAGAAGAATTTGGTAAATGATGCAAAAGCAAAGAATATTATTATCAGTGGACTTATTGAATCTGCTTATCATAAGGTGTTGGGTTGTAAAACTGCCAAAAATGTATGGGACAAGCTTGAGAATATATATGCAAGTGACTCAAATGTCAAAGAAGCAAAGCTTCAAATATATAGAGAAAAATTTGAGCAACTCAGAATGAAAGAAGATTGCAACATTGCTGCATACTTCCAATACGTTGATGAAATAACCAATACTCTGGAAGGATTGGGAGAGCCAGTTGACGAGAAGACTATTATATGGAAGATTCTTAGAACGTTACCAGGGAGATTCAACCCAAAGGTATTGGTCTTAGAATACAGTGAAAATCTGGACAAACTCAGCAAAGAGGAATTACATGGAGTTCTCATAGCATATGAAATGAGACTCGATGAAGAAGAGGGTACTTCGCATCTAGAAACTGCGTTTGTTGCATCTAAGAAAACCAATAAGGATAAACAACCTTCAATTGAAAAGACATGAACCTGCAAGTGTGAAGAAAATGGAGATCATGTAGAAGGTCTTTCAGATGAAGAATATGCT